>CM056050.1:298696665-299318034 GCA_029574335.1 Rana kukunoris
TTTGTGCTCATGGGAATGCAAGGGGACTCCTCAATCAGGTATTGGTCTCCACGCTGAGGCTGGCTTCTCCGGCTCTCTCATCTTCTCTCGTCTCTCATCTCTTCAGACACGGATGGTAAGTAACGTCACGTGACTAGCGTCGGTGGTGACGTTGACGCGTTTCGCCATACCCAATGGCGTAGCTTCTTCCTGGACGTAGTTTCTAGTCAGCTGATGTTCGCCCTTTTATTGACGGAAATCAGCTGCTGCTTGTCACCATTCAACGGGATGGTGTTGTTCAATGATCGTATAGGGTAAAGTGAATTGTGTTGTCATGGTAATGTTTCACTAGACAGCTATTTAACTAATTTTAACATGTATCGAAAAAATTCTAATATTCAACTAATATATACATGAGAATAACATTATTCAAGTTTAGCTATTCTTTTGGCTTTCTCAACTAGTGGGGGATACATTTAATAGGATAGTGTGATGAAAAGCGACACAAAACATGTATAAAGCAAAAGTATTGGATTTCTTATGCAGAAATCAGGACAAGGTAATTCATGGGAAGCAGGGGAGGGATGTTAAAAAACTAGATAAATTACTAGCTTACTTTATTTCATTTGTTTATTGAGTAAATAAAAGTACAGAAGATTTGAGGAACTCAGGCAATTTCATTTATGCTTCTAAATTCAAAATGCAGGCTCTGAATTTATATTTAAATAGGGGTTGGGTTTAATGATCTAGAAAAACCTGTAGATTGAGTTCCCCGTGTTCAAACCAATAGGCACAAGCGATTTAAGGCGATAGTAGACCAGGATTTTTCTTTTTGGCAGTAAAATTCGGTCATAATCGCCTCGCCTATTGGGTAATTTAAGGGCATAGATCCCTTTAACAATCAGCCCCTTGGAGTTGCGATTATGGTGTTCAGCGAAATGTTTGGCAAGAGGTTTCTCCGGATTTTTCTCCTTCTCATTGATTTCTCTTAGATGCTCGCCTATACGCACTTTGGGCCAGATTCATGAAAGGTTACGCTGGCGGATCGAGTGATCCGCCAGCGTAACAGTGGCTTTGAGCCGGCGTTTCTGTTTTCTGTAACCAGAAAACAAGAAACGCCGGGTTGAAGTTCCGATGCGAGCAGCGTAACTGAGTTTCGCCATCGCATCGTTACTTCAACTTAAAAATGGCGCCGAGGGCGTTCCCGCCGATTTACGCTCAAAAAATATGTTAATGAGCGGAAATCGGCAATTCACGATCGAAATCCGGCGCGACGCAGTGACGTTACGACGTTTCCGGACGGGATACGCGGCGCATAGATATACCTACATGTGGGCTGGAGTATCCTATGTTAGGTATAGGCGTCGTCATCGCGTCGGGAAAAAAAAAAAAAAACGTCGCTTGCGTAAAACGGTCATGAATGGGAATGTGACGTCATTGACGTTCATTCACAGATTTTGGAGCATGCGCACGGGGATGTTTTGACACTCGACGCATGCGCAGTACGTCGGCGGCGGGATCGCGCGTAGTTAGCATACTACACGCCCCGTACCCGCGACATTTGAATTCCGCCGGCTCATTTGCGATGCGCTGCCGCAACTTTAGGAGCAAGTGCTTCGTGAATGACAGCACTTGCTCCTAAAAATTCGGCAGCGCAGCGCAACGCAAATCAGAAGCGTTACTCCAGAGCAAAGATGCTCTGGAATACGTGAATCTGGCCCTTTGAGGGGACGTTTTGTTTTTCCTATATAGATCTTGGGACAGGGACATGTTATCATATATATAACACCGTGTGGTGGAGCAGTTGATCAAGTCCGGATCTCATAAGAGCCCTGTCCGTAGGCATCATTGAATGTAGTGGTGCGATCGACATAAGGGCAAATTTGGCATCGATTACATGGGAACATTCCCAGGGATCGTGGGTAATTTGAAAGCCAGGTGTTGTTTGTATGGGGGACATGGCTGCATCTGTGGGGGACATGGCTGCAATATATGGGGGGACATGGCTGCAATATGTGGGGGACATGGCTGCATCTGTGGGGGACATGGCTGCATCTGTGGGGGTCATGGCTGCAATATATGGGGGGACATGGATGCAATATATGGGGGGGACATGGATGCAATATATGGGGGGGGACATGGATGCAATATATGGGGGGGACATGGCTGCATCTATGGGGGGACATGGCTGCATCTATGGGGGGGACATGGCTGCATCTATGGGGGGGACATAGCTGCATCTATGGGGGACAGTACATGGCTGCATCTGTGGGGGGACATGGCTGCATCTATGGGGGGACATGGCTGCATCTATGGGGGGGACATAGCTGCATCTATGGGGGACAGTACATGGCTGCATCTGTGGGGGACATGGCTGCATCTGTGGGGGACATGGCTGCATATGTGGGGGGACAGGGCTGCATATGGGGGACATGGCTGCATATGGGGGACATGGCTGCAATATATGGGGGGACATGGCTGCAATATATGGGGGGACATGGCTGAATCTATGAGGGACAAGATATGGCTGCATCTGTGGGGGACATGGCTGAAATATATGGGGGGACCTGGCTGCAATGTATGGGGGGACATGGCTGAATCTATGAGGGACAAGACATGGCTGCATCTGTGGGGGACATGGCTGCATCTGTGGGGGGACATGGCTGCATCTATGGGGGACAGTACATGGCTGCATCTGTGGGGGACATGGCTGCATCTGTGGGGGACATGGCTGCATCTATGGGGGACATGGCTGCATCTCTGGGGGACATGGCTGCATCTGTGGGGGACATGGCTGCATCTGTGGGGGTCATGGCTGCAATATATGGGGGGGGACATGGATGCAATATATGGGGGGGACATGGCTGCATCTATGGGGACAGGACATGGCTGCATCTGTGGGGGACATGGCTGCATCTGTGGGGGACATGGCTGCATATGTGGGGGACATGGCTGCATATGTGGGGGACAGGGCTGCATATGGGGGACATGGCTGAATATGGGGGACATGGCTGCAATGTATGGGGGGACATGGCTGCAATATATGGGGGGACATGGCTGAATCTATGGGGGGGACATGGCTAAATCTGTGGGGGACATGACATGGCTGCATCTGTGGGGGACATGACATGGCTGCATCTGTGGGGACATAGCTGCATCTATGGGGGGACATGGCTGCATCTGTGGGGGGGCATGGCTGCATCTGTGGGGGGACATGGTTGCATCTGTGGGGAGACATGGTTGCATCTGTGGGGAGACATGGCTGCATCTGTGGGGGGACATGGCTAAATCTGTGGGGGACATGACATGGCTGCATCTGTGGGGGACATGGCAGCATCTATGGGGGGACATGGCTGCATCTATGTGGGGACATGGCTGCATCTGTGGGGGGACATGGCTGCATCTGTGGGGGGACATGGCTGCATCTGTGGGGGGACATGGCTGCATCTGTGGGGGGACATGGCTGCAATATATGGGGGGACATGGCTGCAATATGTGGGGGACATGGCTGCATCTGTGGGGGACATGGCTGCATCTGTGGGGGACATGGCTGCATCTGTGGGGGTCATGGCTGCAATATATGGGGGGACATGGCTGCAATATGTGGGGGACATGGCTGCATCTGTGGGGGACATGGCTGCATCTGTGGGGGACATGGCTGCATCTGTGGGGGTCATGGCTGCAATATATGGGGGGGGACATGGATGCAATATTATGGGGGGACATGGCTGCATCTATGGGGGACAGGACATGGCTGCATCTGTGGGGGACATGGCTGCATCTGTGGGGGACATGGCTGCATATGTGGGGGACATGGCTGCATATGTGGGGGACATGGCTGCATATGTGGGGGAC
Source organism: Rana kukunoris (assembly GCA_029574335.1). Classification (NCBI taxonomy): domain Eukaryota; kingdom Metazoa; phylum Chordata; class Amphibia; order Anura; family Ranidae; genus Rana; species Rana kukunoris. Next base: position 298,700,500 of record CM056050.1, read on the forward strand.
AGGGCTGAATATGGGGGACATGGCTGCAATATATGGGGGGACATGGCTGCAATATATGGGGGGACATGGCTGAATCTATGGGGGACATGGCTAAATCTGTGGGGACATGACATGGCTGCATCTGTGGGGGACATGACATGGCTGCATCCGTGGGGGACATGGCTGCATCTATGGGGGGAACATGGCTGCATCTGTGGGGGGCATGGCTGCATCTGTGGGGGGGACATGGTTGCATCTGTGGGGAGACATGGTTGCATCTGTGGGAGACATGGCTGCATCTATGGGGGGACATGGCTAAATCTGTGGGGGACATGACATGGCTGCATCTGTGGGGGACATGGCAGCATCTATGGGGGGACATGGCTGCATCTATGGGGGGAACATGGCTGCATCTATGGGGGGACATGGCTGCATCTGTGGGGGGACATGGCTGCATCTGTGGGGGGACATGGCTGCATCTGTGGGGAGACATGGTTGCATATGTGGGGAGACATGGCTGCATCTGTGGGGAGACATGGCTGCATCTATGGGGGGACATAGCTGCATCTGTGGGGGACATGGCTGCATCTGTGGGGGACATGGCTGCATATGTGGGGGACATGGATGCATATGTGGGGGACATGGCTGCATCATATGTGGGGGACATGGATGCATATATGTGGGGGACATAGCTGCATATGGGGACATGGCTGCAATATATGGGGGGACATGGCTGCAATATGTGGGGGACATGGCTGCATCTGTGGCGGACATGACTGCATCTGTGGGGGGACATGGCTGCAATATATGGGGGGGGGCATGACTGCAATATATGGGGGGCATGGCTGCAATATATGGGGGGCAGGACATGGCTGCATCTGTGGGGGACATGACTGCATCTGTGGGGGACATGGCTGCATCTGTGGGGGACATGGCTGCATCTATGGGGGACATGGCTGCATCTATGGGGGACATGGCTGCATCTATGGGGAGACATGGCTGCATCTATGGGGGGACATGGCTGCATCTGTGGGGGACATGGCTGCATCTGTGGGGGGACATGGCTGCATCTGTGGGGGACATGGCTGCATCTGTGGGGGACATGGCTGCATATGGGGGACATGGCTGCATCTGTGGGGGACATGGCTGCAATATATGGGGGGACATGGCTGAATCTATGGGGGACAGGACATGGCTGCAATATATGGGGGGACATGGCTGCAATATATGGGGGGGACATGGCTGAATCTATGGGGGGACATGGCTGAATCTATGGGGGGACATGGCTGCATCTATGGGGGACAGTGCATGGCTGCATCTGTGGGGGACATGGCTGCGTCTGTGGGGGACATGGCTGCATCTGTGGGGGGACATGGCTGCAATATATGGGGGGACATGGCTGAATCTATGGGGGACAGGACATGGCTGCAATATATGGGGGGACATGGCTGCAATATATGGGGGGACATGGCTGAATCTATGGGGGACATGGCTGCATCTATGGGGGGACATGGCTGCATCTATGGGGGGACATGGCTGCATCTATGGGGGGACATGGCTGCATCTATGGGTGACATGGCTGCATCTATGGGGAACAGTGCATGGCTGCATCTGTGGGGGACGTGGCTGCATCTGTGGGGGACATGGCTGCATATGGGGGACATGGCTGCATCTGTGGGGGACATGGCTGCAATATATGGGGGGACATGGCTGCAATATGTGTGGGACATGGCTGCATCTGTGTGGGACATGGCTGCATCTGTGGGGGACATGGCTGCAATATATGGGGGGACATGGCTGCAATGTATGGGGGGACATGGCTGAATCTATGAGGGACAAGACATGGCTGCATCTGTGGGGACATGGCTGCATCTGTGGGGGGGACATGGCTGCATCTATGGGGGACAGGACGTGGCTGCATCTGTGGGGGACATGGCTGCATCTGTGGGGGGACATGGCTGCATCTATGGGGGACATGGCTGCAACAGTGGGGGACATGGCTGCAATATATGGGGGGGCATGGCTGCAATATGTGGGGGACATGGCTGCATCTGTGGGGGTCATGGCTGCAATATATGGGTGGGACATGGATGCAATATATGGGGGGACATGGATGCAATATATGGGGGGACATGGCTGCATCTATGGGGGGACATGGCTGCATCTATGGGGGGACATGGCTGCATCTATGGGGGACAGGACATGGCTGCATCTGTGGGGGGACATGGCTGCATCTATGGGGGGGCATGGCTGCATCTATGGGGGGGACATAGCTGCAACTATGGGGGATAGTACATGGCTGCATCTGTGGGGGACATGGCTGCATCTGTGGGGTACATGGCTGCATATGTGGGGGACATGGCTGCATATGTGGGGGACATGGCTGCATATGGGGGACATGGCTGCATATTGGGGACATGGCTGCAATATATGGGGGGACATGGCTGCAATATATGGGGGGACATGGCTGAATCTATGAGGGACAAGACATGGCTGCATCTGTGGGGGACATGGCTGCAATATATGGGGGGACAAGGCTGCAATGTATGGGGGGACATGGCTGCAATATGTGGGGGACATGGCTGCATCTGTGGCGGACATGGCTTCATCTGTGGGGGACATGGCTGCAATATATGGGGGGGACATGGCTGCAATATATGAGGGGGGGGGGGCATGGCTGCAATATATGGGGGGACATGGCTGCAATATATGGGGGGCAGGACATGGCTGCATCTGTGGGGGACATGACTGCATCTGTGGGGGACATGGCTGCATCTATGGGGGACATGGCTGCATCTATGGGGAGACATGGCTGCATCTATGGGGAGACATGGCTGCATCTATGGGGGGACATGGCTGCATCTGTGGGGGACATGGCTGCATCTGTGGGGGACATGGCTGCATCTGTGGGGGACATGGCTGCATCTATGGGGGGACATGGCTGCATCTATGGGGGGACATGGCTGCATCTATGGGGGACAGGGCTGCATCTATGGGGGACATGGCTGCATCTATGGGGGGACATGGCTGCCATCTATGGGGGACAGTGCATGGCTGCATCTGTGGGGGACATGGCTGCATCTGTGGGGGAGACATGGCTGCATCTATGGGGGGACATAGCTGCATCGATGGGGGACAGTACATGGCTGCATCTGTGGGGGACATGGCTGCATCTGTGGGGGACATGGCTGCATCTGTGGGGGACATGGCTGCATATGTGGGGGACATGGCTGCATCCGTGGGGGACATGGCTGCAATATATGGGGGGACATGGCTGCAATATGTGGGGGACATGGCTGCATCTGTGGGGAACATGGCTGCATCTGTGGGGGGGCATGGCTGCATCTGTGGGGGGGACATGGTTGCATCTGTGGGGGGGACATGGTTGCATCTGTGGGGAGACATGGTTGCATCTGTGGGGAGACATGGCTGCATCTATGGGGGGACATGGCTAAATATGTGGGGGACATGACATGGCTGCATCTGTGGGGGACATGGCAGCATCTATGGGGGGACATGGCTGCATCTATGGGGGGACATGGCTGCATCTATGGGGGGACATGGCTGCATCTGTGGGGGGACATGGCTGCATCTGTGGGGGGACATGGTTGCATATGTGGGGAGACATGGCTGCATCTGTGGGGAGACATGGCTGCATCTATGGGGGGACATAGCTGCATCTGTGGGGGACATGGCTGCATCTGTGGGGGACATGGCTGCATATGTGGGGGACATGGATGCATATGTGGGGGACATGGCTGCATCATATGTGGGGGACATGGATGCATATGTGGGGGACATAGCTGCATATGGGGGACATGGCTGCAATATATGGGGGGACATGGCTGCAATATGTGGGGGACATGGCTGCATCTGTGGCGGACATGGCTGCATCTGTGGGGGACATGGCTGCAATATATGGGGGGGACATGGCTGCAATATATGGGGGGGCATGGCTGCAATATATGGGGGGACATGGCTACCAATATATGGGGGGCAGGACATGGCTGCATCTGTGGGGGACATGACTGCATCTGTGGGGGACATGGCTGCATCTGTGGGGGGACATGGCTGCATCTATGGGGGACATGGCTGCATCTGTGGGGGACATGGCTGCATCTGTGGGGGACATGGCTGCAATATATGGGGGGACATGGCTGCAATATGTGGGGGACATGGCTGCAATATGTGGGGGACATGGCTGCATCTGTGTGGGACATGGCTGCATCTGTGGGGGACATGGCTGCAATATATGGGGGGACATGGCTGCAATATATGGGGGGACATGGCTGAATCTATGCGGGACAAGACATGGCTGCATCTGTGGGGGACATGGCTGCATCTGTGGGGGGGACATGGCTGCATCTATGGGGGACAGTACATGGCTGCATCTGTGGGGGACATGGCTGCATCTGTGGGGGGACATGGCTGCATCTATGGGGGACATGGTTAGTAAAAAGAGGGGGGGGGGGTGGTGGGGAAGGGGAAGTTCGCAAGTTATTTAATTGGTAGGGGCTAGTATATTTGCGACTACCTCAGATCTCTCATCAAGTGATGATTATATTGCCGTAACCAATTTACATGACTAGTAAATATATGAAAGGTAATAGGGAGACAAAGAAAGGGGTAGGTGGGATTGGTGATCTCAGAGGAGATCAAAAAAGAAAAGGGGTTACTATGGCAACTAAGCAAATGATCTGAAATTAATTTTCAATACAAAAAAGAATTTTAATTATTAAAATATCTGAGCATAATTAATACAAAAAGGGAAATAGATTTGTTCTTAGGAGAACAAAATCAATTACCGAAATTGGTATGGTACCATAAACATTAATAACAAACAAGACACACAATAAACAACAAAAATCACAACACTAGTCCGGACGAAGGAGTTCAGTCAACAGTGTCTCGACACTGTATTCACACAATTGGAGTGATTTGGTTGTCGGCCAATCATTACCAAATTAGTGTGGTGTCTGTTGGCTGAACTTGGTGTGTGAAGAGAGAGAGAAGTGAGTGGTAGGGAGGGGGGGAGGTAGTTTTCAGCTGCAGCAATGTAAGATTCCTAGTCAATCATATAATCGTTCATTACATTCAATTTAATTAATTGGGTCTTATCAGAGTAGTTAGTTCTTGTGTAGTCTGATACTGGTAGATGTATATGTGGGAGACAAGCCTGATTAATGGAGTCGATCCTCAAGATGGTATCAAAATTGTATTATTTAGGAATGGGAACGCTATTGTAGATTCAAAGGTGCTCATATTGTAGAGCAAAAAAGTGTCCCTTTATTATGGATTAGTAGTTAGATACTATGTTGTAACATTCCCATATTTGATAATACTATCATATAAAGCACTAGAGATTACACTACACCGCAGTGTGTATGGATATAGTTATTGCAGATAATATCCTACAGTATTTCTCAAAGTCATGCGTGGTATTAAAAGATGGTTCTGTACTTTACCAGAGGACTGCTAGTATCCATCCAAGGGCAGGATTGTGTGTAGCGCCGTGCGTTGGCTGAGTATACTGTTACAGACCTGAAACGATTGCTGAATTGCTTAGCTGGAATGGCGGATGCAATGGGAATTTGATGCCTGGTCTTAGTATCAAGTGCAGCTCTTGTTGAATATGTGCTGCGGTTGTGCTCATGAATGCAAGGGGACTCCTCAATCAGGTATTGGTCTCCACGCTGAGGCTGGCTTCTCCGGCTCTCTCATCTTCTCTCGTCTCTCATCTCTTCAGACACGGATGGTAGTAACGTCACGTGACTAGCGTCGGTGGTGACGTTGACGCGTTTCGCCATACCCAATGGCGTAGCTTCTTCCTGGACGTAGTTTCTAGTCAGCTGATGTTCGCCTTTTATTGACGGAAATCAGCTGCTGCTTGTCACCATTCAACGGGATGGTGTTGTTCAATGATCGTATAGGGTAAAGTGAATTGTGATTGTCATGGTAATGTTTCACTAGACAGCTATTTAACTAATTTTAACATGTATCGAAAAAATTCTAATATTCAACTAATATATACATGAGAATAACATTATTCAAGTTAGCTATTCTTTTGGCTTTCTCAACTAGTGGGGGATACATTTAATAGGATAGTGTGATGAAAAGCGACACAAAACATGTATAAAGCAAAAGTATTGGATTTCTTATGCAGAAATCAGGACAAGGTAATTCATGGGAAGCAGGGATGTTAAAAAACTAGATAAATTACATAGCTTACTTTATTTCAATTTGTTTATTGAGTAAATAAAAGTACAGAAGATTTGAGGAACTCAAGGCAATTTCATTTATGCTTCTAAATTCAAAATGCAGGCTCTGAATTTATATTTAAATAGAGGGTTGGGTTTAATGATCTAGAAAAACCTGTAGATTGAGTTCCGTGTTCAAACCAATAGGCACAAGCGATTTAAGGCGATAGACCCAGGATTTTTCTTTTTGCAGTAAAATTCGGTCATAATCGCCTCGCCTATTGGGTAATTTAAGGGCATAGATCCCTTTAACAATCAGCCCCTTGGAGTTGCGATTATGGTGTTCAGCGAAATGTTTGGCAAGAGGTTTCTCCGGATTTTTCTCCTTCTCATTGATTTCTCTTAGATGCTCGCCTATACGCACTTTGGGCCAGATTCATGAAAGGTTACGCTGGCGGATCGAGTGATCCGCCAGCGTAACAGTGGCTTTGAGCCGGCGTTTCTGTTTTCTGTAACCAGAAAACAAGAAACGCCGGGTTGAAGTTCCGATGCGAGCAGCGTAACTGAGTTTCGCCATCGCATCGTTACTTCAACTTAAAAATGGCGCCGGGGCGTTCCCGCCGATTTACGCTCAAAAAATATGTTAATGAGCGGAAATCGGCAATTCACGATCGAAATCCGGCGCGACGCAGTGACGTTACGACGTTTCCGGACGGGATACGCGGCGCATAGATATACCTACATGGGGCTGGAGTATCCTATGTTAGGTATAGGCGTCGTCATCGCGTCGGGAAAAAAAAAAAAAAACGTCGCTTGCGTAAAACGGTCATGAATGGGAATGTGACGTCATTGACGTTCATTCACAGATTTTGGAGCATGCGCACGGGGATGTTTTGACACTCGACGCATGCGCAGTACGTCGGCGGCGGGATCGCGCGTAGTTAGCATACTACACGCCCCGTACCCGCGACATTTGAATTCCGCCGGCTCATTTGCGATGCGCTGCCGCAACTTTAGGAGCAAGTGCTTCGTGAATGACAGCACTTGCTCCTAAAAATTCGGCAGCGCAACGCAAATCAGAAGCGTTACTCCAGAGCAAAGATGCTCTGGAATACGTGAATCTGGCCCTTTGAGGGGACGTTTTGTTTTTCCTATATAGATCTTGGGACAGGGACATGTTATCATATATATAACACGTGTGGTGGAGCAGTTGATCAAGTCCCGGATCTCATAAGAGCCCTGTCCGTAGGCATCATTGAATGTAGTGGTGCGATCGACATAAGGGCAAATTTGGCATCGATTACATGGGAACATTCCCAGGGATCGTGGGTAATTTGAAAGCCAGGTGTTGTTTGTATGGGGGACATGGCTGCATCTGTGGGGGACATGGCTGCAATATATGGGGGGACATGGCTGCAATATGTGGGGGACATGGCTGCATCTGTGGGGGACATGGCTGCATCTGTGGGGGTCATGGCTGCAATATATGGGGGGACATGGATGCAATATATGGGGGGGACATGGATGCAATATATGGGGGGGCATGGATGCAATATATGGGGGGGACATGGCTGCATCTATGGGGGGACATGGCTGCATCTATGGGGGGACATGGCTGCATCTATGGGGGGGACATAGCTGCATCTATGGGGGACAGTACATGGCTGCATCTGTGGGGGGACATGGCTGCATCTATGGGGGGACATGGCTGCATCTATGGGGGGGACATAGCTGCATCTATGGGGGACAGTACATGGCTGCATCTGTGGGGGACATGGCTGCATCTGTGGGGGACATGGCTGCATATGTGGGGGACAGGGCTGCATATGGGGGACATGGCTGCATATGGGGGACATGGCTGCAATATATGGGGGGACATGGCTGCAATATATGGGGGGACATGGCTGAATCTATGAGGGACAAGATATGGCTGCATCTGTGGGGGACATGGCTGAAATATATGGGGGGACCTGGCTGCAATGTATGGGGGGACATGGCTGAATCTATGAGGGACAAGACATGGCTGCATCTGTGGGGGACATGGCTGCATCTGTGGGGGGACATGGCTGCATCTATGGGGGACAGTACATGGCTTCATCTGTGGGGGACATGGCTGCATCTGTGGGGGACATGGCTGCATCTATGGGGGACATGGCTGCATCTATGGGGGACATGGCTGCATCTGTGGGGGACATGGCTGCATCTGTGGGGGTCATGGCTGCAATATATGGGGGGGGACATGGATGCAATATATGGGGGGACATGGCTGCATCTATGGGGGACAGGACATGGCTGCATCTGTGGGGGACATGGCTGCATCTGTGGGGGACATGGCTGCATATGTGGGGGACATGGCTGCATATGTGGGGGACAGGGCTGCATATGGGGGACATGGCTGAATATGGGGGACATGGCTGCAATGTATGGGGGGACATGGCTGCAATATATGGGGGGACATGGCTGAATCTATGGGGGGACATGGCTAAATCTGTGGGGGACATGACATGGCTGCATCTGTGGGGGACATGACATGGCTGCATCTGTGGGGGACATAGCTGCATCTATGGGGGGACATGGCTGCATCTGTGGGGGGGCATGGCTGCATCTGTGGGGGGGACATGGTTGCATCTGTGGGGAGACATGGTTGCATCTGTGGGGAGACATGGCTGCATCTGTGGGGGGACATGGCTAAATCTGTGGGGGACATGACATGGCTGCATCTGTGGGGGACATGGCAGCATCTATGGGGGGACATGGCTGCATCTATGGGGGACATGGCTGCATCTGTGGGGGGACATGGCTGCATCTGTGGGGGGACATGGCTGCATCTGTGGGGGGACATGGCTGCAATATATGGGGGGACATGGCTGCAATATGTGGGGGACATGGCTGCATCTGTGGGGGACATGGCTGCATCTGTGGGGGACATGGCTGCATCTGTGGGGGTCATGGCTGCAATATATGGGGGGACATGGCTGCAATATGTGGGGGACATGGCTGCATCTGTGGGGGACATGGCTGCATCTGTGGGGGACATGGCTGCATCTGTGGGGGTCATGGCTGCAATATATGGGGGGGGACATGGATGCAATATATGGGGGGACATGGCTGCATCTATGGGGGACAGGACATGGCTGCATCTGTGGGGGACATGGCTGCATCTGTGGGGGACATGGCTGCATATGTGGGGGACATGGCTGCATATGTGGGGGACATGGCTGCATATGTGGGGGACAGGGCTGAATATGGGGGACATGGCTGCAATATATGGGGGGACATGGCTGCAATATATGGGGGGACATGGCTGAATCTATGGGGGGACATGGCTAAATCTGTGGGGGACATGACATGGCTGCATCTGTGGGGGACATGACATGGCTGCATCCGTGGGGGACATGGCTGCATCTATGGGGGGAACATGGCTGCATCTGTGGGGGGGCATGGCTGCATCTGTGGGGGGGACATGGTTGCATCTGTGGGGAGACATGGTTGCATCTGTGGGGAGACATGGCTGCATCTATGGGGGGACATGGCTAAATCTGTGGGGGACATGACATGGCTGCATCTGTGGGGGACATGGCAGCATCTATGGGGGGACATGGCTGCATCTATGGGGGGACATGGCTGCATCTATGGGGGGACATGGCTGCATCTGTGGGGGGACATGGCTGCATCTGTGGGGGGACATGGCTGCATCTGTGGGGAGACATGGTTGCATATGTGGGGAGACATGGCTGCATCTGTGGGGAGACATGGCTGCATCTATGGGGGGACATAGCTGCATCTGTGGGGGACATGGCTGCATCTGTGGGGGACATGGCTGCATATGTGGGGGACATGGATGCATATGTGGGGGACATGGCTGCATCATATGTGGGGGACATGGATGCATATGTGGGGGACATAGCTGCATATGGGGGACATGGCTGCAATATATGGGGGGACATGGCTGCAATATGTGGGGGACATGGCTGCATCTGTGGCGGACATGACTGCATCTGTGGGGGACATGGCTGCAATATATGGGGGGGGGGCATGGCTGCAATATATGGGGGGGGCATGGCTGCAATATATGGGGGGCAGGACATGGCTGCATCTGTGGGGGACATGACTGCATCTGTGGGGGACATGGCTGCATCTGTGGGGGACATGGCTGCATCTATGGGGGACATGGCTGCATCTATGGGGGACATGGCTGCATCTATGGGGAGACATGGCTGCATCTATGGGGGGACATGGCTGCATCTGTGGGGGACATGGCTGCATCTGTGGGGGACATGGCTGCATCTGTGGGGGACATGGCTGCATCTGTGGGGGACATGGCTGCATATGGGGGACATGGCTGCATCTGTGGGGGACATGGCTGCAATATATGGGGGGACATGGCTGAATCTATGGGGGACAGGACATGGCTGCAATATATGGGGGGACATGGCTGCAATATATGGGGGGACATGGCTGAATCTATGGGGGGACATGGCTGAATCTATGGGGGGACATGGCTGCATCTATGGGGGACAGTGCATGGCTGCATCTGTGGGGGACATGGCTGCGTCTGTGGGGGACATGGCTGCATCTGTGGGGGACATGGCTGCAATATATGGGGGGACATGGCTGAATCTATGGGGGACAGGACATGGCTGCAATATATGGGGGGACATGGCTGCAATATATGGGGGGACATGGCTGAATCTATGGGGGACATGGCTGCATCTATGGGGGGACATGGCTGCATCTATGGGGGGACATGGCTGCATCTATGGGGGGACATGGCTGCATCTATGGGGTGACATGGCTGCATCTATGGGGAACAGTGCATGGCTGCATCTGTGGGGGACGTGGCTGCATCTGTGGGGGACATGGCTGCATATGGGGGACATGGCTGCATCTGTGGGGGACATGGCTGCATCTGTGGGGGACATGGCTGCAATATATGGGGGGACATGGCTGCAATATGTGTGGGACATGGCTGCATCTGTGTGGGACATGGCTGCATCTGTGGGGGACATGGCTGCAATATATGGGGGGACATGGCTGCAATGTATGGGGGGACATGGCTGAATCTATGAGGGACAAGACATGGCTGCATCTGTGGGGGACATGGCTGCATCTGTGGGGGGACATGGCTGCATCTATGGGGGACAGGACGTGGCTGCATCTGTGGGGGACATGGCTGCATCTGTGGGGGGACATGGCTGCATCTATGGGGGACATGGCTGCATCTGTGGGGGACATGGCTGCAATATATGGGGGGGCATGGCTGCAATATGTGGGGGACATGGCTGCATCTGTGGGGGTCATGGCTGCAATATATGGGGGGACATGGATGCAATATATGGGGGGGACATGGATGCAATATATGGGGGGACATGGCTGCAATATATGGGGGGACATGGCTGCATCTATGGGGGGACATGGCTGAATCTATGGGGGACAGGACATGGCTGCATCTGTGGGGGGACATGGCTGCATCTATGGGGGGGCATGGCTGCATCTATGGGGGGACATAGCTGCAACTATGGGGGATAGTACATGGCTGCATCTGTGGGGGACATGGCTGCATCTGTGGGGTACATGGCTGCATATGTGGGGGACATGGCTGCATATGTGGGGGACATGGCTGCATATGGGGGACATGGCTGCATATTGGGGACATGGCTGCAATATATGGGGGGACATGGCTGCAATATATGGGGGGACATGGCTGAATCTATGAGGGACAAGACATGGCTGCATCTGTGGGGGACATGGCTGCAATATATGGGGGGACAAGGCTGCAATGTATGGGGGGACATGGCTGCAATATGTGGGGGACATGGCTGCATCTGTGGCGGACATGGCTTCATCTGTGGGGGACATGGCTGCAATATATGGGGGGGACATGGCTGCAATATATGAGGGGGGGGGCATGGCTGCAATATATGGGGGGACATGGCTGCAATATATGGGGGGCAGGACATGGCTGCATCTGTGGGGGACATGACTGCATCTGTGGGGGACATGGCTGCATCTATGGGGGACATGGCTGCATCTATGGGGAGACATGGCTGCATCTATGGGGAGACATGGCTGCATCTATGGGGGGACATGGCTGCATCTGTGGGGGACATGGCTGCATCTGTGGGGGACATGGCTGCATCTGTGGGGGACATGGCTGCATCTATGGGGGACATGGCTGCATCTATGGGGGGACATGGCTGCATCTATGGGGGGACAGGGCTGCATCTATGGGGGACATGGCTGCATCTATGGGGGGACATGGCTGCCATCTATGGGGGACAGTGCATGGCTGCATCTGTGGGGGACATGGCTGCATCTGTGGGGAGACATGGCTGCATCTATGGGGGGACATAGCTGCATCGATGGGGGACAGTACATGGCTGCATCTGTGGGGGACATGGCTGCATCTGTGGGGGACATGGCTGCATCTGTGGGGGACATGGCTGCATATGTGGGGGACATGGCTGCATCCGTGGGGGACATGGCTGCAATATATGGGGGGACATGGCTGCAATATGTGGGGGACATGGCTGCATCTGTGGGGAACATGGCTGCATCTGTGGGGGGGCATGGCTGCATCTGTGGGGGGGGACATGGTTGCATCTGTGGGGGGGACATGGTTGCATCTGTGGGGAGACATGGTTGCATCTGTGGGGAGACATGGCTGCATCTATGGGGGGACATGGCTAAATATGTGGGGGACATGACATGGCTGCATCTGTGGGGGACATGGCAGCATCTATGGGGGGACATGGCTGCATCTATGGGGGGACATGGCTGCATCTGTGGGGGGACATGGCTGCATCTGTGGGGGGACATGGCTGCATCTGTGGGGGGACATGGCTGCATCTGTGGGGGGACATGGGAGCATATGTGGGGAGACATGGCTGCATCTGTGGGGAGACATGGCTGCATCTATGGGGGGACATAGCTGCATCTGTGGGGGACATGGCTGCATCTGTGGGGGACATGGCTGCATATGTGGGGGACATGGATGCATATGTGGGGGACATGGCTGCATCATATGTGGGGGACATGGATGCATATGTGGGGGACATAGCTGCATATGGGGGACATGGCTGCAATATATGGGGGGACATGGCTGCAATATGTGGGGGACATGGCTGCATCTGTGGCGGACATGGCTGCATCTGTGGGGGACATGGCTGCAATATATGGGGGGGACATGGCTGCAATATATGGGGGGGCATGGCTGCAATATATGGGGGGACATGGCTACCAATATATGGGGGGCAGGACATGGCTGCATCTGTGGGGGACATGACTGCATCTGTGGGGGACATGGCTGCATCTGTGGGGGACATGGCTGCATCTATGGGGGACATGGCTGCATCTATGGGGGACATGGCTGCATCTATGGGGAGACATGGCTGCATCTATGGGGGAACATGGCTGCATCTGTGGGGGACATGGCTGCATCTGTGGGGGACATGGCTGCATCTGTGGGGGGGACATAGCTGCAACTATGGGGGATAGTACATGGCTGCATCTGTGGGGGACATGGCTGCAATATATGGGGGGACATGGCTGAATCTATGGGGGACAGGACATGGCTGCAATATATGGGGGGACATGGCTGCAATATATGGGGGGACATGGCTGAATCTATGGGGGACATGGCTGAATCTATGGGGGGACATGGCTGCATCTATGGGGGACAGTGCATGGCTGCATCTATGGGGGACATGGCTGCGTCTGTGGGGGACATGGCTGCATCTGTGAGGGACATGGCTGCAATATATGGGGGGACATGGCTGAATCTATGGGGGACAGGACATGGCTGCAATATATGGGGGGACATGGCTGCAATATATGGGGGGACATGGCTGAATCTATGGGGGACATGGCTGCATCTATGGGGGGACATGGCTGCATCTATGGGGGACATGGCTGCATCTATGGGGTGACATGGCTGCATCTATGGGGAACAGTGCATGGCTGCATCTGTGGGGGACATGGCTGCATCTGTGGGGGACATGGCTGCATCTGTGGGGGACATGGCTGCATATGGGGGACATGGCTGCATCTGTGGGGGACATGGCTGCAATATATGGGGGGACATGGCTGCAATATGTGTGGGACATGGCTGCATCTGTGTGGGACATGGCTGCATCTGTGGGGGACATGGCTGCAATATATGGGGGGACATGGCTGCAATGTATGGGGGGACATGGCTGAATCTATGAGGGACAAGACATGGCTGCATCTGTGGGGGTCATGGCTGCATCTGTGGGGGGACATGGCTGCATCTATGGGGGACAGGACATGGCTGCATCTGTGGGGGACATGGCTGCATCTGTGGGGGGACATGGCTGCATCTATGGGGGACATGGCTGCATCTGTGGGGGACATGGCTGCAATATATGGGGGGGGCATGGCTGCAATATGTGGGGGACATGGCTGCATCTGTGGGGGTCATGGCTGCAATATATGGGGGGGACATGGATGCAATATATGGGGGGACATGGATGCAATATATGGGGGGACATGGCTGCATCTATGGGGGGACATGGCTGCATCTATGGGGGGACATGGCTGCATCTATGGGGGACAGGACATGGCTGCATCTGTGGGGGGACATGGCTGCATCTATGGGGGGCATGGCTGCATCTATGGGGGGGACATAGCTGCAACTATGGGGGATAGTACATGGCTGCATCTGTGGGGGACATGGCTGCATCTGTGGGGTACATGGCTGCATATGTGGGGGACATGGCTGCATATGTGGGGGACATGGCTGCATATGGGGACATGGCTGCATATTGGGGACATGGCTGCAATATATGGGGGGACATGGCTGCAATATATGGGGGGACATGGCTGAATCTATGAGGGACAAGACATGGCTGCATCTGTGGGGGACATGGCTGCAATATATGGGGGGACAAGGCTGCAATGTATGGGGGGACATGGCTGCAATATGTGGGGGACATGGCTGCATCTGTGGCGGACATGGCTGCATCTGTGGGGGACATGGCTGCAATATATGGGGGGGACATGGCTGCAATATATGAGGGGGGGGGGGCATGGCTGCAATATATGGGGGGACATGGCTGCAATATATGGGGGGCAGGACATGGCTGCATCTGTGGGGGACATGACTGCATCTGTGGGGGACATGGCTGCATCTATGGGGGACATGGCTGCATCTATGGGAGACATGGCTGCATCTATGATGGGGAGACATGGCTGCATCTATGGGGGGACATGGCTGCATCTGTGGGGGACATGGCTGCATCTGTGGGGGACATGGCTGCATCTGTGGGGTACATGGCTGCATCTATGGGGGGACATGGCTGCATCTATGGGGGGACATGGCTGCATCTATGGGGGAACAGGGCTGCATCTATGGGGGGACATGGCTGCATCTATGGGGGGACATGGCTGCATCTGTGGGGGGACATGGCTGCATCTGTGGGGGGACATGGTTGCATATGTGGGGAGACATGGCTGCATCTGTGGGGAGACATGGCTGCATCTATGGGGGGACATAGCTGCATCTGTGGGGGACATGGCTGCATCTGTGGGGGACATGGCTGCATATGTGGGGGACATGGATGCATATGTGGGGGACATGGCTGCATCATATGTGGGGGACATGGATGCATATGTGGGGGACATAGCTGCATATGGGGGACATGGCTGCAATATATGGGGGGACATGGCTGCAATATGTGGGGGACATGGCTGCATCTGTGGCGGACATGGCTGCATCTGTGGGGGACATGGCTGCAATATATGGGGGGGACATGGCTGCAATATATGGGGGGGCATGGCTGCAATATATGGGGGGACATGGCTACCAATATATGGGGGGCAGGACATGGCTGCATCTGTGGGGGACATGACTGCATCTGTGGGGGACATGGCTGCATCTGTGGGGGACATGGCTGCATCTATGGGGGACATGGCTGCATCTATGGGGGACATGGCTGCATCTATGGGGAGACATGGCTGCATCTATGGGGGACATGGCTGCATCTGTGGGGGACATGGCTGCATCTGTGGGGGACATGGCTGCATCTGTGGGGGACATGGCTGCATATGGGGGACATGGCTGCATCTGTGGGGGACATGGCTGCAATATATGGGGGACATGGCTGAATCTATGGGGGACAGGACATGGCTGCAATATATGGGGGGACATGGCTGCAATATATGGGGGGACATGGCTGAATGAATCTATGGGGACATGGCTGAATCTATGGGGGGACATGGCTGCATCTATGGGGGACAGTGCATGGCTGCATCTGTGGGGGACATGGCTGCGTCTGTGGGGGACATGGCTGCATCTGTGAGGGACATGGCTGCAATATATGGGGGGGACATGGCTGAATCTATGGGGGACAGGACATGGCTGCAATATATGGGGGGACATGGCTGCAATATATGGGGGGACATGGCTGAATCTATGGGGGACATGGCTGCATCTATGGGGGACATGGCTGCATCTATGGGGGGACATGGCTGCATCTATGGGGGGACATGGCTGCATCTATGGGGTGACATGGCTGCATCTATGGGGAACAGTGCATGGCTGCATCTGTGGGGGACATGGCTGCATCTGTGGGGGACATGGCTGCATATGGGGGACATGGCTGCATCTGTGGGGGACATGGCTGCAATATATGGGGGACATGGCTGCAATATGTGTGGGACATGGCTGCATCTGTGTGGGTGTGGGACATGGCTGCATCTGTGGGGGACATGGCTGCAATATATGGGGGGACATGGCTGCAATGTATGGGGGGACATGGCTGAATCTATGAGGGACAAGACATGGCTGCATCTGTGGGGGACATGGCTGCATCTGTGGGGGGACATGGCTGCATCTATGGGGGACAGGACATGGCTGCATCTGTGGGGGACATGGCTGCATCTGTGGGGGACATGGCTGCAATATATGGGGGGGCATGACTGCAATATGTGGGGGACATGGCTGCATCTGTGGGGGTCATGGCTGCAATATATGGGGGGGACATGGCTGCAATA
The DNA here is from genome assembly GCA_029574335.1 of Rana kukunoris. Taxonomy (NCBI): domain Eukaryota; kingdom Metazoa; phylum Chordata; class Amphibia; order Anura; family Ranidae; genus Rana; species Rana kukunoris. Next base: position 298,717,689 of record CM056050.1, read on the forward strand.
TATGGGGGGACATGGATGCAATATATGGGGGGACATGGCTGCATCTATGGGGGGACATGGCTGCATCTATGGGGGGACATGGCTGCATCTATGGGGGACAGGACATGGCTGCATCTGTGGGGGGACATGGCTGCATCTATGGGGGGGCATGGCTGCATCTATGGGGGGGACATAGCTGCAACTATGGGGGATAGTACATGGCTGCATCTGTGGGGGACATGGCTGCATCTGTGGGGTACATGGCTGCATATGTGGGGGACATGGCTGCATATGTGGGGGACATGGCTGCATATGGGGGACATGGCTGCATATTGGGGACATGGCTGCAATATATGGGGGGACATGGCTGCAATATATGGGGGGACATGGCTGAATCTATGAGGGACAAGACATGGCTGCATCTGTGGGGGACATGGCTGCAATATATGGGGGGACAAGGCTGCAATGTATGGGGGACATGGCTGCAATATGTGGGGGACATGGCTGCATCTGTGGCGGACATGGCTGCATCTGTGGGGGACATGGCTGCAATATATGGGGGGGACATGGCTGCAATATATGAGGGGGGGGGGGGCATGGCTGCAATATATGGGGGGACATGGCTGCAATATATGGGGGGCAGGACATGGCTGCATCTGTGGGGGACATGACTGCATCTGTGGGGGACATGGCTGCATCTATGGGGGACATGGCTGCATCTATGGGGAGACATGGCTGCATCTATGGGGAGACATGGCTGCATCTATGGGGGGACATGGCTGCATCTGTGGGGGACATGGCTGCATCTGTGGGGGACATGGCTGCATCTGTGGGGTACATGGCTGCATCTATGGGGGGACATGGCTGCATCTATGGGGGGACATGGCTGCATCTATGGGGGGACAGGGCTGCATCTATGGGGGGACATGGCTGCATCTATGGGGGGACATGGCTGCCATCTATGGGGGACAGTGCATGGCTGCATCTGTGGGGGACATGGCTGCATCTGTGGGGAGACATGGCTGCATCTATGGGGGGACATAGCTGCATCGATGGGGGACAGTACATGGCTGCATCTGTGGGGGACATGGCTGCATCTGTGGGGGACATAGCTGCATCTGTGGGGGACATGGCTGCATCTGTGGGGGACATGGCTGCATATGTGGGGGACGTGGCTGCATCCGTGGGGGACATGGCTGCAATATATGGGGGGACATGGCTGCAATATGTGGGGGACATGGCTGCATCTGTGGGGAACATGGCTGCATCTGTGGGGGACATGGCTGCATCTGTGGGGGACATGGCTGCAATATATGGGGGGGACATGGCTGCAATATATGGGGGGACATGGCTGCAATATATGGGGGACAGGACATGGCTGCATCTGTGGGGGACATGACTGCATCTGTGGGGGACATGGCTGCATCTGTGGGGGACATGGCTGCATCTATGGGGGACATGGCTGCATCTATGGGGGACATGGCTGCATCTATGGGGGGACATGGCTGCATCTATGGGGGGACATGGCTGCATCTGTGGGGGACATGGCTGCATCTATGGGGGGACATGGCTGCATCTATGGGGGGACATGGCTGCATCTATGGGGGGACATGGCTGCCATCTATGGGGGACATTGCATGGCTGCATCTGTGGGGGACATGGCTGCATATGGGGGACATGGCTGCATCTGTGGGGACATGGCTGCAATATATGGGGGGACATGGCTGCAATGTATGGGGGGACATGGCTGAATCTATGAGGGACAAGACATGGCTGCATCTGTGGGGGACATGGCTGCATCTGTGGGGGGACATGGCTGCATCTATGGGGGACAGTACATGGCTGCATCTGTGGGGGACATGGCTGCATCTGTGGGGGACATGGCTGCATCTATGGGGGACATGGCTGCATCTATGGGGGACATGGCTGCATCTGTGGGGGACATGGATGCAATATATGGGGGGACATGGCTGCAATATGTGGGGGACATGGCTGCATCTGTGGGGGACATGGCTGCATCTGTGGGGGTCATGGCTGCAATATATGGGGGGGGGCATGGATGCAATATATGGGGGGACATGGCTGCATCTATGGGGGACAGGACATGGCTGCATCTGTGGGGGACATGGCTGCATCTGTGGGGGACATGGCTGCATATGTGGGGGACATGGCTGCATATGTGGGGGACAGGGCTGCATATGGGGGACATGGCTGAATATGGGGGACATGGCTGCAATATATGGGGGGGACATGGCTGAATCTATGGGGGGACATGGCTAAATCTGTGGGGGACATGACATGGCTGCATCTGTGGGGGACATGACATGGCTGCATCTATGGGGGGACATGGCTGCATCTGTGGGGGGGCATGGCTGCATCTGTGGGGGGGACATGGTTGCATCTGTGGGGAGACATGGTTGCATCTGTGGGGAGACATGGCTGCATCTATGGGGGACATGGCTAAATCTGTGGGGGACATGACATGGCTGCATCTGTGGGGGACATGGCAGCATCTATGGGGGGACATGGCTGCATCTATGGGGGGACATGGCTGCATCTATGGGGGGACATGGCTGCATCTGTGGGGGGACATGGCTGCATCTGTGGGGGGACATGGCTGCATCTGTGGGGGGACATGGCTGCATCTGTGGGGGGACATGGCTGCATCTGTGGGGGGACATGGTTGCATCTGTGGGGAGACATGGCTGCATCTGTGGGGAGACATGGCTGCATCTATGGGGGGACATGGCTGCATCTGTGGGGGACATGGCTGCATCTATGGGGGACATGGCTGCATCTATGGGAGACAAGGCTGCATCTATGGGGGGACATGGCTGCATCTATGGGGGGACATGGCTGCATCTATGGGGTGACATGGCTGCATCTATGGGGAACAGTGCATGGCTGCATCTGTGGGGGACATGGCTGCATCTGTGGGGGACATGGCTGCATATGGGGGACATGGCTGCATCTGTGGGGGACATGGCTGCAATATATGGGGGGACATGGCTGCAATATGTGGGGGACATGGCTGCATCTGTGTGGGACATGGCTGCATCTGTGGGGGACATGACATGGCTGCATCTGTGGGGGGCATGGCAGCATCTATGGGGGGACATGGCTGCATCTATGGGGGGACATGGCTGCATCTATGGGGGGACATGGCTGCATCTGTGGGGGGACATGGCTGCATCTGTGGGGGGACATGGCTGCATCTGTGGGGGGACATGGCTGCATCTGTGGGGGGACATGGTTGCATCTGTGGGGGAGACATGGCTGCATCTGTGGGGGACATGGCTGCATCTATGGGGGGACATGGCTGCATCTGTGGGGGACATGGCTGCATCTATGGGGGACATGGCTGCATCTATGGGGAGACATGGCTGCATCTATGGGGGGACATGGCTGCATCTATGGGGGGACATGGCTGCATCTATGGGGTGACATGGCTGCATCTATGGGGAACAGTGCATGGCTGCATCTGTGGGGGACATGGCTGCATCTGTGGGGGACATGGCTGCATATGGGGGACATGGCTGCATCTGTGGGGGACATGGCTGCAATATATGGGGGGGACATGGCTGCAATATGTGGGGGACATGGCTGCATCTGTGTGGGACATGGCTGCATCTGTGGGGGACATGGCTGCAATATATGGGGGGACATGGCTGCAATGTATGGGGGGACATGGCTGAATCTATGAGGGACAAGACATGGCTGCATCTGTGGGGGACATGGCTGCATCTGTGGGGGGACATGGCTGCATCTATGGGGGACAGTATATGGCTGCATCTGTGGGGGACATGGCTGCATCTGTGGGGGGACATGGCTGCATCTATGGGGGACATGGCTGCATCTGTGGGGGACATGGCTGCAATATATGGGGGGGCATGGCTGCAATATGTGGGGGACATGGCTGCATCTGTGGGGGTCATGGCTGCAATATATGGGGGGGACATGGATGCAATATATGGGGGACATGGATGCAATATATGGGGGGACATGGCTGCATCTATGGGGGACATGGCTGCATCTATGGGGGGACATGGCTGCATCTATGGGGGACAGGACATGGCTGCATCTGTGGGGGGACATGGCTGCATCTATGGGGGGGCATGGCTGCATCTATGGGGGGGACATAGCTGCATCTATGGGGGACAGTACATGGCTGCATCTGTGGGGGACATGGCTGCATTTGTGGGGTACATGGCTGCATATGTGGGGGACATGGCTGCATATGTGGGGGACAGGGTTGCATATGGGGGACATGGCTGCATATTGGGGACATGGCTGCAATATATGGGGGGACATGGCTGCAATATATGGGGGGACATGGCTGAATCTATGAGGGGACATGGCTGAATCTATGAGGGACAAGACATGGCTGCATCTGTGGGGGACATGGCTGCAATATTGGGGGACATGGCTGCAATGTATGGGGGGACATAGCTGCAATATGTGGGGGACATGGCTGCATCTGTGGCGGACATGGCTGCATCTGTGGGGGACATGGCTGCAATATATGGGGGGGACATGGCTGCAATATATGAGGGGGGGGCATGGCTGCAATATATGGGGGGACATGGCTGCAATATATGGGGGGCAGGACATGGCTGCATCTGTGGGGGACATGACTGCATCTGTGGGGGACATGGCTGCATCTATGGGGGACATGGCTGCATCTATGGGGAGACATGGCTGCATCTATGGGGAGACATGGCTGCATCTATGGGGGGACATGGCTGCATCTGTGGGGGACATGGCTGCATCTGTGGGGTACATGGCAGCATCTATGGGGGGACATGGCAGCATCTATGGGGGGACATGGCTGCATCTATGGGGGACAGGGCTGCATCTATGGGGGGACATGGCTGCATCTATGGGGGGACATGGCTGCCATCTATGGGGGACAGTGCATGCTGCATCTGTGGGGGACATGGCTGCATCTGTGGGGAGACATGGCTGCATCTATGGGGGGACATAGCTGCATCGATGGGGGACAGTACATGGCTGCATCTGTGGGGGACATGGCTGCATCTGTGGGGGACATGGCTGCATCTGTGGGGGACATGGCTGCATCTGTGGGGGACATGGCTGCATATGTGGGGGACGTGGCTGCATCCGTGGGGGACATGGCTGCAATATATGGGGGGACATGGCTGCAATATGTGGGGGACATGGCTGCATCTGTGGGGAACATGGCTGCATCTGTGGGGGGACATGGCTGCATCTGTGGGGGACATGGCTGCAATATATGGGGGGGACATGGCTGCAATATATGGGGGGACATGGCTGCAATATATGGGGGACAGGACATGGCTGCATCTGTGGGGGACATGACTGCATCTGTGGGGGACATGGCTGCATCTGTGGGGGACATGGCTGCATCTATGGGGGACATGGCTGCATCTATGGGGGACATGGCTGCATCTATGGGGGGACATGGCTGCATCTATGGGGGGACATGGCTGCATCTGTGGGGGACATGGCTGCATCTATGGGGGGACATGGCTGCAACTATGGGGGGACATGGCTGCATCTATGGGGGGACATGGCTGCCATCTATGGGGGACATTGCATGGCTGCATCTGTGGGGGACATGGCTGCATATGGGGGACATGGCTGCATCTGTGGGGGACATGGCTGCAATATATGGGGGGACATGGCTGCAATGTATGGGGGGACATGGCTGAATCTATGAGGGACAAGACATGGCTGCATCTGTGGGGGACATGGCTGCATCTGTGGGGGGACATGGCTGCATCTATGGGGGACAGTACATGGCTGCATCTGTGGGGGACATGGCTGCATCTGTGGGGGACATGGCTGCATCTATGGGGGACATGGCTGCATCTATGGGGGACATGGCTGCATCTGTGGGGGACATGGATGCAATATATGGGGGGACATGGCTGCAATATGTGGGGGACATGGCTGCATCTGTGGGGGACATGGCTGCATCTGTGGGGGTCATGGCTGCAATATATGGGGGGGGGGCATGGATGCAATATATGGGGGGACATGGCTGCATCTATGGGGGACAGGACATGGCTGCATCTGTGGGGACATGGCTGCATCTGTGGGGGACATGGCTGCATATGTGGGGGACATGGCTGCATATGTGGGGGACAGGGCTGCATATGGGGGACATGGCTGAATATGGGGGACATGGCTGCAATATATGGGGGGGACATGGCTGAATCTATGGGGGGACATGGCTAAATCTGTGGGGGACATGACATGGCTGCATCTGTGGGGGACATGACATGGCTGCATCTATGGGGGGACATGGCTGCATCTGTGGGGGGGCATGGCTGCATCTGTGGGGGGGACATGGTTGCATCTGTGGGGAGACATGGTTGCATCTGTGGGGAGACATGGCTGCATCTATGGGGGACATGGCTAAATCTGTGGGGGACATGACATGGCTGCATCTGTGGGGGACATGGCAGCATCTATGGGGGGACATGGCTGCATCTATGGGGGGACATGGCTGCATCTATGGGGGGACATGGCTGCATCTGTGGGGGGACATGGCTGCATCTGTGGGGGGACATGGCTGCATCTGTGGGGGGACATGGCTGCATCTGTGGGGGGACATGGCTGCATCTGTGGGGGACATGGTTGCATCTGTGGGGAGACATGGCTGCATCTGTGGGGAGACATGGCTGCATCTATGGGGGGACATGGCTGCATCTGTGGGGGACATGGCTGCATCTATGGGGGACATGGCTGCATCTATGGGGGGACATGGCTGCATCTATGGGGGGACATGGCTGCATCTATGGGGGGACATGGCTGCATCTATGGGGTGACATGGCTGCATCTATGGGGAACAGTGCATGGCTGCATCTGTGGGGGACATGGCTGCATCTGTGGGGGACATGGCTGCATCTGTGGGGGACATGGCTGCATCTGTGGGGGACATGGCTGCAATATATGGGGGGACATGGCTGCAATATGTGGGGGACATGGCTGCATCTGTGTGGGACATGGCTGCATCTGTGGGGGACATGACATGGCTGCATCTGTGGGGGACATGGCAGCATCTATGGGGGGACATGGCTGCATCTATGGGGGGACATGGCTGCATCTATGGGGGACATGGCTGCATCTGTGGGGGGACATGGCTGCATCTGTGGGGGGACATGGCTGCATCTGTGGGGGGACATGGTTGCATCTGTGGGGAGACATGGCTGCATCTGTGGGGAGACATGGCTGCATCTATGGGGGGACATGGCTGCATCTGTGGGGGACATGGCTGCATCTATGGGGGACATGGCTGCATCTATGGGGAGACATGGCTGCATCTATGGGGGGACATGGCTGCATCTATGGGGGGACATGGCTGCATCTATGGGGTGACATGGCTGCATCTATGGGGAACAGTGCATGGCTGCATCTGTGGGGGACATGGCTGCATCTGTGGGGGACATGGCTGCATATGGGGGACATGGCTGCATCTGTGGGGGACATGGCTGCAATATATGGGGGGGACATGGCTGCAATATGTGGGGGACATGGCTGCATCTGTGTGGGACATGGCTGCATCTGTGGGGGACATGGCTGCAATATATGGGGGGACATGGCTGCAATGTATGGGGGGACATGGCTGAATCTATGAGGGACAAGACATGGCTGCATCTGTGGGGGACATGGCTGCATCTGTGGGGGGACATGGCTGCATCTATGGGGGACAGTATATGGCTGCATCTGTGGGGGACATGGCTGCATCTGTGGGGGGACATGGCTGCATCTATGGGGGACATGGCTGCATCTGTGGGGGACATGGCTGCAATATATGGGGGGGCATGGCTGCAATATGTGGGGGACATGGCTGCATCTGTGGGGGTCATGGCTGCAATATATGGGGGGGACATGGATGCAATATATGGGGGGACATGGATGCAATATATGGGGGGACATGGCTGCATCTATGGGGGGACATGGCTGCATCTATGGGGGGACATGGCTGCATCTATGGGGGACAGGACATGGCTGCATCTGTGGGGGGACATGGCTGCATCTATGGGGGGGCATGGCTGCATCTATGGGGGGGACATAGCTGCATCTATGGGGGACAGTACATGGCTGCATCTGTGGGGGACATGGCTGCATTTGTGGGGTACATGGCTGCATATGTGGGGGACATGGCTGCATATGTGGGGGACAGGGTTGCATATGGGGGGACATGGCTGCATATTGGGGACATGGCTGCAATATATGGGGGGACATGGCTGCAATATATGGGGGGACATGGCTGAATCTATGAGGGGACATGGCTGAATCTATGAGGGACAAGACATGGCTGCATCTGTGGGGGACATGGCTGCAATATATGGGGGGACATGGTTGCAATGTATGGGGGGACATGGCTGCAATATGTGGGGGACATGGCTGCATCTGTGGCGGACATGGCTGCATCTGTGGTGGACATGGCTGCAATATATGGGGGGGGGGACATGGCTGCAATATATGGGGGGGGGGGCATGGCTGCAATATATGGGGGGACATGGCTGCAATATATGGGGGGCAGGACATGGCTGCATCTGTGGGGGACATGACTGCATCTGTGGGGGACATGGCTGCATATGTGGGGGACATGGCTGCATCTATGGGGGACATGGCTGCATCTATGGGGAGACATGGCTGCATCTATGGGGGGACATGGCTGCATCTGTGGGGGACATGGCTGTATCTGTGGGGGACATGGCTGCATCTGTGGGGGGCATGGCTGCATCTATGGGGGGACATGGCTGCATCTATGGGGGGACAGGGCTGCATCTATGGGGGGACATGGCTGCATCTATGGGGGGACATGGCTGCCATCTATGGGGGACAGTGCATGGCTGCATATGTGGGGGACATGGCTGCATCTGTGGGGGAGACATGGCTGCATCTATGGGGGGACATAGCTGCATCGATGGGGGACAGTACATGGCTGCATCTGTGGGGACATGGCTGCATCTGTGGGGGACATGGCTGCATCTGTGGGGGACATGGCTGCATCCGTGGGGGACATGGCTGCAATATTGGGGACATGGCTGCAATATGTGGGGGACATGGCTGCATCTGTGGGGGACATGGCTGCATCTTGGGGGACATGGCTGCAATATATGGGGGGGACATGGCTGCAATATATGGGGGGACATGGCTGCAATATATGGGGGACAGGACATGGCTGCATCTGTGGGGGACATGACTGCATCTGTGGGGGACATGGCTGCATCTGTGGGGGACATGGCTGCATCTATGGGGGACATGGCTGCATCTATGGGGGACATGGCTGCATCAATGGGGGACATGGCTGCATCTATGGGGGGACATGGCTGCATCTATGGGGGGACATGGCTGCATCTGTGGGGGACATGGCTGCATCTATGGGGGGACATGGCTGCATCTATGGGGGGACATGGCTGCATCTATGGGGGGACATGGCTGCATCTATGGGGGGACATGGCTGCCATCTATGGGGGACATTGCATGGCTGCATCTGTGGGGGACATGGCTGCATATGGGGGACATGGCTGCATATGGGGGACATGGCTGCATCTGTGGGGGCCATGGCTGCAATATATGGGGGGACATGGCTGCAATATATGGGGGACATGACATGGCTGCAATATATGGGGGGACATGGCTGCAATATGTGGGGGGACATGGCTGAATCTATGGGGGACATGGATGCATCTATGGGGGGACATGGCTGCATCTATGTGGGACAGGGCTGCATCTGTGGGGGACATGGCTGCATATGGGGGACATGGCTGCATATGGGGGACATGGCTGCATCTGTGGGGGACAGTGCATGGCTGCATCTGTGGGGGACATGGCTGCATCTGTGGGGGACATGGCTGCATATGGGGGACATGGCTGCATCTGTGGGGGACATGGCTGCAATATATGGGGGGACATGGCTGCAATATGTGGGGGGCATGGCTGCATCTGTGTGGGACATGGCTGCATCTGTGGGGGACATGGCTGCAATATATGGGGGGACATGGCTGCAATGTATGGGGGGACATTGCTGAATCTATGAGGGACAAGACATGGCTGCATCTGTGGGGGACATGGCTGCATCTGTGGGGGGACATGGCTGCATCTATGGGGGACAGTACATGGCTGCATCTGTGGGGGACATGGCTGCATCTGTGGGGGGACATGGCTGCATCTATGGGGGACATGGCTGCATCTGTGGGGGACATGGCTGCATTTGTGGGGTACATGGCTGCATATGTGGGGGACATGGCTGCATATGTGGGGGACAGGGTTGCATATGGGGGACATGGCTGCATATTGGGGACATGGCTGCAATATATGGGGGGACATGGCTGCAATATATGGGGGGACATGGCTGAATCTATGAGGGGACATGGCTGAATCTATGAGGGACAAGACATGGCTGCATCTGTGGGGGACATGGCTGCAATATATGGGGGGACATGGCTGCAATGTATGGTGGGGGACATGGCTGCAATATGTGGGGGACATGGCTGCATCTGTGGCGGACATGGCTGCATCTGTGGTGGACATGGCTGCAATATATGGGGGGGGACATGGCTGCAATATATGGGGGGGGGGCATGGCTGCAATATATGGGGGGACATGGCTGCAATATATGGGGGGCAGGACATGGCTGCATCTGTGGGGGACATGACTGCATCTGTGGGGGACATGGCTGCATATGTGGGGGACATGGCTGCATCTATGGGGGACATGGCTGCATCTATGGGGAGACATGGCTGCATCTATGGGGGGACATGGCTGCATCTGTGGGGGACATGGCTGCATCTGTGGGGGACATGGCTGCATCTGTGGGGGACATGGCTGCATCTATGGGGGGACATGGCTGCATCTATGGGGGGACAGGGCTGCATCTATGGGGGGACATGGCTGCATCTATGGGGGGACATGGCTGCCATCTATGGGGGACAGTGCATGGCTGCATATGTGGGGGACATGGCTGCATCTGTGGGGAGACATGGCTGCATCTATGGGGGGACATAGCTGCATCGATGGGGGACAGTACATGGCTGCATCTGTGGGGGACATGGCTGCATCTGTGGGGGACATGGCTGCATCTGTGGGGGACATGGCTGCATATGTGGGGGACATGGCTGCATCCGTGGGGGACATGGCTGCAATATATGGGGGGACATGGCTGCAATATGTGGGGGACATGGCTGCATCTGTGGGGGACATGGCTGCATCTGTGGGGGACATGGCTGCAATATAGGGGGGGGACATGGCTGCAATATATGGGGGGACATGGCTGCAATATATGGGGGACAGGACATGGCTGCATCTGTGGGGGACATGACTGCATCTGTGGGGGACATGGCTGCATCTGTGGGGGAAATGGCTGCATCTATGGGGGACATGGCTGCATCTATGGTGGACATGGCTGCATCTATGGGGGGACATGGCTGCATCTATGGGGGGACATGGCTGCATCTGTGGGGGACATGGCTGCATCTATGGGGGGGACATGGCTGCATCTATGGGGGGGACATGGCTGCATCTATGGGGGGACATGGCTGCATCTATGGGGGGACATGGCTGCCATCTATGGGGGACATGGCTGCATCTGTGGGGGACATGGCTGCATATGGGGGACATGGCTGCATATGGGGGACATGGCTGCATCTGTGGGGGACATGGCTGCAATATATGGGGGGACATGGCTGCAATATATGGGGGACATGACATGGCTGCAATATATGGGGGGACATGGCTGCAATATGTGGGGGGACATGGCTGAATCTATGGGGGACATGGATGCATCTATGGGGGGACATGGCTGCATCTATGGGGGACAGTGCATGGCTGCATCTGTGGGGGACATGGCTGCATATGGGGGACATGGCTGCATATGGGGGACATGGCTGCATCTGTGGGGGACAGTGCATGGCTGCATCTGTGGGGGACATGGCTGCATCTGTGGGGGACATGGCTGCATATGGGGGACATGGCTGCATCTGTGGGGGACATGGCTGCAATATATGGGGGGACATGGCTGCAATATGTGGGGGACATGGCTGCATCTGTGTGGGACATGGCTGCATCTGTGGGGGACATGGCTGCAATATATGGGGGGACATGGCTGCAATGTATGGGGGACATGGCTGAATCTATGAGGGACAAGACATGGCTGCATCTGTGGGGGACATGGCTGCATCTGTGGGGGGACATGGCTGCATCTATGGGGGACAGTACATGGCTGCATCTGTGGGGGACATGGCTGCATCTGTGGGGGGACATGGCTGCATCTATGGGGGACATGGCTGCATCTGTGGGGGACATGGCTGCAATATATGGGGGGGCATGGCTGCAATATGTGGGGGACATGGCTGCATCTGTGGGGGACATGGCTGCATCTGTGGGGGTCATGGCTGCAATATATGGGGGGGGACATGGATGGATGCAATATATGGGGGGACATGGATGCAATATATGGGGGGACATGGCTGCATCTATGGGGGACAGGACATGGCTGCATCTATGGGGGACATGGATGCATCTATGGGGGGACATGGCTGCATCTATGGGGGACAGTGCATGGCTGCATCTGTGGGGGACATGGCTGCATATGGGGGACATGGCTGCATATGGGGGACATGGCTGCATCTGTGGGGGACAGTGCATGGCTGCATCTGTGGGGGGACATGGCTGCATCTGTGGGGGACATGGCTGCATATGGGGGACATGGCTGCATCTGTGGGGGACATGGCTGCAATATATGGGGGGACATGGCTGCAATATGTGGGGGGCATGGCTGCATCTGTGTGGGACATGGCTGCATCTGTGGGGGACATGGCTGCAATATATGGGGGGACATGGCTGCAATGTATGGGGGGACATTGCTGAATCTATGAGGGACAAGACATGGCTGCATCTGTGGGGGACATGGCTGCATCTGTGGGGGGACATGGCTGCATCTATGGGGGACAGTACATGGCTGCATCTGTGGGGGACATGGCTGCATCTGTGGGGGGACATGGCTGCATCTATGGGGGACATGGCTGCATCTGTGGGGGACATGGCTGCAATATATGGGGGGGCATGGCTGCAATATGTGGGGGACATGGCTGCATCTGTGGGGGACATGGCTGCATCTGTGGGGGTCATGGCTGCAATATATGGGGGGGGACATGGATGCAATATATGGGGGGACATGGATGCAATATATGGGGGGACATGGCTGCATCTATGGGGGACAGGACATGGCTGCATCTATGGGGGACAGGACATGGCTGCATCTGTGGGGGGACATGGCTGCATCTATGGGGGGGCATGGCTGCATCTATGGGGGGGACATAGCTGCATCTATGGGGGACAGTACATGGCTGCATCTGTGGGGGACATTGCTGCATCTGTGGGGTACATGGCTGCATATGTGGGGGGACATGGCTGCATATGTGGGGGACAGGGCTGCATATGGGGACATGGCTGCATATGGGGGGACATGGCTGCAATATATGGGGGGACATGGCTGCAATATATGGGGGGACATGGCTGAATCTATGAGGGTCTGAATCTTGAGGGGACATGCTGAATCTATGAGGACAAGACATGGCTGCATCTGTGGGGGACATGGCTGCAATATATGGGGGGACATGGCTGCAATGTATGGGGGGACATGGCTGCAATATGTGGGGGACATGGCTGCATCTGTGGCGGACATGGCTGCATCTGTGGGGGACATGGCTGCAATATATGGGGGGGGGGCATGGCTGTAATATATGGGGGGACATGGCTGCAATGTATGGGGGGACATGGCTGCAATATGTGGGGGACATGGCTGCATCTGTGGCGGACATGGCTGCATCTGTGGGGGACATGGCTGCAATATATGGGGGGGGGGGCATGGCTGCAATATATGGGGGGGACATGGCTGCAATATATGGGGGGACATGGCTGCAATATATGGGGGGCAGGACATGGCTGCATCTGTGGGGGACATGACTGCATCTGTGGGGGACATGGCTGCATCTGTGGGGGACATGGCTGCATCTGTGGGGGACATGGCTGCATCTATGGGGGACATGGCTGCATCTATGGGGGACATGGCTGCATATGGGGGGGACATGGCTGCATCTATGGGGGAGACATGGCTGCATCTATGGGGGGACATGGTTGCATCTGTGGGGGACATGGCTGCATCTGCGGGGGACATGGCTGCATCTGTGGGGGACATGGCTGCATCTATGGGGGGACATGGCTGCATCTATGGGGGGACAGGGCTGCATCTATGGGGGGGACATGGCTGCATCTATGGGGGGACATGGCTGCCATCTATGGGGGACAGTGCATGGCTGCATCTGTGGGGGACATGGCTGCATCTGTGGGGGAGACATGGCTGCATCTATGGGGGGGACATAGCTGCATCGATGGGGGACAGTACATGGCTGCATCTGTGGGGGACATGGCTGCATCTGTGGGGGACATGGCTGCATCTGTGGGGGACATGGCTGCATATGTGGGGGACAGGGCTGCATATGGGGGACATGGCTGCAATATATGGGGGGACATGGCTACAATATGTGGGGGACATGGCTGCATCTGTGGGGGACATGGCTGCATCTATGGGGGACATGGCTGCATCTGTGGGGGACATGGCTGCAATATATGGGGGGGACATGGCTGCAATATATGGGGGGACATGGCTGCAATATATGGGGGACAGGACATGGCTGCATCTGTGGGGGACATGACTGCATCTGTGGGGGACATGGCTGCATCTGTGGGGGGACATGGCTGCATCTATGGGGGACATGGCTGCATCTATGGGGGACATGGCTGCATCTATGGGGGGACATGGCTGCATCTATGGGGGGACATGGCTGCATCTGTGGGGGACATGGCTGCATCTATGGGGGGACATGGCTGCATCTATGGGGGGACATGGCTGCCATCTATGGGGGACATTGCATGGCTGCATCTGTGGGGGACATTGCATGCGTCTGTGGGGGACATGGCTGCATATGGGGGACATGGCTGCATATGGGGGACATGGCTGCATCTGTGGGGGACATGGCTGCAATATGGGGGGGGACATGGCTGCAATATATGGGGGACAGGACATGGCTGCAATATATGGGGGACATGGCTGCAATATGTGGGGGGACATGGCTGAATCTATGGGGGACATGGCTGCATCTATGGGGGGACATGGCTGCATCTATGGGGGACAGTGCATGGCTGCATCTGTGGGGGACATGGCTGCATATGGGGGACATGGCTGCATATGGGGGACATGGCTGCATCTGTGGGGGACATGGCTGCAATATATGAGGGGACATGGCTGAATCTATGGGGGACATGGCTGCATCTATGGGGGGACATGGCTGCATCTATGGGGGGACATGGCTGCATCTGTGGGGGACATGGCTGCATCTGTGGGGACATGGCTGCATCTGTGGGGGGACATGGGCTGCATCTGTGGGGGACATGGCTGCAATATATGGGGGGACATGGCTGCACTTTGTGGGAGACATGGCTGCATCTGTGGGGGACATGGCTGCATCTGTGGGGGACATGGCTGCAATATATGGGGGGACATGGCTGCAATATATGGGGGGACATGGCTGCATCTATGGGGGGACATGGCTGCATCTATGGGGGACAGGACATGGCTGCATCTGTGGGGGACATGGCTGCATCTATGGGGGGACATGGCTGCATCTATGGGGGGACATGGCTGCATCTATGGGGGGACGGGGACGTGGCTGCATCTATGGGGGACAGTGCATGGCTGCATTTGTGGGGGACATTGCTGCATCTGTGGGGGATATGGCTGCATCTGTGGGGGACATGGCTGTAATATATGGGGGGACATGGCTGCACTATGTGGGGGACATGGCTGCATCTGTGGGGGGACATGGCTGCACTATATGGGGGGACATGGCTGCAATATATGGGGGGACATGGCTGCAATATATGGGGGGACATGGCTGCATCTATGGGGGACATGGCTGCATCTATGGGGGACAGGACATGGCTGCATCTGTGGGGGACATGGCTGCATCTGTGGGGGACATGGCTGCAATATATGGGGGGACATGGCTGCAATATGTGGGGGGACATGGCTGCAATATGTGGGGGGACATGGCTGCAATATGTGGGGGGACATGGCTGCAATATGTGGGGGGACATGGCTGGATATATGTGGGGCTGGATATATGTGGGGGGACATGGCTGCAATATATGTGGGGGGACATGGCTGCAATATGTAGGGGGACATGGCTGCATTTGGGGACACATTTAAAAAAAAAAGTATCGGTATTCGGTATCGGCGAGTACATGAAAAAAATTATCGGTACTTGTACTCAGTCCTAAAAAAGTGGTATCGGGACAACCCTAGTGTCTACCATGACACAAAAACGTATATGTCTGGCATGCATTTTTTGACCAAATGTTTGACCAAATATAACAGGCTCATTTTTAAGTTGATCATTTTGTACGGCCTCTGAATGAGGTTACAAAAATCCAAATGGCCCTTGGCAGAAAAAAGGTTCCCCACCCCTGCTCTAAATCAACTAAATCTGTAGTCAGCAGCACAAGGGGCACAATGCATTAACGGTAAAACATAAACAGTAAGAAGGTTGACAAAATATTCCAATGCTACATGTTTAGACATTTTCTGATTAACTTCCA
Organism: Rana kukunoris; assembly: GCA_029574335.1. Classification (NCBI taxonomy): domain Eukaryota; kingdom Metazoa; phylum Chordata; class Amphibia; order Anura; family Ranidae; genus Rana; species Rana kukunoris. The sequence continues at coordinate 298,734,324 of CM056050.1, forward strand.
ACCAGGCACCATATTGCATTACTTTCTTGTGCTATACTTTTAATTTCACTTTATGCAAAAAGGAGCGTGTACAATATGTAAAGCAAAAACACATCACCTTTTCATGTAAAATGTGGTATAAGGAACCACAATTGATCCTCTCAAATACAAGGCGTGTTCTCTCCAGAGTGGATGAGGTGCACACAGCTAATAGATGGAGAATAAAAGGATGGTGTAGATTACTGTAAAGGAAAAAAAGAAACATGTTTTCCCAAACTGAATTATTGCAAGTAGTATGGTAAATACTGCACTGTTAATTCTGTGCATAGACTGTTTTTAATCTACATTACAAGAAAACAGCAGCACATTTTCTAGGATGAGTTGTATATTAGTAATGGTGAATTACCGAAATAGCTTCTGTATGACAAAATGTGTTTAGAAGACCAATTTTGATTAAAGGCTAAAAAATTATTGAAATTTTAACTTACCTGTAAAATCAATATCTAGGGAGTACAGTACAAGACATAGGCTTGATGATCAAAGACCCTGGGTTATAGACTTGCACGTGCTGTCAAAACTTTTGAGAACACACCATCTGGGTGTCCCCAATAACCCTACCCCATTCTGTGAGTCTTCGGTTTTTTGGCAAGCAATGAAGAGAAACACAGGAACAGAGGGGGAGGTTGCCCTGTGTCCTGTACTGTAATTCAGGATATAAAATCTACAGGCAAGACAAAATATGTTATTGCAATCCTACAATACAGAACAGTGGCTTGATATTCATAGACTCTCAGACACCCCCAAGCTAGGACTGAAACGACCAAGCAACAATAAGGAAACACAGGCCTAACATTAACAAGGGTCAACAGACCCAACTCTGAGTGTCGCAGCAGAAACCTTGTGGCAAAAAGCTTAATCTGCAGAGGTTTGGACAATGATGAAGATTGTGTGGTGGTCTTCAGAGGCTGGGCAACATAGGCCTGATGTTGGAATGCCCAGGAAACTCCTACCGACCTGGTGGAGTAAGCCCACATAATAGTGCAGAGGTGCTTTATCCTTTAGGGCAGGGATATGCAATTAGCGGACCTCCAGCTGTTACAGAACTACAATTCCCATGAGGCATAGCAAGACTCTGACAGCCACAAGCATGACACCCAGGGAAAGAGGCTTGATGGGACTTTTGCAACAGCTGGAGGTCGGCTAATTGCATATCACTGCTTTAGGGTGTAAGCTCTTGAGACGAGTTGTCTTGTCCACTTAGCAACGATGCATCTTGAAGCAGGATGTGCATTACAAGATCCTGAGGTTAAGACAAATAGTTAATCCATCTTCCTGATAGAAGCTGTAACTTTTAAGTACAAAGAAGGGAGCATTATGTCTTTGTGGAGGTGGAGGGCTGACACCACCTTAGGAAGAAAGGTCTTGCAAGACTACTTTATCCATGTGAAGAATGAGGAACGGGTCCATACAAGAGAAAGCCACTAACTCAGGGGCACGTGCGACAAACTTAATAATGGGCACCGGGACGGCTACCGTGCACGAGAGATCATCCAAGGGGAGATCCCTATTGAGTTTAAAGAGTGTTTACTACAGAGTAGAGAACCAAATAAAGGTCCAAAGGAAACACATGGTACTATAAAGGTGGTTTGATCTCACAAACACCTTAAAGTAGAGCTATAGGCAAAACTTTTTTTTTTTTTTTTCATTTTGACTAAAGTTGAGTGTTATAACCCCCTGTTCGTTTTTTTAACCATCTGTGTCCCCTTTGGCAAAATATACCTTCACTGCTTATTCCATATCCAAAACAATAAGTGAGAGGAAATCCCTGCAAATTAAAAGGAACAAATTGGCACCCCACAGTTCACCAGAAATAGTGTCAGCATTGTAAGATTTCCCCCTTAATAGTGTTCTGGGGACAGCCCAAAATTTGGTATTTTCTTTTACATTTGCTTTTGATGATACTGGTAAACAGAACAGAGAGAGTGACACTGCCTAATGGGGGCAAAAGTAGCAAAAACTGGCAGGAGTTCTTATCCATAACCACTCTGTCCAAAAAGTTAAAAAAAAAATGCCTTTAGTTACACTTTAAATTAAAAAAAAAAAATTACAAGGGAAAGTGAATCCAGAATTTTTGGGAAAATAAGGGACAGGTTTCAGCCTTTTCTATTAAGAGTGCTGGTCATTCAAAGTGCTCTCAGACTTTGAATGACAATTACTCAGTCATGCTACACTGTATCCAAACAAAATTTGTATAATTTTTTTTTGAAAAAAAAAATAAAAAATTTGGGCCAAATTCAAGTACATTGGCGCATATTTTGACCGGAGTAGAGCACCTCCTGTACGTTAGACTGGTGCAATGTACAGAAATTTGCGCCGGTGCAACGTAATTTCCGAGGCGTAAGGCGGAGTAATTCAAATTGGGAAGGACGTGGGCGTGTTACATTGAAATGAGCCGTGAACCCATGCAAATGAAGGGCCGGCCGGATCGCGCATGCGCACATGAATCAGACCATGGTCAGCACCTCTGTGCGCATGCTCACAACTCGGGAACGGTGCAATCAGTGAAATTGGAAGTGGACCCGGTCAACTTAGTGAGCTACGCAGAGAGCTTAAATAGACAGACACAAACGTCCTTCCTTTGCAACTTGTCTTTGTGATATTTGTTGACTGTTTTGGGCTAGTGTTTTGTATATTTGATAGTGTTTTTTTGGTGACTGGTTTTGAGACTTTTTTGTTGATAGATTTTGTTTGTTTGTTTTGTTGCTTGATTTGTCCTGCTTGTTTTTGTTGATTGTTTGGGAGAGAGTTGTTGTATGAATATGAATGAAAGGAAGCGCAAGACCAATTTTCTTTGGGGGAGAAACAAATTATTGCCCGGGCCCTTACCCAATATGGGTGTTTCCTGCACGGCCCGGAGAGTGGCAACACCACCCCGGCCAGGAAGAAAGAGATATTGCAAAACATTACTGACCAGGTAAATTCATTGGGGGGGGGGGACCTGGACATGCGAGGGGATTGTCAAAAAGATCAATGATCTCCGGCGTCTGGTCTGTGGAAAGCTGGCCAAAATTGCAGCCAATGCCAGGGGCACTGGAGGGGGCCCACCATCCCCTGTTAGGCTGACAGCGGAGGAGCGTGTGGTGGCCCAGACCTTTAACAGGCAGCAAGTGGAGGGCCTGCCTGGCTTTGAGTCCAGTCAGGAGGCCGTGAGGACAGGTAAGGTTTTTTTTTTTCCTATCTGGTGTGTAGCATGTGTGGGGTGGGGGGGGAAGGAATATGTGGCAAGTGTGTGGATCCTCCAACCTGTGAATGTTTTGTGTCATCCACAGATGTGCAGGAGGGTGCTGGGCCATCTGGGCTGACCGCACCAGCCCCGGGACAACAGCCTCATGAGGACCCACAGACAAGGCCAGAGTCCTCGGAGGAGGAGGTCATGTCAGGCAGTGGCTTGTTATTTTTGGAGGACTCTTTCCCACTGGCTGGCAGCAGCCAGCCCTCCATAAGGGGTAGCCCCTCCCACTTCTCCCCCAACAGGGCTCCCCTCCCAACGGGCTCCCCTTCTCCCCAGCCACAAGCATTATCTGGAGGCAGGAAGTCGTTCCATGTGATCAGGGGGGTGGCCGAGGTTCTGCCCGCCAATCATTGAAGGGACCAGGCCCTTCAGACCCACCATCTGGGACAGGTCAGCCAGACTTTGGGGTGGATGGAGGAGAGCCTGTCCTCCATAAAGGATACGCTTGGGGACCTGGACTGCCACCCCCAGGCTCTTACAAACTGCCTAAAGGAACTGCAGACTACTACAGCAGGTGTTGGGCAGGATGTAAGGGCCCTCACCCAGGCTATCCAGGCCAATATGGCAAGCACAACTGCTGGCCTCAACAGAATAGCCGTGGCCATGGAGGGCAGGCCGCCAGGTGGGCAGAGACCAGGGGCTGCTCCTCCTTCCCCGGTTAACTCCCCCCCATGAGTCCACCCTGAGGAGCCGGGGCCGTGGCCATGGGCGCCCCAGGCGTGGGTCACGCCAGCTGCAATAATTTTGTTTCACTTTTTTTTTTTTTTTGCTTGACATTTTATGTTTTTTGCTGGACAATTGTATTTATTTTTTTTGGGTTGTGAATTATTTTTGAATGTGGGGGTGACATTCCTGCCGGAAAAGGGGTGACACCCTCATTTGTGGTGGAGGAGGGTTGACCAGGACCTGGGAAAAGTGATCCCCAGGTCCGTGTGAATGGTGTATGAATGTACAGTGACATAATTGGAGCCGTGGCGTGGCATTGCTGCTCACAAGTCCTGCATGGTGGGCTTGTGCTAATCCAATGTGATGAGGATGTGGTGTGTGTGATATAGGGACCACCGTGGTGTGCATGCATGCATTCTCAATGTGCCATGATTAATGTGTGTGTTTAACGTGCAAAGATGCCTAATGTGAGCTGGCTCCTGGCTGCTCTTCCCTCAGAAGACAGGGTAACCTCGGTTAGGGGGTCAGGTCATCACGTATGTCAATCTGCAGGCCCTTTCTCACTGCGAAGTCTTGCAGCATGCAACATGCACCGATGATCTGGCACACAAAGTTTGGGGAATACAACAGGGTACCCCCAGACTTATCCAGGCATCGGAAACATGACTTCAGGAGGCCAAAGGTGTGCTCCATGACTGCACGGGTTTGGGCGTGGGCTTCATTGTATCTTTCCTCTCCTGGGGTTTGGGGGTTCCGGATAGGAGTCATGAGATGGGGTCCAAGTGAATATGCAGAGTCACCTGTAAGGGAAAAGACAGGAGGATGTTAGTAGTGCATGTGCCCCTTGTGATGTGTGCATCATGGGGGGGGGGCAGTCATGCCTGCCACCCATGTCACTCACCAACCAGACAGGTGTCCCCATACACGTTCTGTTCGAATTTCATTGGGATGGGGCTCTGATTGTATATGTAGCTGTCATGGCTGGAACCGGGGTGTTTGGCACGGACGTGCCTTATGAGGCCTTGGGCATCGACTATCACTTGTACGTTGATGGAGTGCCAATGCTTCTGATTGCGGTATATGTGCTCTGTCTCACGGGGGGGCTGGAGTGCCACATGTGTGCAATCAATGGCCCCCACGGTGCGTGGGAATCTGGCAATTCTGTAGAAATTTGTCATTGCCTTCAGCCGCAGGTCCTCCTGGGTGGGTTTGATGATTTGGTTGGCCATGCGTCTGAGGATTGCTGGGATAACCTGGTGCACGCATCTGCTCATGAAGGATTGTGACATCCCAGCCACCACTCCACTTGTTCTTTGAAAAAAGCAACTGGCAAGGAAATGCAGTGTTGCCAGGACCTTGACCAGTGGCTGCACTGCATGTGAGCGGTGTGTTGGGCTGGTGATGTCCTCCTGCAGGGTTGTGGTTAATTCTATGATGGCAGGAGGGGTGAATCTGAAGATGCGATACACCTCAGAATCACTCATGCCAAAGATGTCTATGCGTGTGCGGTATATCCTCTCCCGTGCCCTCCTCCTTCTTTGCTCCTCTAAAGTCAGTAGTATAGCTACTGTATGAGCATGGATGCCCCTGGCATGTTGGCATACAGTTTGTTGTCCTGCAAGTGTGACTGCTCAGCTCGTCCCTAACAGTGTTGCTTTAGCTGACATGTAGACTGATTGTCTAATTTTATACCACCTTTTATATGGACTAATTTTAGACAGGACGTACAGCTGTTGCGCACAGCGCGTAGCCTGCGCTGCACCAACTTACTTTTGTGGATCCCCGTAACTCCCTCATTTGCATATTTGAATAGCAAATCAATGGTGTGTCTAGTGCAGTTTTGCGTGCACGGATGCGCCGTTCTATCGAAATTACGCTGGTAGAAAAAAAATAGATTTCATGCCTATACCGTTTTGGGGATGGGGCGAATCAATACGCATGTGCAGATTTAGACTTACGCCGCGCATCTCCTGTAACGCCGGCGTAATTGCTCTCTGAATCTGGCCCTTTGTTTCCATCTTAAAATTTTGCAAAGAAATTATTTTTCTTCATAAATTTGGGCCAAAATGTATACTACTACATATCTTTGGTAAATATAACCCAAATTAGTGTATATTATTTGGTCTCTGTGAATTGAAAAATTGAAAAATTATCACATCTAAGGGCCTATTGACAAACCTGGAAGAAGGAGACTATTTTTCATAATGTTCTATTTTATTTTATCTCCCTTTGTTTTTGTTTTGTTTTGTTTATTAAAAACGAGATTATATATACACTTTACACTAGGTAACTGCATCATATGTATGTGCATGTGTGATCTGTGTATAATTCAACCTTGTGGAATTATGTTTATCCCCTTATTGTGACTCAGTTACTCATTATTCTACGTCCTATCACATTTATAACAAGCCAGGAAAGTACAAATACCCTCCAACTGACACCTTTTTGAAAAGTAGACATGCCAATGTATTTAGTAAGAGGCATGGTGAATTTTTTGAAGTTGTTATTTTTTACCACAATTCTTGGGAAAATGTAGATTTTATTTTAACACAATTGTCATAATAACAAGTTAGTTGTCCTACACAACACATACTTACAATGACACCCCAAAATACATTCTGCTGCTCCTCCTGTGTATAGTGATACCACATGTGTAAAACTTTTACACAGCCTGGCCACATACAGAGGCCAAACATGTAAGTAGCACCTCCAGGAGTTCTAGGAGCAGAAATTACACATCTCATTAGATGACAACCTCTCAGGCCGCGTACACACGGCAGAGAACACATCGTTCCGCCTGTCGAGGTTCTCTGCCGGCCGTCAGAATCTGTGACCTGCCTGTCGGGAATGGCAACCAGCCAATCATCCCGATGGGCCGTCGAGCAAATAGAGAACCTGTTCTCTATTTGCTCGACGGGTTTCCCGATGGGCGGGGTTCGCAGAGAGCATACACACGGCCGAGGTTCTCGCTGGAATACAGCTCCCAGCGAGGTTCTCGCTGGTTTCTGGCGAGAACCTCGGCCGTGTGTACGCCGCCCCACAGCTTTGAAGGCCCTGGAGTACTAGGATAATGGAACCGCCCAAAAAATTACCCCATTTTGGAAAGATAACACTCCAACGTATAATCTATGAGGCATAATTAGTCTTTAGAACGGTTCATTTTTTTCCAGAAGTTTTTGGAAAATGTGAAAAAAATATGAAAACGCATTTTTTTTTTTTTTTTTTTTACACAAAGTTGTCCATTTATAAGATATCTCTAACACATAGCATATACATAGCAAAAATTACACCTAAAAATACATTCTGCTATTCCTCCTGAGTATGGCAATACCACATGTGTGAGACTTTTACATAGCCTAGCCACATACAGAAGTCCAACATCCAAGTAGCACCTCCAGGCGTTCTAGGAGCATAAATTACACATTGTTGAAGGCCCTTGATATTTCTAAACCATAGCATGTACTTCTGAGCAAAGAGTAAAGAAAAGATAACCTGCGGTTTTAGTAGTGCAGTGGTCCACAGAGGAGAGCATTGGTCCAGGTAGCAGGCGGAAGTGGTCAGTAGCAGCGAAAGGATCGTCCATGCAGCAGGCAGGAATACTGTCCATAGTACATGCAACAGGCAGAGATATGGTTAGTGCAGCCAAAGTATTGGTCCAGGGAGCAGGCAGGACCATCAAGTTTAGGGCCTCGGTCAGAAAAGAATGGTGACAGGGGTGGAGGCTTCTCCCACCCAAATCGCTTTGAAGCCTCCGGGCAACCAGACCCTGTTCTGGGAACACAGCAAACTAAAAACAGTTTTTCTCAACTCAGAACACTATTCTGGAGCCCCTCACATATGTGAGACCCCTGTGTAGCAGGGTGGAAGATCAGTCCAAGGGGCAGGCAAAAACATGGTCAACAAACCGAGGTCAGTGGAGGTAAAAGGCAAAAATAGACGGTAGGCAGAGGCATAGTCGATACAATCCAGGGTCAGTTCATGTGAAAGGCAGAAACATGGCGGATAAACAATGCAGACGGCAGGTGAAGGCATAGTCGAGAGCACAGGGTCAGTTCACGTGAAAGGCAGAAACATGGCGGATAAACAATGCAGACGGCAGGCAGAGGCATAGTTGATATACAGGCCAGGGTCAGTTGAGTTGAGGCACTAGGTTGGTTGGTTGAGGCAGCAGGGAAATATTCAGCACAAAAATTGAAACCGGGGAAGTGGCAGTCTATTTGAAATTTGGGCTAATAGTGTCGTGAAGATCCTGACAGAAACAGGCAATTAAGACTTTGTGGTTCCCGATCGCGGCTGCAACCATGCATGCGTGTACAAGTCTGTTGGAGCCAGGCGGGTTATTTGAGCCGGCCTCTCACACACCACCCCCGCTGTCTGCTCTACAGTGTTGTGTATCTGAAACCTGATCTGAGACTTTACTTGTGAAAGACCTCGACTTACCTGTGACTATTCCAGCCATCCGCCTGCACCTGATCCTTGGCCTGTTCGGACTACCCTTCTGTCTGCACCTCTGTACCTCGCTGTCCGCCCGATAACCGACCCGGCCTGTCTGACCATCCAGTCTGCTGAACGGTTCTAGTCTGTTCCTAGTTCCTGTCCAGCTGAATGATTCCAGTCTGTTCCTAGTTCCAGTCCAGTCTGCTGAGCTGATCCAGTCTGCTGAGCTGATCCAGTTCCGGTATCCCATCTCCTGCAAGGAAGCTTTTGCTGGACTTATCCACTTCCTCATCTTGTTGATCCTGCCAGGCACCCGTGCCACTCCCTACTTCTGTGCCTACTGTTACTCTATCAGGGGGCCACAAGTGGGAGCCGTAAGGGAGGCCGTCCTCTGCAATTCGGGCTCACAACCATCAGGTACGTGACAGTAGCAAACAGCCATGTCTGAGCCCAAGCAGGGAGCCTCCCCTATGGAAGAACTGTGTCAGCAGCTGGCTGGTTTAACTGAAGCAGTTAAGAATCTTCAGCACAGCTACACCCGGCTATAAGAACAGGTGCTGGTTCTGTCCAACCCCACCGGAACCCTGGGATCTCCCCACACATCTACCTCTTCTGCTGGGGCAGGATCAACACCAACACTGGTGATGCTTCCTCCGGGAACCTAGGGTCCCTACACCTGAAAAATTCTCTGGAAATCTAAGTAGCTTCAGGGCCTTTGGCAACTCCTGCGAGCTGTATTTCGCCCTTCAGGAAACACATCTTTTCTCTGGAAGTCACCAAGGTGGGCTTTGTGATCTCCTTACTTACTGGAGAACCCCAAACCTGGGCCCACCGCCTCCAGGAACAAAATGGATGAATCATTGACCAATCTTACCACCTTCTTCGTTGCTATGGCACAGCTTTACGAAGACCCCCAGCTTTCAGCAACTGCAGAAGCTGCTTTACGAACCCTTCAGCAGGGACGCAGGGCAGGTCGCTAAGTTTAGGCGGTGGAGCGCAGATACGGACTGGAATGACGCTGCCCTTCGTCAACAGTTCCGCATGGGACTTTTGGATCCTCTAAAAGATGAACTGACTAGAGTTGGGGTACCACAGACTTTGAATGTGCTGATCGATTTTCTGTTCATCTGGCTGATGGGTCTGCTATCAAATCAGGCCCTGTAGTTCTAGAGACTGCTCCAATATGTGCTGTCATCTCCAGTTCCCACCATGAACTCTTACGTATGGACATAATCTCCTCCCTGTTATTTCCTGTAATCATCGGCATGCCCTGTCTACAAATCCATAATCCTGCCATCAACTGGGCCACAGGGGAGGTTACCTTTTCTTTACCTTACTGCCAGCAGTTCTATGGGCCTCACGATCCTCATGGGCCGTCTAACCTGCTATGCCTGAATTCTGAAGCAGAAATACGCCAGTCTATTACCGAAGTCTACCATGATTTTCTGGACGTATTCAGTAAACAAAGGGCAGAGGCTCTACCACCCCATCGAGCCTATGACTGTCCCATTGTGATGCTTCCTGGGGCCGAAATTCCTTATGGTATGATTTTCCTTTTGACAGAGGTAGAACAAAGGGCACTAAAGGAATACAAAGAAGGAGTTTATTCGCCCGTCCACAGCTCCAGCAGGCACAGGCATTTTCTTTGTTGAGAAAAAGGACCATACCCTTCGACCTTGTGTGGACTACCGCAAATTAAACAAAATCACTGTAAAAAAATGTTACCCTCTTCCCCTGGTGCCAGAGTTATTCCAGAGGCTGGGGGCCGCCACGGTTTTCACCAAACTTGACCTCCGTGGTGCCTATAATCTGGTCCGCATCAAGGATGGGGATAAGTGGAAAACTGCCTTCCGTTCTCGATTTGGGCACTTTGAGTACTTGGTGAAGCACTTTGGGTTGTGCAATGCACCTTCCACTTTTCAGTACTTTATCAACAATGTCATCCTGAGACTTTTTGGACTTATTTGTTATCGTCTACCTGGACGATATTCTAATCTTTTCTTTTTCCCTTGAATTCCACCGCAGGCATGTCAGAAGTGTACTGGGTCGTCTTCATCAACAAGAAGATTTCTGTAATCCTGGACTGGCCGGTCCCAGCAGACAAAAAGGGAATCCAACGTTTCGTTGGTTTCGCCAACTTCTATCGCAAATTTATTAAAGGATTCTCGGCCATCATTTCACCGATCACCCAATTGACCAAACAGGGAAACCGCTTCCATTGGTCCCCTGAGGCCCAAAGAGCCTTTGAGGGCCCTTAAGGAACTCTTTACCTCTGCTCCCGTTTTGGGACACCCAGATTCTTTTCTACTATTTGTTCTTGAGGTAGATGCGTCTGAAATTGCCGTAGGGGCAAAATTATCCCAAAGACAAGGGACCAAGGCCCAACTTCATCCAGTAGCCTTCTTCTCACGTAAACTTTTGATAGCAGAGAAGAACTATGATGTAGGGGATCAGGAGTTGCTGGCAATAAAATCTGCACTGGAGGAGTGGTACTACCTGCTAGAGGGAGCTGCCCATCCAATCCTAATATTCATCGACCACACCACACCACAAACCTGTAATATCTGAGGTCTGCAAAGAGGTTGAAGCCACGACAAGCCAGGTGGGCGCTCTTTTTCTCCAGATTTCCCTTGCCATGTCACGTATCGCCCAGGCTCCAAAAATACTAAACCTGATGCCCTGTCCCGGATGTTTCACAAGTCGAAAAAAAAATATACCATCCATGCCCCTGGCAACTTTCTTCTACTTCAGGAAAACCTGCTTGCCCGAATTAAGCAAGCCTCCACATGGCAGACACTTCCTTCTGAACCAGGACTGCAGGTCAGGGATGGGGTATTTTGGCACAAAGACAAGATCTACATTCCTGAAAGCCTACGAGTATCTGTCTTGGAACTTTGTCATGATCATGCATTAGCCGGGAATTTTGGCGTAGCCAAAACCACTGATTTGGTACAGCATACCTTTTGGGTGGCCTCAGTTACGTGAAGATTGTAAAAAGTATGTTGAATCCTGCACTACTTGTATCAGAAACAAGACCCAAAGAACCAAGGCTTGGGGGCTTCTGAAGCCCTTGTCTATCCCAGATAGACCATGGAGGATGTTATCCATGGACTTAATTGTTGAATTACCTCCGGCAGGAGGGGCGTGGCCTGGAGCGGCATGCGATAGGATGCTAGTAAGCAGAGCTCCGCCGGCCGAACATCCTGTACTACTATCCTGAGGCTCTGAAAACTTCCAAAAATACCTGCTGTGGACCCCTCTCGGATCGGGTGCCCCCGAGAAGCATGTCACCGCCAAAAAACAAATCCGGGGCGATTGCTAAGCTCTCGCAATACCGCCATGGAGCTGAACCTGGAGAGCAAGATGGCGCCGCTGCACAGGAGGAGGAGGGCGCTCGGGGCTCGGACACAGCCAAGCTCCTTCAGGCTATAACGGCTTGTCAGGAGGCTGTCACATCCTGCCAAACCAACCTAACAGCGCGGATTGAAGAAGTGAAGGTGGATATATCCTTGGTCAGGCAGGACTTCCAGAAGCTCAGGGAACGAGTCACGGAGGCAGAGACTAGAATCAGCATGGTTGAGGACTCCCTTCCCCCACTACAGGCATCCACGGCAGACATGCAATCTCAGGTACAGCAATTGCTGCAGAAGCAAGATGAAATGGAGAATAGATTACGCAGGTGTAATCTTCGCTTTATTGGTCTACCAGAGGGAGTGGAAGGGAGAGACCCCCCGACTTTCTTGGAGTCGCTATTGTCTGATACATATGGGAGGGAGTCCTTTTCACCTATGTTTGTCGTGGAGAGGGCACATCGTATGTCAGGAAAACCACTGCCTGTTGGAGCGCCTCCCCGCACATTTATCGCCAAGTTCCTGAACTTCAGGGATAGAGATACCATCCTCCGCCTCAGCAGGGAAAAAGGCAACATTCCCTTTGGCAACAAGATGGTCGCCGTTTTCCCCGATTTCTCTACTGAGGTGAAACGTCGCCTGCGGATTAAGAATGTGAAGTACGCCATGCTGTTTCCTGCTCGACTTCGCGTGGAGGGTGATGACAGGGCGCATTTTTTTGAAGATCCAGAGGCGATGATGGCGTGGATCGAGCAACGAGACGCGCACCGATAAGTATTAACGCATTTTTCCGTGCCCCTACATCTTCTGCCCCCCCTGCTTTATTGTTGAATGAACGCTCTTACTCCAGTGCATTGGGGGAGCGCCTTTGGAACTGCATACTAACATTGTTCACTGTTTTATGGGCCCCCCATTTCTACAGCTCTGAGGTGTCTCCCCCGGGTGGACTCTGGTGTCCTTTTACCCATTTATATGCTCAGGACGTGCCCTGTTTAGTACACAATATACCCCACTGTTGCCTGGTGTCCCACGTGGGGTGGGGAGGACACGGGACTGCACACAGACGTTGCACTTTGAAGCTACTGCTCCCCCCTCCTGTGGAGGCCTAGTTTCCCATGTACTCAGGGCTGCTCAAGCTTGCCAGACCTGGATGACCAGTTTTGAACTACTACTACTAGCAGCCCACAATGTGGAGGTTCCTGAGACACGCTTGAAGCGTCCTGCTCGTGTGCGGGGGCTGTGGGGGTGGGGAGATGTGCCATTAACGATGCTCACTGTCCTTGGGCTCCCTCAGGGTGGGGCCCGGATATGCCCCCCTCTCTACGGGCGGGGGTCAGTCTGTATCCCCAACATTATCTGTGAGCCCAAGACAACACAGTAATGGATTGCCCTATTGTTTTAGAGTGGGTCATTGGGGGGAGGGAGAGAATACCTGTTTGTTTCATGTTTTCTCACTCTGATGCTGTTGCTTCGCTCCCCCCTCCTCTTCTGCTTAGGGCACTCGGGGACGTGGGTGCGGACTTTGCAAATCCTAACTAGAAGACTTTCCCTTTGCAAAGCCCTGTTCTTGACTAATGTACCTCCCTTTGGCTGGCGGAGGGATTCTAATTTAAGTGAGCTCACTTTGAAGGGTGAGCCTAGTCCTACAACGGGTCGCGCATTGCAGCGTAGATTCGCCTTGTGCGTTGTTGTGTGCACCCTGTGTTGGACTCCCTGGCCTGCAGTTGAGTGCTTGACTGCTAGAGCCCATGACTATGCTGAATTAATAACCTACCTTTCCTTCACAGGTTGCATACTGTTTATGCCAAGTTGACAGTTAGGGGTTGGCGCCCGCACCAGTTGGGGTCAGTGCAGGGCAGGGTGGGGGGTGGTTTGGGAAGGGGGGGTTAATTTGTTGAGAGATGGTATTTTTATCGGTTTATATTCATTGCAAATACATGTCAGTCAACATAGTTGTTGTAATAATGCCTTGGTATCGTTTGCGGTCGCACCCGGCTGGGTGCGGCCCTACAACATAGATACCTGGAACCTTAGTGCTAAATCTTGGACTCATTTTAATCCATGGCCACACTAAAGGTTCTCATGTGAAATGTGAGGGGTGTGAGAGACCCCATTAAAAGATCAGCAGTGTTCGGGCAACTGAAAAAACTAAGAGCGGACGTGGTGGCTCTGGTGGAGACGTGCTCTGAGGGCTCCATGCTGAGGGCGCTCAAGTGGCCTTGGGTGCGCTGGGCTTATCATTCCTTCCACACTACTCACTCCAGAGGGGTGTCCCTTTTGATAGCCAAAACAACCCATTTTGAACTCCTGGATCTGAAACTAGACCCGCTGGGTAGATTTGTATTATTTTTTTATTTTTTTCAAGAAGCATTTATTGAAAGGCAGTGCAGTACAAAGGAAAAAATAAAACAGGAATATCTCCCATTGCACTCTGGGGTACACTACATTGTCCAAAGTAACAAGAACTGCTATATAGTCAAAAGATAAATAAAACATGCTGAAAATAAAAACCTGCAGTTTCTTATAAAGGCTATGAATTTGCATACAAAAGGCCTCCCTGTTAAAGTAGAGATCCTTAATTCAACAGAGAGCGATATCTCGGTGGAGAACATAACCCAAAGTCGTCGGACCAGGCGTCCCAGAAGGGTACACACAAAACCTGGAGCCGACTGAATTAACCACATCACCTAACTCTCCACATTTAAGGGGATCACCCGCAGGGCACCAGAATACCAGTAAACTCTAGAGCCAAACGGGCACTCCGAACCATAAACAAAAAGATGACCAATATTTAAATGTCTCAACAAAAACTAAGAGGAGCGTAAATTCAATATAAGAAAGCTCCCCAAAGGGTAGAAAAAATTAGAAACGGTTCACAAACAAAAGTGAGTGAATGAAATTCTTATTTTGGATGTTCAATTTGCAACACTACCTAAGAGAGATGGAAAGAAAAAGAACAGTAGGAAAAATCAAAAAGAGGAAAGAAGGAGAAGCAGACACATGCTAAAGAATATATAATATATACTCAAGTACACTCAGCTCACAGATTAAAGAGTTTAGCAGTTATGATTAATCCCGGAATCAAAGATATTCCCATATGATCTGCCCAGGGCTCCCATGTTGCCTCAAAAGCTCTGGAGGTGTCCGTTAAGGAGCTGACCAGTTTCTCTTGTGCCATTATCCAAGATATCTTCCTCTTGGCAGCCTCTATAGAAACTTTTGGAAGCTTCCATGCTCTAGCTATAACAATTGTTGCCCCTAACAGCATAAATGCTATCAATTTTCGATTATATTTAGAGAGATTAGGAACATACGCATTCAATAGAGCTATGTGGGGGGATTGCTCCACTGGGGCACCGGATACTTTTCGAATTAGGGAAAACATCTTGTTCCAAAAACTCTGAATCTTTGGACATTCCCACCAGATGTGCAACATGATGCCCTGGGCCTCACAACCCCTGAAACAAAGCGAAGAGGTGGAAAAGGTACATCATAGCCAATTTGGCGGGTACCAAATACCATCTCAACATGACCTTAAGATTGGCTTCTATTAGTGATACATTTACAATACCTTTATAAGCCCTTTATTCCCGCCTTGTGCCAATTGTCCAGGTCCCAGGTATCCTGTAAGTCTCGCTCCCATGCTTCCATATAAGGGAATTTAGAGGTGGGTTCAGAGAGCGATAGATATATTATAGTAAAACCCCCTTTATGTGCCTTACCCTGACCACACCATTGCTCATAATTAGTGAACTCTGGGGGTTTCAATTTATTATGCCAGATCGAATTTAGAAAGTGGTGTATTTGGAGATGTCTGAATTTCTCAGACTCAGGTAGGTCTAACTTCTCCATACAGTGCTGAAGAGAGATAGGACCAGAGGAGGTGAAAAAGTGTCCAATCCTAAACATCCCCTTGTTAAGCCACCATTAAACGCTTTTATATCCAGTCCTGGACTGAACAAAGGATTGTGGAACAAAGGGGAGAGAGGTCTAATGTCTGATGTTAGAGAGGAGAGGTGTTTCAAGTCATCCCAAAGTTTCAGCGATTGTGACAGAGTAGGTGATAGAATCAGAGGTCTGGATTTACCAGGACACCAAAGTAGATAGTCAAGTGTATGAGATGGGACCGCCTGCCGTTCCATATTGATCCAGTCAGGCTTTTCACATCTAGAGTAAATAATTGAAAGTTGGGCGAGCCTAGCAGCCTGATAATACTTAAATAGGTTGGGCAGACCCAGACCCCCCCGTGTTTTAGGACTAAAAAGGACAGATCGGGAGAGCCTATATCCCTTCTTTCCCCAGACAAATTTAATAACCTTCCCCTGGAAAGAATTAAGGTGTTCTCTATTAATCACTATTGGAAGGGATCTAAATAGATAAAGGAGTTTCGGGAGAAGGGTCATTTTTATTGAGTGGATTTTACCCAACCAGGAAATCTTATAAAGAGACCCTGTGCGGAGGTCATTCTCCAATACTCGGTACATGGGGGGAAAGTTTGCCGAATATAATAGTTCAATCTTAGGAGTTAAATTTATCCCTAAGTATCTGATCGAGGCAGAACGCCAAGTGTATTGGAAAGAAGTTTTAAGCCGGTCAACCATAGAGGATGGTAGGGAAACATTTAGTGCACGGGACTTAGACATGTTCACCCACAAACCCGATATCTTACCAAAGACCTCTAAAAGTGAATTTATTTTGGGCAAGGACGTGATTGGTGATGTGATGAAAAGTAGTACATTGTCAGCGAAAAGGGCACATTTGTGTACTGTTTGACCACAGCAAACACCCTGGATGTTGTGATCCGACCTTATTGCTATTGCCAATGTCTCAATTGCAATAGCAAAGATCAGAGGGGACAGAGGACAACCTTGCCTCGTCCCTCTGGAGATATGAATGGGTTCAGAATAGTACCCCTGTAGCTTGATTCTGGCTTCTGGTTTGGAATAGAGAGCCTTCAACAGTCCCAAAAAGGAATTGCCAAAACCCCAACGTTCTAAAATTGTAAATAAATATGACCATGATAGAGAATCGAAGGCCTTTTGGAGATCTAATGAGAGCAAAAGACCTTCTTGTTTGGCGCCCCTGTCCCATCCCGATTGGAGGATAGATATTATATCTACTGCTCTCCTTACTTGGTCGGGACCCTGTCTCCCGGGTATGAATCCTACCTGGTCCTTGTGTTTGTACAGATTAATGAATGAACTTGGTCTATTAGATAATATTTTGGTAAGAATCTTTAAGTCGTTGTTAATTAATGAAATGGTTCTATAATTTTCTACTCGTTCGGGGTCCTTATCAGGTTTGGGGATCACTGTAATGAAAGCTGCATTGAGAAGTGATTCGATCGGATCTCCCTTACGTTTTGAGTTAAAGAATTTGGTAAGGTAAGGGGCCGAAATGTTCATAAAGGACTTATAATATTGGGTGGAGAACCCGTCCGGGCCAGGGGCCGACCCTCCTTTTAAACCCTTGATGACCTCTATAGTTACCTCCAATTTAAAAGGTGCGTCATGTAGATCAATATGTTCCTTGCGAAGAGACGGTATAGGAAGATTATCCAAAAAGGAATTTATGGAGTGCACCTTAGTCATATCGTTTTTCTGATAGAGTTTAGTATAAAATTCCTGAAATGACCGTAAAATACGTTGGGGGTTAAGAGTTGAGGAGCCGTCCTGTTGTCTAATTTTAGGGAGAGTGTAAGACTGTAATTTAGGGGAAAGTCTGTTCGCCAACATTGTACTCATCTTGTCTGATTGCGAGTAGAATTTTGCACCTGACCATCGGATGGATCTCTCAGCTTTGACCGTAAGAGCTAGATTTAAGGCTAGTCTTGCATTGTTAAGTTGCGATAAAAGAACTCGAGAAGGATCTTTTTTATGTTGTTTGCTGAGGGATGTATATTCCCTCTCAAGTTTCTCAACTTCCGAAGCCTTTGCTTTTTTTCAAATTGGATGCTAATTGGATTATCTTTCCCCGGATCGAGGCCTTATGGGCCGCCCAAAGGGTCTCAGCCGAGATTCCAACCGTGTCATTAAAGAGGAAATAGTCTTTAAGAGCCTTTTCTATTTCAATCACTAATATGGGGTCTTTAAGCAACGATTCATTAAGCCTCCAGTGAAAAACAGAAGGTCTATCAAAGCATCTCCGTATGGTCATAACCACCATGGAATGAGTAGAATCCTTAGTACGTCTGTATTTGGTGGCCTTCCACGTGGGAGAGATTGGGCTAGTAGGAGTAGGATGTTTGGAGGAACCCAGTTGGGGATTAGCGGTGTCAATTGCTGAGTCTTGTGTGATAAATTTTAAATCCATCATCAGCCTTTCACCTTCCTGGAAAGATGAGAAAGAGTAAGTTTTCCCCTTGTGTGAGAACTTTAAGGCGAAAGGAAAAGCCCACCAATATTTAATTTCCCTTTCCGAAAGTATTGAAAGTAAAGGCTTAAGGGTTCTGTGCCGTTGTATTGTCATAGGAGAGATGTCAGCAAAAATCTGGATCTCGGAGCCTTGGAACGAAAGGTGGGAATTTTTTCTTGATATTTTCATTATCTCCTCTTTCACACTATAAAAATGAGGTTTGATCACCACATCCCTGGGGGATCCATCTTTCCTGGGAGAACCAAGGGATCTGTGGGCTCTGTCGAGCTCCAATTTGTGCGGGGTTATTGCCGGTATAAGGGTCTTAATAAGGTCCCTAGCTGCTGCGGGGACATCCATGATGGATTCTGGCAACCCCCTTACTCTAAAATTGTCTCTCCTGGAACGATTCTCAAGGTTGTCAATTTTACTCAGTGCCGCCTCTAATTGCTCCTGTAATACCTGTATATGATCAGAGTTTTGGTTCGCCCTGGACACCGTGATATCAAGCTTTTGTTCTATTGATTCCATTCTGGATCCCAGATTTTGGAAATCCATGCGAATGGCATTAGTAATTTTGCTAGCAGTGTTTGCAAGGCCCTTTTCTAACAAATCTGAAAATGTTAGAAACAGGTCACCTGCATTTAGAGGGATATCATGGAGAGGACCTCCTGGAGAGATAATGTCCTCCACGTGGGGAGATATGGGCTCTATGGGTGAGAGCATGTAGTTATCCAGCGTTCGCTCAAGGAGCGATTCAGTAGACGCTGGTGATGGATTTAGAGCTGGGGGAACCTTATGGGTGGCTTGCGGTGTGTAGGCAAGGGTGGCTGGAGCAATTACTTGCCTGCTTCCTCCGCCGTGTGTGTCGTGCTGCTGAGCTGCGGCCGCCATCTTAGTTTCGGCCTGGGAACCCTCGGCGGTGAAACTCGGTCCCAGGTCCCGGTGGACTGAGCTGCCTAGCATGGGGAAGAAGCTGAGGTGTGCCCCGATCGATTCCTGAAGTCTGCGGGAATCCCTCTGGAGTGGATCCGGCTGTAGGGATGCCAGATGGCTGGAGCAGAGCGGAGCTCCCGGATTATGCGGCCATCTTGGGAATCCCGCGCATGCGCCTAGATTTGTATTTCTAAAGGCTAAATTGCATGGAGATGTTGTCCTTATACTAGCCCTCTATGTACCACCCCAGTTTCAATTTACTGTGCTTACTGAAGGACTTAACTTCATGGCCCTACACCCTGTTACACCTGCTATTTGGCTGGGAGATTTTAATAATGTATTAGATACCACTAATGATAGGTTGTCCAGGACAGTATGACCCTCGACAGGCCCAAGACTGACGAGATTCGCACGCCTCCTTGAAGAATTTAATTTGATGGATACGTGGAGGTGTAAGTACCCCACCTCGCAGGCTTACTCATGTTTCTCTGCCTCCCACCAATCTATGTCCCGCATAGATCTTATACTTTTTTCTAGACCCCTTCTTCCCAGGCTCAAAGATGCGGGATTCTCGCCCAGATCGCTATCTGACCATTGCCCCTACTGGGCAACGTTATCCCTACCCCATGACCGGCCACCAATGACATGGCGACTGAACCCTTTTTGGTTGACCTTACTACCAGAAGATGACGACCTGGGGACTGAACTGGGACAATTTTTCACGACTAATGAGGACTCAGTGCGACCGCAGATAGTCTGGGAGGCCTTTAAGATACATGCCCGGATGACCCTTACCACTCACATCAACCAAATTAAGTGGACTTCGGCAATGGTGATAGAAAATGCTACGTCTGCCTTAGAGGCGGCAGAAAGGGACTTTCTGACCGACCCCACTGAGGGCAGGGCGGGTAACCTTAGAGTGTGCTCCAGGGCAATTGATCAGGCACTATATGAGAAGTCCAAACGCAAATTGTTTTTCCTCAGACAGAGGTCATTCGAACATGGTGAAAAAGCTGGGAAACTGCTGGCATATCTTGTACATAGCGAGGAGAGGCCCCCGGTTGTGATCTCCCTGCGTGCTTCAGATGATACCTTGGTGAATGCACCTGCACAGGTCGCGGGGATGTTCAGTGAATTCTTTACCTCTTTGTATGCCACCACAGTTTCGGGTGATTTCTCTGTGATGGAGTCCTTCTGGGCGGAGATACAGATCCCACAGCTAACAGAGGCCCAGGCGAGTGAACTGGAGGAGCCCCTGACTTTGGATGAGATCACTGGGGCAATGGCGGAATTCCCCACATCCAAGACACCGGGCTCAGACTGCCTGCCGGTGGACTTCTACTCCACCTATATGGACATATTAGCGCCCCAACTACTTCAGCTGTACAACTCCATCTTCGAGCATTCTGAAATGCCGGTTTCCATGAGGGAGGCCACTATTGTTCTGATCCCCAAACCGGGCAGGGATCCTTGCCTCCCGGAGTCCTACCGCCCCATTTCCCTGCTTCAGGTGGATGTCAAGATACTGGCTAAGGTGCTTGCCGTCCACCTGAACAAGGTTATCCTTTCATTAATCCATGGAGATCAGGCGGGGTTCATGCCGGGCAGAAACACGTCATTTAACCTTCGGAGGCTGTTTATCAACCTTCAGGCTCCTCATGATAACCCTGGGTCCAGGGTAATTGTAACCCTGGACACCGCCAAGGCCTTTGATTCTGTCGAGTGGAGCTATTTGTGGTCTTGCTTAGGTAAGTTTGGATTGGGGCCTAGGTACATTAAATGGATACAACTCCTCTACCGAAATCCGGTGGCTAGGGTCTTGGCCAATGGCTGGCTTTCGGATCGGTTTCCTCTTCATAGGGGTACTAGACAGGGGTGTCCTCTGTCACCCCTGCTATATGCACTGGCGGCAGAGCCACTCGCCATTGCCATTCGCACCCACGCAGGAATTGACGGCTTGCAAAAAGGGGGGGTGGTGGAAAAAATCAGTACATATGCAGATGACACTCTCCTTTACCTAGATGACTCAACCAACTCATCGCCCCTAGCATTGGATCTTATAGAGAGATTTGGCACGTTTTCAGGCCTAAAGATAAATTGGGATAAATCTCAGGTGCTCCCGCTGGACAGTTATCCCCCCTCCGAGGACAGGGGCTCGCTCCCCCTACAGAGAGTTAGTGTTATTAAATATCTAGGCATAAGGACAACTAAAGATCCTGGGGACTATGTCTCACTCAACATAGACCCATTGTTTGGGATGCTCAAACAGAAAACACAAACCTGGGCCCGTCTTCCATTGGGAGTGATGGGCAGAGTGAACCTTATTAAAATGGTCCTACTGCCCAAAATTCTTTATATGCTCTGGCACTCCCCTGTCTATCTTGTCCTTAGGTACTTTAGGTAAACTCCCATGGCATAAACTTAAACGCCCGACAGACCTAGCAGGCCTTGCCCTACCTGACTTTAACTTGTACTATCTCGCAGCTCAGCTCTCACAGATGTTCCATGTAGACAAGACGGATAGGGACAGGTTCTTGAGCCTCCTGTGCCCAAGATGGGCCGGGCCGATGCTAGACCCCATGGTGGTGATTGCAGGGGGGACTGTGGGAGGGACTGGATCAGCTGATCGTAAGACGCTTCTTTACCAGTATAAGAAAGTGTGGACCATAACCTCCAAGAGATTACACATACTGCCCACGAATGCCTTTACTCCCTTATGGCATAACTTGACCCTCCCGGAATTCGCTCGAATCCCGGACGCTGACTGGTGGAGCTCGAGGGGTATTTTCTATCTGTCCCACATTGCCAATGGGAGACTTAAATCCCTCTCCAGCTTACAGCTGGAGTTTGCACTTCCTGACCCTTTACATTTTCGATACTTGCAGCTACGTCACGCCTACATCACGCAATTCCCTCTGGGTACTATCTCCCTAGACGCTAACCCATTGATGGCAGCCGTAAAATACCCTGATCCTAAAAAACTCATTTCACAATTTTACTCTATGCTGTCGCTACCCTCGGCAACTGTGGGGGCGTATGCCGTGAAGGTTAGGTGGGAGGATGATCTGGGCCCGGTGGCGGACGATGAGTGGAGCGATGCTCTGGACACATGTAGGTTAGTCTCTCCCAGATTGTCGGACCGGCTCACCCAGATCTTTATCTTACATAGAACGTATGTCACACCCCTCCGAATCTCGAAATACAAACGGGACTATCCCTCTGCCTGCCCCATGTGTGCTCAACCGGCAGCCAATTTTTTCCATTTAATGTGGTCCTGTGCTAAGATACAGGCATTTTGGTCACAGGTGGTTGGATTCTTGCATGACAAGATGGGCTCCCCTATAACACTCCAGCCTAAGCCGTGTCTATTGGGTATCTTCCCTAATGCAGATAGTAATAAATGTGCGCTGTTTTTACATGAGACACTTTTCTCGGCTAGGAAAGTGATTGCCAGGATATGGATGCGCCCTGACCCCCCACTGTTGTCACACTGGCTGGCGGAGGTTAATGCTGTGCTACCATATAAGAAATTAGTATATACACACAGGGGTTGTCCATCCAAATTTGAAAAGGTCTGGGATAAATGGCTAAAATCTTCTGATACCTGTATATAATGTACCGTGCTGCTTTCAGGAGATGTATCCTTTCCTCTCTCCCTAATTCTAAGAGCCTCACTGATGTTTTGGAATGGGGTCGGGGGGTGAGGTGGGACGGGAGGGTCTTTCTGGGGTTGTGGGACGCCATGTTGGTGTATCTCATGACTGCAGATAATTTCGCTGATCCTGCTTTTCCATATATGTATTTATCTGTACACTCCACTGTACCATGTTATGGAACGCTACCATGATATTCTTGCCGACTGCATGTACCACTGTAATTTGATTTTCTTATGTACCATCTCTTGTTCCCAATAAAAGACTTTGATTAAAAAAGAAAGAATTACCTCCGGCAGAAGATCATACCACTATCTTTGTGGTGGTTAATCGTCAAAAATGGCACATTTCATTCCAATGAAAGGCACTCCCTTAGCTCCTGAAACAGTGCAGACATTCATTAAGGAAATCATCAGACTCCATGGGGTACCATCCAACATTGTTTCAGATCGGGGGGTGCAGTTTACTTCCCGATTTTGGAGGTCCCTCTGTAAGCCCCTGAACATTAAACTGTCTTTTTCCTCTGCTTATCTTCCCCAGACCAATGGGCAAACTGAGAGGACGAACCAAACTCTTGAGCAGTATCTACGCTGTTTTTCCTCTTTCGTACAAAATGATTGGATTTCCCTGCTTCCATTGGCCAAATTCACCTACAATAACTCCATCCACTCCGCTACCAAGCAAACACTTTGCTTCGCCAACTTTGGCTTCCACCCCTCATTTCTGCACAATTCACTTTGTGAATGTACAGTACCAGCAGTCCAGGAGAAAATACATTTCTTCTCCACTAACAACCAGCTTTTGCAGGAAACCATGAACAAGACTCAGAAACACAACAAAACAACCTTTGACAAGAAGAGACAAGTTGAATTAATATTGTCTCCTGGTGACCTGGTGTGGTTATCCACAATGAATTTGAGGATGGCTTGTCCTTCGAAGCTGGGCCCCACATTTCCGGTTAGGAGGAGAATCAACAAAGTGGCTTACGAACTGGAACTTCCTGAGTCATTAAAGATCCATCCTGTTTTTTACGTATCACTGTTAAAACCTTCTATTCCCAATTATTTTCCAAATCAGAGTACTGCTCCCCCTAATCCTGTCATTGTAGACGGGGAAGAAGAATTCAAAGTGGAGGCTATCCTGGACTTCAGAAGGAGAAGGAACCAGAAACAGTTTTTGATTAAATGGAAAGGGTACATACCTGAAGAGAATTTCTGGGAGCCAGAGGGGAACATTCACGCTAAGAATCTGGTACACTTCTTTAAGAGATCTCACCCTGAGAAGTTTGCCAGGATGGGCATCCGGAGGCTGCCCCTTGGGGGGGGGGGGGGCAATGTTATGAAGATCCTGCCAGAAACAGGCGATTCAGACTTTGTGGTTCCCGATCGCGGCTGCAACCGTGCATGCGTGTGCGTGCACACCTCTGTTTGAGCCAGACAAATTATTTAAGCCGACCTCTCACACACCACCCCCTGTGATTATTCCAGCCATCAGCCTGCACCTGATCCTTGGCCTTATCTGACTACCCTTCTGTCTGCACGTCTGTACCTCGCCGTCCGCCCGATAACCGACCCGGCCTGTCTGACCATCCAGTCTGCTGAACAGTTCCAGTATTTTCCTAGTTCTGGTCCAGCTGAACGATTCCAGTCTGTTCCTAGTTCCAGTCCAGCTGAACGATTCCAGTCTTTTCCTAGTTCCAGTCCAGCTGAACGGTTCCAGTCTGTTCCTAGTTCCAATCCAGTCTGCTGAGCTGATCCAGCCTGCTGAGCTGATCCAGCCTGCTGAGCTGATCCAGTTCTGGTATCCCATCTCCTGCAAGGAAGCTTCTGCTGGACTGATCCACTTCCTCATCTTGTTGATCCTGCCAGGCACCCATGCCACTCCCTACTCCTGTGCCTACTTTTACCCTATCAGGGGGCCACAAGTGGGAGCCATAAGGGAGGCTGTCCTATTAAGGGGCACATTTTATACAATTTATCAAAGTCTGGATGATTTCGGGGGGCACTGCTAGTTATCATTGAAATGCAGAAACTGCATGATCATGTCATAGCGGGACCTGGACATCACAGCTGAAAAAATTGGCATATGAACGATGGGCTTTTTAGACCAATATGAATGAAGTTCATTTTTTTGTAAGTCCCATGTTTAGCGTAAGGCCTAAAAACAATCTACAGGACAGGTACTCTTGATGGGGGTGACAGGTACTCCGGATGGGGGTGACGGGTACTCCTGATGAGGGTGACGGGCACAGTAATGTTAGACAATGTAACTCACTGTTATAATTTCTCCTTCTCACACAGGGTCGGTGTGTGAGGAGGAGAACCCAGAGACAGCCGTTACAGTAATCTTTGTTCCAAGGGACAAAACTGGGTGTTGACAACCCTGTAGCAAAAACCTCATGGCAAAAGGGTGGAAGATAGTTACTGAGTACCTTATAAGAGGTTCTAGGTCTAGCCAGAAGTGGTGGTAATAATGCAACCTCTGATGTGGCATAACACCAAGAAATCCAAACCTCCCACCTAGAAAATGTACCTAGATCTGACTTGGGAGACCTTTTTTTTTTTCCCTAGATCTCTTTTACCTTTGGACTATACACGCCCACAGAAATATAATGAATGCCAACATTTCCTTTTTCTGCCTAGTGCTCCGATTTCTATACTTTCTATATTGATCTTCTGGTTATAGACTACAGATGGTATTGTACCTGCTTGTTAGAATAGGAACACTTATATCACATTACAGCCTAACCCTGAGGGGAAAGCCATGACAATGTGACTTAAATCATCCAACAAACCATCAGTATAGATGGGGTCTATCAGTTGATTAGGCTGATTTATAGTAGTAAAAGATTGACAATTTGGTTTAATTAGCTTACGGTTACTAGTTATATGTTTAATGTGATATGTCTATATACATGACAATTCTATATTGCGAGCAGTTGCATCTGCAAATGATTTGTTTTGTTTCACTTAGTAAAGTAAGTAAAACTTTAATAAACTTAGACTATAAAAAAAAAAAAAAAAGAAATCCACCTGAGACTAAGTTCTCAATAGTGGACATTTTACTGACACATTTGAAAGCTTGAACACTGCACAAGCAAATACATTTCACATATAACCCATACTATGTACTAACCTGTATTATCTGTCCATGGTGCTGATTCCTATAAAAGCTTCACCAGCTATGGTGGACATACACCAGCAGGGGTGTTCCTGATGTGAGTTCCATAGTGATGGACCACGGCCCTGGACCTGAATAGCACCTAACTACATGCACTGCACCAAATGCCAAGGTGAGTGCACAAGTATGATCCAGTGCCTAAAACACTACAGAATTTGGCTCCTTAGGTTTTAACCACTTGACCACTGGGCACTTAAACCCCCTTAATAACCAGATCAATTTTCAGCTTTCGGTGCTCTCACATTTTAAATGACAATAACTTGGTCATAAAACACTGTAGCCAAATGAAATTGTTGTCATTTTTTCCCACAAATATAGCTTTATTTTGGTGGTATTTGATCACCTCTGCGTTTTTTTTTGTTTTTTTTTTGCTATTAATGAAAAAAGAACGAAAATTTTGTAAAAATATGAATTTTTCTTCATTTATATCATAACATTTTGTAAAAAAAGTAACTTTTCCTCATAAATTTGGCCTAAAATGTATACTGCTACATATCTTACAAGCTATGGTACCAATTTCTGAAAATTGATCAATTTGATCACACCTGAAGTACTGACAGCTTCTCTAATTTCTTGAGACCCTAACAAGCCAACAGGCGGCACTGCAGTGGTCCAGGTGGAACTGGTGTGGCACTGGTGGGCACATATGGCACTGGTGGGGCACAGGCAGCACTGGCGGGGTGCAGATGAGCACTGATTGGCACAGGTGGCACTGATGTGGCAGTGTTGTGCACTGGTGGGGCACAGGTGGCACTGGGGGGGCACTGGTGGCACTGCTGGGGCACAGGTGGCACTGCTGGGGCACAGGTGGCACTGCTGGGGCACAGATGGGGCACTGCTGGGCACTAATCTCTCTCCTCTTCTCTCACGCTGCAATGGTGTGAGGAGAGGAGAGAGATGATCTGCAATGTTTACATTTGTGATCGCGCCATCATTGGACGGCGCAATCACGTGGTAAGGAGCCGCTGCCATTGGCTCCTTACCGTCCCGTCGACCCGCCAAGCGCCGTGACTGAGTGTGCGCGCCCGCTCGGGGCGCGCGGATCTGATGCACGCCGGGTTTGTTTACACACGTGATCACGCCGTCATTGGACGGCGCGATCACGTGGTAAGGAGCCGCCGCCATTGGCTCCTTACCGCGATCATCGATGCTGCAGGTCCTGTTGAGCACCGGTGACCGCGTGTGCGCGTCCATGGACGTCCTGTTAGAGTAGAGGAACCGCCTTATAGACGTATTTTGTCTATAGGGCGGTGACTAAGTGGTTAAAAAGGTTGCACTGATCTGGATGCATTGCTTATATTGTTGTTTTAGAAGACAGTGAATAGTTGATTAACCACTTCAATACCAGGCTTTTATACACACCTCAATACCGGGCCTATTCTGGCACTTCTCTCCTACATGTACAAATCATCATTCTTTTGCTAGAAAATTACGCAGAACCCCCAAACATTATATATGTTGTTTTTTTAGCAGATACCCTAGGGAATAAAACAACGGTCATTGCAACGTTTTATCTTGCACAGTATTTGCGCAATAATTTTTCAAACGTCTTTTTTTTTTTGTAAAAAATTGTTTCATGAATTAAAAAAATAACAAAACAGTAAAGTTAGCCCATTTTTTTTGTAAAATATGAAAGATTATGTTACACTGAGTAAATAGATACCTAACATGTCCTCCAATGCTGGTATCCATACCGTACCCCAAATAAATTGCTCCAGAGAGAGCATTACTCACCCCGCCAACCTCTGCATCTCTGAGGCGGCGTACACACGAGGGGATATGTCCGCTGAAAACGGTCCGATGGACCGTTTCAGCAGACATCTCCGCTCGTGTGTATGGGCTAGCGGACAGATTTCTCCACCCGACAGATTTCAAAGCAAGCTTTGAAATCTATCCGGTGTAATCTGTCCACCCGACATGTCTGCTGGTTAGTACACTTACCAGCAGACATGTCGGCCCCCACCGCCGCCACGCCGCTGCCGAATAGATTCGGCGCATGCGCGGAAGTGTTTTACTTCCTGGTGCGGTGACGTGGCGGTGACGCGGCGGCGTCAACGTCGCGTCACCGCGCCGTCCGGCGGCGGGGAATTTGATCCGATGGTGTGTACACGCCATCGGATCAAACTCCCGATCGGACATATCCGATGGAAATGGTCCGCGGACCGTTTTCATCGGATATGTCCGATCGTCTGTACGCCGCCTCAGAGAACATGTCTGCCGGGGCGAGACCTGGACTGGCTGTTCTCCCTGGAGTCCTTTCAGCCGCTGGAGATAGAACAGGGTGACTGGGCTCAATCCATCATGCTGTTGGGGATCAGGGCCAACTGCCCCCCATTCCTGGGTTATACCAGTGGAGACTGAAGTCCCATCCACTGGTGGTAGGTGCAAATCAAAGCTGAAATCCTCCTGTCTCAGTGCCACACCATTTTCTGGGGTTGTGTCAGTGAAGATCAAAGTCCTATACACTACCACAAGGACCCCCTCTTCCGTTAGTTGAGAGCAGAGGCGTATTGCACTCTGCTCTGTTGCCAGCTCTTCCGCTGGGTACATCATAACATCCGCTCCAGCTAACCGCTGGGAAAGGCGGCTGGATTCCTCCACACTCAAACTGTGTAGCTGCCATTGGGGAGGTGAGCTGGCTGCTTCCTTTTAAGGTTCCCTCATCTGGCTGCCGGGACAACATGGTTGTGGTACTGTCTCCCAGATGCATGGATCCTTGCTGGGGAGGAAAGACCATGTTCTCCACCCTGGCCAACTGTTGGGGAGGGACGATGAACATCTCCTCTCCCTTCTCCCCCTGTATCTGCTGCTGGGAAGTGATCGCCACCTTCTCACCCTGAGCCTCCGGAACTGCCACAGGGGTGGGGCAGAGGTCTTGAACCTTCTGTCCGGTGACCAGCGCTTCAGCTGGGGAAAGTTCTTGCAACTCCACCGATACTGCCCTTGGTGCTGAGCAGAGCACAGTGAAGTATGGCCAAGATACCAGCTCTTCTGCTGGAGGCTCCTCAGGTTGTTCTTCCTCAGCAGAAAAGTCTATCAGATCCCCTGTCTCTGCAACTGGTGTCTGGGGATAGGGGTTCACCATCTCCTGTCCATGGAACCCAGAAGATGCTATAGGTACTGAGCAGAGGTTAGCAGAGCTCGGCCCTGTGGTCAGCACTTCAGCTTTGGGAATGGCAATCTCCAGATTTTCTACTGCCGGTTCACTGGCATACTGCTGGACAGGCACATTCCTCCATTCACGATCATCCTATGCAGAAACAGGATCATCAAGGCCAGTCAGCACTTGCTGCATCCACCATAAGACCTCTAGGTCCATAGCTGCAGGGGCAGGTTGGCAACGCACACTGTTACTCTGCCACATTGACGATTCTTCAGCCAGGATTTCTGCATTGTCCACTGGTATTTCCTGAAAGTCCCAGGCAAAGGGAGCCCGGCCCTGGCGCTGAGCAGAGTCTAGCAGCCGTCTGTAGGCAAATTCCAGCTCTCATTCCTGAACGGCCAGAAACTCCAAATCTTCCTGTAGCCAGTGCACTTCTGAGAGATTCAGTCTCCGCTCTCTGTATTCCATTATGTCCTCCAAACGCCACTCCCGATCGCTCCCAAAGTCGGGGTCCTCGTACATCCTCCAATACAACAATCCCAGGCCATCATAGTCAAAGCCTTCCGTGGGGCTGTCATCCGCTGACCACGGGCACTCTTGGGCTACATACCAACGAAGGGCTCTGTAGCTTTCGTCCAACCGCATCTCTGCCCGGGTCAGCCTGCTTAACTCCACTGTCCACTCCTGTTTTGGTTGTTCACCCAATAACAGCATTCGTACTTCATACTGCGACCAGTACCTTACATGGATGGAGGGGAGGACTTTTCCCTGGTGTTGCTGCTCGAGAGCTAGCGCTTCCATCCAGAGTTCGCAGTGGATCGAATAAGACCATTCAAGTAGGACCTGATCTGATTCTGGTCCTGTGTGCTGTATCTCCTTCTCTCGCAACCTCCTTCCAAATTCCTCTTCCATGGCGGCTGGTATCTTTACCTCTCCTATCCTGCTATCCGGACCTTGGATCCAGGTGGAGGTTGATGTCCGACTGCAGAAAGCATCCCGCTGCTGTGCCACCACTGATATAATTTCCCAGTCACATAAGGTGACCCTAGACATAGGAGAATCTGAGTCTGTCACAGCCGCAATCGCGGCTTTGTTTGCTTACGGGTACCCAGGCGTGACGTCATCACATCTGGTCACCAGTCATCTCTATGCTTCCTGCCTGCGCCGGACGATTCCTTCTCCAGGTCCCCGATGGCACAGGAGAGCCCGGAGAAACACTGGATGGCGGCGGAAGGGGGGGATGTCCCCTCCCGCCGCCTATGAGAACGATCAAGCAGCAGAACCACCGCTATGATCGTTCTTATGGTGTGCAGGATTGCCGGCTGAAGACATGGATATCTGAATGATGCCTCTAGCTGCAGGTATCATTCAGATATCCCCCGGCAAAGCCCAAGTCATCATATGAAGTCCACCCAGGATGTGAGATCCCATCTGTGGACGTCATATGACGTCAAGTGGTTAAAGAGCTCATTGAAGAATCCAAAGAAAAGAGGAAAAAACACACTATTTAACTGTGTCATGGATATGCAGTAATGTCTGGCAGCTTACCTTTCTATCCATGTGTTCACCTTAGGCCGCGTACACACGATCGAACATGTCCACTGAAACTGGTCCGCCGACCAGTTTCAGCGGAACATATCCGATCGTGTGTACGACCTAGCAGACAGGTTTTTCCAGCTGTGAGGGATTAACTCGGTAGCGGGTGTGTGTGACCCCCTGGATGGGTTCACTACACGTTGAACTTGTACAAAAAGGCACTTGAGGATGAGTGAAAACAAATGATATGGTTTATTTTTCCATCTTGCGGGATACATGTGCAAGCATCAAAACAGCATACACAAAATAAAACATAAAATAAACCCTTGCCACTTGGGGCATCTACCTTCCCAACACAGGAACCTACCTATTGAGTCTGGCACAGCCTACTGCTGGGCAGACACTGCTGGTCCTACAGCAGAAAACAACAAAAAGTCTCTTTGATATTTCTCACACAGAAATATCCATCAGCACCTCACCTCTTCAGAAGTGCTGGTGACTGCTCCTTCACTCCCAAAGCTCCAGGATGCAGCAATCAGTCGTTATCCTTAGGCTTTATTTATAGGGGCTTTAATTGCTTCATTTTGAACAGCTGAAAGCTTCTAACTCCCCAAACCTCTCTGGCCATTTCTACAGCCGACGCCCAATAGTAATTGGTGTATTGTCTACACAAGGCAGAAAAGTATCTTCCATCTGGGACAAAACACACAGATTTACCTGACTTCCTGTCACACAGCGGACAAATTTCAAAGCATGCTTTGAAATTTGTCCACTGGAAACCTGTCCGTCGGACATGTCCGCTGGTTAGTACGCCTAACCAGCGGACATAAATCTCCCGCATGCGTCGAATGGATTTGACGCATGCGTGGAAGTATTTTACTTCCTGGAGTGGTGACGTGGCGGCGTCAACGTCACTGCATCCTCAGTCTGAGGGGATTTTCATCCGATGGTGTGTACACGCCGTCGGACCAAAATCTGAGGTGACATGTCCGCTGGAAACGGTCTGTCGGACATGTTTCAGCGGACATGTCTCCTCGTCTGTACGCGGCCTTAGAGGCTAGACTCTCTTATCTGGCTGCTTTTATCATCTCTCCACCCTGTATGGCTCCACCCCAGGCCATCCCAGGAACTCTATATTAACCAGCGCACTGCAGGTCTGCCTTGCTGATCAACGTTGTTTGTTAAGCATTGTGTTCCTGCTTGCCGTGTGCTACGCTCATCTCTGTGTACCGATCTTGGCTTGTCCCTGACTACTCCTGTTTGCCTGTGACCCTGACCCTTGGCCTGTCCCTTGTTTATACTTGTCTGCTTGTCGCCCTGCCCTTGGTTTAACCCTCCACCATCTCTTGTGTCCTGAGTGGCTGCTTCCCCTCTCTCCCTACGGAGCGTGACCTAGGGGACTCTGGGGGCTGCAACCTGGATTTAGTTGCAGCCAAGCCCATCCTCACCACTAGAGGCTCTGGTGAATACCAGCTGGATCTTAGACTCCGCTCCTTGGGGAATCCTGTGGGATCCCTGTTTGTGCTCCAGTGGACCTGTCCTCCATATCCACTCTGTGGTCCATCCGCAGCAGTCTGCCATAGGGTTCACTACCTTGTGGTGCACTCCTGACTCCAACGGGGTGCATCTGTCATCTGGCCACAGGTGACCTGACAAACTGCTTTAGCTCTCACACCTGTTTACTCCCTATGGACCAGACCATATTTTCACATTTTTACTATGTGTCGATTCTTGAGCCTATAACTTTGTCATTACTTATAATAGAATAGATGTATATATTGTTTTTTGGGACAAACTGGGCATTCTTGTGATCTAAGGTCTTCTGAGATCTGAGGTCTTTTTTTTTTTAATGTATTTGCATTTTAAGGGAAAAAAAAAAGAAGAGTAAAAATCTTTATTTTTTCAAGATTAATCAGCAATATTTTAAACACAGGTACCATAACTGGGGAAAACTTCTTAAAGTTATTTACAAATAACAAATTAATTTTATATTTCATATATATTTAATTTTTCTCATAGTGCATCCGTAATTTAAAGTTTTTACTGATTTAAAATAAAACATATATACCCCACAACCACATTTTGTCTTACAGTAAACCCCTAAAAGGTAACGTTGTATATATGTGGGGGGCGTGGCCTGGACACAGCTTAGTGAAGTCACATTTTGTGAGAGCTTCTGGCCTTACACTGCCCTTCCCGGCTAAAATCAACCATTTACCACCGGTATGGTATCAGCAAAACAAAATTAAACAAGCGCTCCAGCACATCCAAGGGCGATATACAGCACTTTTTTCCGCAACTCCAGACTTTCCCCAGGCAGAAGAGTGGCAGCTCCATGTGGCTCCCCACAGGAGGCCCAGGCTCCAGACACGCATCCTCCATCTCCCAGCCCCTTGGCTGCCTTGGACTGCTTCCCAGAGACTTTTGGCCAGAGATGTCTGCCTCCACACAACCATCGCAAGCCAGCTTGACTAGGACATTCGGTCATTACTGCAGGCCCCCCCCACTAGGATGGACATCCAAGTCCTGATCCTCTGGTTGGAGGAAACCCACTGCCAAGACATCTAGGAGGTGAGTGATGACATGACCACACTCATTGGAAGGGTGGCTACAGGAGAAGCATCTTTCTCCACCCTGGCACACCGGGTTTCGGTTCTGGAGCAATCCTAAGACACTGATCAGGTCGCGGCTATTAGGCTACAGCTCCACCTCGAGTACATCGAAGATAGGAGCCGCTGCAAC
Organism: Rana kukunoris; assembly: GCA_029574335.1. Taxonomy (NCBI): domain Eukaryota; kingdom Metazoa; phylum Chordata; class Amphibia; order Anura; family Ranidae; genus Rana; species Rana kukunoris. The sequence goes on from CM056050.1 coordinate 298,767,552, forward strand.
AACCTGTGACTTGAAAAAGCCACGGGCAAAGAAATCCTCGGGGAGACTGTCATAGTGCTCTTTTACAAGGTCTTGGAGACACCCCCCCCCCCCCGTGGCACTAGAAATAGACAGGGACCAAAGAGGCCTGGGACCCAGGTCTCTAGATCCTGCCAGATCGTAGAATGCACCTACCGCTGGGGCTACCCGCTGGCAGTCACCTTCAGAAAGGATATGGCCTCCTTTACTCTGCACACACCAGCAGAATTGCCAGCGTTGTTCTCCTTCCTAGACACCAACCCAATACAGGTCCCGGATTGGCTCCAGTTCCTCCCATGTCAAACTGGAAGATCGGGCCTCTGTACACACCGAGGCCCACCGCACGCTTGCCCGCAAAGATCCAAGAGAAGATCTCGAGCGCCCTCTATGGAAAGGTCAAGTGAGTAAGATGTCATTTGTTGTCCCCCCCCCCCTGACCTTGTAGCTGACCAGCCCTGTGAATGGCCCACAGCTTGCCAGTAGCAGACGCTTTACTGCAGACCCCCTCCCCCCCCCCCAAGTTCACTCTCTCTCCAGACTAGCAAGTGGTTTTGACGCCCTAATGATGGAGCTTCCTACACTGTGCATGGACAACCGCAGCGGGAGGACCCGAGCACCATCCTGTCTCTTGACTGCCTGTTGACCCTCAGATGTGCACCTATTTCCCACATCGAACATTGAATTTCGCCATCGCATCGTTACTTCAACTTAAAAATGGCGCCGGGGGCGTTCCCGCTGATTAACGCTGAAAAAATATGTTAATCAGCGGGAGTCGGAAATTCACGATCTTTTTCGGGCGCGACGCATTGACTTTACGACGTTTCCGGAAGCGATACGCGACGTAAAGATAAAGCAGCCCCCTAGTGGAGTATCCTATGTTAAGTATAGGGCGTCGTCATCGCGTCGGAAAAAAAAATAATCGCGTCGCTTGCGTAAAACTTTCATGAATGGGGATGTGACGTCATTGACGTTCACTGACAGAATTTGGAGCATGCGCACTGGGATGCATTGACACTCGACGCATGCGAAGTACGTTCGCCGCGGGATCGCGCATAGTTTAAATAATACACGCCCCGTACCCGCCCAATTTGAATTCTGCCGGCTCATTTGCGATGCGCTGCCGCAACTTTAGGAGCAAGTGCTTCATGAATAACAGCACTTGCTCCTAAAATTTCGGCAGAGTAACGTAAATGAGAAGCGTTACTCCAGAGCAAAGATGCTCTCATCTACCTGAATCTGGCCCTATGTCCCATGTGATCCAGCTTTCTGGTGTCAGCGCCAGTATGCTGTTTATTTTTTTTTAATGGTCCACTTACTGTGTAATCCTTAATTTTCATTTATTTTCCCCGCGGTGGATGGCGCCTCTATAACCCGTCACGGCTTCCAAAAATAGCCAATTTAGGACTCGGGTATTTCCGTTGCTATACGGCGCCTGCGCACAGACCTAGGAGCTGACTGCGCAGGCGCCGTATTTCTCCGAGTCCTATTTCGGCTTTTTTAGGAGGGCGTGATGCGCCATAGCCATAGGACTCGGAGAAATATGGTGCCTGCGCAGTCAGCTCATAGGTCTGTGCACAGGTGCCGTATAGCAACAGAAATACCCGAGTCCTAAATCGGCTATTTTCGGAAGCCGTGACAGGCTATAGAGGCGCCATCCACCGCGGGGGAAACAAATGAAAATTAAGGATTACACAGTTAGTGGACCATTAACGCCAGTATGCCGGATCACATGGGACAGTATATTTAGGGTGAACCTCCGCTTTAATGTTTAATGTTTGCTTTTGCATGCAGAATAGATCGATGGTATCAGGCATGTTGTACACAGGTCAAATGTATGTATCAGCGCCAACAGATTATTATTATAATTAATCTACAAAAAAAGCTGCTCCTTAAAGGCAATTAATGATTGCAATGAATATGGGTGTGTATAGAGGGCGCTGTGCTACAGGTGAAATACACATGTGGACGGTGTGTCTCAAAAAGTAGAACACATAACAAATTAAATAGCAATATAAACTAAATTACTACTAAAACAATATTGACAATGCTACATTTAAAGCAATAGTGTATTTAAGTCCCAATAAGAGTGACAGTGAAATGAGTGATCCACTCTTAACTGCTGTACTCTTGATTTAAGTGAAAAATGCCACCACCACACTGAGATTCTTCTTCTACCCAAAAATGTGCTGAAGAAAATGGATGCGCTTACCAGAAGTATTTGACTACTTTAGCGAAAAAGGTAGTCAGATAGAGCTTTAGCAGGATAGTGCCTGCACACATGCTGACAGGAAAATAATCGTTTAAATTTGTTCTCGGCGTTCCAGGCAGGATAGATAGAATATAAGAAAACCAAAAAAAAATCCAATAGTGTAATACTGATTTTTTTATTTAAAAATAGCTAACACACGGAAAGCCAAATGGCCTCTTACTTTAAAAGTGCCTCCCGGCACTGGGGCTACAGACACGTCACCGCTGGGTAAGCGGTTCGTTTTTTGCGGGCGTCCAGATCGGTTGCTACCTCCGTAGCAGGTGTGGAAATTCCCAGCTGCTAGCTCCACAGGTCGGAGAGCACGTCACGTGAACAGGTACCGCCGCCAACGTACGTTTGGTTGCTTAACGTCTTCAAGGGGCATGTTCACTCTTCCCTATGACACACCACTCTACATACCCGGCAGTGAAAGCTCAGGGAGTATCCATCCTACTGTCCACACAGGTACCCTGGATACACCTTGACACAATGACAGACCCCCAAGGACGATTTCTATTCTTAAAAGGCATGGTTCACACTAGCACATTTCTATGTCACTAATAGTCAACAGGACCTTTTCCTTAGTCGGCATCTTAAAACACTCGAGTTCACAGAGGGCCAACTTATTCTTGGGAGAGAATTTAACATTCCTCTGATCCCCACAGAAGATACTTCATCTGGGTTTTCCTCGGTCCTGCCTGGCACCCACAAATGTATTGCAAAATCCCTTCATAATGCACAACTGGTAAATGTCTGGCGTCTATTTCACCCTGGCGAAAATAGACTATACATTTTTCTCCACACAAAGTATATCCACGTATAGATTACTTTTTGATCCCCACCTACATGCGGTCAGGGACACCTTACATGGTTGGACCACAGTTTGGTGGTCTTGTCCTACACCCTATCTGACAGGCCCATGGCTCTGAGTAGGACATGGAGGCTGAATGAGTCTCCTGCAGAACCAAGACGTGTTAGCTAATGGCATCAGAAAATAGTGCATTATTTCCAAACCAAGGACACACCTGACAGCAAAGCAGGCACTGTCTGGGAAGCCCACAAAGCGGTACATATTAAACAAGGGGCTAAGATCAAAACATACAATTTAAATTACTTCCATTCTATGATCTGCAGGCCGTGGAAGCTTGCCCTGTCATAGCCTTAGGAAAGAGAACTTAACGCTATCCATAAACAATTTACTGACTTCCTGCATTTTAGAGCCAAGGCGGTGCTCCAGGTCTGTTGTAAATGATCGTAATTAATGTGCTGGGCAATGACTATTGGCCCAGTTATTTTGCTCACAGAGACTATCGTCTTACATACCTCATATTGTCAACCTATCACACGGGAATTCCAACTTTTCTATGAGTCACTCTATACGAGTGAATATTAGAATACATTTACTCTTCCCAAATGCCCTCTTTACTGGACAAAGCAGGTAAACTCCTGGAAGACCCCATTACATTATCTGAGCTCCAACTGGCCATAGGAAACGCTAAACCAAGGAAAGCACCAGGTCCTTGCGGCTTTACGCTCCAGTATTACAAAACCTTGCTCCCCTCCCTTGGTAACCACATGGTTAAACGCTTTAATGCTCTGGGCACAGGGAAATCATTCCATGAGGCTACCCTCCAGGCACATATTTCAGCAATCCCAAAAGATGGCAAAAACCCCCACCCTTCATGGGAGTTACAGGGACATATCCCTACTGTATACCAACCTTAAACTTTTCACCAAAATCATTGCAACTAGATTACAGAAACACCTTCCTGACCTAATTCACCTGGACCAGGTAGGCTTTGTCCCATTCAAAGAAGCCAGAGGCAACACAACCAAAGTTCTCAATTTATTGGATGTAGCCAATACAACCTAAAACTTCATGTGTTTTTTTCTAAGGACAGGTGCGGAAAAGGCCTTTGATCGTGTTCACTGGCCTTTCATGTTCTTGGTCTTATGGCATGTGGGTCTGGGACACAATATACTTAATTGGAATACCTCCATTTACTCTTGCCCGATTGGTAGGTTCAGGGCTAATGGAGTTTTATTAGACCCCTTCATGATCATTAACGGGAATAAACAGGGATGTCCCCTGTCTTCCCTTCTTTTTGCCCTGTGATTGGAACCTTTTCTGTGTCAACCTTGATGTCACTGGAGTTAGCGTGGGAAACTCGCAACAAAAAGTATCAGCATATGCAGATGATTTCACTTACAAAAACGGTTATCCCCCTCTCAAACCTGCTACGCAAATTCAAAATCGGCAGCGCGCTATCCAATCTAAAAATACATTTTACCAATCAGGGGCGATGAGAGTCAGTATACCACAGCCACATCTCTTACACCTCCAAGCGAGCTTTACATTTAAATGGACGGAAACCGTCTTGAAATATCTGGGCACTTTCATCCCTTAAAAGTTTTCAAAACTCTTCGACCTAAACGTTCCCTCTCTTTTGAAAATGGTCCAGACTCTTCTCAATACATGGCACACTGGCCTCCACTCGTAGTTTGGCCGCTGTAACATATACACAATTAGGGAGGATGCCATTTTTTTGTATCTCTTCCAGGCCTTACCTATCCATATCCCTGCGAGTTACTTTAACTGGTTCCCGACCGCCCACCGTCATATTACTGTGGGACGGTGGCACGGGAGCACGTAGCTCTACGTCCTCTCCTTTTCGGCCACTAGGGGGGCGCGCGCACCCCCCGAGTCCCGCGCGCGTGCCCGGCGGGTACGATAGCCGCCGGGCACCCGCGATTGCTCGTTACAGAGCGGGGAATGGGAGGTACCGTGTTTCCCCGAAAATAAGACACCGTCTTATATTTTTTTTTCCTCAAGAAATCACACTATGGCTTATTTTCGGGGGGTGTCTTATTTTTATTACAGAAAATAAAGGTTGCCTACCTGAACCACACTTGCGCTTCTTAGCATTTCCTCTGTCCACCTGTAGACTGAGATTATCGTATTCTGCACCCCATTTTTGGACCATTCGGATATCCAACTTCTTCTCTTTGCACTCATCTTGTCTGGCTGTACAGAAAGATAGGCCAGCAAAGCTGATATGGAGCGCAGTGGAGCTGGGGTGATCTCTTTGGGCTCAGTACAGTAGCAGCTTTTCCCCCTATCCCCTGGTGTTTGTGTGGGGTGAGAGAGGGGTTTGCTGGTCAGTGCTGGGAGAAGCTTTACAGCTTTACGTTCTTCTCCTCACTTCAGCTCCAGTACAGTACCGTACACCTATCACGTGTTGTTTCCCGCTCCACACCGCGCCGTTACGCATTCGACACGCCCATCACTACGTCTTATTTTCGGGGATTCGACACGCCATCGCTACGTCTTATTTTCGGAGGGGTGTCTTATATTTCGATCTTGTGTCGAAATCCTGCTACGGCTTATTTTCGGAGAACGTCTTATTTTCGGGGAAACACGGTATGTGTGTAAACACATACCTCTCGTTCCTGTCAGCGGGGGAAACGCTGATTTTCTGTTCATACAATGTATGAACAGAAGATCAGTGATTTCCCCTAGTGAGTCCACCCCCCCCTACATTTAGAACACAAATAGGAACACACTTAACCCCTTCCCTGCCCCCTAGTGTTAACCCCTTCACTGCCAATGGCATTTTTATAGTAATCCAATGCATTTTTATAGCATATAAAAATGCCAATGGTCCCAAAAATGTGTCAAAAGTGTCCGATGTGTCCGCCATAATATTGCAGTACCGAAAAAAAAAAAACTGATCGCCGCCATTACTAGTAAAAAAAAAAAATATTAATAAAAATGCCATAAAACGACCCCCTTTTTTGTAAACGCTATAAATTTTGCGCTAACCAATCATTAAACGTTAATTGCGTTTTTTTTTAACGAAAAATATGTAGAAGAATACGTATCGGCCTAAACTGAGGAAAAAAAGTTTTGTTATATCTTTTTTGGGGATATTTATTATAGCAAAATGTAAAAACTATTGCATTTTTTTCAAAATAGTCGCTCTATTTTTGTTTATAGCGCAAAAAATAAAAACCACAGAGATGATCAAATACCACCAAAAGAAAGCTCTATTTGTGGGGAAAAAAGGACGCCAATTTTGTTTGGGAGCCACGTCGCACGACCGCGCAATTGTCAGTTAAAGCGACGCAGTGCCGAATCACAAAAAGTGCTCTGGTCTTTGGACAGCAATATGGTCCGGGGCTAAAGTGGTTAAACTGACGCACTCACTGTTCATAAAGTTTATCTGGGCCCGCAAACGACCACATCTAAGCAAGACGTTACTTTCACTGCCCAAACATGGAGGCTTGGCGATGCCGGACATATACACTTACTGCTGTGCAACATATCAAAGTAGGCTTATAGACTGTTGCCGACACTGATGCTAAGCTGTGGCCTCTTTTGGTACAGGCCAAAAGTCTCATACCCCTCCATAGTGCACCTTGGTGGTATGCATTGCAACCCACCAATGTTAAACGACACCCCCTCATTGGCCCCACTAAGTGCATCTGCGCCTATCTCTTATCTCGGGCTTCTCTCTCATTTCGGAACTTGCCACTAGTCCCTATATTGGGAAACCCACTGTTCGCACCTGGACTTCTAATCAGATTTTGAAAGATCGCATTGTGATCAGGCTAGTTCCAAGCCTTGCACTTCCGGACCACAGGAAGATGATTGTCTATCAGAACTCAGACCCTGTGGGTCCTTTCCACTTGTATTTTTTGAGAGCACCCCAGCTATGTCACTTCTTAAAATCCGTACCACCCCCTATCAAATCTGGCCAACCTCTCACATCCTTAGAAGAATGCTGTTCAGACACCGGTGTTCTACCACATGTGCTCCTACTCGCTTACAACCTCTTGATTGCGCCCCAGATGACTTCAAACCCCCGGGTCTGATCGGGTGGGGACAGAATTTAAATCACCACTTTAACCCATGCCAGCGACTCCATATCTGTTGATTTATACACAAATCATCCATCTGTACAAAAACACAGGAGACTAACTTTAAAGGTTGAGGTGGTATAGAACCCATCACAGCTACATAACTTCTTACCCACGACATCCAACCTATGTTGGCGGTGCAAGAGGGACCGAGGAACCCTTCTACACATCTTCTGGTCATGCCCCATACTCGCAGACTTTTGGAGAAAAGTCCACCAAATCATACAGAAATTCAAGGAATGTCCTATCCCAGAAGATCCAGCTTTTTTCCCCTCCATTTTCTCTCTGCTTTTACTGTTGTAAATGCTTTATATTGTTTTTATTTTTTTCCCAAAAAATAATTTAAATGGAAAACCTAAAAAATAAAATAGTATTTTTTTTTTATATTTGAATTTCTTACTAAAGATTTTCAGAGGACAATTGTCTTTGCTATAAAACACCACAAAAATAGGATTTTTTGTACTCACTGTAAAACCCTTTTCTCTGTCATCCATGGACAGACACAGCCTCTTTAATCTTGACTTGTTGGTTATGTTCTTGTTCTACAGGAGAGGACTAGGCAGATATTAGGGCTGCGCATCTTCACCGGTCTCACGATTCGATGCGATTACGATTATCAAGTCCACGATTCGATTCGATTCGATTCCGTGATGCATCACGATGCATCAAGATTACTGCGCACAGTTTTCATCAGTTCTTAAAAAAAATTCTCTGCATGTAGCAAACTGTAAACACAGCGGACAACTTAAAGAGGAGCTCCAGACTGACCCATAAATACTACAAGAGATGGACAGAGACTGCAGACATGATACAAGAGATGGACAGAGACTGCAGACATGATGCAAGAGATGGACAGAGACTGCAGACAATGGTACTAGAGAGGATCAGAGACTGCAGACAATGATACTAGAGAGGATCAGAGACTGCAGACAATGATACTAGAGAGGATCAGAGACTGCAGACAATGATACTAGAGAGGATCAGAGACTGCAGACAATGATACTAGAGAGGATCATTTCATTGATACCTTTTTTTTGTGTGATTTTTAGTTTTTCTCATTACTGCCCCACACGTGCAATGCATGGCTGCATGTGTGTGGCAATGATGAGCAAAAGCAAAAATCATACAAAAAAAAAAAAAGGGGGGGTATCAATTTCAAATCAATGAAGTTGCGACATTAATCACTAAGACAATAAGACATACATAAACCAGTTTGCCATCAATTGCTGCCAGTGTGCCATCAATTGTGCCATCAATTTCTGCCAGTGTGCCATCAATTGCTGCCAGTGTGCCATCAATTGCTGCCAGTGTGCCATCATTTGCACCATCAATTGCTGCCAGTGTGCCATAAATTGCTGCCAGTGTGCCACCAGTGTGCCATCAATTGCTGCCAGTGTGCCATCAATTGCTGCCAGTGTGCCATCAATTGCTGCCAGTGTGCCGCCAGTGTGCCATCAATTGCTGCCAGTGTGCCATCAAATGTGCCATCAATTGCTGCCAGTGTGCCATCAATTGCTGCCAGTGTGCCACCAGTGTGCCATCAATTGCTGCCAGTGTGCCATCAATTGCTGCCAGTGTGCCGCCAGTGTGCCATCAATTGCTGCCAGTGTGCCGCCAGTGTGCCATCAATTGCTGCCAGTCTGCCATCAATTGTGCCATCAATTGCTGCCAGTGTGCCATCAATTGCTGCCAGTGTGCCATCAATTGCTGCCAGTGTGCCATCAATTGCTGCCAGTGTGCCATCAATTGCTGCCAGTGTGCCACCAATTGCTGCCAGTGTGCCATGATTTGCACCAATTGCTGCCAGTGTGCCATCAATTGCTGCCAGTGTGCCATCAATTGCTGCCAGTGTGCCATCAATTGCTGCCAGTGTGCCATCAATTGCTGCCAGTGTGCCATCATTTGCACCAATTGCTGCCAGTGTGCCATCAATTGCTGCCAGTGTGCCATCAATTGCTGCCAATGTGCCATCAATTGCTGCCAGTGTGCCGCCAGTGTGCCATCAATTGCTGCCAGTGTGCCGCCAGTGTGCCATCAATTGCTGCCAGTGTGCCATCAATTGTGCCATCAATTGCTGCCAGTGTGCCATCAATTGTGCCATCAATTGCTGCCAGTGTGCCATCATTTACACCAATTGCTGCCAGTGTGCCATCAATTGCTGCCAGTGTGCCATCAATTGTGCCATCAATTGCTGCCAGTGTGCATCCCCCAAATAAGTACCTGATGATGATGATGATGATGATGTCGTCCTGTCAGTGTTCTGCTGCCTGCAGTCCTCGGCCATCTCGGGTCTTCTACAGCAGCCTGTGCAGTGTGCACAGTGTAAGGAGAGCCAAGGAGGAAGGCTCTGGCGAGTCGGGACCGGGTCATCACTTGTCAGGACACTCGCTCCTCGCTCCACGTGGTGACGGGCGGCTGGGAATGCCATCAGCGGGGAGCGGGAAAGGAGTCATGGCTAACACGCCCATGGCTTCTTCGAATGTATCAGCGGGGGGGTGGGGGGAGGGGCGGGAAACGAGGCGCTGCCAACACCCACGGCTTGTTCGCTGCACCAGCGGGGGGGCGGGAAAGAGGTGCGGCTAACGTCCACAGCTTCTTTTTTCGGATGAAAAAATCAGACTCGGGGGGGGGGGGGAAGCGGCGCACAGATGACGTCATCAAAAATCGATTAATGCAAGTCGTAGCATCGGAATCGCATCGTGGGTGGTCGAATCGCGATGCACCGATGCTACGATTAATTTCAACACCCCTAGCAGATATGTAAGGTTCTTTTAAAACATGTAACTCAAACAGAGTTGAACAGCCCCGCCCAGGGGGCGGTCCCTCTGGTCATAGCCCCTTGCCCAGCAGTCAGCAGCTCAGTTCGTAAAAAAGCAGTACAAACTTAAAAGGAGGGGTGGGTGCTGTGTCTGTCCATGGACGACAGAGAAAAGGATTTTACGGTGAGTACAGAAAATCATGTTTTCTCTTTTCGTCCATGGACGGACACAGCCTCTTTAATATGGACTTGTGGGACGTCCCCAAGCAGTGTAAAAAAAAAAAACGAGGGGTGGGAACAGCAATCAAAAACTAACCCTCACCCCAAACAAACAGAGCTCCTCAACGGAGGAGTTGCAACCTCAAACAGCCGTTTGCAAAACCTTGCAGACGAAGCAAGCGTCCGAAGATGCACTCACATCATCCTTGTAAAATTTGGAGAAAGTGTGAACAGAAGACCAGCGGCGGCCTTACATACTTAAGGGCATAGGCCTGGATAAACTGTCTGGCTGATCCACAGAGAAACTGGTGGCCGACGAGACTGTCAGGCCCTTATGTGAACCAGATAACGACACAGTGAGTCTGACCTCCGTAATAGAGCCGTAGCAGACAGGTACACCCGCAGAGCATGTACCACATCCTCTCTGGGATGCGACAGCCGAGGACACAAAGATGGCCGCACAATGTCCCCATTCAGGTGAAAGGCCGAAACTACTTTCGAAAGGAAAGAAGGCTGTGGGCACAGCACAGCTTTATCCGAATGGAGGACCAAGTACGGTGACTTGCAGGACAAGGCCGCCAACTAAGAAACCCTTCTGACCGATGTAATGGCAACTGGAAAGCAACCTTCTGAGAGAGTGTCAAGAGAGTAATCTCCTTGATGTTCTCAAAGGGAGGTCCTTGGAGCACCGAGAGCACCAGATTCAAATCCCACGGCGGAAGTGGTGGTCTAATTGGGGGAACCACATGTCGGACCCCCTGCACAAACGTACTTACCAGAGAATGAGCAGCCAAGGCTGAAATCTTCCACTTAATAGTGCTTAAGGCAAGCTTCTGATCGACTCTACCCTGTAAAAACAGCAGGATCCGAGAAACCGAATATGCCCTCGGGCGCCAATCTATGTCTTCATACAAAGAAGGCCCTCAGCATGGTGACGATAACTGAATCTGACAGACCGTGGTCCCTTAGTACCTGGCGGTGTCCGACTGAATCCTGACAGGATGCTGTAACAGGTGCCACTGTTCATCTCTCCCTGTTGGGCGCTTCAGTGCCGTAATGCGTTCCAACCTGGAACGCATATGGCGCTCGCGCGATGACATCATCGCCCGGCGCCTTGATGTGTTCCAGCCTGGAACTCGGAGGTGCGTCTCATACGGAGCTCTATTTGAATCCACTGCAATGTAACACACCTGATCTCCTGCCTATAAAGGCTGCTATAGGAGATACAGGCGGTGTTCTATTATTGCCAGCCGTATACCAGTCGTGGGCCCAGCAGTAGTGAGGGCTGTAGCCTTACACCACTGTGGCCTTGCTACACATGCCGTATCCTTAGCTCCCTCTGCTGGAACACTGTTGCTGGAAACCACTACTCCTTTACTGCTGATGTCTTCTCTGCTATACAGCCTTACTACAAACCAACTTCAGGGCATGTGGCAACCATCTTCCTTCATCGGAATACTTTCTCCAATTTAATGAAGCTACAAACGGATAAGTAACCTTACTTTATTTGTAATCTTGTATAAGATCTACTACTAGTGTTTCAACTGCTACAATAGTATTGCTAAGGATGTTGTCTGCTTATCAACTTACTAATTGGAACATATTACTATGCTAACCCCTGCTTGACTAGTAGTAACTACAAGGCTCAGCAACCTACAATATACCAATGCTATGTCTATCAAATATATAACGCTATGAATACCTCATCTATGCACAATACATATCTGAGCTATACCGCCACTCAGTCAAAGAGGTGATGCAATTTAATAAAAATAAATTGCAAAGTGCGAGTGAAGTGCTGGATGCTAAATGACATCAGCAGGTGGCAAGGTGACTTGTTGGTGAATCTTCGTGTATAGTGATGAAGGTGTGCTAGCAAATTACCTTACGGCTGCAAGGTAAGCAGCTTTCAATAAAACCAATGGAATCACTCGGGGGTAGAGGGGATAACTCCTATCCGTCCTTCCAGTGATGTGGCGCCTAGGGGGTTAAGGCGTCCTTCCAGGCTGGGTGGTCAGCAAGGCGAGACAACTCCAAAAGTGTGTCACCAGGCAGGGTAGAGAAAACAAAAAATCTGCCAGAGCTTTTTTGGAAGCTTGGTCCGCTCCAGTATTTTTTTTCCCCACATCAGACGTAACCCAAAGTTTTGAGGCATAAGAGGGTTTCATCTTTGTTCCGCCCTTCATATTTCTACCTCGGATTGGTATCACTGGTTTATTCAATATATTTATTTTGTCTTGTTTTAGTACAGTTATAAGTAGAGGGTCATACAGTAAATATATAGCTCTAAAGGAAATAACAACTCCCGTTGCTCCCCTCTGTCCCTATAGCCCTGGGTCTCCTGTTTCTCTCTTTTTATTTATTTTTTTAGTATATTTACCCTCCCCCTCCCTATTTATACCCCCCCCCCCACCCTGCTTCTTCCATGTTTACCCTATCGGATCAGGCCAGCTTACCCTTTTTTTTTTTTTTAAGACTTTACCTGTCTGTTTCTGATAGTACTTGGATACATTTATCCGTTGTTTTAAAGTTTCTCCATTGGTCCCAGATCGTCCCACCTCTTCCTCCCTCTTCATCTCCCAGGTCGGCCCTTCTCAGATACTCCATCTCCGAGATATGGTCGACCCGGTGTATAAATTCTTTTAAAGGTGGTTTCTGCGGGTAAAGCCAAAATTTCGGGATCAAACCCTTTGCTGCGTTTAACAGCACCGGGACCAATGTCGAAATGTATTTTTTTTTCCCCTTTTACTAACCCTTGTCTATGAAAGAGACAGGTCAAGGGATCTAGAGCAGGAGTCTCCAAACTATGGCCCTCCAGGTGTTCAGGAACTACAATTCCCATCAAGCCTAGTCATGTCTACGAATGTCAGAGTTTTACAATGCCTCATGGGAAGTGTAGTTCCACAGCAGCTGGAGGGCCGTAGTTTGGAGATCCGTGATCTAGAGGGATCTTTTCTCCAGTAATTTCTTCAATTAGTTTGAGAACCTTTTTCCAATATTCCCGAGCTCTCTGGCAGTCCCACCATATATGCAATGTAGTCCCTGCTTGATTGCACTTCCTCCAACATAGGGGGGAGTTGGTTGTATGTATTTTGTTTAGTTTGACCCGTGTCAGATGCCATTGCATCGTACATTTATAATTGGCTTCTACTGTTGTTATATCTTTTGCGTAGTTAAACGCTGCTTTAATCATGTGCGTTTCTTCTATCTTTTCCCCGATCTCTTTCTCCCATGCCTCTACACTTCGTAGTGTACCCTTTGTCCCTAATTCTGTCAGTATTCCATGCTGTAATGATTTTCCAGTGGAACAGAGTTTTTCTATTGGGTTCTGTGCTGTGTCATCTCTTATTGGTGCTGGTAGAGTGTTAACAAAGTGCTTCAATTGTAGGTATTCCCAATCAGTTATCTGTAGTACCCCTTCTGCTATGTATATCTCTTCTAACCTTTTACTACCTAATTTTTTCCCCCGTTTTAGTCCTATTTCCTGGTGCAAAAAAATCTGTGTTTGCTAATGGGATTAATGGGGAGTTATATTCCCATTTTTCCCGTTTATATACCAAGTCCCATATCTTAAAGACCTGTTTTGTGATACTATGTGTGTCAGTGTTGGTTATTCTAAATTTTGGTGGAATCCATATATTTGTATTTAGGTGCTGTTTACTTATCTCCCTTTCCATCTGTGACAATTTTTTTAACGTGTTCCTATTTGTCCATTCCACTAGCCTCGCTAAGATTACGGCTTGGTAGTATCTTTTTATATCGGGGAGAGCTAATCCGCCTCTTTTTTTTTCCCCGGGTAAGGGTTGCATAACTTATTCTTGTTTTTTTATCGTGCCATATGAATTTTGAAATTATAGTTTTTATTACCTTAAAAAAACTTAATTGGTAGCATTTGAAATTTGTATATTATATACTATCATTTTGAATGAGTTTATCCTCCCCATCCAGGAGATGTCTTTTAATTATTTTTTTTTTACATCTTGTCTTATTTTGTTGAGTAGGGGGATATAGTTTGCCTCGTAGAGGCCATCTACTTTGGGGGTTATTTTTATCCCTAGGTAGGTAAGTGATTTTTGTTCCCACGTAAAGGGGAATGCTTTGTGTAGGGCCACCTCTTCATTTTGTTCTATTCCTATATTCATGATTACAGTTTTTACTGGATTTATTTTAAAGTTAGAGAGTCTCCCGTATCTTCCTATTTCCTCTAATATATTGGGTATTGATATTCTTGGTTTGGTCACATATAAGAGAACATCGTCAGCGTATGCTGCCACCTTCTGTTCCTCCTCTCCCACTCTCACCCCCCCCTATATCTGGGTTGTTCCTTATCTTACACAACAATGGTTCCAACGCTATTACATATAGGAGGGGGGAGAGCGGGCAGCCCTGCCTTGTTCCATTCATTATGTCTATTACCGACGATACCCTCCCATTAACCTTCACTTTTGCCGTCGGGGACTTGTATAAGTTTCCCACCCATTTCATGTATCTGGGACCCAATCCTACACTTCTCAGAGTGTCCATCATAGACCCCCAGTCGACTCTGTCAAACGCTTTTTCAGCGTCTAACGACATGAGTATGACTGGGGGTTTCTTCTTTTTATCCTCTTGTAATAATAAAATTGTTCTTAAACTATTGTCCCGCCCTTCTCTGCCTTTTACAAATCTTATCTGATCTGAGCTTATTAGATCAGGCATGTACGGCTTTATCCTTGTTGCCAGTATCTTTGAAAAACGTTTTATATCAGCATTCAACAATGTGATTGGTCCATAATTAGAACAAAGAGTCTTATCCTTTCCTGTTTTGGCTATAATTGAGATATTGGCAAGAAGTGATTCTTTCCTTACTTTTTCTATTCCCCCTAATTTATTAAAGTAAATGCACATTTCTGGGATCAATGACTCTTTACATTTTTTATAATATTTCATTGGCAGTCCATCTGGACCTGGGCTTTTTCCCCCTGGTGTTCCTTGAATCGCTTGGCTGATTTCTGCATGTGTAATTGGATCTTCTAGGGTTTCCACTATTTCTTGCGTTAATTTGGTAAATTTGCTTCACATAGATACTCTCTAATTTGTTTTCCCTATTCACCTTTTCCTCTTGCGTCTCACCCTTTCTGATAATATACAGTGTGGTGTAGAATGTCCGAAAAGCCTCTGCGATTTCGGACGTCCTAAACCTCATCTGTCCTTCCTGGTCTTTTATTTTTTCTATATAATTTATGTTTCTCTTTTCTTTTGAAATCCTGGCCAAGTACTTCCCTGGTTTATTCCCCCATAGATACCTTTCTTTCGAAACGTTTTTAAATATGTTCCTAGATTCAATCTCCATTAGATCTCTTAGTTGGGTCCTCGTCATTACCATTACCATTACCATTTCCTGATAGACTTTATTATTTTTTTGGTTTTTATGTTTAGTTTCCAGATCTTGTAGCTCTTTAATTATCCTATTTCTATTTGCTTCTCTTATCTTCTTTTTTTCCCGCCCCTAGGGAAATTCCCATATGGTAGCTGTACTTACATCAGGTGTATTATTAACCGCAAAGTATTTGTCTATGTCTGTTCTTATTATATCGGAGACTTCTTTATCGTCTATTAACTCCTCATTTAAACTCCAGGTCCCCTTTCTCTCTTCAATTTCTGGGAAGTGTATTCTCACCGAGACAGGGGCATGGTCCGAAATTGTCACCACCCCTATCACGGCATTATTTACATACTCTAAAATTTCATGGTCAACCATTATATAATCTAATCTCGAGTACATTTTATGTACTGTAGAGTAGAATGTATAATCCCTTTTATTTGGATTAAAAATTCTCCAAGGATCTATTAACTGATTCTTAAAGAGTTTTTTTTTTTCACTATTTGTTGTTGCTTAGTGTTCCCTATGCTAACTGTCGACACTCTATCTAATTGTAGATCTAAAGTGAAATTGAAGTCCCCGGCTAGGATGACATTACCTTGTTTAAATTCCATTAGTTTATTCAAAATCATTTTTAAATACCTCTGGGGGTGTTTATTAGGGCAGTATACATTGGCCAACGTATATCGTTTACCATGCAAGACACCTCTTAGGAACAAATATCGGCCTTCAGGGTCCACTATCCTATCTTCGACATTGAAACTTAAATTTTTCCCTATCCCTATGGTGACTCCTCTAGATCCTTTCTGCGGGGAATCTCCATAATACCATATTGGTACTGCCCGAGAGTTCAGCCTCACTCTCGAATCGAGTGTTATGTGTGTCTCCTGAAGGAAAACTATATCAGCAAAAAGTCTCTCGATCTCCTTTTAGACCATGTGTCTTTTCTGTGGGGAACTAAGACCCCTAACGTTGTAGGTGATTAGGTTTACATTAGACATATGCATATATACGTTCTCTTTTTTTTTTTTTTATCTTTCCCTCCTCTCTTTTTTTTTTTGTTTCATTTTTCTCCCTCCTCTATTCCCTCTTCTCATTGACTTCTGGTGGTCGCCCGATCCTATATTTCTTTCTCTCTCTTCCGTCCCTCCCCTGCCCCCCTACCTCTCCCCCCATTCCCTCCCTCTCCTCCTCCCTTAACCTCCCTGCCCATTCTGACCCCCCCAACCCCTTCCCCTTGATGGAAAATGGACCCTAGGGTCAACTTTAGGAGCATCCTCCCTTGCACCCCCTTGTGCGTGGTGCTCCCGGACTTGAGGCGGAGCACAAATCGACACGTCCACCTTCCCTCTGTTTTCAGACGGGTGTCGTTAAGGCGGTCGTGAGCCCCCAGCTCCCTGGACCCCCCATTGCGCTTTACCTTATTGCCTAGTATCATTAGCTCTCCTTGGCCTCCCTCCCCCCTGTCGCATCTCACTACTTTTTTTTTTTTTTTTAACTATTTTATCCTCCTGGAGTTTTGTAAGCTGTTTTCTTTTTTACATTTGCTCAATAAAAACCTTTGTTTGAGAAAAAAAAAACTATTTTATCCTCAGCCTGCTTCTTGATAACTGCTTGGTATTAAAATGTTGAATTTTTGACACAACTCTGGGATTTCATCTAGGAATCTTAATTTCATTGTAACCCCATTCTTTCTCCCAATCAGGCATGCCGAAAAGCCCCAATTATATTGTATTTCTTGTTCTTGCAAAAGTCGTAACACTGGTTTCAGATTTCTTCTTCTTCTGAGTGTCTCTTGGGATAAGTCCTGATATATTTGGATATTATGTTCCTCATATTTAATTGGGGACTTCCCTCTCAGGTTTTTCCATAACTGATTTTTTTCTTCCCAACTTTCGAATCTTATTATTATATCTCTGGGGTTCTCTTGTGAAATTTCTCTGGGCCTCCTTATCCGATGTGCCCTTATCCGAGGTTATTTCTCTTTCCAATAGGAGGTTACAGATTTTTCGGATGATTTCAGGGAGATTTTCTGGCTGTGAGGAATCAGGGACTCCTCGTATTCTAATATTTTTCCTTCTGACTCTATTTTCCTGATCTTCTGCTTTATATGCTTGTTCCCTTTGTTCTCTTTTTATCTCTGTAATTTCTTCTTCCAATGTTATGATAATTTTGGAATTATGATCTGTTTTCTTTTCAACCTCCTCTAATCTTTCCAAGATGAATCCCATATTCTTCTCCATTTGTGCTGTTAGAGATTTTTCTAAGGCAGCGAACATTCCCTGTATTTCTATTTTTGTTGGCAATGCAGTTCCTGGTTGCTGACCATCAGTTACGTCAGTTACTCTCTGATAGTCTATCCAGTCTGTCTCATGGTCAGTCCCAGATTCTATTTGTACTTCTAGGTTGGTTGAGCTGTTCGGGTTATTTAGGGTCTGTTTCATCTTCTCCTTTTTTTTCTCTTTCTCCCCTTGGGGATTCCTTCCTCCCTGTTGCTTGTCTGCTGTTTCTTTGTCCCCATGCATCCCTTGGGTTACATATTTATTCATTGGCCCTGGGCTTTGGCTCAGCCGGGAGGCCGAGGCTGTGCATGGAGCTGCACCACCTCTTGCTCTAGTGCTCATCCCAAAGCGGAATTATTCTCATTTGCGGCCAAGTGTTCACGACTTGATTAAGTTGTATATTTCGGTTAAGAAGAACAAATACCGATTGTTGGAGTATATGAAGGTTGAAGGTTGAGCTTGCCAAGCCTCTATTTATGGGTGTAGTGTTGTTATGAGGTGTGATGGTTATTCTTCGGAATTACCTTAGATCTTCTCTATCCCCCTTTATTACTACTTAGCAGACTTATAAATAAATGCGTTTATATATAGTGTGGGGAATTGAGAGAAGATGGGGGGAGTAATGAGAAATAAGCGGAAGACGGCCATTTATTTTGGTTCCGCTCTTTTCCCCATTTAACCCCGTGCCTGCTGTTGATAGATTTAGGCGAAACTTCTATGCCCGAACAGGGGTCTGGGCATCTCTCTTAGGACGCTCCTAGGCTTAAGTTGATTTATTCGGTGTCTTTTTATATATAAGTTGCTTAAATAAAATACATTTACATTTACACCTGCGTATGTGTATATGTATTTTTTATTTTTTTTCCCCTGTACTATCCTCTGTTTTTCCTGTGGTTTGATGAGTAGTATCCTGGGTCAGTGCGTATTTCTCATAAACAGACTTCCACTATCTTTTCCATATATCATTTTACGGATTTCAATTCCACATGTACTATCAGAATGTTCATAGAATGTTCATAGCCTTTTCGTAATATGGCAAGTAGCTTTGTAACTGACAGTAAACACAGGGTTAGAGATTGAAGGTTACTTACAATTATAGTTGCAGTCAGCCATTCCTCAGTATCACAGTATAGAGTATCAGTGTGGCTTCTTTCGGTGACCAGGGTTTAATCCAAGAGCAGGTATGTTACTTACTTACGTCTGCTGCTGTTATACTGCTGTGGCGTGCTGTTTTGTTTTCTGCTGCACTTTAGTGGGGTCTTCTGCTGCTCGTGGTTATTTCCTCCACTCCCCCCAGTTCGGCCACAGCTGACACAGCCACCCTCGCAGCTTCTGGTCGGTCCTATCACACGGTAACACTCCCGGAGCGGCCCGACTTCCCCGCCGCGCGAACCCGCACGCCGATTTGCCAGCACGCACTGTCGCGCTGACCAAACTTACAGAGCCGACAGGGCTGTCTCCGTTGCGCGCCCCCTCAGCCTCCGGACCACTGTTCCCACCAATCCCTCTGGTCCCCCTGAGGAACACCCGGATCCAACCAGCACACCAAACTACTCGCGCCGACCAGCACAGCCCGCAAGACACCCCGGATGCAGCAGGCTGCGGTAGGTTCTCTCTATTCTGGCCACCGGATCTCCACTATCAGGTTCTCGGGCTTCTCAGGGCTGCAGGCTGCGGGTTTTTAGATAGCGGTGAGGTACTTCGAGGGGGAGGGGGTCATCTCTCAGCGGGAGAGCAGACGGACTGGACCAAAACGGATGGAATATCCAGCCATCCTTGCACTATGGTATGGGGCCTGCTGGAGCGCTCCTCTACCCTCCCTGATGTGAGGTCTGCACCATCCTAGGCTTCTCCCTCCAGCCACACTGCATTTCAGGGTGCGGACCAGTATTTATGCCAAATCAAGTGGTGCAATACAACCGCCGACACAGATGCCCTGGAAATTAAAGGGGCGGCATCGAGAGTGGCATCACAAACATACACAAGGCCCTGAACCAACTGGCCGGCCAGTGTCACTCATTCAAAAGGAAGCTGATGCTCATCCACCGCTTGGTGTAAGGCCCGGTACACACTATCAAATCAATTTGTTCAAATCGGTCGGACCGACCGATTTGAACAAATCTGTCTGCTTGGATTTTGGTTTGCTCGCGTGTACACACGATCAAACCAAAATCCCCGCCAGCAGACAGCGCGCTGACGTGTCGGTGACGTTGACGCCGCCACGTCATCGCACCAGGAAGTAAAACACTTCCACGCATGCGTCGAAACCATTTGGCGCGTGTGCGAGAAGACATGTCTGCTGGTTAGCGTACTAACCAGCAGACATGTCGGGTGGACGGGTTCCCAGCCGACAGATTTCAAAGCATGCTTTGAAATCTGTCGGGTGGCCAAATCCGTCTGTTTGCCCGTACACACGATCGAATCTGTCTGCTGAAACGGTCTAGCAGACCGTTTCCAGCAGACAGATTTGATCGTGTGTACGAGGCCTAATGCTTTAGTTTTTATCCAGCACCTAGAAACCTAGAGGAGTCCTATTCACAAACATACCAACTAAATTTTCAAAAAACAGATATCTGATGCTCAGGGTCAATATCCATTGTTGTAAGGAGAAATGCTAGGCCCTTAAATAATTTTTAAGTTAAGCATTTTAAGTAATCCCTCCTCCAATCTCTGCCACATTCGCTTTCATGAAATCAGATCTTGTAGATGCCTGCTGTAAACTAAAACCCCCTCTTAAGGACTACACTTATTACTATGCTTCCCATGATCTCTACACCCTCATAGACCACATCTGGGTTAAGCACTTTTCCCTCCCAGTACCCTCTAGAGCAGTGATGGCCAACCTTGGCACCCCAGATGTTTTGGAACTACATTTCCCATGATGCTCAACTACACTGCAGAGTGCATGAGCATCATGGGAAATGTAGTTCCAAAACATCTGGGGTGCCAAGGTTCGCCATCACTGCTCTAGAGTTAAAATTCTATCAGCAACTTGGTCAGACCATGATAGTGAACTGTTGCTCCGTTTTACACAGACCCCATGAAACTTCATGGTCCCTCAATGACTCATACTTGGCACATCCAGGGGTTTTAGAAAAACTTAAAACCATTGCCAGAGAATATGTTATAACTAATAGGGCAGCACAGTGGTGTAGTGGTTAGCACTTTCATCTAGCATCAAAAGGGTCATTGGTTCAAACGCTTGTTTGTCTGGGCTTCTCCTATGGATCACAGGAGTGCAATTAGTTTTGTACTCCTGTGACCCGTTTTCAGCAGAAAGCGGGCTGAAGTCTGCTCTCTGCTGACGTCACAGGTGTCATCCCGACAATGGAAGTATGGATCTGCCAGGTGCCGGGAATGACACCCGTCTCAGCGAGCCATTCCTCCACAGCCTGAGACAGCCACTTCCCGCCCCTCCACAGCTCAGCACTCCAGTGAGTGAGGAGAGAGCAGAGCAGGGTGCTGCTTAGTGACAGTCAGGAGTTCTTTGCTCAGGGAGCTACAAGAACCTCTCAGTTCTCAGTGTAGTGGCACCAGGGGACAGATGCAGCATCTGACTGATGTTGCAACCACCTAGTAAGTATGAATATGGAAAACAAACTAACCCCATACTTTTCTTTGAAACTTAAGCCTGCATTGGAAAATGCTTCACAACTATACAGAACAAACTCAAATCCATTCACTCAGATTCAAAACATCAAAACAAAAATTCTATGCATAAAGAAATTGACCCAATACTATGGGGTTGATTTACTAAAGGCAAACTGTGCACTTTGCAAAGTGAGGTTGCCCTCTGCAAATGCAGTTGCTCTAGAGCATGGATATGCAATTAGCGGACCTCCAGCTGTTGCAAAACTGCAAGTCCCATCATGCCTCTGACTCTGGGTGTTATGCTTGTGGCTGTCAGAGTCTTGCTATGCCTCATGGGAATTGTAGTTCTGCAACAGCTGGAGGTCCGCTAATTGCATATCCCCGCTCTAGAGCATAGGAAATTAGGTAAAGCTTCACTTTGCAAAGAGTACCCAATCACGTGCAAGAAAAAATAAACATTTTTGATTGCACATGATTGGATGATGGGTGTCAGCAGAGCTTCTACTTATTTACCAAGCTCTGGAGCAACTGCACTTTGCAAAGTGCACAGTCTATGTGCCTTTAGCAAATCAACCCCTATGTTAGCAAAACAGTGTTGCTTTGAGCAGAAAATGTCCCATTGCTCTTCACATTAGTTAGGGCAAACTTACTAGGTAGATTTATCCCCTCCTTCATGACCAGGCCATTTTTTGCGATACAGCACTGCGGGACGTTAACTGACCATTGTGTGGTCAAGCAACGCTGTACACAAATAAAATTATGTATTTTTCCTCCAAAAATAGAGCTTTTTGGTAGTATTTGATCACCACTGGTTTTGCGTTATACACCAAATCAGAACGACAATTTAGAAAAAAAAAAAAAGCTTTATAGTGCCTGAAAAGCACCTTTGTGTGAAAGTAGCCTTAAGCCTCGTACACACAATCCAATTGTTAGCATGGATTGTCTGTTGACACTGTTGTTCTAAAATCAGATTGATAGTACGCTCCTTCAGACAAATGTTCAACTTTTGGCCAACAAATGTTGGATGCCAGGCTAGTTGTCCGATTTTTTTTTTTTTTTTTAAGATATTTTTATTGATTTTTTTTTTTTTACAAAACCAACAATACAACACATACAAAAACAAAACTTAAACAACACAGAACATACATTGGCAGTAGTTTGCTCCTTAATCACTTCATACTATTATCAACAGCATAGTTATACAAAAGTCAAAAGTCAGAGTAGAGAGGTACATACAACAAAGTATAAAGGTAGTATTACTCCTTTGTGGGATTACATATTAATGTTACTCTAGCAAATGGAGACTGCACCACCAACATCCCTATTTACGGCTGTATAGGAGATAGGGTCAGGGGGCTAGCCAGCCACCTGCCCCAAATCTTATCAAAGGACTTATTTATTATCCTAATTTCAAAAGTGAGCTTGTAAAGCGGGAGGGTGTCATTGACTAGTTTCAACCATAGGCCCCTTGTTGGGGTCGCCGCTCCCTTCCAGGTCAACAGGATGGATTTCTTAGCATAGAAATATAGGATTCAAAGCAATTTTTTGACCCGGGAGGGAACCGCAAGGTCACCAAAGACCCCCAACAGACAGTTTTTAGGGTCCAGTATATTGGGGAGTCCCAAGGCAGAAGAGAGGAAGGATCCTATATCTCTCCAAAAGTCTCGTATAGCTGGGCAACTCCAAAAGCAGTGGATAAAATCAGCCACCTGCCCACATCCGCGGAAAAAATCTGCCGAGGCCAGTATGCCCATTCTGGGCATCCTGGCCGGGTTCAAGTGCGATTGGTAAAAAAATTTTAGTTGGATCACCCTGTCCCTGGAGGCTATAACGGAGGTCTTAAAAGTATCACAGAACTCAGTCCAGTCATCTTCCGTCATGGTAATATCTAAGGATTCCCACTTGCTCTGCGCTGCCTTAAATCTAGGATTAGAGTTCACCGTTAAGGCTAAGTAATAGGTAGAAATGAGTTTCGTTCGGTCCGGGGAACGCAAAAGCTTTTCTAGGTCAGGAATCGCAAGTGGGTTGTTCAAGGAGCCAAACTGGGCTCGCGCGGCATGTCTTAGCTGGTAATAAAAGAATAAATAATTGGGCAGATTAAAGTCATCCCTCAACTGGGAAAAGGACTTAAAGCCTTCTGAGGTATATAGGTGACATAGGTACTTAATCCCCTTAGATATCCATCTCTGAGGGTCAGGTAGAGAATTAAATTCTGGGAGTGATATATTGAACCATATTGGATTATTTGTAGAGGTCACCCAGGATCCCGGGGCATGTTTAAGTGTCACTGTTTTAAACAGGGACAGTGAAGTTTGCAGCACAGTCAGTCCCGGTCCTGGAGGGGGGGGGGTACGCCCGTGGTAGACAATGTTGTGTAAGGTCTTGAACGATGTGACCATAGCCCCTTCAGTAGTAGTACACGCATTATTGGAGTCATGATGTAACCAATCATGAACATTTTTCAGTTGGGAAGCTTGGTAGTAGAGGTAGAAGTCAGGGAAAGCCAGTCCTGCCAAATGAGAGGGTAGTCTAAGTGTGTTCAATGCTACTCTAGGGGCCTTACCGTTCCACAGGAATGTTATACAGATTGAGTCGATGCTCTTAAACAATGCTTTGGGGATTGTGCATGGGGCATTAGCTAGGACATTGGCCCTTCCCATTAGATCTAGAGGTAAGTCTTTCCACTGTTTAGTCCGAGACTGCAGCTGTAGTAGCACAGGGCTCAGATTATTGGCAATGTACAGGGACAGGGGTAACTGGACCACAACTCCCAGATATCTAAACGAGGTGGACACCATCAATTTAGAGTCTGAATGAATGTGAGGAATAGGTGATTGATCTATGGGATAGATAATGGATTTCTCCCAATTCACTCTGAATCCCGAGAAGTCCCCAAAGTCAGACACAATTTTCAACACATTAGCTAGTGAGTCCGGGGCATCTGCCAAATACACCAGTGTATCATCAGCATATAGCGAGATTCGCTCCTCTATACCATTGATGGGCAATCCCCTAATAGCGAGGGGTTCGATGGCCTAGGTAAAAAGCAGGGGTGACAGCGGACACCCCTGCCTGGTTCCCCTAGTAATTCGGAAGGTCTCCGTAATTTGTGAGTTAATACGAATACGAGCAAGCGGCATGGTATAGAGGAGTTTAATCCAGGCGACCATACGGGGGCCAAAACCATACATTTGCAAGACCTGGAACAGGTATGGCCATTCCACACTGTCAAAGGCCTTGCAAGTGTCCAGGGACACCACGACCCGAGTCGGGAGGCAGTCATGTACATATGACAAGTTATGAAACTGTCTACGTATGTTCATTCTGGATGACCTGCCCGGGATAAAACCACCCTGATCACTCCCCACCAAGCGAGCAATCAGATGTGATTTGTTCAGACGATTCGCCAGGGCCTTAGCCAGAATTTTGGCATACACATTTATGAGGGATATAGGGCGGTATGAATCACACTTCAACGGGTCCTTTCTGGGTTTAAGGAGTAGAACAATCAGAGCTTCCCTCATCGAGGGGGGTAGCACCCCCTCATTTAATGCTGCATTATAAGTCTTAAGTAGTAGAGGGGCAAGAAGATGCTGGAACTGCCTATACCATTCCACTGGGAACCCGTCTAATCCTGGTGATTTACAGTATGAGCTGGCATCTGTGAAATTGCAAGTGACAGCTCTTCCACAGACAGCGGCTCATCCAGTTCCTCCCTCGACCTGGCTGTCAGTTTTGGAAGAGGTACCTGAGTCAAGTAGTCAAGCTGCGCATCTGAGTAGTCAGCCCTGGAGGTATAAAGGTCACGGTAAAAGGAAAGAAAGGCCTCCGTTATATCCTGAGGGACATCACTAATGTGGTTTGCTGCGGTTAATATCCTAGGGATAGAGATAGGGGTACTGTCCGCTCTTGTAATATAAGCGAGTAGGCACCCCGCCTTGTTACCATGTTCAAATGTCTTCTGTGTAACATAGAGCATGCGTTTTTTAGTCAAGTCTAACAGCCAAAGTTTGTACTTTCTACGATCATGGAGCCATGAGGCCAATGTATATGCATTGGGACATTTAGAGTATTCAGCCTCGGATAACACCATACCCTGTCCAAGTTCATCAGTGTGTATTCGACTGTTCTTATGCAATATACCCGTGATTGACATAAAGTATTCTCTCAGCACTGCCTTGGAGGCCTCCCAGGCGTTGCTGATACCAGTTGAGTCCTGATTGAGGGTCCAATAGTCAACCATAGCTGTTCGACACTCAGCCTGTACCAGCTTGTCCTCGAGCCAATAGGAGTTCAACCTCCAGGCCCTGGGGCCTGACTTTGGCAGGAGGAGGAGACTGACCATTAGGGGAGCATGGTCTGATATACCTCTGGGTAGGTATGGCCGAATGCACCAAAGACAGTACATCCGATGGAGCAAATGCCATATCTATGCGTGACATAGTGTGGAATGAGTCCGAATGACAGGAAAATTGCCTGTCATCCGGGTGTTTCCAACGCCACAGTTCCGTAAGAGAGTAAACCTGAGTCCAATCAACAAATGAGGGGTACGGTCTGCCCCCACCCCGTAGGCGGTCCACAGATGGGTCAAGCACAGCGTTAAAGTCACCCACAAAAAATAGGGGACCAGGAGACCTAGGTAAAAGCATTAGTGACAATTTAGAAAGAACCTCCAGTGAAAACGGTGGGGGGATATAAAAAATTAAAAGAGCTATACGAAGAGTAAGTATAACAAAACGACCCGCTGGATCTGTTTGTACACTCAGGGCCAGATTCAGGTAGAGTTGCGCTGGAGTATTTCGATATGCGCCGTGTAACTGTCAAGATGCACCGTTGTATCTCCGCGCCCGTACCCACCAAACTAGATGAGACAGAAAACGGGCTTTCCCCGACCGGCTTAACTTTCCGACGCCAGAGTATCGTCAGCGCATAGTTTCACTTGGCGCATCAGTCGCGCCAATTGATTTCCCCTGCAAATATGCAAATGAGGGAGATTTCCCGATTCGCGAACGGATTAGAACCATACGCTGGCTACATGCGCCGCGCATATGTCGTCCGTCCGTCGCAAAGTTATTTCTACAAATAGCTGTTTTATCTTTACTCCAGACGGCCACAGGTCAGCAGGAGAGCAGCTACAGCAGCGTTACCGACGATAAGAGCTAGCTGAGCACCCCCACTTGCAGGACAACACCTCTGTACCTGCTTGTCTTTCAACCTTTACAGCCATGGAGGAAGACATCATAGGTCTCCATAGCCGTGATGACAGCTGACAGCTCCTGGCCTTTAATGTTCAGCTTTCTCCTGTGTTTGCGGGGAACGGGAGCAGAAATCTCAGAACAAAAGTAACTTTACTGCGGGGAGGGGGAACAGGATATACTTTAGTGCTGGAATGGCGCATCTACGGGCGCATTTAAACGCCCAACGAAACACATTGCGCTGTCGTTTCCAAGGAAGTGGTGCCGACGGAAGTTGTGAGCATGCGCACTGGGATGCATTGACAGTCGACGCATGCGCAGTACGTTCGCTGCGGGATCGCGCCTAGTTTAAATAATACACGCCCCGTACCCGCCCAATTTGAATAACGCCGGCTCATTTTCGATACGCTGCCGCAACTTTAAGAGCAAGTGCTTCATGAATAACAGCACTTGCTCCTAAAATTTCGCCAGAGTAACGTAAATGAGAAACGTTACTCCAGATTAAAGATGCTCCCATCTACCTGAATCTGGCCCTCAGAGTCTCGGCCCCCAGAGTCTTAGCTATCAAGACCGAGACCCCTCTTGAGTAATTGGAGCAAGTGGCATGATACTGTGAAGCTAACCAGGGACGTTTAAGGTATTTCAACGTCGGGCCCATAAGGTGCGTCTCCTGAAGACAGATAATATGAGGCTTGTGTTTTTTTCAGATAGGAAAACATCAGGGACCGCTTGTAAGGTGAATTCAGCCCTCTAATATTCCAGGAAATAATGTTAACAATGTCAGCCATTAATAAGTACATGTAGTATATGAGCAAAGCAGTAGTGAACAGTCATTACAGCACCCCACTCGTTGCAATACTCACAAGATGGTTGACATGCAGCAAATCAGTAATAAAAAATAACAGTAGTACCAAACAGGAGCAAACTTACCCTTCACCTGCAGCCACGGGCAGACATACTCTGCCGAACAATCCTGTGGGAAAGCCTCCCAAACCCCCATCCCTACCCACCCCCTCCCAGCTCTGCCAACCCCAACATAGCGAGCATTGGATCCCAAAACAGTGTCCCACTCCCTTCAGCAACTGTCTTGGAAGGGAGCTGAAAGTCCTGTGGCCACGCCACCTATTGGTAATGGGGAGAGTGGCAGTTCCATATAAGCTCACAGGTGTATTATAATCGTCCCTGAGGTAGGATCAAAAAAAAAATGAGGACATTTCCTAAAAGGCACAACAGTGAACAGTGCATGTGGCAGTATATCAACAGTACCTTACATGTAATGCAACCAGCATTACCGACCCGGATCACAGCAGAATCAACGATCAAGCAGTGGTTTGGGTTTCTCCTGTGGGACATACCAGCGACATAGGGGAAATGCAAAGGAGATGTAAAGGGCATGCCCCCCCCCCCCCCTCCTCCCGCAGAACTTAACCGAGCAACCTAGGCCCAACTTGCCAGAATCCATCTCCTAGGAAAAAGAAGGAGAGAGGGGGAAAAAAAAAGGGGGGGGGTGTAAATAAGAACTTCCAGGCCTTTAGTCGCAGGATCAATTGGGACGATGCCAGGGGCGTTTTCCAAATCTTGCATCCAGCCAGGACATGAGCAAAAGTGAGCCTTTCCTTCATGGATGATTCTCAATTTAGCCGGAAACAACATTGCATAGGGGAGACCTTCGTTGCGAAGATGGTCTTTCACTGCAGCAAAGGATACACGTTGGTGTTGCACTCCGGCTGAAAAGTCAGGATAAATGGAGATGTTGTTGCCATTGAACTGGAGAGGGCCTCTTTCTCTTGCCAAGCGTAGAATAGCCACTTTATCCCTGAAGTTTAGAAATTTGGCAATGGGGGATCTTGGGGGGGGGGGCCCCAGGTTGCGGAGCACGTGGTGGGGTGCGATGTACCCGCTCAATTTCGAAGGTTCTGGAGAATTCCTCCATCCCAAAAACGTCCGCAGCCATTGGTGCAAGAACCTTTCAGGACGGGACCCCTCTGATTTTTCTGGGAACCCCACAAAACGAAGATTGTTCCTTCTGAAACGGTTCTCCAAATCGTCCAGCTTGGCCCTTAGGGCCCCCAACTCATCTGTGGCCGTGTGTATAGTGGCAGACAGGGGATGCACTACATCTTCCAGTGAACTGACCCGGCCTTCTACCTCCCCGGTCTTTTCCCATAAATTTTGCACATCTTGCTTCAAGAGGGAAAAGTCAATATGTATAGTTTCCATCTGCACTGTGAGGGATGTTTTAACATCCTTAATGGCCACCAGGATCTCTGCCAGTGTGGGCTCAGCAGCAGGGGGGGGGGGGGGGGGGGGCGGGGATGCAAGGTCCTCCAAGTAGCCCAGGGATCCAGAGGAGCTGGATGTTTCAGCCTGGGTGCGGAATTGGGCAGGGACAGATCCACTCACCTCCTGATATGAGTCCTGGGCTGCAGATGAAGCAGGCTGCTGCTGGCCGCGTGTGCTGCTGGAGGATCGGCGCCATCTTGCCTCTGTGACCGGGGGCCCGTATTTGTTGACAATCATGCCTGGATCGGGTTTCCGCCGTGCTAAGGATCAATTTGTGCCTTTTGGAGCCAAATCAGGTACAGGATGCCTTCAGGATGGCTGTGAGAAGCAGGAACTAAGATCTCACGCTGCCTCTCCTCATGGAGTCCCGGCCACGCCCCCTAGTTGTCCGATTTTTGTATACAAATACGCATGATCGGAATCAACCCTCAAACACAAAATTAGAAGAAGGGGCCCAAAGGGTGGCACTTAAGAGCTGAAAATCCTATTAGTATGTCACTAAGGTGGTGTTTGTTGGCCAACAATTGTGTACCATTAGTATGTAATGGCCCATACACACTATCCGAATATCGGATGGAAACGGTCCTCCGAGGAAGAATCGTACGGTTTTCGGATCGTGTGTACAATACTTTTGAGGGCCAATTGCGATGGTTCATCTGATATTATTAGATCAGACCAGCACAAAAGTTGTCCTCGTACGATACCAGATTACATTACAACACATGACATCACTTTCGATTTATTTATTTTCTGTCGTACGAGAATTTGTGACTTTACTACCCTATGCAGCCTAAAAAAAAAATGCCAATTGTACATGTTAGAAGTATAAAGAATTTAGTCTGATATAGATGTTATTTGGGTGAACCTCTGCTTTAACCTCCCTGGCGGTATGATTCTTTAAGATTTTAGGTGCTAAAAGCGGTACCATTATTTGCAAGGGAATTTGGCGTTTTATACTGTAGGCTTGTAATTCTTAGGAATAACTCACTGAAATCTATCCAAACAAGAGTCTAATAGGCATCCTGGGTATGATTTTTTTTTTTTTCTTATTAAAAATTATAATATAATAAATAATTATAAAAAATTATAACAAATAATAATATAATTAATTATAGTAAAAATTATTCAATAATGTAATCAAATCAAAATCACTGAAATTTGCTCAGTTGCAGAATTTTTGCTGTCATTTTTTTTTTTTATGACGAATTTCCCCACAAATCGCTATCGCTAAATTCTGCAAGTTATTCTGATTTATTATCGCTGTTTTTTAGCTGCTCTAAAACAATTTTTGCCATAAAGGGACACTTTTGGTTGCTATGGGCAATCTACAGTTTGCAGGGAGAAAGAACAGTTTTTATTATATAAAATGACATGTAGTGTACAGGGCAGACCACTAGGGACATGGGGGGTGTGTATTTTTTACATACAGTACTGTAATCTATAATATTACAGTGTACTGTATGTATAGTGTTTGTTTACTTTTTTAAATTTGGCGCCGTTCCCCCCCCCCCTACGCTCGCAGGGAAGGGAATCGGCGGAACACACAGCATCAGGCGGACATCCGCCCGCCGTGTACTGCGGGGATTCATCGCTGGATCGCAGAGAAAAGGTAAGTAAACTTTTTTCTGCATCCAGCGAGGCAAGTCCGTGTGTGGCACGGGGTTACCGATCGTAGCTTTAAAATCTCACCCCGTGCCACACACGGGAAGACCGTCAGGGAGGTTAAAGAATGGGTGAAGTCTGAGACAGATATGGCAGTGATAAAAAAGGAAATCGATGGTACCTGGAAAATAGCTATTTTTTTTAATGCCAAAACATGTTTAGCTTTATGTAGAGTAGGGTATCAGATTATTTAATGCTGTCTGCTGGAGAGATTTACTTTCAATCCCTGTCCTGGAATTGCAACAAGAAATGTAAGAAAATTTTCAAAGTGAATCATAGACAGGCATCACAAGAACAGGTTCTCCTTTGACACTTTTTTTGCCGCGTACAGACAATCGGACATTTCAAAAATAACAACAATATTTTTTTTTCAGATAGATGTTGGCTAAAACTTGTCTTGCATACACACAGTGACACAAATGTTGTCGGAAATTGCAAACGTCAAGAACGCAGTGATGTACAACAAGCCGAGAAAAATTAAAGATAAAGTTCTCAAATTACGACCGTGTGTACGCAGCATTTAAGTTCATTAAAGTGGATGTAAACCCCAATTTTTATTTATTTTTTGATGTCACAATGTAGAGTATAATATTTCATATCATTTGTGCCCAGTCTTGCCACACAGATTTAATCCAGCGCTGAGTAGTCCTCTTTTATGTTCAGTGAAAACGAACAGCCTTCCAGATAAAACCCTGCCTAAAGCAAAAAGTCCGGAATCTCTCCTTCTTGCTTTGAGTGAGAGGTTATTTATAAATATAGCTAGGACATGTTTATCATATGTTATGTTTTGTTTATCATAACATGAGGTGATATAACATCATAACACATCCTAGTAATATACAATGAACTCTGGATCACCTCTTGTTATGATAAACATGTCCACGCTATATTTGTAAATAACCTGTTACTGAAAGCAATAACAGAGATCCGGACTTTATAATTTGGCAGGTTTTTCTCTGGAATTCTGTTAATTTGCACTGAACTTTAAAAGAGGATTACTCAGCGCTGGATTAACTCTGTGTGGCAAGACTGGGCACAGATGATAGGAAATCTTATACTCTACATTGTGACATCCACTTTAAGCCTAGCACAGTGAAAATTTCTCGGTTCTCCTTCCACTTGTTCTCACAATTTCTCCTCCAGCAGTACCAGGCTTACAGGGGGGCAAGGTAATTTTGAGGAGCTCAAGGGAAAGTCCATAAGGGTATAGGTTATGTGGGGTATTTTTTTATTTTTTTTAATGCATCAGTAAAAAATAACTGGGTAAAACACAAGGCACAGTATACTAGGGAGTGCAGTGAAGTGAATTGAATTGCACCTCTAACTTCCTAAAGAGGAAGTAAACCCTGAGGGGTTTTACTTCCTCTTTTACCTGCAAATTAAAAGCATAATAGGGCTAGTATGCATTGCATACTAGCCCATTATGTGACTTACCTGCAAAAGAATCCAGCGATGTCCCCTGTGTAGGCATCGTCCATCTTCTGTCTCCTTTTTCTTCCGGGCTGCGGACTATGGCTCTGTGATTCGCCGGAGCAGCGCCCCGTTAACATTTTTGGCGGAATACAAGTGGAATATACTCCTAAACGGCGCACATTTAGGAGATATTTCCACTACCTATAGGCAAGCCTTATTGTAGGCTTACCTATAGGTAGAAGTAGTCAGGGGTTTACAACCACTTTAATACTTGTTAAAGCGGTATTTCACCCTAAATATAAGATCTCCCATGCGCTTCAGCATACTGGCGTCAGCGCCAGTATGCTGGGTTTTTTTTTTTTTTATAGCACACTTACTGTTTTATCGTAGAAATCCTTTTCTGTCCCCCGTGGTGGACGGCGCCAGTACAGCGCGTCACATCTTCCTAAGATACCCGATATGGACTCGGGTATTTCCGGCGCTATGCGGCGCCTGCGCACAGACCTAGGAGCTGACTGCGCAGGCGCCGTATTTCTCCGAAATAGGACTCGGAGAAATACGGCGCCTGCGCAGTCAGCTCCTAGGTCTGTGCGCAGGCGCCGCATAGCGCCGGAAATACCCGAGTCCATATCGGGTATCTTAGGAAGATGTGACGCGCTGTACTGGCGCCGTCCAACGCGGGGGACAGAAAAGGATTTCTACGATAAAACAGTAAGTGTGCTATAAAAAAAAAAAAAACCCAGCATACTGGCGCTGACGCCAGTATGCTGAAGCGCATGGGAGATCTTATATTTAGGGTGAAACTCCGCTTTAAAGAACACTCTTCACTCCATGTCATAAATCTGCTAGTTTTGTAGGGCCATTAGAAGCACATACCAAAAAGTCATTGTGCTTTTCTGTGGTCATAGCACCGTTATTCTGTAGTATTAATTAGAATTCATTTTTACAACAGTTGGTATACCATTCTCATTTTTCATTACTACTGTGAAAAACATGTTTCTTATCACTTTACCTTCAGTACCTGTTTATCTACTTCCGTAATTAGTTCATTGCTTGATCAATTCATGTTTTACCTGATATTTTTCTGTTCCTCTATAAGGAGATCAGCAAAGCGCTCCTTACTGCAGTTTTCATGAGTCATCACTTTGAGTCCCTTTACTGTAACTTCTGTACACCCCCACATCAAACTATAAAATAAAATAAAAATATTATGTTGTTAAACATAAAATCCAGCATTTAGTTACCTACTTATACTAGCCACTATACACAGAAAGTGTGCTAAAGTTAGAAAATTCACTGAAAGGTCTGTGTAATACCCCTTTTACAGGTATGGAACATACATCTATATACAGGGTCAGTAGCAGTGTACTTCCTACAAGATATCCCATGTAACCTATTGTTTTCAAATTTTTGCATCATACATCACATTTAGGGCAAGTTCACACCATAGAAAAAGAGTCTGGATGCGTTCCAGAATGCGTTTTTGAAGCATCCAATGCATTTTTGATGCAGTCTAGTGCATTTATTCCACAACTTTTTTCTTAACCTTAAATACGCATATGCAGTATGGCCCGGATTCACATACATTGGTGCATATGTATGCTGCTGTAGCGTATCACTTTTACGCCACGCCGACGCAGCGCGGAGAGGCTAGCATGGAATTCACAAAGCAAATGCTCCCAACTTTGCACCAGCATAGCCTATATTCGTAGGCGTAAGCCAGCGTAAGTGGAAGTAGGTGGAAGTGGGCAGAAAGTGGGCGTGCTCCATGCTAATGAAGCGTGACCCCATGCAAATGATGTGCCGGGCGCCAAACAAGTACTTAAAATGAACTGCACATGCACCGGGACATGGACTTATCCCCGTGCGCATGCGTACAACCACGTCGGAACAACTGCCTAAGATATGTCGGATCACTGTGTACGCCGTGAACGTAACCTACGCCGAGCCAGACCCACGTCGGCCCATATTCACAGACGTCCAACGTAAAATAAGTAGGCTTGTGTTCCCTGGTCCATACCTTTGCATGGGTTGCGCCTCATCTATGGGGAATAACATTACGCCAAACGTAAAACTTACGCAAACCGCTAAAATCATGAGCCGGGGGGCAAGTACGTCCGTGAATCGCCGTATCTCCCTCATTTGCATATTTAAATAGAAAATCAATGGGAAAGCCAAATCCGTCCAGCGTAAATATGTGCCCACTCTACGCCGGCGTAGGCAAGTTACGTCGGTCAGATGAAGTCAGTTTTTAGGCGTATCTAAGTTTGTGGGTTCGGCGCACAGATACGATGGTGCATATTTGTACTTATGCGGCGTATCTGGAGATACGTCGGCGTAAGTGCTTTGTGAATCCGGGCCCATGTGTTCCAATACATTTTTGGTGCATTTAGGTGCATTCTGGTGTGTTCCAGCATAATTTTGATGCGTTTTACAGCATTCCAGTACAGTCCAGTGTAAGAAAAATGCAGCATGTCGTCTTTTTTTTCTGAAACTAGATTACACTGGAACTGCAAATACTGGTGTGAACTATTCCATTGAAAATTGTATAACCTACATTTCATGCATTTTTGATGCAGAAAAAAATGCAGTGGACTTTATGGGGTGTGATCTGGCCCTTAAAGTAGTTGTAAACCTCAGACATAAAATATAAACAAAGCACATTCCTCTATAGTGTGTACTTGTCTCAATTAAAAGCACCAAGGGCCAGCTCACAATAGAAACACAGTTCGGGCGCATTCCAGATGCTTTTCTGCATGCACATTTTTGATATGCTCCAGTGCATTTTTGATGCAGTCCAGCGCACCCCCCCCCCCTTTCTCAAGCTTAAATAAGGACATGCATGTTCTAGTGCGTTTTTGATGCATTTTACTGCACTCCAGGGCAGGAAAAATGCAGCATGTTCATGTTTTTTTTTTTTTTTTCTGAAACTGGAACGCACTGGAACTGTAAGCACTGGTGTGAACTATGCCTTTGGAAAACAAAATGACCTACTTTTCATGTGTTTTTGATGCAGAAAAAAAATGCACTGGGCTGCATGTGGTGTGAATTGGCCCTAAGTGTTATTTCTGTCTGCTGCTTTGTTCCTCTGCTATCAACATGAGCAACTTCTGAAAATCTTTCCTGACACCAAGAAAAAAAAATGTGACGGGAGGGACCTCCAGCAGATTTACAGCCTCAGCTCTGTTCCTCTGAGCAGTGTGAAGAGTAGTGTGTCCCTTCCCTCCAATCAGCTCCCAGACCTCTCCTCGCTGAGCTCTGTGAGCTCTGCAGAGTGTAAGTTCAGCCCCCAACCCCCTTTTTTTTCTGAACTCTCATGCCGCGTACACACGACCATTTTTAATGGTCAAGAAAAAACAAAGTTTTGTTCAACCCGATTATTGTTAAGCCGGCCTTGCCTACACACGATCATGAAAAAAAAATGCTCTAGCAAAGCACGGTGACGTACAACACATATGACGGCACTATAAAGGGGAATTTCCATTCGGATGGCGCCACCCTTGGGGCTGCTTTTGCTGATACAGTGTCAGTAAAAGTTTGGTGAGAGACAATTCGCGCTTTTCAGTCTGTTAAAGCGTGGTGAATGGGCTATCTCCATTAAGAACACTAGTTTTACCAGAACGAGCGCTCCCGTCTCATAACTGAGAATGCGTGTTATAGTTAAAGCCCATGCACGTCTATTTTTTATGACGATAAAAACGACAATGTTAAAAACAACGCGAAAATTTTGAGCATGTTCTAAATTTTTAATTGCCATTTATAAAGTCGCGAAAAATGCTCTGGAGCCCACACACAATCGTTTTTAATGACATAAAAAAATATATAATTTTTCACATCGCAAAAAACGGTTGTGTGTACGCAGTAGCTTAAAAATGTAAGCAAGCTTATAAAATGTACCACTTTACCTGCTTGTCATTATACTGCAGCAGATTGGCATGGCTGCACAAATCGCCGTAGATGTATGTTGGCTGCTTTAAGAGCTATAGGGGGGCGACGCCGGAACGGATGCATGTGTCTGGAAACAGAGATGTCTGCTTGCAACCCGTGATCGCTCCTCAGAAAAACAGACAGATGCCCGTTCTGTCAGGGAAGTAGAAAGAGATCTGCTGTTCCTAGTGATCAGGAACAGTGATTTCTCTCTACTCCCAGTCAGTCCACTTCAAACACAGTTCGAAACACCTCCATTGGGAACACTTAACCCGGAATCACCCCTTGGTGTCAACCCCTTCCCTGCCAGTGACATTCATACAGTAATCAGTGGCTATTTATAGCTCTGATCACTGTATAAATGTCAATGGTCCCAAAAAAAGTGTCAAAAGTGTCAGATCTGCCGCAATGTCGCAGTCCCGAAAAAAAACTGCTGATCACTGCAATTTCTAGTAAAAAAAATATATAATAAATATATCACCCATTTTGTAGACGCTATAACTTTTGCGCAAACCAATCAATATACGCTTATTGCAATTTTTTTTAAAAAAAAATTTTAACCAAAAATATGTAGAAGCATACATATTGGCCTAAACTGACATTGTTTTGGGAGGGGGGGATATTCATTATAGCAAAAAGTAAAAAAAATAAATAAAAAAAATCAAAAATGTCGCTCTTTTTTGGTTTATAGCACAACAAATAAAAAAAAACTGCAGAGGTGTTCAAATACCACCAAAAGAAATCTCAATTTGTGCGGGAGGAAAAGGACATCATATTATTTTGGGTACAACGTTGTGACGCAGTGCCGTATTACAAAAATGTGGGTAAATCTTACAGGGCTGAAGTGGTTAAACAGATGTAGAGCAGAGAAGACTGCACATAGACAACTTATGTAGGAGGATTTGTTTTGTCTCTATATCACCTGAGAATAGTCCCTTTACTGGGTATATGTAAGGGTTTACAACCACTTTAAACTTTCACTGACTGATTAAAGGTGAACTCTAAGCAAACAGATAAATACTTTTTTGAAATACAGTCCGGGACATCAACACAACTCCAATCTTTTTTGTTCTATACACCACCACAATGGATTTGAAAGGAAACAAACTGCAGACTTTGAGCTTAAATGTGAGGGTATTTACATCCTAATCAGGTGAACGGTGTAGAAATTACAACAGTTTGTATATGTGCCTCCCACATTTAAGGTCGGGTTCACACCTATGCGAATTGAGTGTGACTTAAACCGCATCCAATTCGCAGAACATTTATAAATACATTGTTTTCAATGAGGTTGGTTCACATATGTGTGATGCATTCGCCCTGCGCATTGCCGAAAGAAGGTGTGCGTTTTCTAGGCATTGCATTGCGGCTCAGGTGCGAATTCAGGCCCATTATCTTCTATGAGAATGCATCTGGTTTGCAGATGTGTTCATTTCTCTTCAGGATCTCTCTCATTCTACTCAATACACATCCCCCTCTGCCTCCCCTCTCCCAGGTCTCCAAATTCGCATCTAAAAAGGAGCTGATCTGCTGAACAGTTGTCTTATCTCTCTGCAGAGATAACAGAGCTGAAATTCGCACCGCACAAGTGTGAATCTGGCCTTAAAGGACAGATGGGACAAGTAATGGGACAGATAAACAATCATAAATCAAACTTTCACTGTTTAATACTTGGTTGGAAATCTTTGCAGTCAATTACAGTCTGAAGTCTGGAATGCACAGACATCACCAGACGCTGGGTTTCATCCCTGGTGATGCTCTGCCAGGCCTTTACTGCAACTGTCTTCAGTTCCTGCTTGTTCTTGGGCCATTTTCCTTTCAGTTTTGTCTTCAGCAAGTGAAATGCATGCATCGTATTCAGGTCAGGTGATTGACTGGGCCATTGTATAGCATTCCACTTCTTTCCCTCCTTGGTTGCTTTTGCAGTATGCTTTAGGGCATTGTCCATCTGCACTGTGAAGCGCCGACCAATGAGTTCTTAATCATTTGGCTGAATATGAGCAGATAATATTGCCCGAAACACTTCAGAATTCATCCTGCTGCTTGTCAGCAGTCACATCAATAAACACAAGAGAATCAGTTCCATTGGCCATGCTTCACTGATGAGGTGGTATGCTTTGGATCAAGAGCAGTTCCTTTCCTTCTCCATACTATTTTCTTACCAATACTCTGGTACAAGTTGATATTGGTCTCATCTGTCCATAGGATGTTGTTCCAGAACTGTGAAGGCTTTTTTAGATGATGTTTGGCAAACTCTAATCTGGCCTTCCTGTTCTTGCGGATGTTCCAAACAGTTGATTTGGCCACACCTAATGTTTTTTGCCATCTGTCTGATGGGTTTGGTTTGTTTTTTCAGCCTAATGATTGCTTGCTTCACTGATAGTAACAGCTCTTTGGATCTCATATTGAGAGTTGACAGCAACAGATCCCAAATGCAAATAGCACACTTGAAATGAACTCTGGACCTTTTATCTGCTCCATGTAAATGGGATGAGGGAATAAAACACACAGCTGGCCATGGAACAGATGAGCAGCCAATTGTCCCATTACTTTTGGTCCCTTAAAAAGTGGGAAACTGTTGTAATTCCTACACTGTTCACCTGATTTGGATGTAAATACCCTCAAATTAAAGATGAAAGTCTGCAGTTAAAGCACATCTTGTTTGTTTCATTTCAAATCTATTGTGGTGGTGTATAGAGACAAAAAGATTAGAATTGTGACAATGTCCCAATATTTATGGACCTGGCTGTACTTATATCAAAGCTGTTTCAGCTACAAAAGCTATTTCTGTGTGCCATGGATTTAAAGCACAGGTGTCAAACGCAAGGCCCACAGGCCGAATCCGGCCCTCCAGGCCATTTCATGTGGCCCATGCACCTCTCCTGCAGGACAGCTCCAGCTGATCCTCCTCCGGACCCCTACTTTCTGCTTTCAAGCAATGCATCCAGCTTCTTCCCAGCAGCAGCATAAGGAAATGGGTCTACACTGTGATGTAAGGGAGAGTGGGAGACTTTGATGGTAGGGTGGCTCTTGACATCTAATGTAAGGGGAGGAGATTCACTGGACATCTAATCTTAAAGATGCAACTGGCCCTTTTAAGGACAATCATAATGCTGATGCGGCCCAAGATAAAGTTGAGTTGAACATCCCTGATTTAAAGTATACAGAATTTCTAGTGCAGTTGTCAGGCTTCGTGTAACACTCCTGCTCCATGAGAGCTTCTGGTCTTATTCCAGCATTCTGATTTTGGCTAGGTAGAGACCAAACCTGTTTTAAGCCAGCTGAACCCTCAGAGTCTTGCTTGTGCTTGTGTGTAATACTTGCTTCATGCTTCCTGTTTGTCTGCCCTGTTCTTGTTAGTTTGGATTTCCTTGTTGATGACCTCGGATCAGATATTGACTATGCTCAGAACTCAGTCTGCCCTTAATCCGGACTGTCAATGACCACTCTGTCTGCCAGCCACAAGCACCTGATTGCTTTGTTCAGTTAGCGCCTGCCCTGGCATAGTAGCCAGGCACTAGAGCATTGTGTATAAGCCCTGGGGGCAAACAAGCATCAGTAGACTAGCTTTCCTTATGGGAAATGGGGGCTTTTATAGGCGAAGAACACAGACGTCAGCTATAGTGCCTGACCACCTGTGCTAGGGGTAGGCATGACATTATCACAAGCCTTTAACAAGAAACCTCTTTTGTGAAGATGGACTCTACACAGGCTTGTTTATTTGCGGAAGGGCTTTGCAAGCTGAGACGCCAATTCCAGGAACTGTCTCTGCGCATGACAGTCTGAAAACGTGCCTTCAGCAGTGACGAAGGAACCAGAGCCCAAGGTTAACCCATCTGACCATTTTTCTGGTGACCCCCATATGTTTTCAAATTTTAAAAATAGTTGTATGCTATATTTTAAGCTTGACCACGCTCTTCTGGTTCTAAAGCACAACGGATTGACCTGCTTATTACATGGTTGCAGGGGAACCCCCAGTCTTGGGTTTTTAGTCTCCCCACAGAAGATCCAGCCTGAGAGCCAGTGGAAGCACTTGGTTTACTCTCTGCTGATTCTGACCATGCCAAATAAGCAGAAACTAACATTAGGTCATTATGTCAGGGTAAATGCACTGCTGAAAAATACTGTTCTCATGTCCACTGCTGGTCACCTGACTTAGGGTGGAATGACCCAGCTCTAAGAAGCCAGTTCAGGTTAGGTTTAGCAAATTCCATTAAGGACCCCTTAGTACAATACTCTGAACCAAAGTCGTTGAAGGAGCGAGGCAAGTAGTCACCCATACATTTACGGGAAAAGCACACTGAGAGGTTTGTTCCCTTGACCCCTAGTAAGCTGCCCATTTTTTCCTTCATCAGGCCTTTCTGAGGCCTCTCAAACTTTTAAGGAGTAGGAGCCTATGCAAATTGGTGCTACTAATTTATCCTCTGAGGAAAAAGCTAGAACAAGATCCCAAGGACTCTGCTTGTACTGTGCGGCCACTTGGTCACCAGCTGCACTAATAACCCAGGAATGCCAAAAGTATTGTGTGGGTGGGTTCTGCCTCTTTAGACTGTGCCACTTAGTTCTGCAATGTTCTCCCATCACCTCTCAGCCTTCATAGATTCTGGTGACACTAGCAATTTCATTGATAGAGATCTAGCTGCATGATTCTGGCTAAAATGAGAATCACTATTTTTTTTTGCTTATAATAAAGATCATGGATTCTCGTGGTGTAACATCATATTCCACATACAAAAATTGGGCTAACTTTACTGTTTATTTTTTTTATTATTCATTGCGTTTAAAAGACTGCTGCACAAATACAGGGGGATATTTACTAAAGCAAATCCACTTTGCACTACAAGTGCAAAATTGAATTAAAAAATAACCCCCACAGTGTGACAAAAAATATTGCAACACCCATTTTATTCTTTAGGGTATCTGGTATATATATACTCATAAAAGTGAAAGTGAGAACCAAGAAAGGAAAAAATAGTCCAAAACGGTAAACAACATGTGAAATAAATCCTGCGACCAGATATTAAGAGTATCTTCACCACGTGACTGGACAGCCAATTTCAAAGTGTGATCCCTTCACCAGTAAAAGATGGGTACTCTCACCTCACAGAAAGACCTTTGTTTTACCAAAGGTCTAAAGAGCTTAGATCAATGGTGGAAATCCGGATGGATCAGGGGTGTATACTATTCAGCCGTAAGGACCCGGAGATGAATAAGTATCCTCAGTGGCACCAACGAACAAGTATGTGACCGATGATATGTAAAGGAAAAAACTAGATCTAAGAGCTTCCGTAAAGCCAGGTCAATTTATTGCGTTTAAAACGTACAGGTTACTCACATTTGTGATGAAAAATGAAGGCATATAACACCATGAGACTGGTAGCTCGGATGAAAATATGGGACGACAGCGAGTGACGTGGAGTGGTTCCTGACCCCGGACGCGTATCGTAACACTACTTCCTCAGCAGGGCGGAACCTTTTGCTTCACATCCTCGATTTAATATACACTGCCGTATACACAGCTCAAATCCCAATGCAAACGTGATGACACGGTAAGGCACGTCCCGCGTCACACGCTATGCTTGCGAAAAAGCTTTATTGTTCCCTTTACAGCAACAATAGCGAAAAAAATCTCTATCGCCATCTTGTGGACGAAAAAGAGAATGCAGTTTTGTATAGTGGCTTTATTGTTCCCTTTACAGCGAAAGGAATTCTCCAACGCCATCTTGTGGACGAAAAAGAGAATACAATTTTAAATAGTAACATCACTCTATGTTGTCCCAGATTTTCTTACAAAAGAATATTAAATAATAATAACCCAAGTAAAATTACTTTATATATATATACATCATACAAACTTATAAAATTAATATAAAAGAAAACAATCTTCAAGAAAGAAAAAAAATATATTAATATAGGTAAATAAAACAAAATAAAAATTATTTGTATTTTAATATAAAATAAAATATAAAAAATATATATAAAAAATATATAAAAATGTATAAAGTCTAAAGAATCTTTCATTAGAACCTTTACTAATATCATGATTAAATTACACATGGTAAAAATAGCCAAAAGAATTCATCAGAATTCAACCATGGCAAAAATTATAGCACTTTCCTTAGAAGAAGAGAAGAGAATGCTATGAGAAAAGACAATTAAAACTTAAAAATGAACACCTATTTATTCGAAATAAAGCAATTCAGGTCGAAATCAACATTTAGACCCTCCGGAGTAAGTACACGGGCTTCATAAATCCAGAAGGATTCCCTCTGGCTTATTCGTCTGATATAATTACCCCCTCTCCAATGTTTATCGACTCTTTCTAGGCCCCAAAATTTGAGACATTTAGGGTTTTTATCATGATACTTTCTAAAATGTCTGGAGACACTATGTGTGCGTAAACCACGCTTAATATTATTAATGTGTTCTCCTATCCTGACAGCCATAGTACGTGAAGTGCGACCTATATACTGTAATCCACAGTCGCACTCCAGCATGTAGACCACACCTTCTGTGTTACAGGTAATCAGATTTTTTATATTGTATGATTTCTTGGTGGTGAACGAGGTAAAGTCTTTCCGTTTTTTAATATTAAATTTACACTGTTTGCAGGGCTGACAACGACCACATGCGTAGAAGCCAGATAGAAACGAGAAAATAGTATTCTCTTTAAAAACAGGTGGATCAATTGCTCCTGGCGCTACAACATCCCTCAATGTAGGTGCCTTCCTGTAAATAAAGACAGGGCGGGGAGGGAGGACAGGCCCCAAGACCTTATCTTTCTTTAACACATCCCAATGTTTTTTAACTATTTTCTCGAATTGACGATGCTGGATGTTGTAATCCAGAATGATCTTAAACATCGGTTTGTTGTCTCCTTCAGGTTTTTTGGAGGAGTCAGCAACGAGTTCTGCTCGGTTCAGAGTACCTACTCGAGACATTTCCTTTTCTATGGAGTCTTTACTATACCCCTTCTGTTCAAACCTTCTGGCTAAGATTTTAGATTGTTCAAAAAAATCAATGTCAGATGAACAATTTCGTCTAAGACGAATAAACTGACCCCTAGGAATATTACAAAGCCAGTTACGATGGTGGCAACTGTCTAGGGGAATATAGCCATTCCTATCGGAGGGCTTAAAATGATTACGGGTGTGTAAGAAAGTACCCTGTTTGTAGATCTCTAAATCAAGAAATACAATCTTTTCAGCATGAATGTTCCACGTTAAGGAGATATTTTTGATATTATTATTCAACTTTAACATAAATGTCTCTAAGCTGGATATATCACCCTCCCATACCATAACAAGGTTGTCAATATACCGTTTATAGCATCTTAACTGGTTAGGGGGGTCACTAAAAATACTCTCCTCCTCCCATAAGGCCATAAACAAGTTGGCGACGCTGGGGGCAAATTTTGCCCCCATTGCGACGCCCATTGTTTGAAGAAAAAAACTTTTGTTATACCAAAAGTAATTCTTGGTTAAACAGAACTCAAGACATTGTAAAAGAAATTTAGTTTTAAGAAACTAGGTTTTCTGTTTGAAAAAAAGATCAAAGCCTGATGGGACGTCACGACTTTTGAACAATATATCCGAGATGGATTTGTCCCAAGACGTCTGAGATGGGACGTCCCACCTAGTGATGGTCTAAATGATGAGGAGTCTCTGCAGGAGTGGTATGATTTCTTTAATAAGAAGGGCCAAGAACTTATGGAATTTCTTCTACGAAGAAAACAGAGAAAAATGAAAACTATTGAGCATCAAATCTCTGATATAAAAACCAAAATGGAGTTACATAAAAACCATTCTGAATTTCCTAAATTGTCAGGTGAATTGAAAAATAAACTAACAAAATGGGACCATGACATCCAAAATAAAAAGAAAGGAAAATATATTAGAGATTCGGTCGATTTTTCACGGAAGGAAGTGTTCAAGTGGCAAGCAAATGCAGGCCCCTCTGATCCAACTTTACCATCCACTTCCAGTGATTTGACACCTGTTACTCCTAATACCACTACCAATACCCCCAGAATCAATACCCCACATTATGACCATCAATCTAGTCGTCCTCCCAACCCTCCGAGAGGGAGAGGGGGTAGAGGTCGAGGGGATAAAGGCAGAGGGAATTTTCCCACACCTCACTATCAAGCTCAAACATATGGGAATTATTCACATAACACCAATTTTAGGGGTAAACCTCATTTTTATCCCAATTCCAGAGGTGGACACCCTCAAAATTATGGTTGGGTGGAGAATTATCAATATGGTAATCCTGTACCAACCAACAATCGTTTTGCCCCTCTATTGAACCGAGACGAACCAGAGGGGGGTTTTTTAGGGAACCCTCCCCCTTGGTGGGGCCCACACTCAGGCACTCCAACGGGAAACAAGGGGGGCAAAAGAAGGGAAAGAGAGGGAAACGGGCCGGAAGACGAACCATCAAAAAGGATCAAGTCCCACTAGGCACTGGTATATTTAATATCAGTGGGACTACCCTTAATGATGATGAGTTGCGTATTCTGGATAAGGGTCTTAAATTTGCACCTGTTAGGAACTTTAATAAGTTTCAAACGTATGTTAATATTTCCAAGTTTGTTAGGACCCTTAATATTAAAAAATACTTTCTGTCCAAACCGGCCGAAAGATCTTCCCTTATACCTATTGGAACCCATTCCAATCTTAGGACTAAGAGTGTGTTTAACCCTTCTAATCTATACACCAAACACATTGATGTGTTTAAAAATATGGTCTTAAGTGATTTAGACCAAATGAAGGTTAGAAAAGTTAATGACCCACTCTCTGTCAAAAAAGGTATAGCATCACTGGAATCTAAGAAGGATGTGGTCATACGCCCTTCAGATAAGGGTGGAGGCCTAGTGGTGATGTCTAAAGAATACTATAAAGATGAGATGAATCGCTTACTTAGTGACAACAACACGTACAAACTTTTGAAAAGTGACCCTATTTTTCAGTTCAAAAAAGATTTGACTGTTTTGGTCAAAAAGGGACTCAAAC
Organism: Rana kukunoris; assembly: GCA_029574335.1. NCBI lineage: Eukaryota > Metazoa > Chordata > Amphibia > Anura > Ranidae > Rana > Rana kukunoris. Next base: position 298,812,444 of record CM056050.1, read on the forward strand.
GTAACATCCTTTCTAAAAAAGAGGGAGAGTACCTTGACCCCAGGGCATGTAGAACACCTATTATTTATTTTTTGCCCAAAGTGCATAAAAATGCAACCCACCCGCCCGGAAGACCTATTGTCAACGGGATAGAATCTGTTTCATCAAGATTGGGCCAATATATTGATTTCTTTTTAAAGCCTATAGTTTCTCAAACTAGGTCTTATCTGAGAGACACAAAACAATGTATTCAAATTTTGGAGTCTTTATCGTGCACCCCGGAGAGTTTGCTCATTACAGCTGATGTTAGCTCTCTCTACACCATCATAGGGCACGCCGACGCTGTTGCAGCGGTAAAATGGGGCTTAGCCCAATCAAACTTATCTGCTAAACATCGAAAATTTCTTTTACAATGTCTTGAGTTCTGTTTAACCAAGAATTACTTTTGGTATAACAAAAGTTTTTTTCTTCAAACAATGGGCGTCGCAATGGGGGCAAAATTTGCCCCCAGCGTCGCCAACTTGTTTATGGCCTTATGGGAGGAGGAGAGTATTTTTAGTGACCCCCCTAACCAGTTAAGATGCTATAAACGGTATATTGACGACCTCGTTATGGTATGGGAGGGTGATATATCCAGCTTAGAGACATTTATGTTAAAGTTGAATAATAATATCAAAAATATCTCCTTAACGTGGAACATTCATGCTGAAAAGATTGTATTTCTTGATTTAGAGATCTACAAACAGGGTACTTTCTTACACACCCGTAATCATTTTAAGCCCTCCGATAGGAATGGCTATATTCCCCTAGACAGTTGCCACCATCGTAACTGGCTTTGTAATATTCCTAGGGGTCAGTTTATTCGTCTTAGACGAAATTGTTCATCTGACATTGATTTTTTTGAACAATCTAAAATCTTAGCCAGAAGGTTTGAACAGAAGGGGTAAAGACTCCATAGAAAAGGAAATGTCTCGAGTAGGTACTCTGAACCGAGCAGAACTCATTGCTGACTCCTCCAAAAAACCTGAAGGAGACAACAAACCGATGTTTAAGATCATTCTGGATTACAACATCCAGCATCGTCAATTCGAAAAAATAGTTAAAAAACATTGGGATGTGTTAAAGAAAGATAAGGTCTTGGGGCCTGTCCTCCCTCCCCGCCCTGTCTTTATTTACAGGAAGGCACCTACATTGAGGGATGTTGTAGCGCCAGGAGCAATTGATCCACCTGTTTTTAAAGAGAATACTATTTTCTCGTTTCTATCTGGCTTCTACGCATGTGGTCGTTGTCAGCCCTGCAAACAGTGTAAATTTAATATTAAAAAACGGAAAGACTTTACCTCGTTCACCACCAAGAAATCATACAATATAAAAAATCTGATTACCTGTAACACAGAAGGTGTGGTCTACATGCTGGAGTGCGACTGTGGATTACAGTATATAGGTCGCACTTCACGTACTATGGCTGTCAGGATAGGAGAACACGTTAATAATATTAAGCGTGGTTTACGCACACATAGTGTCTCCAGACATTTTAGAAAGTATCATGATAAAAACCCTAAATGTCTCAAATTTTGGGGCCTAGAAAGAGTCGATAAACATTGGAGAGGGGGTAATTATATCAGACGAATAAGCCAGAGGGAATCCTTCTGGATTTATGAAGCCCGTGTACTTACTCCGGAGGGTCTAAATGTTGATTTCGACCTGAATTGCTTTATTTCGAATAAATAGGTGTTCATTTTTAAGTTTTAATTGTCTTTTCTCATAGCATTCTCTTCTCTTCTTCTAAGGAAAGTGCTATAATTTTTGCCATGGTTGAATAATTCTGATGAATTCTTTTGGCTATTTTTACCATGTGTAATTTAATCATGATATTAGTAAAAAAGGTTCTAATGAAAGATTCTTTAGACTTTATACATTTTTATATATTTTTTATATATATTTTTTATATTTTATTTTATATTAAAATACAAATAATTTTTATTTTGTTTTATTTACCTATATTAATATATTTTTTTTCTTTCTTGAAGATTGTTTTCTTTTATATTAATTTTATAAGTTTGTATGATGTATATATATATAAAGTAATTTTACTTGGGTTATTATTACAACAATTTAATATTCTTTTGTAAGAAAATCTGGGACAACATAGAGTGATGTTACAACACATTTAAAATTGTATTCAAGTCTTTTTCGTCCACAAGATGGCGTTGGAGAATTCCTTTCGCTGTAAAGGGAACAATAAAGCCACTATACAAAACTGCATTCTCTTTTTCGTCCACAAGATGGCGATATAGATTTTTTTCGCTATTGTTGCTGTAAAGCAGGGGTCTCAAACTCAAATTATCTGGGGGCCACTGGAGGTATAAGCTGGGTGAGGCTGGGCCGCATCAAGTATTGGACCAAAATTTTAAAATGTACAACTGATGCAATCTTAATAATAGTTCTAAACATTAACGGTTGTAAAGAACAGAAGTTTCTCTTACTTCCTACTTCTTGTTGCCAGAGACCTGGCAGCGCTTCCTCCTACACAGCTCAGCAACATTTGGCTTGAGTGAGGAAGCAACTGACACCCTCAATATGGCTTGAAGATGCTTATCAGTAAGTTTGGCCCTGTACTTTGACTTATTAAAAATGTTTCTTTCAATACATTTTTTATATAAAAAAAAACACACTAACATGCCAGACCTGCCCCATTACATGACCAGACTGTGCCCCATTACATGACCAGACTGTGCCCCATTACATGACCAGACTGTGCCCCATTACATGACCAGACTGTGCCCCATTACATGACCAGACTGTGCCCCATTACATGACCAGACTGTGTCCCATTACATGACCAGACCTGTCCCATTACATGCCAGACCTGTCCCATTACATGCCAGACCTGCCCCATTACATGCCAGACCTGCCCCGTTACATGACCAGACTGTGCCCCGTTACATGACCAGACTGTGCCCCATTACATGCCAGACCTGTCCCATTACATGCCAGACCTGTCCCATTACATGACCAGACCTGCCCCATTACATGCCAGACCTGCCCCATTACATGCCAGACCTGCCCCATTACATGCCAGACCTGCCCCATTACATCCAGACCTGCCCCATTACATGCCAGACTGTGCCCCATTACATCCAGACATGCCCCATTACATGACCAGACTGTGTCCCATTACATGCCAGACCTGTCCCATTACATGCCAGACCTGCCCCATTACATCCAGACCTGCCCCATTACATCCAGACCTGCCCCATTACATGCCAGACTGTGCCCCATTACATCCAGACATGCCCCATTACATGACCAGACTGTGTCCCATTACATGCCAGACCTGTCCCATTACATGCCAGACCTGCCCCATTACATGACCAGACTGTGCCCCGTTACATGACCAGACTGTGCCCCGTTACATGACCAGACTGTGCCCCATTACATGCCAGACCTGCCCCATTACATGCCAGACCTGCCCCATTACATGCCAGACCTGCCCCATTACATGCCAGACCTGCCCCATTACATCCAGACCTGCCCCATTACATCCAGACTGTGCCCCATTACATCCAGACATGCCCCATTACATGACCAGACTGTGCCCCATTACCTCCAGACTGTGCCCCATTACCTCCAGACTGTGCCCCATTACCTCCAGACTGTGCCCCATTACCTCCAGACTGTGCCCCATTACCTCCAGACTGTGCCCCATTACCTCCAGACTGTGCCCCATTACCTCCAGACTGTGCCCCATTACATCCAGACTGTGCCCTTACCTTACCAGAATCGCGGCTGTAGGATTTTTCAAAAGCCGCGCCTCCGACGCGTCTTCTGTTCCGTGATAGGCGGAACATTCAGCTTCCCATGAGGCACTGTGTTCAGTGTCCGCCTATCACGGAGGCCCTCTCGTCCGAGGACGAGGACGAGAGGGCCTCCGTGATAGGCGGAACCTGAACACAGTGCCTCATGGGAAGCTGAATGTTCCGCCTATCACGGAACAGAAGACGCGTCGGAGGCGCGGCTTTTGAAAAATCCTACAGCCGCGATTCTGAAGTAATTTTTTCGCCCCATCCCAGGCTGCGGACCTGCCCGCCCCCAAGCGGCCGCTTGGTCTGCCTGGTGGTTGCGCCGGCCCTGGCTGCAGGGAAAGGGTACCGCGCTGCATGCGCTGCAAAGTAGGAGTATGACACTGTCCGGGGGAAGGGCTTGTCAGTGGGCCGCAAAATCTTGGTCTGCGGGCCGCAACTGGCCCGCGGGCCGGGAGTTTGAGACCCCTGCTGTAAAGGGAACAGTAAAGCTTTTTCGCAAGCATAGCGTGTGACGCGGGACGTGCCTTACCGTGTCATCACGTTTGCATTGGGATTTGAGCTGTGTATACGGCAGTGTATATTAAATCGAGGATGTGAAGCAAAAGGTTCCGCCCTGCTGAGGAAGTAGTGTTACGATACGCGTCCGGGGTCAGGAACCACTCCACGTCACTCGCTGTCGTCCCATATTTTCATCCGAGCTACCAGTCTCATGGTGTTATATGCCTTCATTTTTCATCACAAATGTGAGTAACCTGTACGTTTTAAACGCAATAAATTGACCTGGCTTTACGGAAGCTCTTAGATCTAGTTTTTTCCTTTACATATCATCGGTCACATACTTGTTCGTTGGTGCCACTGAGGATACTTATTCATCTCCGGGTCCTTACGGCTGAATAGTATACACCCCTGATCCATCCGGATTTCCACCATTGATCTAAGCTCTTTAGACCTTTGGTAAAACAAAGGTCTTTCTGTGAGGTGAGAGTACCCATCTTTTACTGGTGAAGGGATCACACTTTGAAATTGGCTGTCCAGTCACGTGGTGAAGATACTCTTAATATCTGGTCGCAGGATTTATTTCACATGTTGTTTACCGTTTTGGACTATTTTTTCCTTTCTTGGTTCTCACTTTCACTTTTATGAGTATATTTATCATTATTTGAATTTTGGTTTGCGCTGCACTGTTTTTTATATATACATGTACTTTTGGGATCTTGTGATTGTCCTTTTTGGTGTTCAGCTTGCATCCATATGAAATCCACTCTGGGAGTTGTTTTTCATTCTTACATTTATTAACATTACCATTATTTTGATTTCTTTGTTATTTTTGCGCTGATTGCACACCCCCTATTATTGATATATCTGGTATATATATATATATATATATATATATATATATATATATGGTTCTAAGTAATTTTCTAGCAGAAAATATTGATTTTAACTGGTAAGCAACAAGTGTCAGAAAAAGGTTAAGCCTTTAATCTCTTGCCGACCAGCTGCCGTAGGTGTACGTTGGGCGCTTTAAGAGGTATAGGGGAGGCACGTGGCACAACGCTGGAGCCGATGCATGTGGCTGGCAGCCGTGACGTCCACCGACCACCCGCGATCACTCCAGAGAGCCAGAACGGGGATCAGTGTTTGTAAACAAACAGAATCACGTTCTGACAGGGGAGGAGAGAGAGATCTACTGTTCCTAGTGATTACGAACAATGATCTCTCTCCTCCAGTCACTACACTCTCCCCCACAGTTAGCCTTGATCACCCCTAGTGTTAACCCCTTTCCTGCCAGTGACATTTATACAATAATCAGTGGCTATTTTTAGCTCTTATCACTGTATAAATGTCACTGGTCCCAAAAAAGTGTCAAGTGTCCAATCTGCCTGTCGTAATCCCACAAAAAAAATCGCTGATCACCACCATTACTAGTAATATAATAATAAAAATGCCATAAATATATCCACTATTTTGTAGACGCTATGGCCCGGATTCACGTATCTCGTATTCATGAATCTCGATATACACTGTGTTAGAGTAAATATGCGCTGTTGTATCTATGCGCCGTACCCATAGAACTAAGATACGCCAAAAAACTGACTTCATCCGACTGACGTAACTTGCATGTAACTAGCATAGTTACGCTGGACACATTTGGTACTGCCATTGATTTGTGATGCTAATATGAAAATGAGGGAGATATGCCGATTCACAAACGTACTTGCGCCCGGCGCATGTTTTAAGCGATTTGCGTAAGGGTTACGTCCGGCGTAAATGTATTCCTCATATAGGAGGCGCAACTCATGCAAGGGTATGGACCAGGGCACAGCCATTGTATTTTACGTCGTTTACGTAGTACTACATGAATAGTCCTGGGCGTACAACAAGTGATATTGTTTGCGCTGTGGTGGTGATGCCTAAAGGGTGATGGGAAAGGGGAAGTGAAGTAGTAAACTAGGTGAATACAATAAGTGACAAAAATGTATAAATATATAGAAAAAATTCTATAAAACACAATGTGAACAAAGTAACAGTAAATAACAGTGACCGCGTCATCTATAAAGATGTGTGGTGGACATAATAGAATGCATGGTCAAACTCAGTCCTGCAGACAAAACCAAATAAAAGAAGAGAGTTCAACTTAATCATGCAACTCGGTGCAGCAAGTGAAATCTGGTGTGAAGTCAAAAGGAGATGTTCCAGCAGCCAAATGAGTGAAGGTGCAATGGAGGATTCCAAAACGTGCAGCCCACACCACCACAGCGCAAACAGTATCACTTGTTGTATACCTTTTATTGTCCATTTGGATAGACCTATTCTTTGTTTGCTGCAGTATACCTCCTGTGCCCCTTTCCCACGGCCCCTTTCCCACGGTCCAATCCCTTTTCACCCATTTCAGTGCAGGAGTTTCACCTATCACTTTGAGTCCTGGGCGTAGGTTACGTTCACGTCTTAGGCAGCTTTTCGACGTATCTTAGGCAGTTATTTCGACGTGGTTGTACGCATGCGCACGGGGATACATCCAAGTTACGATGCATGCGCCGTTCGTTTTAAGTACTTGTATGGGGTCACGCTTCATTACCATGCATCACGCCCACTTTCAGCCCACTTCCACCTACTTTGACTTACGCCGACGAATATACGCCACGCCGGCGCAATGTTGGGGGCATTTTCTTTGTGAATTTCAAACTTGCCTCTCAAAGTTGCGCCAGTGTAGCGTAAAGAAGATATGCTACGGAAGCATAAAGATGCGCCGATGGCTGAGAATCCAGGCCTATAACATTTGTGCAAACTAATTTACGCTTATTGCAATTTTTTTTAACCAAAAAAATTTAGAATACATATGGGCCTAAACTGATGAAGAATGTATTGATTGTTTTTTTGGACATTATAGCAAAAAGTAAAACTTTTGTTTTTTTTAAATCGTCCCTCTTAGTTTATTTATAGCCAAAAATAAAAACCGCAGAGGTGATCAAATACCACCAAAAGAAAGCTCCATTTGTAGGAAAAAAAAGATCATACATTTTATTTGGGTACAACGTCACACGACCACACAAATGTGAGTTAAAGCGGCGCAGTGCCGTATCGCAAAAAATGGCCTGGTCATTAAGGGAGTAAATCCTTCCAGGGCTAAAGTGGTTAGAATTAGCTAATTTACGGATTGAAGTTCATTCCTTTGATCTAAAAGAATGAAAAGATACTTTGGGGTAGATTCATGAAGCACTTACGCCGGCGTATTTAGAAGTGTTACTTCGCGCCGTCGGATCCATGCACTGTACCTACTATACCAGATCCGCCTTAAAATAGGCTTCTTCCTACCGGCGTAACTTTTCGACGCCGGCGTGGCTTTGGCGCATCTTTACGCGGGACAGATCAACCTCTCCCATGGATTATGTTTTTAAATATGCAAATATATGCAGAGATCCGCCGATTGAGAAACGTACGTTTGTCCGGCGCAGGCGTTGCCTGGTGCGCGTAACTGCAAATTCCTGCGGAAAGTTACCCCTCATAAAGCAGGGGTAACTTTGCACCAGAGTTGAACAGATCAGCTGGAGAGCAGCTAAAGCAACACTGTTACAGACGAACTGAGCAACAACACTTGCAGGACAACACATCTGTCTGCCAACATGCCAGGGGCAGAAGTGCTCATAGCACTACTGCGTCGACGGGCACGTAGGAGGGCACGGGAGAGGATATTCCGCACGCGCATTGACGTCTTTGGCATGAGTGATTTTGGAGGTGTATCGCCTCTTCAGATTCAGCCCTGAAGCCATCCTGGAAATAGCCACAACCCTGCAGGATGACATCACCAGCCAGACACACCGCTCACATGCAGTGCAGCCACTGGTCAAGGTACTGGCAACACTCCATTTCCTTGCCAGTGGATCTTTTCAAAGAACAAGTGGAGTCGTGGCTGGGATGTCACAATCCACCATGAGCAGATGAGTGCACCAGGTTATCCACGCAAACCTCAGACGCATGTCCCACCACATCATCAAACCCACCCAGGAGGACCTGCGGCAGAAGGCAATGACATATTTCTACAGAATTGCCCGAATCCCACGCACTGTGGGGGCCATTGATTGCACAAATGTGGCACTACGCCCCCCCCCCCAGGACACAGAGCACATATACTGCAATAGGAAGCATTGGCATTCCATCAATGTACAGGTGATAGTTGATGCCCCTAATATTGCACGTCCGTGCCAAAGCCCCCGGGTCCAGCCACGACAGCTACATATACCGTCAAAGCACCATCTCCACAGAATTTGAACAGAACGTGTATGGGGACAGCTGGCTGGTTGGTGAGTGACATGGGAGTCAGGCATGACTGCCCGCCCCCATGATTCTGACATGACGAGGGGCACATGCATGACTAACATCCTCCTGTCTTTTCCCCTTCAGGTGACTCTGTATATGCCCTGGGACCCCATGTCATGACTCTTTTCCGGAACCCACAAACCAGAGGAGAGGAAAGATACAATGAAGCACATGCCAAAACCCATGCAGTCGTGGAGCGCACCTTTGGCCTCCTGAAGTCCCGTTTCCGATGCCTGGATAAGTCTGGGGGGACCCTGTTGTATTCCCCAAACTTTGTGTGCCAGATCATTGGGGATCATTGGGGCATGTTGCATTCTGCACAACTTTGCTGTGAGAAAGGGCCTGGAGATTGACTTACCATGTGCAGGGTTTCAAAGATGGCCGCTTGAGCCGAAGCTCTGTCGCACACAGCTCCTGCGGCGCTGAAAGCAGCACACAGAGGGGTCCCTGCCGTGTACCACCGGGGAGTCCCGCTGATCCGCACTATCCCCCTGCATGACGAGCAATCAGGTCTGTCGAGACCTCGGGCCGCAGTTCAACCGGGCTCAGCCGTCTGGGTGTTCCAAGATGGCCACCGAGGCCCAGCAGCATGCCGCTCACATGGAGGGACACACGGAGCAGAGGCAAGTGATAGCCCCAGCCACCCTGACGTTCACGCGAGCCCACCAGAGTGGGATGCTCCCTCAAATGACTTCTTCCCCAGCCTCCACTGAATCCTTATTAAGCAGGACATTTGGGGAGTCTGCAATAACATCTGCTGGTCAGTCTGTGCCTATACAGCAGGAAAGTCCCTATCCTAATACACCAATCGCTATGGCAGGATCTCTATCTGATGACTTATTTCACAGATTGTCATCTCTCCTGGAGAGAGGGCTTGCATCCACAGCACCTAAAATATCCAACAATATTAAAGTTGATTTCCAGAATTTAGGATCTCAGATGTAAGCCATAGAACATAAATTAGACCTCACAGTCGCCACTACTAACCAGAATTCTGACCATATTCCAACGCTACAGGACAGGCTTGTAGAATTGATGAACTTGAAAATAGATCCAGAAGATACAACTTCAGGATCAGAGGTCTACCAGAAGCTATAACGGATGTATCGCAAGCTACTCATGAGATTGTTAAATCTTTGATCCCGAACATTTCGCAACATCGCCTAGAACTTGACAGGGTCCACAGAGCCCTGAGACCCCCTAGAAATGATTGCACTCCCAGGGATGTCATCGTAAAACCTCATTTTTACCTGTTCAAAGAGGAGATAATGAAGCAATCTAGAGTGACAACACAAATAATGTCCCAGGGTCATCCTGTTCAAATTTTCGCTGATCTTTCCCAATCCACGATTCAGAGGAGACGCTCCGTAAAACCTCTCCTGTCGGTTCTGATCCAAAAGGAAATTAAGTACTGGTGGACTTTCCCATTCGCTGTTTAATTTCGGTTTAAGGGCAAATATTACTCCTTTTCGAACCTTCAAGAGGGAGAGAAAACCCTTCTGTCCCTGAAGCTAATTACCCTGGAAGCTGATATGGACACTTCAAACCCAGTGTATAATGCGGCCAAACAACCTTCTCCGAACAGTCCGCTGACACCGCTCTGGAACAAACCGAAGACGAAGAAACCAAAGGATGTTCGCCTGACCTGAAAGTTACCCGAGGACCCTTGTTTCTGCTACTCCTGGAAGGAGTGCATTGTTTTTCCCTCGGCCCTCCACCCTATGTGATTGGAGGGCCCCCCTTTTTTTGATGACTTTGTTTCCTGTTTTTTTTTGTTGTTTTGTTGCGATGGTTAGAGGGGAAAGACTTGGGGCATTTTTGTGATAGTCTACCTAGGAGGGGAGGGGGGTGGGGCTTTGGCTCCCCTCGTTACAGGTTTTAGTCTCTTCTGTGTTTTTGATATGTTTTTTTTTTTTTGGGGTGCCCGGGAGCTGGGTGCTCAGCATGTGCTTCCACCTGTTCCTCAGTCTCTTTGGATCCAATGGGATGGGTTGTCTGCCTTTTTCTGAGCAGACATTTTTTGAGGGATCCGTCCCCAGGGGGATTTTTTGCCCCCCAGTTGCGGATCTGTCACCTTCAGAGAGACTGTCTGTGGTCTCTCTGTTCCTTTTTACTCTCTCTCTATTCTATTTTTCTTTCCCTCCCCTTTCTTCCCCTCCCTCTTTTGTATCTTGGGATATTTATCATGTGTTTATTTTTTTGCCAACTTCCAGGTTTATTCTGAGGACTTCATTCGATGTATGCCTTTGTGTGGAGGATCTGCTTGCCTGTCCTTTGGAGGTCTGGCCCATTTTACAGTAAGTGACGCAGGGTTTGACAGCACTTCTACCATCGATGGCTAGCGGGTGACTCCAATCTGGCGCTTGACCAGGGGTTGGATAAATCTAACACAGCCAAAATCACTTTAACCCGTCCCACTAGAGCTAGCTTAAAATTTGCTTGACTTCTTCATGCGCAAGGTCTGGCAGATGTCTGGCGGGAACAAAACCCAACGACTAGGGATTTTACTAATTTTTCTTGCCCTCATCAATACTTTGCTAGGATTGACCACATATTCACGTCTATGTGCCACCTACCCAATGTTACCGGGTCCAAAGTCCTTAACTCCCCTCTTTCTGATCATTCCATTGCCTTAGCCACTCTTTTTAAGCCCTTTCAGTGGAGACTTAATGAATCTATTTTGTCTGACTCCATTAATGTGGCCGAAATGAATACAGCTCTCTCAGAATACTTTACTTTTACTTCAGCGGAGGTTCTGTGGGCGGCCCATAAAGTTTAGAGGAAGGTTTATCCAACTGGCTTCTAAATTGAAAAGAGAAAGGATGGCGGACATTAATAGACTTGAAAAAGTGTACACCTCCCTTAGAACCCAACATAAAGCAGATCCTTCCAGTGTTCATATATCCCAAATAGATGCCGCTAGATTAGAACTTAATCTTGCCCTCACTACTCGAGCTGAAAAATTGATTAGGTGGAGTGGAGCTAAATTTTATTCCCAAAAGGTTAAGTTGGGCGGAATGATTGGCAACAAACTATCCCCTAGGATAAAACTTTGTACTATTCCTAGGATTGGGACTTCTGATCCCTCCAAAATCCTTTTAGCCTTTAGAGACCTCTATGATAAACTTTACGATGCTGGGCGTCGGCCTTCTGTGAGTGACACCTCGCAGTTCCTCGATGCCCTACCTATCCCTAAACTCTCAGATTAGCATAAGGCTCTCATGGAAGATCCAATCTCTGTGGATGAAACCCTAGAGGTCATTAAAAGCCTGAAAAGGGGTTCGGCTCTCGGCCCGAACGGCCTTTCGGTACCATATTACAAAACATTTTCGGAGTTGTTAGCCCCTTTTATGATGACATTTTTCAATGAGAAAATATAAGGTGAACCCCTTCATAACGGGCTTCATAACTGTCATACCTAAACCGGATAAAAACCATGCAGAGGTAGGGAATTATAGGCCGATCTCGTTGATAAAAAACAACGTTAAAATCCTTACCAAAATTCTATCCAACAGATTAAACTCCTTCATCAGATCTTACATCCTCAAAGATCAAGTGGGTTTTATCCCGGGGAGGCAGGGACCTGATCAAACTAGGAGAGCCATCGATATTGTGCCGATTCTCCAATCTAATTGGCCAGGAGGCCCAAAGCAACAGGGAATGCTTCTTTCCCTAGATATACAAAAAGCATTTGATACGGGCTCCTGGCCTTATATTTTTGCAATCCTGGAGCGGTGGGGGTATAGTAGTCGTTTTATTGGTACGCTGAAAGCCATGTACTCCTCTCCTACAGCTCGTATACGCTTACAGGGATATTACTCCTCTCTGATGCAAATAGCAAGGGTTACAAGGCAGGGGTGCCCTCTTTCCCTGATAATATTTGCTATGGCCATGGAAACGCTTGTGATCGCGATTCGAGAGAATCCCAATGTTAAGGGGGTCTCCTGTGGTCCCAAGATGCACAAGTGTGGCTTATTTGTTGACAACTTAATTATTTTTATCATGATTTTAGCTGATTTTGGGGCTATATCGGGTTTACAGATACATTTTTCTAAATCCCTTGCACTCAATGTCTCCTGGACCCCGATATGGTAGCCCTGCTTAAACAGGATTTCCAGTTTTCATGGAGTGACTCTTCAAATAAATATTTGGGTATCTTCCTAGCGTCCAAATTTGAAACTCTTTATGCCCAGAATTACCCTCCCATGTTTCATAAATTGGAACAGGATCTGAAGTCGTGGTCAAAACTCAACTTATCGTGGCTTGGCAGAATAACTGCTGTTAAGATGACTCTGCTCCCTAGGTTACTCTATCGTTTCCGTGCTCTACCGATTCTACTGAGGAGGGATCACCTTAAGTCCTTTGAGAGCAAAGTTCTGAAATTCATATGGGGAGGTTCGGGTTATAGGATTAAGCAACAAACCCTTTTTCACTCGAGAAAACAAGGCGGTTTAGGTGTGCCTCATTGTTTTAGATATTATTTAGCATCTAGACTAGCTCAATTTACTATAATTTACTCCAGGGGAGAAAAACCGGATTGGGTATGGATTGAACGACAGGCGGCCCCCCTCCCTTCACTCTGGATTTTCTCTCTTGGACAAATCCTAAGAGTAGGCCCCCTATTTTGGCCCCTACCCTTTCTCACTCCTTTGCTCTATGGGATAAATTGAAATTAAATTCCAACCTTACTTCTGAAGTTAAACCATTGTTTCATCTTTTTCGTAATCCAAAATTTCCCCCTGGGCTGGACATACAAGCCTTTAGATGGTGGCTTGACAAGGGGCTGTATCGCTTGGGTCAGTTTTTTACCTCTAGTGGTCCTATTTCCCTTGCCTACTGTGTAAGCAATCTGGAGCTCCCGCAGTCGGAGAGATTTCGTTTCAATCAAAGAAGTAATTTTCTCCATAGCATTAGGTCCTCCAAACTGCTCCCTCCTAAATTTACCAATTATGAATTATGGTATAGTCAGTCCATTGAGGGGAAGGGAGGTTTTTCGGTTGTCTATGCCAGTGTTTTTCAACTTATTTTGCACAGGTGATTTGATCAGTTTCACTGCCTTAGTAATCACCACCTGAAAACTTGACCTGTTGGTGTGCCTTGAGGACTGGAGTTGAAAAACACTGGTCTATGTGTCACTTTCCTTACTGTCTGATAAGTCCTCCTTTATGTTGGCATGGGAGGAGGACTTTCAATTTAAGTGGAGCCTGGAGACCTAGCAGTCGGCTGCATCGTCTGCTTATAAAGGTATCATCAATGTTTCCCTCATGGAAGCCAGCTTGAAAGTGTCAACTAGATGGTACCTTACTACCACTAGATTAGCTAAAAAAAATTCCCTCCGCTGACCCACTATGTTTTGGGGGTTGTGCTAGGGAAATTAGTGTATGTGGTAAAAACAATAAATGTAAGACAATAACTAGCTTAAACTATAACTTAGATGCCATAATGTTACATATGTACAATAAGTGCAAAAAATGTAGAAAAGACAATGCCGTAGAAAATTGAATATTAAAGTGAACAGTGAACAGAACATAAAACTGTATAGAGTCCATGTGCAAAACGAATTGCAAGTAGTGTGTATGAAATGTTGTAGATAAAGTGCAACGTGCTCAGTATATCTTCAAAGTGCAAAAAGGGAAATAGTCCACCTTCACCAATGGGTCACCTCAAATAAAGATAGATGGCTCCTTACCAAGCTTTGTTGACCTGATTAGTTAAAATAAGGTCAGTAAAGCTTGTGTGATAAGGATCAGCTGGATCACATGGAAGTTCCGATGTCAACACCATATAACATACCGGATACCATGGGAAAAAGAGAATGCTGCCATAGTGTAAAATTGTTTATTTAAATCGCAGAAATAAAAACACAGTGCCGAGTGGTCGCTTACTTGTAATGGTGCCCGTATCCCGACACTGAGGTGGTATGCTTATAGGGAATGATGGAGGAAAAGTGGTTGTTTGCTGGAGAGCTGGTGTGCGTTCCACCGCTAGCAGCTTGGAAACCAGAAGGACCGGAAGTGACTAGCTTGTGCGTGCCCAGGTACCGCCTCGACGTACGTTTCGTCTATAACGTCATCAGGAAGCTTCCTGATGCCGCTTACTTGTAATGGTGCCCGTATCCCGGCACTGAGGCTGTATGTTTATAGGGAATGATGGAGGAAAAGTGGTCGTTTGCTGGAGAGCTGGCATGCGTTCCACCACTAGCAACTTGGAAAGCAGAAGGACCGGAAGTGACTAGCTTGTGCGTGCCCAGGTACTGCCTCGACGTACGTTTAGTCTATAACGTCATCAGGAAGCTTCCTGATACCGCTTACTTGTAATGGTGCCCGCAACCCAGCACTGAGGCTGTATGTTTATAGGGAATGATGGAGGAAAAGTGGTCGTTTGCTGGAGAGCTGGCGTGCGTTCCACCGCTAGCAGCTTGGAAACCAGAAGGACCGGAAGTGACTAGCTTGTGCGTGCCCAGGTACCGCCTCGACGTACGTTTAGTCTATAACGTCATCAGGAAGCTTCCTGATGCCGCTTACTTGTAATGGTGCCCGCATCCCAGCACTGAGGCTGTATGCTTATAGGGAATGATGGAGGAAAAGTGGTTGTTTGCTGGAGAGCTAGCATGCGTTCCACCGCTAGCAGCTTGGAAAGCAGAAGGACCGGAAGTGACTAGCTTGTGCGTGCCCAGGTACTGCCTCGACGTACGTTTCGTCTATAACGTCATCAGGAAGCTTCGGCACTGTGTTTTTATTTCTGCGGTTTAAATAAACTATTTTACACTATGGCAGCATTCTCTTTTTCCCATGGTTACCGGTATGTTATATGGTGTTGACATCAGAACTTTCATGTGATCCAGCTGATCCTTATCACACAAGCTTTACTGACCTTATTTCAATAATCAGGTCAACAACATTTGCTAAGGAACCATCTATATTTATTTGAGGGGACCCATTGATGTAGGTAGACTATTTCCCTTTTTGCACTTCGAAGATATACTGAGCACGTTGCACTTTATCTACAACATTTTTCCTGGGATTTCAGGAAACAGTGGTTGACCTCGATATTGTGTCAATCTCGCTCCCTTTCTCGGCGAGATTGAGCACTTGCGAGCCCCATCGCGGGAGCCAGCGCCGAGCTGGCTTGCCGCGATGGAGACAAAGCCGTCATAGAAGCGACGGGGATCCGACGCGGATTCCCGCCAATTCTACACGTGGGCGGAGTTTGTTATGAATCCTGAGAAGGAAGTCCCCGCCGGATTTTTAAAGAAAAATCCGACATAGGTTCCCCCCTCAGGAGCATAACGGGCCCATAGGTCTGGTATGGGTTGTAAGGAGACCCCCCTACGCCGAAAAAACGGCGTGGGGGTCCCCCCACAATCCATACCAGACCCGTATCCAAAGCACGCCGGCCGGCCGGTCAGGAGGGGAGTGGGGGGCGAGCGAGCGCCCCCCCCCCCTCCTGAGCCGTACCGGGCAGCATGCCCTCAACATGGGGGGGTCAGGTGCTCTGGGGCAGGGGGCGCACTGCGGCCCCCCACCCCAGAGCACCCTGTCCCCATGTTGATGAGGACAGGGCCCCTTCCCGACAACCCTGGCCGTTGGTTGTCGGGGTATGCGGGCGGGAGGCTTATCGGAATCTGGAAGCCCCCTTTAATAAGGGGGCCCCCAGATACCGGCCCCCCACCCTAAGTGAATGAGTATGGGGTACATTGTACCCCTACCCATTCACCTGCAAGAAAAGTGTAAACACAAATAAACCACAGTGTATTGAAATATTTTATTAGTTGGCCGCCGGGGGGGGGGGGGGGGGTGTGTATATGATCGCTTTTATAAAAGCGCCCCCCTCCGGCGGGCTTCTGCGGGGGGGGGTGGGTGCCGCTGTTCTTCACCGCCGTCTGGTTCTCTTCCGCCGCCAGGGGGGGGGCGCTTTGAAAAAAGCGCCCACCACCTGGCGGGCTTCCTTCGACATCTTCGGCGGCGGGGTCTTCTCCCACTCTCCGGGGTCTTCTCCCACTCTCCGGGGTCTTCTCCCACTCTCCGGGGTCTTCTCCGGCTCTCCGGGGGTCTTCTCCGGCTCTCCGGGGGTCTTCTTCTTCTTCAGGACTCGCCGCCGCTATCTTCGTGTTAGCTCAATTACTGGCGGCGGCGAGTCCCCTCTTCTGTGACGTCTTCTTCTTCTTCTCCAGATGTTGACGTGACGCTTCCTTCCGCTGTTATGGCTGGCGCGCGGCTCGCAGCGAATTATATAGGCCTGTCTTGTGACGTCGCAGTCCCATCATGCTCCGGTAGGTACCATGATGGGACTGCGACGTCACAAGACAGGCCTATATAACTCGCTGCGAGCCGCGCGCCAGCCATAACAGCGGAAGGAAGCGTTGCGTCAACATCTGGAGAAGAAGAAGAAGACGTCACAGAAGAGGGGACTCGCCGCCGCCAGTAATTGAGCCAACACGAAGATAGCGGCGGCGAGTCCTGAAGAAGAAGACCCCCGGAGAGCAGAGAAGACCCCCGCAGAGCCGGAGAAGACCCCCGGAGAGCCGGAGAAGACCCCGGAGAGCCGGAGAAGACCCCGGAGAGTGGGAGAAGACCCCCCCGCCGCCGAAGATGTTGAAGGAAGCCCGCCGGGTGGTGGGCGCTTTTATCAAAGTGCCCCCCCCCCGGCGGCGGAAGAGAACCAGACGGCGGTGAAGAACAGCGGCACCCACCCCCCCGCAGAAGCCCGGAGGGGGGCGCTTTTATAAAAGCGATCATACACACCCCCCCCCCCGGCGGCCAACTAATAAAATATTTCAATACACTGTGTGGTTTATTTGTGTTTACACCTTTCTTGCAGGTGAATGGGTAGGGGTACAATGTACCCCATACTCATTCACTTAGGGTGGGGGGCCGGTATCTGGGGGCCCCCTTATTAAAGGGGGCTTCCAGATTCCGATAAGACTCCCGCCCGCATACCCCGACAACCAACGGCCAGGGTTGTCGGGAAGGGGCCCTGTCCTCATCAACATGGGGACAGGGAGCTCTGGGGTGGGGGGCCGCAGTGTGCCCCCTGCCCCAGAGCACCTGACCCCCCCATGTTGAGGGCATGCTGCCCGGTACGGCTCAGGAGGGGGGGGGGGCGCTCGCTTGCACCCCACTCCCCTCCTGACCGGCCGGCCGGCGTGCTTTGGATACGGGTCTGGTATGGATTGTAGGGGGGACCCCCACGCCGTTTTTTCGGGATAGGGGGGTCTCCTTACAACCCATACCAGACCTAAGGGCCCGTTATGCTCCTGAGGGGGGAACCCATGCCGGATTTTTAGTTAAAATCCGGCGGGGACTTCCTTCTCAGGATTCATAACAAACTCCGCCCACGTGTAGAATTGGCGGGAATCCGCGTCGGATCCCCGTCGCTTCTATGACGCACTCGCTGGAATGTGCTTTTACTATTCCAGCGAGTGCGAGATGTCGGCAGCCTGTCGCCGAGAATCAGTGCGATGCTGTCGTGCTATAAACACATTCTCGGCGGCAGGCACTGTACTTGCAATTTGTTTTGCACATGGACTCTATACAGTTTTATGACTGTTCACTTTAATATTCATTTTTTTACGGCATTGTCTTTTCTAAATGTTTTGCACTTATTGTACATATGTAACATTATGGCATCTAAGTTATAGTTTAAGCTAGTTATTGTCTTACATTTATTGTGTTTACCACATACACTAATTTCCCTAGCGCCCCTATCCACCATTTCACAACGACTAAATACAGCTATCTGCATTTATTAGGGAGCAGCTCTTCACTTAGTATTATTAACTATCCCCATTTTTTGGCGCGAGATTCCCTTTTTCTTTTCACATGTTTTAGGGGTTGCCAACTGTTGGGTTAATTTGCTCATGTTTGGTGGGAATGCCCCAGAATCAGGCCAGAAAGTTACTTGTTGCGAGATTATGAGACCTTCGGAATTCATCTTACTGAACGCTCGCCTCCCTGGGATATCCAAGCACACGCGTAGATTAATTCACTTTATTTTGCTTGGTGCGAAGATCACGTTAGCCAGAGCCTGGAAACTCCCAAACGTCTCCAGCAGGGCAGTGATCAGGAAGGTCTCATGGATCATGACTCAGGAAAAGGTTACAGCTATTTTAAATGATACAGTGGCTAATTTTGAATTGGTTTGGGGCTCCTGGGCTCAGTATATGGGTATTTCTCTTATCCCCGGAATTTAAACCAACCTTTTTTTCTCCCTGGTCGTTGGTCCAGGGGACGGTCTGTTTATCTGGGGGCCCCTGCCCGTGGATGGGTGGACTGGGGGACCTCCACTCTTTGACACAGTGAGTTCCCTTTAGGGGTGCTGGGGTTGGTGGTTCTGCGGCTGCCCTCCGGTTTCAGGTTTGGGCTTCCTAGGGCTGGGGTAGGGACTCTGGCATTGTTGTTTTGGTTTGAAGCTGAGGGGGGTTGTGTACTACCTTTTTGATTTCACAGGGTTACTTCTGGTTTTTCACATTTTTTTTCTGAGTTGTGTTTTAAAATGCCCTGTCGTTTTTAATCTTTTGTTTATATTGGATTGTCGGTTTTGGCAATCCCTTTGCTCTTTGCTGTATGTACAATTCTTTTGTTTTGTTTTTCTATGTGACTGTATATCTAGTTGCTCTGTAATCTTTTTCTTTTGAAAAAAAAACTCCTTGAAAGTAAAAAAAAAAATGCTTTGATTTCACTCCTCACTACCTATCACAGTTTTAGAGGCCATGAAATACCCAGATAGCACAAAACCCCTGCAAATGACCCCATTTGGGAAAGTAAACACCCCAAGGTATTTGCCAAGAGACATGGAGAGTATTTTGTTTGTTTTGGAAAATAAAGACAGAAAAGGAATGCTTATTTTTTTTTTTACATTTTCAAAACTTTGTGACAAATGCGAGATCTGCAAAATACTCAACATCACTCTCAGCATCACCTACAGCAAATAGCTTGGGGTGTCTACTTTTTGTGCAATCTGGGCATTTCATGGCCTCTGAAACTGTGGTAGTGAGGAGTGAAATCAAGAATCTATGCTCTTAGAAAGCCTGAATGAGGTGATTGGCAGTTTGTACAGGACTCCAAAAACCAAAGTCTCACATTTGGCTTCCCCATACTCAGAAGAAGCAGCAAAATGTATTTTGGGGTGTAATTTCACATATGCCCATTGCATGTTTTAAGCAATATATAATTTCAGTGACAACTTTATGTAAAATAGTTTTTTTTTTTTTTTTGTAATTTTTCAATTACTTGTGACCAAAAAATTAAATACTCAATGTGCTCAGCAAGCCTCTCAGTAAATTCATTGGGGTGTCTACTTTCCAAAATGGGGTCACTGGGGGGGGGGGGGCGGGTTGTACTGCCCTGCCATTTTAGCACCTCAAGAAATGAAATAGGCAGTCATAAAATAAAAAATGTGTAGATTCCAGAAAAAAAGGTACCTTAGTTTGTAGCTATAACTTTTTGCGCAAACCAATGAATATACGTTTATTGAATTGTTTTTCATTTCAATAGGTTTTTATTGAAGTTTTATGCAAACAAGGGAATAAAAGATAAAACAAACAAAATAGATCATAAGCATATGGAGGTCTGTATATCTTCATCGGATACATTTAAAACACATGCAAGAATGGGATAGTAGATAATAACGTATTAAACACTGAAACAAAGATTTTGAACCATTGATTATGAAACATTAAACATCAAATAACCACAGTGCTCAGTAAATCTTAGTACTGCCTCTTGGTCAAAGCTCCGGGTTGGCACACCGCCCACTCCCCCACGCACCCCTTTGGGAGCACTCTGTGCGTCGGGAGAGCTGACGGCGGCCGCCCGCATATCCCTCCCTAATACATCTGAAGACACCAAGGCCCATAGCACTGTCATAGACCACGGGCCCGGGCGACCGAGGCCCGCACTCCACGGCAAAAGGCCTGCACATCGTGAGCACCTCCGATATTTAGCACATAAAGACCATATGGTCAAGAATAATGAGTGAACTAAAGAAATCCAACAAAATAAAAATAGAACAAGAACAAAAAATAAACTGAAATAATAAATTATAAAGTATAAAGTGTTGTTCCTCCTTGTAACCCTTAGACAGAAGTGATCATCAATGTTTATGAACCGAACTATACCACCTATTCCACCTATACCATTTACGTTCCATATTGGTCATTTTTCCCTGAGATGCGGCAAACAATAGTTCATAGGAGGCATGGGTATTAGTCGTTTCCACCACTTCACTCATCGAAGGTGGGCCTACATCCCTCCAGTGTCTTGCAATACTTAACCTAGTACTGAGTAGTAAATGAGTGATTATGGTTCTTGAGGAGAACGGGACACTATCTAAGCCTAGGGATAGAAGCGCCGCCCCGCCGAGGGGATAATCCGGACCCCTGCGAGCTGGGATATTAGATTAAACACACTCACCCATAATTGAGTGAGTGAAGGACAGGCCCACAGGATATGGTGCAGCGTCCCTACCTCTCCGCAGCTTCTCCAGCACAGGGAGGAGATTTTGGGGTCAAATTTAGACAGGCGAGATGGTGTTAGGTACCACCGCACCAGAATTTTGTGCGATAGTTCCCACAGATTCACACTCTTAGTCGCAGAGAATGTGCTCCGTAAAGCTGATTGCCATTGATCATCAGAGAACGTTGCACCTATATCCCGCTCCCACGTTTCCATATACGAGGTTTTAATAAATATGTTTTTGTTGTTTAAGAGATTATAAAATAGCGATATCCCCTTAATGTTAGTCGTGGGGTTGGTAAAATATAGCATAGCTCGCCAGGGGAGTGTGGTAGATGTTTGGGGTGACATTTTGAGGAAGTGAGATATTTGGAGATGCCTATACAGGTCAGTGTCCGCCAAGTCAAATTCGCCCTGTAGAGTCTGAAATGACTTAAGAGTGGGGCCTGACATCAAATCTCCTACTGTTTTGATGCCTTTAATTAACCAGTGCGCAACAGATATGCCTGGTATGATCAATGGTAGACTGGAGATGGGAAGGGGTAACATTTTAACGTCCTGACCTGAAAAGGTGTGAGAAACAAACTTCTCCCAGGCGCGAATAGTGGCTACCATCGTGGGAGAGAGTTGGGTCAGGGCCGGCATAAGGATTCGACTGGATAATAAAATGTCAGATAAACAATGACTCGGGACCTGCGCTACTTCCAATTCTAACCATCTAGGGGTGTGGCTTTGCACGAACCATAGCCTAGCCTGCGAGAGAACTGCGGCTGAGTGGTAGTCCTTTAGGAGGACATGACCAATACCCCCGACTCTTCTACCCGCTATTAGCTTTTTAAATGAACATCTCGCTTTCCTGCCTTGCCATAAGAAACTGTTCAGTAGGGACTGAAGTTTTGAAAAGAAGGAGGCGGGGACAGGGATCGGTAGCGACCTGAAGAGATACAATAATTGCGGTAGGACTATCATTTTAAATGCCGCTAGACGGCCGGACCAAAGCAGTTCAATTTTGGATATATCTCGTAGTGACTTGCTCATAGAGCCGAGAAGCGGGGCATAGTTAGCTGCAAACAATTCACCATTAGTTGCCGTTAGTGATATACCCAGGTATTTCAAACCACTATCTTTCCAGGTGTATGGAAATCTAGCGGCGAGTCTTTTCCTCAGTGGGGGGGCTATACCCACTCCCATAAGGTAGGACTTACTTTCATTTACTTTATAGTAAGACAGTTTATTAAACATTTCCAGAGCCGCATGGGCCGAAGCCAGGGAGGATTCCACGTCTGTGAGAATTAAGATGATATCATCTGCGAATAGGCTAATGGTGTGAGTAGAGTTTTGGGTAGGAAAGCCTTTAATGTCAGGATGTGAGCGAAAGTATATAGCTAGGGGTTCCATTAGTAGGTTAAAAATTAGTGGGGATAATGGGCACCCCTGTCTGGTGCCATTGGAAATTAAAAAAGGACTGGACAAAACTCCTGACGCAAGCACCTGGGCGGAGGGGTTGGAATATAGGGCCATAATTGCGGACAGGATAGGACCCACAAAGCCGAATCTCTCCAAAACTCGAGCCATATAGGTCCAGTGAATGCGATCAAAGGCCTTCTCTGCGTCTAAAGCCAAGAACAGAGAAGGCCTTTTATGCAGGTTGGCCAAGTGAATAATATTAATCAACCTGCGAGTGGCGTCCGAAGTCTGACGCCCCCTGGTGAATCCCGTCTGGTCGGGATGTATAATCAGAGGGAGAATGTCTAATAGGCGTGTGGCAATGATCTTAGCATACATTTTTACATCTACGTTAAGTAGGGATATTGGCCTAAAATTCGCAGGTGACGTAGGTTCCTTCCCTGGCTTCGGCAAGGTCACAATGATAGCGGATAACATTTCAGTAGGGAAGGCGGCCGAGGCAGCAGCAGCATTGAACACACCCTCCAAGTAAGGGGTCAAGATCTGATTGAAGGTTTTGTAGTAATCCCCCGTAAACCCGTCGGGGCCAGGGGCTTTATTTTTAGGGAGGGACTCAATAGCCTTGCGGATTTCCTCTTTGCTAAAGGGCTGGTTTAGTGATCGTAGTTGATTAGGGGATAAAGATGGTATATTCAGGCCCTGCAAGAATTTGCCTATGGCATCTGGTTCAGGTTGGAAAGTATCTGCATCGTTTTTTAAGTTATACAGGGAACCGTAGTAGTGGCTGAAAGCATCTGCTATAGCTTGAGGATGCTGGAGCTTACATTTGCTAACGGGATGGATAATATAAGGAATCTTGAGTTTATGTCTTACACCTTTCACTGTGCGGGCCAATAATTTACCTGCCTTGTTACCCGTTGCATAGTACGTCATTTTTAACCTACGGGACGATTTTTCGAATGATTCCAGTAACAGGAGCCTGAGGTCATGTCTCAGTGTGTTTAATTTTTGGGAGAGTACCGGGGAGGGATTTTGCTTGTTAGATGTTTCAAGCCTGAATATTTCTTTGGTAAGGTCTGTTAACTTCTGCTGCCGCTGCCTCTTTGCCCTCGCCCCCAATTGGATGAGGATGCCTCTGACATACGCCTTATGGGCGTTCCACAAGACAAATTGATCCTGAACAGAGCCAACATTAGTACTGAAAAAATCATTTAAGTGTCTTTCGATGAGTTTCTTAGACTCATCTTGCTGCAGCAAGAATGAGTTGACCCTCCATAGAGACGGTGCACTGTCAGCCATGCCATCTTCCAGGGTGAGGGTGATGGATGCGTGGTCCGACCACGTAATTGAATTGATGGCAGTGTCTGACACCTTGGAGAGGGTGAGCTGGTCGACTAAGAAGAGATCAATTCTGGAGTAAGCCCCATGGGGCGAGGAAAAAAAAGTGAAATCTCGTTCCCCGGCGTGTAGACACCTCCAGGCGTCGAATAGATCATGGTTGTGTATTGAAGTTGCCAATACCGGGCTCGAGCGTTTGGCGCCTGAGGAGGAGTCAACACTTGGGTCCGGGGTTAGCATTGAAATCTCCACATATGACCAGCCTTCCCCTCTGGTGCGCCATAACTTTGGCCATTAATCTATTGAAGAAACGAACTTGGTGCTTGTTCGGGGAGTAGATATTCACAATAGTGAATGTGGTGGTGTTAATGTCACATATCAAAACAATGTATCGGCCCCCCGTGTCGGGGATAACTTCATGGAGTTTAAAAGCAACCGTGTCACTGATGGCTGTGAGTACACCCTTCGTTTTATTAGATGAGTTGGCGGTAAAGACGTGCGGGAAGCGTCCATGTGAACATTGAGGGGGAGACAGTGAGGAAAAGTGCGTTTCTTGCACACACAGAACGTCCGCCCGATTGGAAGTGGCCTCTTTCCACATGGACTTCCTCTTAACAGGGTGGTTTAGACCATTGGAGTTAATAGAAAGAAATTTTACCCCCATTGTAACGGCAATAGAACAATGTGTAGAGAATTATTGCAGGGGATCATTTGTAAGGGAAGGTCTCCCTCCAGTGGCCAAACAGGGCATGGCAAGTAATAAATTGGTTGTATCAAGAAGAGGTCAAGAGAGCACTCACGGTTAGTTGAGAGGGTAAAGGCGTCCCGAACGATGGTAGGTAGATAGAAGAGGCCAGGTTTCTCACTTTCTCCATGCAGGGGGAAGCTCTTCTTCCGTAGACAATGATTGCAACGCTGAAGCAGCACTTGAGGATGATGGGTAAAAAAAAGGAGGAACATAAAAGGAAAGGGAGTGAACAGGAAAACAAAAAAATAACAAAAACAGTCAAATACTTGGCGAGTAGCCAACATGCGCTGGTTATGAACCGTACGCACCCTAAAAGGGATACCTGAGAGCAGCAACAGGCTGCACAAATTAAATGGGGGTGAGTCCAGGCCCAAAGGCTCTCCGAGACTCCTACCAGGAGAGAACAAGTAGGTAGGTACCCCAACCGGATTCAATTGTGAGACTTGGCGTTCCTGTTAGTGACAGTTTTCCACGCGGGGTCAGACCGCGCCCTGGGTCTGGGGTAGGTTGCCGGAGCAACCTCTTCTTCCGGGAGAATCCCCCACTCCTCCAGCAAAGAGATGCCTTTTTCCAGGGTGTCCACATTGTGCGTGTGGCCCTCCCTGGTGACGGACAATTTAGCAGGGTAGCTCCACCTATAAATAATCTTGTGGTTTCTGAGGGCCTTGGTTATGGTGTTTAAATTTCTTCTCCTTTGCAGAGTATATTGGGATAGGTCTGCAAAGAACTGTAGATTTTGATACTGCGAGGGGATCTTCTCTTTTTTGCGCATAACCGCCATTAGTTGCTCTTTAGCATGGAAGAAGTGGAACCTCAGAATAATGTCCCTGGGGACCTGTTCAGGCAAGAAGGCAGGTTTGGGCAGTCTATGTATTCTGTCCACTGTGAGCTCTAGGTCAGAGAGATCTGGGAGAAGTTCTTTGAACAGGGAGGAGGCAAAAGAGCGCAGATCGGATTGCAAAACGGACTCAGGGACCCCTCTCACTTTCATATTGTTGCGTCTGTTTCTGTCCTCGATATCTGCGAGCTTGGCTTTGATCCATTCCGTGTCGCTTTCCCTCTCCTCATGCGAGTCAACCAGGTCATTTATAGTGACAGCGTATTCCCCCATCTTGTGCTCAATATGTTCCACCCTGTCTTCCACAGCCTGTATATCTGTATGAAATTTGTGCATACACTGCATCATATCTGATTGCAGTGAGCTCCTTAGGGACAGCAGCATGTCCTTCATCACAGTGTCTATGACAGGTTGGTGGTTGGTGGGGAAGGACTCGATAGAGTCTGGCAGCTCCCGGGTGTCATCCCCTGACTCAGGCATAGGGCTGGCTGGCTGCAGTAATCCCTCTCTGTCTAGCCTGGGTTTGGCTTTAGCTGGGCTGCCTGACGCCGAGGAGGGAGAGGGAGACTGCATGGTGCTAGGGGTTAACTTATCCTGGTGTCCGCGTGATATTTCAGGTCTGCCTGCACGTGTTATGTGTGCTGGTGTGGACGCTGCTGCGGCGCCATCTTGCCTACCTCCTCGCTGATTAGGGGAGAAAAAGTCCGTCAGCCGCTGGGGCTTTCTCTGCTCCTTCCTCTTTCTAGTCATGGTCCCAGGGGTCTCCAGAGCTGGAACGCCGGGTGTGGCAGCCGAAAACCGGGTCCGGAGGGATGATATGAGCCGCTAGTTCTCAGCTGGATGCGGAGCTCCGGGTCTAAGCCGCCATTCAGCTCCGCCGCAGGCCACGCCCCCTATTGAATTGTTTTTTACCTCTGGCTGAATGCTTTTTTACCTAAATATATAACTAAAACTTTAGTTTATGGTATTTTTTTATAACAAAAATAATATTTTTTAGTTTATATTGCAAAAAATAAAAAATGGCAGAGGTGATGAAATACTACCAAAATTGCATGACCACGCAATTACCAGTTAAAGCAGCATAGTGCCAAATTGTAAAAGTGCTCTGGATTTAGGGAAGGAGTAACACCTTCCAGGGCTAAAGTGGTTAAGCTTTATGCACTTTCAGACAGAGGCACATGACGTCAAGATGGCCGAGCAGCTAGGGATTACCAAAAGTTTTCCTTTTGTTTCTCAAAGGCTTTGGTGGCCCTCTTTCTGTAAAGGACTCCAGTTTCTATGTAAAAGCTTGCAAAACCAGTGCCTGCTGTAAGATGTCAAAAGTTAATCCCTGCCCTCTGGATTACCCCTACCTTTGTCTGTCCCAAAATGTGATTGGACGCACATCCAAGCTAACTTGTCCTCGAGTTATACTGCCCAAAAACACTTTGTGGATTGCCTCTGCTCTCAGGTTTCTCAGATTAAAAATGAGGATTGGTCTGGCCATCTACAAGAAATCTGCCTCTCAGAATTTCCTCTTTAGGACTAGGCCCCTAGGTTTATCAGGCCTTACAATGTTATTCACCAGGTTAACCAGGTATCCTTTAGACTACATTTTCCTGTCTCAATGAGGATCCCTAATGTCTTTCATGTTCCTCTTCTAAAACAACTTCAGAAGAATACCATATCATCTCAGCCACTGCTCATGGTCAACGAAAAGGGAGAATACAAAGTGGAAGGTATTCTGACTCCAGGAAAGTGAGGAATTTTCTCCAGTATCTGGTTGCGTGGAAGGGCTTCAGCCCTGAGGAAAATTCATGTGTCCCTGCTGCATCTGTTGATGCGAAAAGACTTGTATGGAACTTCTATTGCCAGAATCCTAACAAACCTGCTCCAGGGGGTCCGAGGGGGGTAATGTGCCAAGTTCAAGTACCTGTTCACTGTGCTCAGTATGGTAGCAAGCAAATGATCCACACAAGTATTTGAAACGTGGACATGACAGTCTGTTAAAAATAAGGGGAACTAATATCTAATGTGATAACTTTTGAAGCAATCTCCAATGCACAGTCCAGGTTGGGAGGGACATTGTGGGCAATAATAACTGGTATCTCTTGTAAATTCTCCTCTGCTGCATACACAAAATTTATTTTGGTGTCTTCTTCCTGATTCTGTGGGGGGAATGCTATAGGGAAAATGTTGCTCATGAAGTCGACTCACAGGAACAAATGCTTCATGGGGCGGGTCCTTGCTGGTAAATCAGGGCAGTGACATTTTCTTAAATATATTTGAGGTAAGTGATGGGTTGGTTACTGGATGCTTTTTGGTAGCAGACAAACAAATTAAACATGGCCATCACTTACTCGTTTCTTATACATGCAGATTCCCCATTTTGTAGCTTTCTTGGTAATATATATATATATATATTTTTTTAAGATACCACAGGGCCAGGGTTTATTTATGGTAAAGGTGACGAAAAGGGGAAAGCTAGTATAATAATCGTCCACATATAAATAGTATTCTATTTTTGAACAGGGGGTATGCCAACTCCCAGACAATTTTCCCACTGGTTTCGATATATGTGGGGTACTTGGGGGGCTGGAGATGGGAGTCTTTGCCTTCATTAACGTGGAAGGTGTACACAAATCCAGTGGCTCCATCACAAAGTTTGTTTTGTTTTAACCCATACCTGGCTCTCTTACTTGGAATATATTGTTTGAACTGCAGTCGGCCAGTAAAGTGGATAAGGGATTCCTCCACACAAATATTTTGGTCTGGGATAAACATTTCAGCAAATCGCTGTAAAAAAATAATATATTGGGGGGAGTATTGTGTACAATTTGTCGTGGTTGGGGTAATCTCAGGGAGGGAGCTGTAAATTGTTGTTAAATTGTAGGAAAAACATAATCATGTCATAGGTTGTCCTGGGCATGACAGTAGAATAAAACACCATGTGGTGGATGGGGTTTTAGGACCAGTAGGCATGCAGTTCATTTTTCTTTGTAAGGCCCATATTAAAAGGCCCAAAAACAATTAATATGTGTCTAGTGTGAGACCTCGCCATTGAAACATACGGACGTAGGATGAATTGGGGTTGAAGGCAATACATTTGTCTGTATACAGATTTGTTTGGTCCATCATACTCTGCAACAAATTTGGGGAAAAAAAAGTGTAGTGTTGGGCTGCACATCTGGCTGTGTGGTAAAAGGGGGGATTATAGCTGACCCTGAGGTGACAGACAACTATAAGAGGTTTGCCAGGGCATCGGGAAGGTAGGCCTGGGCCCGGATTCTTTGGGCTGGGTGTGTAATTCCAGGACTGGTGCTGGGATCCTCTTCTTCGGCTCTGGCACTACAGGTGGTAGGCAGGTCTTCTGATCTTGGTCCTGATCTCCTTATTCTTTTGGGAAGGGCAGTTCTCTCCACTGCTCTCATTATCCGACATGATGAGCATGGTATATGCCTTCTCAGGTCTGTAAACTCTTTTGGCCATGATAACGGTACTGATGGTGTGCCTGTGTGATGGTACTGATGGCAGTACCAATGGCAGGCCTGTGTGGCGGTTCTGCTGATGGTACTGAAAGGGCCTGTGTGACGGTACTGAGGGCAGTACTAATGGAGGGCCTGTGTGATGGTGGTACTGATAGCAGGTTTGTGTGGTGGTTCCGATGGCCATATTGATGGCGGTACTAGTGGCGGGCCTGTATGATAGATCCAGATGGGCTGTGTGACAATACTATGGTGACAGGTTCTCTTTATTGGGGGGGGGGGGGTGGCGGCGTTTGGTGCACAGTATTGTGTGAAATTAGTAATCAGACAATCACTCACTAATCTGAGCAGGGACCTCCTAGTGACAGCTCGTTTGTTTACACTTGTGATTGGACACAGCGGATCACGTGGTAAACAGCCAATTTCATTGGCTGTTTAGCCTGATCGGGGGATGGGCATTTGCTATGCCCAATTACTGCAGTGCGCGCCTCCTCTACTGTTGAGAAATGTGACCAGCTGTGATTGGACACAGCCAGTTGAACCACAGTGGTAAGCAGCATGTCGATCAGGGACGGCGTATGTCCCTCAGACATAGCCCATTCCACCATGACGGTAAATAGCCAATGATTATCATGATACAGTGTACGGACCTGGCAGTGAAAGGGTTATATGTGTGCTAAGGCATCACCAGCAGTTGCATTACAGGATCCCCATGGATTAAGGGGTGAGGTGACAAGCTTATAGCGGTTTGTACAAATGCAAAAGCAACTTAAGAGCGAAAAACTCCTTTGCTAATAAATAGAAGCCCAGATGGAAGCTCAAAGCAAAATTCTTCAAACAAAAGAGGCAGTGTTGCAGGCTCAGATGAAAGCAAAGGAGACAGCGAACCAAGCGCAAATAAAAGTTGAAAATAAATTCTCCAAATGAAAAAGGAAGAAGCGGTCGCTCTAGCAAACCTAAAAAGTAAGAATAATTATATGTGCAATGATACAGAGCTGTATCCTGTACTTCCTACTAGCAACACTATTCTGTCTCTCAATACCGAGACCTCTGTAAATGGCTGCAGAACTTCAAATCCACCACACGGATGTAGCTACTGTACACAGCAAAAGATAGCACCTTCTACCACTTACAATTAAAGAGGAAGTAAGCCCCAATGGGTTTTACTTACTCTTTTGCTCACTGCAAACTATGCAAATTAAAAGCAAAATGGGCTAGGATGCATCGCGTGCATGAGCCGTCAGTAACGGCACACTCTATGGAAGAAACAGCATGGAGGTCTGTTTCTGCCCAGCGTATGCACCGATTACATCATCGGCGCACTACAAATGAAATACCTCCTAAGCGGCGCACGTTTAGGAGATATTTCCACTACCTATAGGTAAGCCTTAATCTAGGCTTACCTATAGGTAAAAAACACACAAAAGAGTATACAACTACTTTAACTTCCAGTGGAAAGCCACCGCTGAAAAAGCCATAGAGACTATTCCACAGCTCAATGCTCTAGCAACGTCATGTTATACTGGTTTACTTAACCCCTTCCCTACCGAGTCATTGTAAAATGACGTCAGCAGGAACCCTCCCTTGATCCGGGTGGATGTCATTTGATGTTCTGGGCTTCCTCAGGAACCGGGGAACGTGCCCGGGAGCCGCGATGTCCGCCGGGCACCCGCGATTCCCACAATCATGGTAGGACCATGGATCTGTGTGTGTAAACACACAGATCCATGTCCTGTCAGAGGAGAGGAGACCGATGTGTGGTCCCATTACAGAGGAACACACATCGGTCTCCTCCACTTGTGAGTCCCCTCCCGCTACAGTTAGAATCACTCCCTAGGGAACATATTTAACCCCTTGATCGCCCCTAGTGTTAACCCCTTCCCTGCCAGTCACATTTCCACAGTAATTGGTGCAGTTTTATAGTACTAATTGCTGTATGAATGTGACTGGTCCTAAAAACGTGTCAAAAGTGTCCGACGCAATGTCACAGTCACAATAAAAATTGCAGATTGCCGCCATTACTATTTAAAAAAACAAAATTAAATGCCATAAATCTATCCCTTATTTTGTAGATGTTATAACGTTTGTGCAAACCAATCAATAAACGCTTATTGCGTCATTCGCTTAGTGCTGTCATTCGAATGGAAATTCCCCTTTATAGTGCCGTTGTATGTGTTGTACGTCACCGCGCTTTGCTAGAGCATTTTTTTTTCACAATTGTGTGTAGGCAATGCCGTTTTAATGATCAGGATGAAAAAAAACTGAATTTTTTTACAACCCAAAAAAAACGGTTGTGTGTACGCGGCATCAGCGTTTTTCACCTTAATGCATTCTATGCATTAAGGTGAAAAATTTCCTGTGCTGCAGCTGCCCTCCAAACACGGTCGCAACGGGGGCGAGCACACCAGCTCCAGACGGTGTCTCGGGTCCTCATTGGATAGATTGGCTCTTGCTGCTGTCACTCAAATCCAATGACGCAGGAGCTAGAGTGGAGGACGGGGCGGGGCTGAATGCTGCTGTCTGTGTCAATGGACACAGCAGCAGAACATGGAAGCGTGCCCACACAAGTTTCCCCAGGGAAAGTGCTTCTTCGTCAGGGCACTCGAGAAGAAGAGGAGCCAGGAGCACCACGGGGGGACCCCAGAAGAGGAGGATTGGGTCTGCTCTGTGCAAAACCCTTGCACAGGGGAGGCAAGAATGACATGTTTTATGATGCTGAAAAGTGGCTTAAAGCGGGGGTTCACCCTAAAAAAAAAAATTCTTTGTCTACCATACTAGCGTCAGCTACAGTATGCCTTTATTTTTTTTCGCTGAACTCACAGTTTAATTCATTAGTTTAGTTTCAGACTCCAGCGGGGAAATAGGCGTTCCTATGAAGAGGGGAACATGATTGACTGCCGGCTATGGCGCGTTGCGCGTTCCGAAAAAAGCCGAAATAGGACTAGGATCTATACGGCGCCTGCACAGTCAGCGCCTAGTCTGTGCGCAGGCGCCGTACAGCGCCGTGAAGAACCAAGTCCTACTCCGGCTATTTTCGGAACGTGTGACGAGCCATAGCCAGCCGTCAATCATGCTCCCCTCTTCATAGGAACGCCTATTCCCCGTGGTAGTCTGAAACGAAAGTAATGGATTAAACTGTAAGTACAGCTCAAAAAATAAAGGCATACTGTAGCTGATGCTAGTATGCTGGATTGCATGGTAGAAAGTTGTTTTTTAGGGTGAACCTCTGCTTTAAAGGGGTTGCAAAGGATCATGTTTTTTCACCTCAATGCATCCTATGCTACCCTTTTTTTTACAAATAAATATCTGATAACTGTGGCATGCATTTATATTTAGCCCCCTTTACTCTGATACCCCTAACCCCCAACTAAAGCTAGCCACACACCTATAGATTATCTGCAGATTTTCTATGGTTAGATGGAAAAGGTGCAACAGATTTCGCCATGTATGCTTTACTGTGTGGATGAAAGAATCTCCTACTTTTTCCATCTGACCATAGAAAATCTGCAGGTAATCTATAGGTGTATGGCCATTCTTAGATCGAGTGCAACCAATTTCCTTCAGAAGTCACCTAATTAGTAAATATAGTCCAAGCTGTTTTGTGAAGAGGTTTGAGAACCTTGGTGAACAAATAGTATCATGAGGGCAAAGAAACACACCAGACAGGTCAGGGATAAAGTTGTGGAGAAGTTTAAAGCAGGCTTAGGTTATAAAAAATTATCCCAAGTTTTGAACATCTCACAGAGCACTGTTCAATCCATCATCCACAACTGCAAACCTACCAAGACATGGCGGTCCACCTAAACTGACAGGCTGGGCAAGGAGAGCATTAATAAGAGAAGCAGCCAAGAGGCCCATGGTAACTCTGAAGGAGCTGCAGAGATCTACAGCTCAGGTGGGAGAATCTGTCCACAGGACCACTATTAGTTGTGCACTCCAGAAATCTGGACTTTATGGAAAGGTGGCAAGAAAAAAGTCATAAGAAGTCTCGTTTACAGTTTGCGAGAAGCCATGTGAGGGACACAACAAGCATGTGGAAGAGGGTGCTCTGGTCGGATGAGACCAAAATTTTACTTTTTGAGCTAAAAGCAAAACTTATGTGTGGCAGAAAACTAACACTGCACATCATCCTGAACACACCATCCCGACCGTGAAACATGGTAATGGCAGCATTTTGTTGTGGGGATGCTTTTCTTTAGCAGGGACAGGGAAGCTCGTCAGAGTTGATGAGAAGGTAGATGGAGACAAATACAGGGCAATCTTAGAATAAGAACGAAAAAAGAAAGAACACACCTCCTCTAATGATTTAAATTATTCCGAAAATTTATTTTAATTCTAAATTGTCACTCCCCTATTTGAGGGGTCACCGCCGTAGCTAAAAACTAAGCATATAAAGAGGGGGATGTTAACCCATAGGGAGACCAAGAAATGTTATCCCCAATGGGCAACAAAGGAGCTACCAAGGCAGGGATGGACAATAAATTAAAAAATTTTAATTTCATGTAAATGTAAATATACAAGTTTTCAGAATATTGTAGTCAGATAAATATTAAATACAAGTTGTATGTTAAAAACCCAGATGTGACCCTGCTTATCGTGGCCGGCCAATACTGCACTAATGAACCAAGTTCATATCTCGTGCAACAAAACAACATACATAAGACACCGACAAATGACAAACATAAAAAACATATAACTGAGGTTACGTGACTCACGTTGCGAAACGCGTTGACGTCACTCGGTGTCGGACGCCGCTCAGACAAACCCCTGCTGGCGCGGGTTTTTGAAGGAAAGGTTGACGGAGGACAAATTTCTCAGCACAATAATATGAGAAGACCTGAGGACCGTATCCCCACATAGTGGGACCAGTGAATTGGCCGAACGAAATAGATGTACATCATATCATAGACGGACTTTTGGATCACACAAACGGCTTGATTATCCCCTGCACGTGTTGCCTAAAACAGCTGCGTTAAAGAAACAACAATTGCTGTCAGCAAAACATTTACTACGCAGAACACGGGGAATTAACTTCAGCCACCTACCTATAGATCTCCCTACTTGGAGCCTGGTAAGATCGTTCCAATTACTTTATCAACAGTCTATGCAATTGCTCACATCAAGAAGTTCGGGGGCCAATTAAAATTAATTATTTCTTTTCATTTGGTGATATGAATTTTCATATATGCTAATATGGTCTTCAGTGAAATTTAACACTCAGCAGCTAAAAGCCCTATATATATTGGACAATTACAGAATATTATTAAGGAATCTTGCTGTTGTTGAGGTTATACAAAGATACCTATCAATTTGGACTCTATGATAATCTAATCATCCTTGGAGTTTAATAAGACTTGAGTTCATTCAAACTTGATGGACACTTTTTTTCATCTCACATACTGATTGGTGCTGCAACTCCCCTTCCCCCCCCCTTGTTTTTTCCTTCTTCCTCCCCCCTTTTTTCCTGCAGGGGTACCGCTACTGGTTATTTCCTATACTACAACCACATCTCTTTAGATAGCAACTTATACGGCATTTACCGTCAGGAATTCCCAGCAGCGGTAACCCACTCGGTGTCCGGATCACCTCAGTTATATGTTTTTTATGTTTGTCATTTGTCGGTGTCTTATGTATGTTGTTTTGTTGCACGAGATATGAACTTGGTTCATTAGTGCAGTATTGGCCGGCCACGATAAGCAGGGTCACATCTGGGTTTTTAACATACAACTTGTATTTAATATTTATCTGACTACAATATTCTGAAAACTTGTATATTTACATTTACATGAAATTAACATTTTTTTATTTATTGTCCATCCCTGCCTTGGTAGCTCCTTTGTTGCCCATTGGGGATAACATTTCTTGGTCTCCCTATGGGTTAACATCCCCCTCTTTACAATCTTAGAATAAAACTTTTTTTTTTTTTTTTCTTTTCCCTTGTTTCCTTTCTTTCCCTTCCCTCTGTCTGACCTTGACCATGATGTCACAATTGTCAGGCCCAATATTAGGGGTGCGCATCTTCACCGGCCTCACGATTCGATTACGATTATCATGTCAACTATTCGATTTGATTCCGCGATGCATCACGATTACAGCGCAAGTGCGCATGGTTCATCAAAAATATTCAAGCAGTCAGGAGAACTCCATTTTTTGTTATTCTATCTGTTCTTTAAAAAAAAAAAAAAAAACAGGAGCTCCAGGCTCTCTCCCAAAATACAGAGCAGATGATCAGAGACTGCCTGCATGCTACAGGAGATGGTCAGTGACTGCGGACATGCTACAGGAGATGGTCAGAGACTGCGGACATGCTACAGGAGATGGTCAGAGACTGCAGACATGCTACAGGAGATGGTCAGAGACTGCAGACATGCTACAGGTGATGGTCAGAGACTGCAGACATGCTACAGGTGATGGTCAGAGACTGCGGACATGCTACAGGAAATGGTCAGAGACTGCAGAAATTATACAGAAGACCAGCAGGTAAGTATGATTATTTTTTTTTATTTTAAAGAAAAAATAATACTCTTTAGTATCACTTTAACAAACCATTGAGTCTTTTGGCAGCAACTTGCATAGTAAACAGGTCAACATCACTACAAAAATTAAAAAAAGAAGACATTACAATCAGCAAGAAATATACTGCTTGCAGATCAGTAGATGGTTCCAGAGGGGAGAGATGATAGGGAAATCACAGGAAGAAATTAGACAGTAAAAGAGTGTGTGCAGCCCCCCAATGTGTTAGGCACACAGTACACACACACACACACACACACAGGATAGCTGCAGCAGAAAGGGGGGGGGTGTGCCACCTCTATCCACTCACCCATATATCAAGCATGACAGGCTCATCTCTCACCTCTGGAGCACTCTCACCCCCCCTCCCTCCTCCTCTCCTTGCAGCTTGTTTCCAGAAGGAAACTTTATGCCTCATTCCACGGATGTTAAAACAGCTGCAGTGTCAGCTCCGTGCAGTGATCTGTGTCTGTCTCCTCGTGCGGCTCGGCACCGCCCATCTGTGAGATGACCAGTGTCACTGTCCAGAGCTACAAAAACCAGGAGGGGGAGAGCGTGGGTGGGGGCAGCAGTGAGGCTACATTGCGTGCGCTGAGGGGGGGGGGGGGGCAGGCGCCAGGCGCAGCCAGCCAATCGGCAACTCATTCCGGCAAAGACATTGCTGTGCAGGAGGGAGGGGCCGCAATGACGTCATTCACAATCGATTATTGCTGAATACCGCATCGATGCAGAATCGGGAAGGGTATAATCTCGATGCATCGATGTGGCGATCATTTTCAACACCCCTACCCAATATGGGAGAAATTCCTAGACACTATTCAAAATACCTGTACACCACAGGCAGATGTAGGAATTGAGGTGTTCTTTCTTAGACTCAAAAGATTAATGGAAAAAAAGTCCAACCTAGGTTGGCACATTCGTTTTTTCGATCGTTATCTCAAAGAGGAGGTGAACCCCCAGGGGTTAAGAGTGCAAATATTCCCAACCTTTGAGGTGACAGACGTCATATTTAAAGAGAAATGGGAATATAATTTAAACCAATGTTCAGCCAATATGATGGGAATACTCAGGGAAAAACATAGTGCAGATCTATTAGAATTAGATAGAGAAATTGAGACCTTGCGGGGCACGGCAAATCAATACTCTTCCACTACTGAATTAAAAAAATAGGAGGAAGAACTAATACAACATCTAGAGAGATATAATAAAAATGTAGTCCTAAAAAAGGATCAAAAATTTTATAAGAATAAGCTAGCCTTCTTGAGTGGCTATGCCTATAGATGGCAGAAAGGTGCCACCAATCAAAGAGGAAGACCTTCTAGACAACATGTATATCATAACTCTACAGCATATGTATCCGACTCTGACTTATCTGCCTCTTCTTCTGTTTCCTCCCAGAAACCAGCTAATGAAACCAATCGTGGATCGACGAACAGAGGACGCGCACCAAAGAGGGGTAATAGTGGTGGTCATAATGCACAAGGGGGCACTCAAAAGAAACGTATTTTCTCTCCCCATACTAACACTACCATGCATCATGGAAATATTAGTAACGAAGTTAGTGAGGGTGCATAGGGTGACCTGGAATTGGGTAGCACTCTCTTTACGGAGATAAAAACGAATGAGGTTTCATCACAGAGAGAATTGGAAGCAACACCTAAGATTATACAACCTAGGACCAGTAGCAACCCAGGTTTAGTCCATTTAGGGACAATCCACACTGCACTGACACCCATAGCACACACAAAAATGGGCAAAATAGACCCTTTTGTGATAAAACAGTCGACAACACAGGACTTGATGTAATCAACCTCTCATCCTACAATCTTTCCCCGTCAGAAATAGAAGTTCTCCGATTAGGTCTGAGCTTCTCTCCAGTCCAGCAAATTGATAATGTTGTTCTGGCAAAGGATTTACATCTATTTGCCAGAAACCTTACATATAAGTATATCTTTGATAATGATAGATGCAAACTTGTAGTAAGAGAGGAAGATCTTTATAAAGGCTTAAAAGTACAAGACTTCAAGGCCCTTAAAATATTAACCACTTAACCCCCGGACCATATTGCTGCCCAATGACCAGAGCACTTTTTGTGATTCGGCACTGCGTTGCTTTAACTGACAATTGCGCGGTTGTGCGACGTGGCTCCAAAACAAAATTGACGTCCTTTTTTTCCCACAAATAGAGCTTTCTTTTGGTGGTATTTGATCATCTCTGCGGTTTTTATTTTTTGCGCTATAAACAAAAATAGAGCGACTATTTTGAAAAAATGCAATATTTTTTACATTTTGCTATAATAAATATCCCCAAAAAATATATATAAAAAACATTTTTTTACCTCAGTTTAGGCCGATACGTATTCTTCTACATATTTTTCATTAAAAAAAAAATCGCAATTAGTGTTTATTGATTGGTTTGCGCAAAAGTTATAGGGCCAGATTCAGAGAGCGATTACGCCTGTCTAACTGGTGTTAGACAGGAGTAATTTCAAATTTTGCACGCCGTATCACTAGTTTGAATCCTCAAACCATGATACGGCGGCGTTGGGCTTCGATCTGACAGGCTTACATCTTCGTATGCCTTCGAATCTACGCTGCAATCTTTTTGCGGCCGCTGGGTGGAGTTTGCGTCGTTTTCAGCGTCGGGGTATGCAAATTAGCTTTTTCCGGCGATCCACGAAGTTACGAGCGTCGTTCGCAATCCGTACGTCATTTTTTCGCTACGCAAAGTTAAACCAGCTATTAGCTGGTCTAACGTTACGCGGCCCATGTTAAGTATGGCCGTCGTTCCCGCGTCGACTTTCAATTTTTTTTTTTTTCGTCCGGGAATAGGAATGTCCGTAAACAACGCTACTCAAAAAACAACGTGATTTCGCGCAATGCACGGCGGGAAATTTGTGAACGGAGCATGCGCAGTTCGATCGCCGCGGGGACGCGCTTAATTTAAATGCCTCACGCCCCCTTATCGCGTAGTTTGATTCCGCCGGGAGAAATACACTACGCCGCCGTACCTTACGGGCCAAAATCTCTCTGAATTCCTCCTAGAGCCAGGTAAAGTATGGCGGCGTAGTGTATCTCTGATACTCTGCGGGAATCTAATTCTTTCTGAATCTGGCCCATAGTGTTTACAAAATAGGGGGTAGTTTTATGGCATTTTTATTAATATTTTTTTTTTTACTGTTAATGGCGGCGATCAGTGTTTTTTTTTAGTACTGTGACATTATGGCGAACACTTCGGACACTTTTGACACATTTTTGGGACCATTGGCATTTTTATAGCGATCAGTGCTATAAAAATTCATTGGATTACTATAAAAATGCCATTGGCAGTGAAGGGGTAAACACTAGGGGCCGGGGAAGGGGTTAAGTATGTTCCTGGGAGTGTTTTAACTGTATGGGGGGGGGGTGGACTCACTAGGGGAAATTACTGATCTTCCGTTCATACATTGTATGAACAGAAGATCAGCATTTCTCTCCCTGACAGGACCGGGAGCTTTGTGTTTACACACAAAGCTCCCGGTTCTCGCTCTGAACCGAGCAAACGCTGGTGCCCGGCGGTGATCGCGCCCGTCGGGCACGCGCTCGGGACTCGGGGGCGAGCAGAGGGCGCGCGCGCTGGCCGCCGGCGGCGCGCACGCGCCCCATAGTGGCCGCGAAAGTAGTCGACGTAGAGGTACGGGCTCTCGCCCAGGAGAGCCGACCTGCCGCAGTAAAATGATGGTGGCAGGTCGGCAAGCAGTTAAATCAACTGCTGGATGAAAATGAGAGCGCTGAGGATGTCACTGAATCTAACTTAGAAGATGATGGACAGGACATCGAGATAAATATTGAGCCCAATAAATTTAAAGCAAAGTCAGAGAAGTTCCCTAATCTTCAAACATGCCCAGCAGTATGGGCGTTTTTCAAACAAACGAAAAAAAACAAATCGAAAACTTCCCATTTTCTAGACAAACAGATTAGAATTTATCACAAGAACAACAGCAGGCACTATAGAATATTGTTCAAAATGATGAAATAGTGGTAAAACCTTCCGACAAAGGAGGAAACATACATTAATATGTGCAATAAAATTCTGAGCAATCATGAAATGGTACCAAGAGGTCCCATCTACATGTATAACCGAGGCAAGAAAACAATATCAGTCTATTTTGACATATGCATATCAGCGATCTTTGATTGATAAAGGCCTATTTGAATACTTGGACATAAAATGGCCCATCACTCCAACATTCTAATCAATATCAAAGGTGCATAAGAGCCTGACTAACCCTCCGGGCCGTCCGATAGTGATGGGAATAGGCTGTCACACAGAAACGGCCAGCAAATATGTTGACTGTCAACTCCGTCCCCATGTGATTGGGTTACCATCTTATTTGAAAGACACCCTTGATTTATTGAAAGTAATTGAGGGACTTACTGTCCCAGTAGGAACAATCCTAGCTGCCATTGATATCGAGGCACTCTATTCAAGTATACCTCATCTTAAAAGGTATAGAAATAATTTTGAGTTTCTTAACCACTTTACAACCGCCCTATAGACACAGTACGTCTGATAGCGGTGGTTTACCACGTGATAGCTCCGTCCAATGACGATACCGATCGGTTCAGTGTGAGAGGAGAGGGGAGGGAGCGGATGTCAGTGGCAGTGATGTGGGCTGGATCTGTGACAAATGTAGTCACAGATCCACCCATCCCTCCCTCCCTGCTCAGCCATCCCTGCTGCAATACTCTGCAAACTCTGGGCAATACTCTGGGGGCCAATATTTTGCAAACTCTGGGCAATACTCTGGGGGGCCAATACTCTGCAAACTCTGGGCAATACTCTGGGGGGCCAATATTTTGCAAACTCTGGGCAATACTCTGGGGGGCCAATACTCTGGGGGGCCAATACTCTGCTGGGCCAATACTCTGCAAACGCTGGGGCAATACTCTGCTGGGCAATACTCTGCAAACGCTGGGGCAATACTCTGCTGGGCAATACTCTGCATACACTCTGGGCAATAATCTGCATACACTCTGGGCAACAATCTGCATACACTCTGGGCAACAATCTGCATACACTCTGGGCAATACTCTGCATACACTCTGGGCAATACTCTGCATACACTCTGGGCAATACTCTGCATACACTCTGGGCAATACTCGGCATACACTCTGGGCAATACTCTGCAAATACTCTGGGCAATACAATGCAATACTCTGGGCAATACCCCACAATATGCCCCCCTCCTGCTTATACCGACAATACTACGATCAAAACCAGGATTGTTTTTTTTTTTTCAGGCTTCCCAGCCTAGAGGTGAGATGTGGGGTCTTATTGACCCCATATCTCACTGGAGAGGACCTGTCATATTTATATGCAAGTCCCGCCCACATATGAAAATAGTTTTCAAACCACACATGTGAGGTATCTCTGCAAACGTTAGAGCGAGAGCAATCATTTTGGCCCTAGACCTTCTCTGTCATTAAAAACATGTAACCAGTAAAAATATTTAAAGCGTCACGTATGGGGATTTTTAAGTAGTGAAGTTTGGCGCCATTCCACAAGTGTGGGCAATTGTGAAGGGTGACATGCTGGGTATCTATTTACTCGGCGTAACTTCATCTTTCATATTATGCAAAAACATTGGGCCAACTTTAATCATTTATTTTTTTCCCCAAAAAAACGTTAGAAAAATTGCTGTGCAAAAATCATGTGCAATAAAAAGTTGCAATGACAGCCATTGTATTCTCTAGAGTCTTTGCTAAAAGAGCATATATAATGTTTTGGGGTTCTATGTAATTTTCTAGCAAATAAATGATGATTTTTACATGTAGGAGAGGAATGTCAGAATTGGCCTGGGTGCTCCAGAACGCCTAATGGTGCTCCCTGCATGTTGGGCCTCTGTATGTGGCCACGCTGTGTAAAAGTCTCACACATGGGGTATCGCCATACTCGGGAGGAATAGCAGAATGTGTTTTGGGGTGTAATTTGTGGTATGCATATGCTGTGTGTGAGAAATAACCTGCTAACATGAACATTTTGTGAAAAAAAAATAAAAAATTTAAAAAAAATCTTGATTTTGCAAAGAATTGTGGGAAAAAATGACAACTTCAAAAAACTCACAATGCCTCTTTCTAAATACCTTGGAATGTCTTCTTTCCATAAATGGGTCATTTGGGGGGTATTTGTACTTTTCTGGCATGTTAGGGTCTCAAGAAATGAGAGAGATTGCCAGTACATCGGGTGTGATGAAATTGATCAATTTTCAGTAATAAATAATATCCAAAATGTATTTTTTTTTTTTTTACCAAAGATATGTAGCAGTATACATTTTAGGCCAAATTTATGAAGAAAAAATACTTTTTTTTTGCAAAATTTTATAATAGAAATGAAGAAAAATTCATTTTTTTACAAAAGTTTTGTTCTCTTTTCATTGATAGCGAAAAAAATAAAAGCCGCAGAGGTGATCAAATACCACCAAAAGAAAGATTTATTTGTGGGGGAAAAAAGGACAACAATTTCATTTGGTTACAGTGTTGTATGAGTTATTGTCATTCAAAATGTGATAGCACCTGTAACGGTCACCACCGTTTACGATCTTCCATCCAACCACGACAAGCTTATCCGACACACTGCGACAATCTTGCATACACGATCCATTCCATTTCCCATAAT
Organism: Rana kukunoris; assembly: GCA_029574335.1. NCBI lineage: Eukaryota > Metazoa > Chordata > Amphibia > Anura > Ranidae > Rana > Rana kukunoris. The sequence continues at coordinate 298,854,467 of CM056050.1, forward strand.
CAAGACGAGACTCTGCTCTGTACTTGTTTCCAAATGACTGAACACTTTATTGGCTTCTTAGCTTGCTTATATCTAGTACAGTACGTTACAGTTAATCACAGGACAATGCAATCTCCACCCCCTATTCACACTGGGGCTAATTCTCTAGCAGACATTTTGGCACCGATACTGACGAGATCTATCACATTCCTTTATCCAAAGAATTCAAATAAAATACAATCACACAATGAATTTCCCTTCAATCCACAAAGGGACCCACACCTGAGCAGCAATACATTCCTTTGCTAAACATAATTGGCATGCTAATTCAATACATCTGAAGAGAGACGGTAACACAGGGCTTTAAACACAATAAAAAGGTCTTTCAGGAGCCGATGTAAATAACACCTTTCAACAGAATGAAATGTCTTTCACAAGCCGGGTCACTTAGCATTTTAAAAGCAGATGTCTAGTAGGAACACCTTAATATTTTAGCATCCAGCCATGTGAATTATTATTAATGTCCCATCTCATGTAATACATGAATTATGATCCTATTAGCCACCCTACACCCAAAAGGCACAGGGTGGACCCAGGAGTTATTAGTGCCACCGGCACAGGAGTATCTCTCATCCTTCCAAAGTCTCTGGTTGTCAAGGTTCATTCCGTTACAGCACCGAAAGCTAAAAATTGGTCTGGCTATTAAGGGTGTTTAAGTGCCTAGTGGTCAAGGGAACAAGACAGACATAACTGGAATTTGTGCCAGTTTGTCACTACCCTACTGCAACATATTCTTACAACTAACATCTTTTTGTTTAATGGCTCCACCTACCTCCAGGTACAGGGGGTTGCGATGGGGACATCATGTGCCTCATCGTTTGCCAACCTGTACCAGGGGGTGGGGGGGGGTGGGAAAGAGCCTTATTTTCAGACGACAACACCGTAATATACCTTCGTCATATTCTATTATGGCGGAGGTATATCGACAATGTTTTGCTTGTTTGGACAAGGTCGTCCAAGGAACTGGCAGAGTTTATGATCTTTATTTCTCATAATTCATTTAATCTGAAATTTACTATACAGTCAGACACTTCAAAAATTCCTTTTTGGACCTAAGACTCTCCCTTGATACAAATGGCTCAATACACAGCAGTCTCTATAGAAAAGAGACGTCAGGCAATACAATTCTGCACTATTCAAGTGCCCGTCCACGTCCCCTAGTTAGGAGTATTCCGTTTGGGCAGTACCTGAGGATATGCCGAAATTGTACCAAGGAAGAGGACTTTGAGCGAGAGGCAAAAGCACTTAAGACTACTATTGAGAGGCTAGAGAAAAAGTCTTGAAACAGGCATACCAGCGAGCTAAATCTAAAACAAGGGAAACACTAATCTTTCAACCAAAAATCAAGGAGAAGATGTCTACTACAATGTATATTACAACTTTCAGCTCGAACCAGGACACATTCTGTAACCTAATAGCCAGTAATTTGCACTTCCTGGCCGAAGACCCGATCATTTAAAAATATGTTGCAGAGAAACCCGAAATTGTATATAGAAGGCTCCGATCCATCAGAGATAGGGTAGTCCATAGTCATTTTGCTCCTGATCCCCCAAATGCGGCTGCAATAGGGGGAAAAGGTACTTTCAGATATGGCAAATGCGATCAATGTCCCTGGGTCAAAGAAGGGACAGGATGCCCTCCACTCAGGGGGGATGTCATAAGTCGAAATCATATGCTGACTGCACCACAATTGGGGTTGTATACTTAGCCACATGTTTATGTGGTGCGTTCTATATTGGCAAAACTAAACATTCATTTGCCAGACGTATACAAGACCACTTATATTATTTAGATGCTGGATTGCTATACACCCTCAAGTATCTTATATTTACTGTATTGTATTGCTTCTGACCACTTTACTTTGGTCCGTCTGCGCATGCGCAGTAAAGGAACATTAGCTCCCAGAACTGATATGCGTCCAACGGGCAAACGACAAACACCATAATGAAGGAGCATACAGAACAGAGCTTTATAACAGCGCACGACAAGAGGTAATTGGCAGCTAAAAAGTTTGTCTTTCCTTTCTGATTCTGATACCCTTAGCTATAGGATTAACATCTGGGAACTAGAGGGTAGTGGGCCAATGGCTATGCATACCTATTAAATCAATGAGTGAGTACTTTGCACAGAAACATTATATATAAGAGAGATCTAGCAAGCCACACTATATTGCACTATATAGCAATGCCTAAACTTTTAATAGTGCTCTAAGTAATCTACTATTATCACTATCTAGTACTTGGCCACCCCTATAGTATGAACTTTATGAATTCTATTGTCATAATTTTCAGAATATCAGCACCTCTTGGCTCCATTACCTTACCTATGTGAAGCTCCTTATATTCTTATACTTTGGTGACCATCCATGTGGAATAATAAATATTAAATCAGTAGGTATCCGGATATATTTCTTTAATCATGAATATTAGATAATTGTTTTTTTTTTGTTTTTTTTAATTTAAATTATTACTTAAAATACCATTTAATTTCTAGACTACAACTCCACATACACCGTGGGCCAGATTCAGGTAGATGGGAGCATCTTTAATCTGGAGTAACGTTTCTCATTTACGTTACTCTGGCGAAATTTTAGGAGCAAGTGCTGTTATTCATAAAGCACTTGCTCCTAAAGTTGCGGCAGCGTATCGAAAATGAGCTGGCGGAATTCAAATTGGGCGGGTACGGGGCGTGTATTATTTAAACTAAGCGCAATCCCGCGGCGAACGTACTGCACATGCGTCGACTGTCAATGCATCCCAGTGTGCATGCTCCAAATTCTGTCAGTGAACGTCAATGACGTCAAATCCCCATTCATGGACGTTTTACGCAAGCGACGCGATGACGACGGCTATACTTAACATAGGATACTCCACTAGGGGGCTGCTTTATCTTTACGCCGCGTATCGCTTACGGAAACGTCGGAAAGTCACTGTGTCGCGCCCGAATACGATCGTGAATTGCCGATTCCCGCTGATTAACATACAGTGCGGAAAATAAGTATTTGAGCACCCTGCTATTTTGCAAGTTCTCCCACTTGGAAAACATGGAGGGGTCTGAAATTGTCATCGTAGGTGCATGTCCACTGTGAGAGACATAATCAAAAAAAAAAAATTCCAGAAATCACAATTTATGAATTTTTTTAACTATTTTTATTGTATGATACAGCTGCAAAGAAGTATTTGAACACCTGTCTATCAGCTAGAATTCTGACCCTCAAAGACCTGTTAGTCTGCCTTTAAAATGTCCACCTCCACTCCATTTATTATCCTAAATTAGATGCACCTGTTTGAGGTCATTAGCTGCATAAAGACACCTGTCCACCCCATACAATCAGTAAGAATCCAACTACTAACATGGCCAAGACCAAAGAGCTGTCCAAAGACACTAGCGACAAAATTGTACACCTCCACAAGGCTGGAAAGGGCTACGGGGAAATTGCCAAGCAGCTTGGTGAAAAAAGGTCCACTGTTGGAGCAATCATTAGAAAATGGAAGAAGCTAAACATGACTGTCAATCTCCCTCGGACTGGGGCTCCATGCAAAATCTCACCTCGTGGGGTCTCAATGATCCTAAGAAAGGTGAGAAATCAGCCCAGGACTACACGGGAGGAGCTGGTCAATGACCTGAAAAGAGCTGGGACCACCGTTTCCAAGGTTACTGTTGGTAATACACTAAGACGTCATGGTTTGAAATCATGCATGGCACGGAAGGTTCCCCTGCTTAAACCAGCACATGTCAAGGCCCGTCTTAAGTTTGCCAATGACCATTTGGATGATCCAGAGGAGTCATGGGAGAAAGTCATGTGGTCAGATGAGACCAAAATAGAACTTTTTGGTCATAATTCCACTAACCGTGTTTGGAGGAAGAAGAATGATGAGTACCATCCCAAGAACACCATCCCTACTGTGAAGCATGGGGGTGGTAGCATCATGCTTTGGGGTGTTTTTCTGCACATGGGACAGGGCGACTGCACTGTATTAAGGAGAGGATGACTGGGGCCATGTATTGCGAGATTTTGGGCAACAACCTCCTTCCCTCAGTTAGAGCTTTGAAGATGGGTGGAGGCTGGGTCTTCCAACATGACAATGACCCGAAGCACACAGCCAGGGTAACCAAGGAGTGGCTCTGTAAGAAGCATATCAAGGTTCTGGCGTGGCCTAGCCAGTCTCCAGACCTAAACCCAATAGAGAATCTTTGGAGGGAGCTCAAACTCTGTGTTTCTCAGCGACAGCCCAGAAACCTGACTGATCTAGAGAAGATCTGTGTGGAGGAGTGGGCCAAAATCCCTCCTCCAGTGTGTGCAAACCTGGTGAAAAACTACAAGAAACGTTTGACCTCTGTAATTGCAAACAAAGGCTACTGTACCAAATATTAACATTGATTTTCTCAGGTGTTCAAATACTTATTTGCAGCTGTATCATACAAATAAATAGTTACAAAAATCATACATTGTGATTTCTGTAATTTTTTTTTTTTTTGATTATGTCTCTCACAGTGGACATGCACCTACGATGACAATTTCAGACCCCTCCATGATTTCCAAGTGGGAGAACTTGCAAAACAGCAGGGTGTTCAAATACTTATTTTCCGCACTGTATTTTTCCGGCGTTAATCAGCGGGAACGCCCCCTGGCGCTATTTTTAAATTAAAGTTGCGATGCGATGGTGAAATTCAATTACGCCGCTCGCATCGGAACTCCAACCCTGCGTTTCTTGTTTTCTGGTTACAGAAAACAAAAACGCCGGCTTAAAGTGACAGTTAGGCTGGAGTATCACTGATACTCCAGCCTAACTCTACCTGAATATGGCCCCATAAGTACAAATAAGGTCCAGCAGCTCCACAGCAACCTAATGGGTTCTGGCTCCCATTGGGTGTATGTCCTCTAAAGATCGACTGGCACTGCCTTTGATATGCACGAGGCGCTATGTGCAATTTCTATTTAAGCCTGACAGACTAGTTGAGCACTATATCTGAAATGGATTGCCAATAATAAAAATGTAAATGATGTTGTATAAAACCCTTGAATGCAGACCTATATTAGTAACATGCGTTGTTATTTGTTCTATATATGATCAGATGAAACTGATGGATGTGGCGCCCTGATGAGGCTTAATTGTGAAACATGTTGGTGACCAGCACTACTACCTCTGTCTAGTACAACTATGATCAGCATCTGAAAAGGGCAAACAATTATTTTATTATCATGTTATTTTAGTTTTATTTAATACATTTTGTATTTCATAAAACCTGTGTGGTATCTATTAGGGCTGTTGAATATAATCGTAGAATCAATGCATCGAGATTCGACCGCCGCCGATGCTGTAGCTTTAAATAATCGGTGCATGTTGATGACGTCATCGTCGCGTCCTGCCGCGCGGAGCCGAGTGGAGAGAAAGTGTTGCCGCCTCCCCCTGTGTCGCACTCGGAGTCCTGAGTAGAGGAGACGGACACATGCATCGCCAGCACAGCAGACCCCCCCCCCAGAGCGCTCAGACACTTAGCTTTCCTCCGAGTCCGCAGCTGAAGTAAGCGTGCCATCTTTTTCCGCCTTCCGCCGACGTCATCCACAGCCGCCCCGTGTCGCTTGCTTCACTGGCAGACATGTGAGAGGAGACAGAGTGACATCTGTTGTGAGTTCCGGTCCCAGTTCCCAGAGCTTTCCTCCTCGGGTTACTATTACTATGCAGTGTGCACTGCACACAGGCTGCCTGGTACAGGGGGAGAACGTCGCCCGACTCACAACTGGCTGCTGTGGGCAGCAGCTGCAGGACTGTGGGAGAGAGACCCTGAGCAAGAAAGGCTGCACTTGTCCTCTGTCCTCCTCACAGGCAACAGGAGAGGAGACCTCCAGCAGTGAGTAGCTGAGTGCAGCACTGACTCGTGATCATCATCATCATCATCATCATCATCATCATCATCATCATCATCATCGGGTACACAACAGAGACACTGACTGTCACAGTAGTACTACTAGTACACTAATAACTGTAACCAAAGTATATATTATATTATCATATCTCTGATGCACCATGTGGAGTGGACTGCAAAATTTAAATATGCCAATTGTATGACTGTAATAATAATTGTAAATAATACATATTAATGATGGTGATTGAGTAAACTGAATTATTATATTTCTAAACATTAAACTGAGTTTGTGACCATTACATTGCACATACAATTATGGTTTATGTAGGTCTAGCTCTAATCTATTGTCCAATGTCTTACTGATTGATCAAAACTTCATTACTTTCCTTGTTTGTATGATTTAGCTCATCACTACCCCACACATGCAATGCAGTGCATGTGTGGGGCAGTGATGAGCAAAACCATAAATCATACAAACAAGGTAAGTAATGAAGTTGTTATGTGAATCAATCACTAAGACAATGAATACATAAAACCATAATTAATGAAATGGCATACGTTGTCATTTGGGGGAGGGGGCGGGAGGATGTTGGGACATATGTTGTTGTAGCTGTTTGTTCAATGCCAGTGTGCCACGAAGATTGGAGAAAGAGAGATAGAGATCACTTTACCAACCGTGACTGGCTTTCACTGAGTGACCACGGCAGCTAGCAGTAGCACAGATCACAGATAAGATGAGGGTGCATTGTTTTAACACGTAGTGACGGTGCATGGGGTAGAATAACCATCTCCTGTAGTAGGTCTGCAGTCTCTGACCATTTCCTGTAGTAGGTTTGCAGTCTCTGACCATCTCCTGTAGTAGGTCTGCAGTCTCTGACCATCTCCTGTAGCAGGTCTGCAGTCTCTGACCATCTCCTGTAGCAGGTCTGCAGTCTCTGACCATCTCCTGTAGCAGGTCTGCAGTCTCTGACCATCTCCTGTAGCAGGTCTGCAGTCTCTGACTATCTCCTGTAGCAGGTCTGCAGTCTCGGACCATCTCCTCTAGCAGGTCTGCAGTCTCTGACCATCTCCTGTAGCAGGTCTGCTGTGTTTAGACTTTGCTACATGCAGGAAGTGTTATTGTGTGTTTTTTTGTTTTGTTTTTTAAGAACAGATAGAAAAAAAATGGAGTACTTATTTTTTTCATGAAAGCCATGCGCACGAGGGGCGGAGCTTACGATCATGGCGCCGTAGGTGTGTGGCGGCGTGCCTCATGTCTCTATTGCTCTCCCTGATATGAAGAGACCTGACCTGACTATGGATACTACTGACCGCTATATCGCCAGCAGACGATTCTGATGATTGAGAAAGCTGCTTTTCTGTGCTGCTGGATCGGGGGAGGCACTAAAGCGGGGAGCTATTTGTACTACCTGCTTCCCGTGCTTCCTGTGCATAGCCTAAGGGAGTCTAAGGGGGGTCGCTGAGTGTCTTGTAGTCCCCGCTTGCTCCGTACTTTAGAGTTGCTGTCGCTGCTAGAGCCACCCCCATTGTCCCAGCCCGGCTTAGCTCGGGCGTTACCTGTAGAGTTGGAGCTGGTGGAGTCTGTCGGACCGGTGAACCTGTTGGCCGGGGGACGGGGACGTGGGCCCTCGGTGCCGCTGAAGAGATTCGGGAGCCCGCTGGAGGAGAAGGAGAACGGAGGACGGAGTCCCGGCTTCCCGGGGTGTAGAGAGCGGCGAATCGCCGGAAAGTACCGAGGGATACCGAGCCTGCAAGGAGTAAGGAACTAAAAATGGAACAGCAGTGACACCTAAAGGCGGAATAGCAAACTGCAACTAACACAGCACCAGAAGCGCGGTAAGAGAGCAGCAGCTTGTAAGATGATGGGCTAATTCCTGTGCTCTTTTCTTCCCCCTCATATACTATAAATTGTGCTAGGAAGTATATATAAAACACGGGGGTGTGAAGGACATTAGGGGCAACCCTACTGCATGATATCGGGAAGGATTACAGAGCCAGAGAAGAGCTATATATACATTTATACATATTGAAGGACTGCTAATCTATCTCAATATATTCCAAACTGTTTCCTTATCCCGTCTGTCTAATCAGCTCCACACTTGCTCCTTTCCGTGTGAGTTTTATAAACGGATGCTAAGGGGTGAACAGAGGTGATTGTGGTGAGGCATTCACTAATACCATTGACGGTCTGAATCACTCCAAGTAATAAAGTAAAGGAGAATGGTGAGGAAAGCTCCCAAAGGGAACACTATAACATCTTATTTAGTTGCCGAAAGCCAGAAACAAGTGGCAGGGAGCCCAAAAAAGAAAAAAGGGTCCCAAGACTCCCCAGTTAAAAAAAAAACAGTAGACACAGAAGTGCATCAAGTCATGGAGGAAACTCCAGAAAAGAGCAAGGACAAAGGCAAAAAGGGAGAAACACCAGAGGCTAAAGGGGTAAATAAGGATCAGCTATCCCCAGAAAAACAACAACCTAGTCCTCCTAACCGTCTCTCCGAAGGCCCACAAGCACCCCCTACAAGACAGGACATGACAGATATGATGGAAATGATGTCCCGTCTGGAGCGGACAGTTAAAGGGGAGATGGGGGCAACAAGGAGAGATATACAGAGTGTACTGCAGAGGGTGGAAGGAATAGAAGAACAACTGGAAGAGCATAAAAATGCAATAGTAGAACTGAGAGGACGAGCAGATATGGACTGGGTAGAGATAAGAAATAAAAATGCAGGAGAATAGTAGGAGAACGTGTGAGAGGACGAAAAGCAGATATGGAGCTGGACAGATTTCTAGAGATAAGAAATGCACGATATAGATTGGAGGACCAGGAGAATCGGAGATCCGATGGTGTGGATCGGGATCGGACATCGGATATTCCGATCGTGTAAGGGGTCTGATGGAAGAAGTAAAGGACGGAGAGCTGGGTGAGACACTACAAGGAATATTTAACAAAACACTCAAACGAGAACCAAATGTACTGATGCAATTCTCTAGAGTGCATAGAATACAAAGGTCTTACAATGCCCAGAGAGATTCACCAAGGGACATCATAGTAAGGTTTCAGGACTTCCAATTAAAAGAGTTAGTGTCCCAAAGTACGAGAAACTCGGTGACAATGGAATATAAAGGCACACAGTTACTTATATTTTCAGATCTATCTCCAGAAACTCTAGCACGTAAAAGGGCTCTGAAACCGGTAACGAATCATCTCCGGGAAAACAACATTACTTATAGATGGGGCTTTCCGGCCTGCCTGTCAGTTAAAAACCAGGGAGTCTCTGCATATATCCGGTTTCCAGAAGATGTAGAAGAATTTTGTAATAAACTGAGTATACAACACATTAAAGTGGATAACTGGGAAAAGAGACCCCCGGCCTGGAAGAGGTGGAAGGACCAGGACTGGAATAGGGTGTAGAGTCGAGAATATGGGACCTAACGAGGAACAAGAGAGGGGAGAGCTTATGAGAGTGGCTCAACCCTCTCTTTGTTTCTTCTCTTTCTTGGACTTTTTTATTTTTTTCTGGATTATCTCTGTTTTAATCAGAGATGCAGAGAATTTTTTCCTCCTTGTTTTTTTTTTTTTTTTCCTTTAGGTACCTGTGATGTAATATTTCTTCCATCTCTCCTCCCCCCCCTTTTTTTGGGGGGGAGAGGAGGATTGGAACAAATCGGTGGAGAGGAAAGAAGTACCCAGGATTCTATAAGCATGGTCAGGTCTATCGGGGGGAAACGAGGAGACATGGGGTAGATAGGTCTCCCCCTAATCCGGGAGCCGACCTTATAATGAGGGAAGGTAATCGGAAAGGGGGGGACCTATTAAGGCCCCTGGAGGGGCCCACTCGGCAAGTCGCCTGACAAGGCGTGTTTCGAGGGTGTCTAACATTGAGGTACAATGTGCTTGGGGGGGGGTGGGTGGGGTATATGTGGTTTATGTGGTCTCCTTGTTCTCATGATATGCAGGCTAAGACTGGTGGCATTAATTTTGACCTGGAGAGTCTTCTATGTCAAGCAGGGGTCTGATCCAAGAACAAAACTTAGAAAATGGCTATATTAAAGTTTGCTACGTATAATGTACGGGGGTTAAATAACCCCAATAAGCGATATCAGATACTGCAGGAGATGAGAAGACTCTCGGTCAATATAGTGTTTCTACAAGAAACTCACCTAAAGATAACATCTAAGACCAGATTAAACTCGAAAGAGTTTCCTACCTGGTTTCATAGTTACTCCCCAAATAAGAGATCAAAAGGTACGGCAATAGGATTTGACAGAAATACACGGTTTATTCCAGAAGCTACAGAAATGGATCCTGAAGGTAGATATCTGTTTATTAAAGGGCATATATCCAACATTAAATATACACTAGCCAATGTATACTGTCCTAATGTAAGGCCAGCATTATATTTGAAGAAAATACTGAATAAACTAGAAGGATTTAGAGATGGTAAAGTGATCCTAGCAGGGGACTTCAATTTTGTTTTTGACCCCCTGCTGGACACCCAACCGATATCGCTTAGATCAGAGGGGAAGTATGTAAAGGGAATTAAACACAAATTATGCAAAATGCAACTAGTAGAAGCTTGGAGAATTCTCCATCCTAGAGAGAAGGATTTTACATATTTCTCCTCTGTACATAGATCATATTCGAGAATAGACCATATCATTCTAGATCATCGGCTACTGGAGGGACTGAAAAAGGTAGATATAAATTCTATAACACTATCGGACCATGCCCCGGTGGTGCTGGATCTAGATATGGAGGAGGTCCCGGCAGGACAAAGATCTTGGAAATTGGACGAGTCTCTCCTGAGTAACATCAAGATAGCCGATGATCTAGAAAAAGATATGGGTCTGTTCTTTTTGGAAAATGATATAGAAAATATAGCTCCCACAACACTATGGGAAACTCACAAAGTTTATATGAGAGGGAGGTTGATAGCTGAAAATGCCAAAAGAAGGAATATTAGGTCAGCCCAGAGGCAAAGGTTACTGGAAGAGATCTGGAGCCTAGAACAGATACATAAAAATTCTCAGGAAGAGGATGTATTAACATCACTAACAAGGAAGAGAGAGGACCTGCGCAACCTATAAGAACAAGAGACCAAATGGGTGTTTAATAAAGTGAATAACAATTTCTATGCTATGGGAAACAAACCTGGGAGATTTTTGGCAAGGATGATTAAACCTAGAAACTCGCAAAACTTTATTCTTAAGATAAAAGATAAGAAGGGGAACATGAGACACTCCACTAAGGAGATTAGTAAAACATTCCAGGAATATTATCAAAACCTATATAAGGTTAATAAAGATCAAGGGACATTAGAAACCCAGAATAAGAGCAAGAAAATTAAACAATATTTAGAAAAGATAAAGACCCCGGGTTTAGCAGAGGAAGTAATAAGAAACTTAGAAAGAGAAATTACAAACGAGGAAATAAGTCAAATCATAAAAAATACTAAGATGGGAAAGAGCCCTGGCCCAGATGGGTACACCTCAGCTTACTATAAAAGATTTGGGGGGATCTTAATACCTTTCTTCCAGAGGTATATGAATTCCATTAGAGGAGGAATGGAGATACGGGAAGAGGCACTGGGAGCCCATATAACCTTGATAGGTAAAGAAGATAAGGACCCCTCGTTATGTGCAAGTTATAGACCTATATCCCTGATTAATGTTGATATAAAGATCTACTCAAAAATCCTGGCGGAAAAAATAAGGCCTCTCCTGCCGGGATTGATTGAGAATGACCAGGCAGGGTTTATACCGGGGAGAGAAACTAGGGAGAATGTCCTAAGAGCCATGTTTCTGATACAAAAGGCCAAAAAGAGTAAAGAGCCAGTACTATTCCTGTCACTAGATGCCGAAAAGGCTTTTGACAGGCTGGACTGGGAATTTATGCTAGCAACCTTAACACATGTTGGATTTGGCCCAAATATGCTCAAGTGGATAAGCGCCTTATACTCTAATCCTTCGGCCCAGGTGAGGGTGAATGGTACCCTGTCAGATAGATTCCCACTTTATAACGGGACTCGTCAAGGGTGCCCGCTCTCCCCTCTTCTGTTTGTTTTGACACTAGAGCCACTCCTGGAGAAAATTAGGATGACCCAGGAAATAGAAGGAATAAAGGTGGGCGGGAGGGAGCACAAGATCTCTGCGTTCGCAGACGACATGATGTTGTATGTATCTAACCCGAGACAAACACTGCCGAGAATAATAGCGGAATACGAGAAATATGGCGAGATATCAAATTTAAAAATCAATCAAGAGAAAACAGAGATCCTTAGTATCTCGGTCGGCCGTAGCGAACGCAGGGATCTTGAGGCCCTATACCCATTTAAGTGGAAACAGAGGGGGATGAGATATCTGGGGGTTTTTCTATCTACAACAGAAAGATACCTATATGAAGATAATTATATACTTTTATTAAACAAATTAAAAGCAGATTTAAAGGGATATAATGTGAACAGAGTATCCTGGCTAGGAAGGATAAACATTATAAAGATGATGATACTACCTAAAGCCTTATATATTTTTCAAACACTCCCGATTAAAATTCCAGAAGCTGTTTTTACAGTACTGGGCAAGATAATCAGAGGTTTCATATGGAAGGAAAGAAAATCCCGCATAGCGGTAGGAACCCTGATTAGACCAAGACATGAGGGAGGAATACAACTACCTGACTTTAAGAGGTACTTTGAGGCATCAGTACTGAGGAGAATACTAGACTGGTCTCAGATGGAGGTGGGGGGGTAAGAAAAAAGAGGTGGGTAGAAGTAGAAGAGAGTTTAAGTGTTCAAGATCTGGGAAACAGAATATGGGTTCCGATGCAATATAGAGGACTCCCTCAGGACACCCCCATAATGACTAAAGAAACGTACAAAATATGGGACAGAATATGTAAAAAGAAAGAATGGTCCTATAATAGTCCATTAATGCCTCTTACGGGTACAGACTATTTCCCACCGGGGAAAGAGGGTGGCATATTTAGAAGATGGTCAACCTCGGAAACATTAACATTAAGGGATTTAATGAAGGGGGATGTTATGTGTTCCATTCAGGAGCTACAAGAGAGACACGGAGTGTTACCAGGAGATGCGTGGGGTTATAGACAGGTCCAACACTTTATAAACACCTTACCGAAGCCGCTGCGGGCCCCTAATGATCTAAATCAATGGGAAAAAGGCGTTAGTACGAGGGGGAGCAGGACGACAGGGGCTCTCCAACATATATAAGATATTGACACCCAGTGGGGAAGCCGAGGCAGGTAAAATACTGGGAAGTTGGGAATTAGAACTGAACCAAACTATAGGTACGGAACAAAAAAGGAAAGTATTAGAATATGCCTATGCTACCTCAATGGACGCAAAGGTTAAAGAGATTAAGAAATTATAAGCTCCTCATCAAATGGTACTATGTCCCAATGAAAATGCACAAAATAGACAGGGAGGTTTCGCCCCTATGCTGGAGAGAATGCGGGATGGAGGGAACTCATGCCCACATATGGTGGCAATGTCCCCGGATACAAGTATTCTGGAAAGAAATATTAACCCAGATAAAGAGGATAAGTGGGTACGAGGTGAAACAGGACCCCTGGGAATGTTTATTTCATAATACGGGGATGTCTAGAAAAAAATATAGGGGCTCACTGGTCTCACACCTACTAAATGGAGCTAAGGCGCTTATCCCTAGGCACTGGAAGGAAAAGGAAGCTCCCTCAGTAGAGGAATGGATAAGAGAAATAGATAGAATTAAAATGATGGAGGAATTATGGTCATTTCACGACAATTCTAGGATGAGACACGAGGGGATTTGGGGGAGATGGGGGGAGTTCAGGGGGGGAGGGGGGAGGGGAGAGGGAGGATTGGGGAGATGGGGATGAGGGTGGTCCCCCATCTTAATCTTTAAACTTCCCTTTTCTTTAGTTATTTTTTTTTTTATTTTATTTTTTTTCCCTTCTTCTTTAACTGGTCTTTTTTTCCTCATCTAGAGGACGATAGGGACAATCTAGTCCCCCTAAACTCACAAGGGTCTTAAATTCCCACTTTATTGGTTAGGCACGAATAGTTATCTAAAATAGATCCTGCACCTTTGCACTTTTCCCCTTTTTCTTAGGGGAAAGTAAAATCACCTAATAAATTTGGAACACAAAAGGGTGTCCCCATTTGTTTTGTTTTTTTTTGTTGTATTTTTTTTTTCTCTCTTTTTCCTTCCTCTTTTTATATGGGCTATCCCTAACAAGAGGATGAGACTAGGGACAACTTGGTCCCCTTAAATCCACTAGGAAATAATACCCACACTTATTGGCCCGAATAGCCACTCTAAATATGTCCTACACTATTGCACTTATATGTATGAATGAAGGTGAGAGACAAATTGATCTCTTCCCACTTATATTCTTTTTTTTTGCTCTCTCTCTCTTCTTCTCTCTCATTCGCTTCCTTATCCATTTCCCCCCCTCCCCCTCTCTGTCCCATACCCTCCGGACAGAGAGCTATTATAGGGACTAAACGAGGTCAACCAAGGGGAATGCCCTGGGTACAACTAGGTGACCATTGGGAGCCACTATAGATGGATAGATACAGGGGATTCTAGGAGACCACTTATGTGTACATGTAGGTATGTCAGTGTATCTGTTAAGTATGATTTGTATTGTAAATGTATGTTACTGAAAAATGTTTAATAAAAAAAGAATTAAAAAAAAAAAAGAAAAAAAAAGAAAGCCATGCGCACTTGCGCTGCAATCGTGATGCATTGTGATGCATCGCGGAATCGAATCGAATCGTGGACTTGATAATCGTAATCGCATTGAATCGTGAGACCGGTGAAGATGCGCAGCCTTAGTATCTATGCTCGCCTAATAATGGACACACTGGGGTAGATTCATGTAGATCAGCGGATCTTTTGATCCGCGTGATCTATCTTTTTTACGATCCGCCTGCGCCAGTTTTTGAGGCAAGTGCTGTATTCAGAAAGCACTTGCCTCGTAATTAGCCCTGGCGGATCGTAAATCCCCCGGCGGAATGCAAATTCCGCGGCTAGGGGGAGTTTACTATTTAAATCACGCGCGTCCCCGCGCCGATCGTACTGCGCATGCGCCGCCGGCAAAATTTCCCGACGTGCATTGCTTTAAATGACGTCACAAGGACGTCATTGTTTTCGATGTTAACGCAATTAACGTATGGCCGTATTCCCGGACGACTTACGTAAACGACGTAAAAAATTCAAAACTCGATGCGGGAACGACGGCCATACTTAACATAGGATCCGCCGCACTTACCCCGCATATAGCAGGGGTAATGATCCGCCGGAAACAGACGAACGCAAACGACGTAAAAAAAAAGCGACGGCCGGGCGTTCGGTTCTGAATTGGCGGTTCTCCTCATTTGCATATTCGTCGCGTAGAAAAAAAGAAGCGCCACCTAGCGGACGGCGGGAGAATGCAGCCTAAGAACCGACAGTGTAACTCACTTACACCAGTCGGCTCTAAGGGAGATCTATGCGGAACCTGATTCGAGGAATCAGCCGCATAGATCCGAGCGTCGGATCTCACAGATCCGACGGTGTATCAGTAGATACACCGTCGGATCTGTACATGAATCTACCCCACTATCTCCACAAAGTCCTAATTATTCTGAGTTGGCTAATTCCTGCTCAGTTTATTCTCCCCATTTTTTCTGTTAATACTTCAAGGACTGGAGTATCGTGTCTATTCTGGAAACTGTCCAAATATTTTTCTCCAAATATACTTAGAATAAACCCTGTTGGAGTCTGGGGCGGAGATTCACCTTCCAGCAGGAAAACGATCCTTATTTATTTTTCCTTATTTTAGGTCGATAAGTATTCTTCTACATATTTTTGGTAAAAAAAAAAAAAAATTGCAATAAGCGTTTATTGATTGATTTAAAGTTATAGGGCCAGATTCAGGTAGAGTTAGGCTGGAGTATCAGTGATACTCCAGCCTAACTTTCACTTTGAGCCGGCGTTTCTGTTTTCTTTAAACAGAAAACAAGAAACGCCGGGTTGGAGTTACTATACGAGTGGCGTAATTGTATTTCGCCGTCGTATCGTAACTTCAATTTTAAAAATGGCGCGCGGGGCGTTCCCGCTGATTAACGCCGAGAACATGTTAATCAGCGGGAACCGGAAATTCACGATCGTATTTGGGCGCTATGCAGTGACTTTCCGACGTTTCCGTAAGAGATACGCGGCATAAGAAATACATGCCCCCTAGGTGGAGTATCCTATGTTAAGTATGGCCGTCGTCATCGCGTAGAAAAAAAAATTTGAGTTGTTTGCGTAAAACGTCCGTGAATGGGGATTGACGTCATTGACGTTCACTGACAGAATTTGGAGCATGCGCACTGACAGTCGACGCGTGCGCAGTACGTTCGCCGCGGGATCGCGCCTAGTTATAATAATACACGCCCCCTACCCGCCCAATTTGAATTCCGCCGGCTCATTTTTGATACGCCGCCGCAACTTTAGGAGCAAGTGCTATGTGAATAACAGTACTTGCTCCTAAAATTTTGCCGGAGTAACGTAAATGAGAAACGTTACTCCAACTTAAAGATTCACCCATCTAACTGAATCTGGCCCATAGCGTTTACAAAATAGGGGATAGTTTTATGGCATTTTTTTTTTTAATTAGTAATGGTGGCGATCAGCGATTTTTATCATGACTGCAACATTATGGCAGGCACATCGGACACTTTTGACACTATTTTGGGACCATTGTCATTTTTACAGCAAACAGTGCTATAAAAATGCCCTGATTACTGTGAAAATGACACTGGCAGTGAAGGTGTTAATCTGTAGGGGGCGCTAAAGGGGTTAAGTGTTCCCTGATGTGTGTTTCTTACTGTAGGGGGGCATGGCTGGGCATGTGACGTCACTGATCATCGTTCCCTATAACAGGAACAGACGATCAGTGACAGGCTCACTAGGAAGCATGGGGAGAGGTTTGTTTACACTTACCTCTACCTGTTCTTCAGCTCTGTGACCCGATCGCGGAGATCGGGTCCACAGGTGCGGTCACGGAGCACAGGACTAGGTCGCGAGCACGCCGGCGGCGGCACACTCGTGACCCACGGCTGGGCTTCTTAAAGGGGACATACCTGTACATCCATGTGCCCAGTCGTGCCAGTCTGCGACGTATTTAGTCGTGCGGCGGTCTTAAAGTGGAGTTCCACCCATTTTTTTATGTTTGTCTGTGCTGCATGCCCTAATCTCACAGTGTTTAGAATGGACAATTTTTATTTATTTTGTTGCTTGTAAATACCTTTATTTTGTAGTCCTTCATTACTTTTCCCTCCTTATTAGCCTAGGCTATTAAGTCACAAGGCTATTTGCAAGGGTTTCTGGGATAGGCATCATGTTTCCCAGTAGTCCTTGCAAATATCCTATTGCCGAAGATAGGAGATGGCAATGGGAGGAGTTGGTGCAGATGGGCATGTCACTCAGCCACCGACAGACAGAGCAGCCCGAATGGAGTACAGCCGCTCTGTCTGTGGCTGAGTGACATGTGGATGTAAAGCTCTGTGAGCTGAGGCAGAGGGGGGAGGAGGGGGGCAGCACATACTGCTGCCCCCACTCTCATTAGGCACGGTACTTTTTTTTTTATGAAGGTCCAAAGGCCAATCCAGCAGAGAAGGGATCTAAGAAGTTCACCTCACTGGCTCTTTTCAACAGGTCAGTTCTGCCATGTAACTACCTTGTGTCCAGCTTCCTAATGGCTCTTCCTCCCGGCATCTTTTAGCCACTATCTTATCTTGTTTTCCTTCTATCCTCACACAGACCCATCCATCTCTGCCTCGCACACTGCTTTGAACAGCACAGGGATGGTGGGAACCCCTCATAATGAGCACAGCAGGGGTACAAACCCAGGAAGTCAGCACAGCACAGGGATGGTGGGAACCCCTTATAATGAGCACAGCAGAAGTACAGGCCCAGGAATTCAGCACAACACAGGGATGGTGGGAACTCCTCATAATGAGCACAGCAGGGATACAAACCCAGGAAGTCAGCACAGGGATGGTGGGAACCCCTCATAATGAGCACAGAAGTGGTACAACTCCGGGAACTCAGCACAGCACAGGGATAATGGGCATAGCAGGGGTACAAACCCAGAAACTCAGCACAGCACAGGGATGGTGGGAACCCCTCATAATGCGCACAGTAGGGGTACAAACCCAGGAAGTCAGCACAGCACAGAGATGGTGGGAACCCCTCATAATCAGCACAGCAGGGGTACAAACCCAGGAAGTCAGCACAGCACAGGGATGGTGGGAACCCCTCATAGTGAGCACAGTAGGGGTACAAACCCAGGAAGTCAGCACAGAACAGAAATGGTGGGAACCCCTCATAATGAGCACAGCAGGGATACAAACCCAGGAAGTCAGCACAGCACAGGGATGGTGGGAACCCCTCATAATGAGCACAGCAGGGGTACAAACCCGGGAACTCAGCACAGCACATGGATGGTGGGAACCCCTCATAATGAGCACAACAGGGGTAAAAACCCAGGAAGTCAGCACAGGGATGGTGGGAACCCCTCATAAAGAGCACAGCAGGGGTACATACCCGGGAACTCAGCACAGCACGGGGATGGTGGGAACCCCTAAAAATGAGCACAGCAGAAGTGCAGCCCCAAAAATTCAGCACACCACAGGGATGGTGGGAACCCCTCATATTGAGCACAGCAGGGGTACAAACCCAGGAAGTCAGCACAGCACAGGGATGGTGGGAACCCCTCATAATGAGCACAGCAGGGGTACAAACCCGGGAACTCAGCACAGCACAGGGATGGTGGGAACCCCTCATAATGAGCACAGCAGAAGTACAGCCCCAGGAACTCAGCACAGCACAGGGATAATGGCATAGCAGGGGTACAAACCCGGAAACTCAGCACAGCACAGGGATGGTGGGAACCCCTCATAATGAGCACATTAGGGGTACAAACCCAGTAAGTCAGCACAACACAGAGATGGTGGGAACCCCTCATGAGCACAGCAGGGGTACAAACCCAGGAAGTCAGCACAGCACAGGGATGGTGGGAACCCCTCATAATGAGCACAGTATGGGTACAATCCCGGGAACTCAGCACAGCACAGGGATGGTGGGAACCCCTCATAATGAGCACAGTAGGGGTACAAACCTGGGAAGTCAGCACAGGAATGGTGGGGACCCCTCATAATGAGTACAGCAGGGGTACAAACCCGGGAACTCAGCACAGCACAGCACAGGGATGGTGGGAACCCCTCATAATGAGCACAGCAGAAGTACAGCCCCAGGAACTCAGCACAGCACAGGGATGGTGGGAACCCCTCATAATGAGCACAATAGGGGTACAAACCCAGGAAGTCAGCACAGGGATGGTGGGAAACTGTCATTCCACTCCTTGACAGTGAGGGTGTGGTTGCTGATCCCTTAGCTCCTATGCTCCAGAGACCAGGGGCTGGAGTGACTTCTCTTCCCCAGGAGGGATGCTGGATCCTGGGGAAGAGCCGGGCGGGGCCCCCCTGGATAGGCCTCTGGAAGATTCTGGGCCTACCCAAAGGAGAGATGAGTCCCTGTCTGCCTTTAGACAGAGGACTGTCAGCAAGCTGAAGAAGATTGAGAAGGAGGAGGAAAAGCTGATGGTCTTGATGGCTGAATTCGGAAAGAAAAAGCAGATTTGTGCGAAAATGTACAGCAAGAAAAGAGCGGCTCTGAGGCCTGAGCTGAAGGACCTGGAACAGGCTGTGAGGAGGCAGAAGGATTTGCTGTATTCTCTGAAGGAGAATAGCGGCATTTTTAAAGAAAAATATAAAAATGAGCGATTTAATCGCATGAGAAAGGGAGCCGCTTCCTGCATGGAGGGTGAGGAGACAGGCGAGGAGATACAGACAGACTCAGCGGTGAGTGAGACGTTGGGCCCGGAGGATGAGCCCATCAGTTCAACACCTCAGACATCTGCTGAGCCCTCAATGGCGGGGGCCTCTGTCCCCTTCCCACCCCAGTAATGTGGAGCATCCCAGAAGGGTGAAGGTTCTGCCATGATGGAGTTCATCGCCAAGCTGGAATCCCCTCCGGATGCGGCTTCCCCGGATGGTGATAAGATGGACACTGTTCCTGGCCCTGTGGAAGACAAACCAGTGCCCAGAGCAAGATCCACCAAGTCTGCAGCAGCTGGAGGGAAGTCCAATCCCACCATAAGCCATGACATTGTAAAGGCAACAACCCAGCAATCAGGTACAGTGGGTGTGCGAGATGATGGTGTGAACTTTATTAATGGCAATGGGCTTGCTGGGGGTTGTAGTGCTGCAGACAATCAGCCCAGACCTATGGACAATGTACAGCATACACCTGATAACTGTCAGCTTGAGTCTGCAGAGAGGTTCATGGACAATACAGAGACTTTGCCTGGACCAGGCACAGCAGCTGTACCTGTGAATGGTGGAGGTGATGCTGGGGGCAATAGTGCCACAACTCCGCAGGAGTGTGCAGTGGACGGGACTGGAGCTGTGTGTACAGAGCAGGGGGAGGGGACGGGTCCTGCCTCTGCTAATACAATCCCAGCTGAATCAGACTCTTTGCCAGCAGATGTGACTGTGTCTAAGGACAGGACTGGAAATACTGTGGGTGTTAAAAAATCCTATGCTGGTGTTGCTGCTGCAGGATCTGGGAAGGGGGAACAAGTAGGGAAGGAGCATGGGAATGTTTTGCCTCCCTCCATGTTTAAAAGGAGGAATGTTGTGCAGGGAAGGCGGTGGGATCCCCCCACATAGGAGGGCGGTGGTGGATAAAACCTTACAGATGGGGTTTACACCTGCAGATATCTTCGCCCTGATCAGTCCGGCGGGTTCCCATGAATATGATTTGTCCTTTCTCCGGCCGGAGTCTTTGGACATATTTTGGGAGAAGTATGAGCACGTGTGTAGGGGCCTGCCGGACTGGAAGGGGCTCATGCCCAAGCTTGTCTCCCGCCAGCCCCTCATTAAAATGGTGACAATTCTGGTCCGTAATGAGTCCATACCCCAGGGGGACTTATGTGTATGGCTGAGGAGGTATGGAGACGTCCTGAGCCCCCTAAAAAAAGATTTTGGATGACCGGGGAATATGGACGTGTGGATGGTCTGTACAGTTAAAACTAAAGGTTGTTGATAATGTCGTCCAGCATCTGCCATCCTCAGCTTTCCTGGGGAGGGACATAATGACCATCTTCTATCCAGGCCAGCCAAAGCTGTGCAACAAGTGTGGGGACAAAGGTCACCTTGCATCCTCCTGTCCAGTGATGAAGTGCTCTCTGTGCCAGGGTAGAGGACATTTGGCCAAGGATTGTAACATCATGAGGTGCAATCTGTGCAATGCATTGGGACATCCTTATAGTCAGTGTCCTGAGGCAATGCACAACAAGCCTGATCTTATGAGAGAGTTTTTCCGCCTGGACATGGAGGATGCCCAGAGCTCAGCAGCTGGAGGGCCTGTGAGTCCGTCCGGGTCTGTGCCAACACCCAATGTGCCCGTGTCTCCCCAGTCTATGCCAACACCCAATGTGTCCGTGTCTCCCCAGTCTGTACGTTTACCTAGTGTGGTTGTATCTTCCCAGTCGGAGGTGCCCCAGTCTATGCCAATTCCCAGTGTGTCAGTGTCTCCCCAGTCTGTAGGTAAGGTGTCAGTTGCAGAGAATGTGTCCAATCCTTCTGTGTCTTCTAAAATTGCAGAGGCAGCGAGAGGTGCTGAGGCTGGTGCATTGGGTGCGGTGCCAGTCCCCCTTGACGCTGCAGGGTTCCTGTTAAGGATCGTGGGGAGGATGGTGAAGAGGCTGGCCTAGTGGTGGATAAGGGAAGGGAGTGTGGGAGGGAGAGGGGTGAAGGTTGTGGGGAGGCTGTTGATTCCGGGTTGTCCAAAGATGATATGGAGTGGTTGGAGGATAAAAGGAAGAGGGGCAAAAGGAAAGGGAAAAAAGGAGGTTCAGTCACCTTAAGCCCAGAGGTTTTGCCTTTGGCGAATAAATTTAATGTGCTGTCTGATGATGATGAAGATGATGATGAAGCTGAATGGGACTCGTTCAGTTCAGCATCCTCTATGGATGAAGAGTGCCAGGGTGCAACGAAGCACGCTGGTTCTCCAGGGAGAGGGAGTAGCCAGGCTAGGAAACGCACCCAACTACCCTAATAGCAGTTTCCATTCATGTTATATAAAAGGCGACATGCATGGTGATGTTCATTAGTACGGCTCCCCCATAGGGATTATGTTTTGCGCAATTTGGTTTGCTCCGTTTATTATGTTCTTGTTTTTGATTTGTATAGTCATATTCAATTATTTTGTAAATATGTTTTATTTAGTATGGTTTTATTGTATATAAGTTGTTTGTAAGATTTTTCAATAAACAAAATTAACCCCTCATAATGAGCACAGTAGGGGTACAAACCCGGGAACTCAGCAGATCATAGGGATGGTGGGAACCCCTCATAATGAGCACAGCAGGGGTACAAACCCAGGAAGTCAGCACAGGGATTGTGGGAACCCCTCATGAGCACAGCAGGGGTACAGACCCAGGAACTCAGCAAAGCACAGGGATAATGGGCATAACAGGGGTACAAACCCGGGAACTCCGCACAGCACAGGGATGGTGGGAACCCCTCATAATGAGCACAGCAGATACAATTAATTCTTTTTAAGCATCCAGCTTTTTAAATTCATCATAACGAATATATATATATATATATATATATATATATATATATATATATATATATATATATATATATATATATATATATATATATATAATTAATCTTGTTATGTAGATATACCTGCATATAAACAAATGATTTAGTATATTTACTGGTTCCTGGAGGGAGGAGAGATTTGCATGGATAAGGGGCGGCAACTTCCTCTGACACTCCCGTTGCTATGGAAACCTGACTGAAACCTATTACATTGCTTGTGCAGCACTGAGCATGTGCGAGATATGCAAAGCTGAAATCCAGGAAGTCATACAGTCTGGCTTCATGATGCCCACACTTAAGATGGCCACGGTCTATTTCTAGATTATAAACTAATCTAAATGCTGTAACAACCTAATGTGGTAGAAATTTGAAAATGTATTTAATATGTATTGTCATATTGGCACCCAGCCTTGACACTTCCCCAACCCGCTCTAAATAAAGAGATTTTTAAATACAGCTTACCTGTAAAATCTTTTTCTTGGAGTACATCACGGGACACAGAGCAGCATATTCATTACTATATGGGTTATATGGAGTACCTTCAGGTGTGGACACTGGCAATCTCAAACAAACAGGAAGTCCCTCCCTATATAACCCCCTCCCATAGAGGAAGTACCTCAGTTTTGTAGCAAGCAGTATGCCTCCCAAAATGTTCCCAAAAAGAGGGGTGGGAGCTCTGTGTCCCGTGATGTACTCCAAGAAAAAGATTTTACAGGTAAGCTGTATTTAAAAATCTCTTTTTCTTTCTCGTACATCATGGGACACAGAGCAGCATATTCATTACTATATGGGATGTCCGAAAGCAATGCTTTAATGAGGGGAGGGAGACATCTTCCAAAGAAGGATTTAATTTAGAGGTATACTCAAATACTAGTAAATCCAACTTAAACAAGAAATGTAAATCTCAAATCAAGGGAGCCCCCTCAGATCCTGAGGAACTTGAATCGCGGCCTGTAGTACTGACTGCCCAAAGGCTGTATCCGCATTCCTTCTTACGTCAAATTGATAAAATTTTGTAAACATGTGGACTGACGACCACGTTGCTGCCTTGCATATTCGAGCTATAGAGATCTGATGATGTGCTGCCCAGGAGGTGCCCATGGCCCTGGTAGAATGGGCCTTTGCCGACAAAGGAGGAGGCAACCTCTTCAAACCGCAGGCCTGAACGATTAATTGTTTAATTCATCTTGCGATGGTGGATCAAGCAGCTGCCTGACCCATCTTGGGCCCTTCCGGTAAAACGAACACCACATCTGTTTTCCGAACCTTCTCTGTAGCTTTAAGATAGGCCTTTATGGCCCTGACAATATCCAACATATGCAGCAACCCCTCCTTTCTAGAGGTGGGTTTTGGAAGAAGGATGGAAGTACCACATCCTGGTTCAGGTGGAAACTGGATATAACCTTTGGTAGAAAGGACGAATGAGGACGGAACCCCGCCCTATCCTTATGTAAAATGAGATATGGTTCCTTACAAGATAAGGCTGCCAATTCCGATACTCTCCTGGCCGAAACTATGGTGATCAGAAATACCGACTTTCCAGTCAGTAAAACCAAAGGTACCTCAGCCAACGGCTCAAGGGGTTGTTTCTGTAGAGTTGACAGAACAAGATTTAAGTCCCATGGACAAAGTGGTGATTTGACTGGAGGATTAACACGTAAGACTCCCTGTACGAAGATCTTAACCAGCGAGTGGCCAGCGGCCTCTGAAACCACACTGATAAGGCTGAAATCTGTCCCTAGATCGTGCTTAATGCCAGGCCTTTATCCACTCCTAGCTGGAGAAACTTAATACTCTATCAATGGTATACTTGCGGGAATTCCATCTCTTAGCCTCACACCAACCTACGTAGGCCCTCCAAACCCTGTAACAAAATTACCCTGGAGGCCGGCTTTCTAGCCTTAATGAGGGTAGGGATTACCTGCCTAGACAGACCTCTACCCCTGAGAATCAGGGATTCAGCCGCCAGGCCGTCAAATTTAGACGCCGTAATGCAGGGTGGAGGATCGGGCCTTGTGAGAGTAGGTCTGGCCCTAGAGGAAGAGTCCAAGGGCCTCACGCTGCCCCTTTCAGGACTAGTGAGTACCATGCCCTCCGGTACCAAGCTGGGGCTACCAGGATAACCGGCCTGTGCTATGATCCTGCGCCACAGGCGGGGTAGTAACTGCAGTGGGGGAAATGCATATAGAAGTTATGATTGATGCCAAGGGCAAGCCAACCCATCGGTTCCGCAGGCCATAGGGTCCCTCGTTCGAGACATGAACCTGTCTAGCTTCTTGTTGAATCCTGATGCCATGACCTCCACGTCTGGCACTCCCCACTTCTGGCAGATTGTCTGAAAAAACTTGTGGATGCATAGACCACTCCCCCGGCGACAGGGTTTGGCGACTTAGGAAGTACGCCTGTAGGTTGTCCACCTCGGGAATGAATGTCGCCGATATGCAGGGTACATAAACCTCTGCCCACCGAAAAACCAAGCTCCTCTCACTCTGAGTGGCTTGACTCTTGGTTCCCCCTTGGTGGTTCACCTATATGCCACCGCTGTGGCATTGTCTGAATGACTTCTCACCGAGGACCCCTGTAATCTGGATGTCTATGCCAGGAGGGCTAGCCGAGCCGCTCAGAACTCCCAGACCTTGATGGGCAGCTGCCTCTCCGCCTCTGCCCAAGTTCCTTGGCGAGTGAACTTGTTCCAGACCGCTCTCCAGCCTTCCAGACCACTGGGCAGCACCAAGCTGCTAGAATTGCTGCCTGTAGGACACGAGTGTGGAAGCGTGTGGTACCGCCTCGAACATGGCCATCGCATACATAGGCGAATAGTTGGTTCTTTTTTGCTTAGACCAACTGAATCAATCTTTTGATAGCCTCGACCTTTACCAGAGGCAGGAACATCCATCTTCTGTTCTGTGTCTAATCTCGTGCCGAGATATTCCAACTGCTTTGTAGGTTGAAATGCTGATCTTTCCCCGGTTTAGGACTCAGCCGAACCTCTCGAGGTACTGAACCATGAGGGCTACTACGCATTCCACCAAGGAAGCGAGTGATCTTATGATTAAGATGTTGTCCAGGTATGCTAGGACCGAGATCCCTTGGATCCCTTAGACTGACTAGAATAGGAGCTAGGACCTTCGTGAATACCCGGGGGCCGTAGCCAGCCCGAAGGGGGGCGCCATGAATTGGAAGTGACGCTGTATCCCTGCGAAGCGTAAAAACAAAAATATTTGATGTGGCTGAAAAGACCTGGTACATGAAGGTAACCATCCTTTATGTCTATAGAAGCCAGATCCTTCTGGAGTGTGGCGGCTGCTGACCAAACGGATTCTATCCGGAAAGAGCGAACCCTTAGGTAAGCATTTAAACCTTTTAGGTCCAAAATTGGTCTGACATTGCCGATGAGCCTTGGTATGACAAACAGATTGGAATAGACACCTAGCTCCTGTTCTTGGGCTGGTACCTCTACCATTATGCCCTGGTAAAGCAGGTGATCCAATGCCGCCCGCATTGAGGCCTTCCTTGTGGAGGAAATTTTAGAAATTCTAATCTGTAGCCTGCGGCCACAGATGATCGGACCCCCTCTGTCGGGGACCGATCCCCAGAGGCCTGTCCTTGCGATCCATTGTTAAAAGTTTGATCGCGCAGGAGGTCCGTACTGCCTGGAATTTGAGGGCCCTGGAACCGGGGGGAGCTGCCTTTTAAACGCAGGACCCCGGAACTTCTTTTGACTGGTAAAAGGGTACTTTTGCCACTTGAAACAGTCTGAATGTATTTATCCAGATCTTTCCATGGAAGGGCAAACCTGCCAACAGTCTTTTACATGGGGCTCGGCCGCCCAGTTCTTCAACCATAAGAGCCTTCTCATATGCACTAAAAATAGTGACAACGAGACGCCTGCTGGATGGAGTCTTTTTTAACCTCTACCGCAAAGCACAGAGCTCTGGGAATATCCAATAACTCCTCTGCCTATTGGGCAGGGATGTCTTAAGCATCTGTTTTGTCTGTTTTTTTAACGCCTGACAAAACTCCAATTGCAGCCACTGCTGGCTGTAGCCAGGGATGCTGGAAAAAGTGTCTCTAACGTTTATCGACCGGGACCATAAACATTTGTATGTTTCCCCTTAGGCCAGTTAATGATTTATTCACCCATGAGATGGCTGCATCCACAGTTGGGAGCGCCCCCTTTCTTAGAAAAATGTCTTTTCCATAGGGCAAATAACAGAAAACCTTCCAGGTGGTCTCCCATCCAGGCACTAACCAGGCCCGACCCTGCTTAGCCTCCGAGATCAGACGAGATCGGGCGCTTTCCGGGAGATGTGGCCTCAAGGACCTCACGGGTAGTTGAAAGCAGTGCCCGAACCGGGACCTGAACCCTGGACCTTCAGACCCAAAGTCCGATGCTCTACCGACTGAGCCATCCGGGCCCCTTTTAAAGAGCACTTGGTCAGGGGAAAGAGTGCCTGCAAGCACAAATATTTCCTGGCAGACGTGCATAAAGACTACCCTCTCGTCAGCTTTAGGCGGCAGAAAAAATTCTGTCCGGTCGTCCCAATCCTGGAAACCAATTCCTCTAACAGAGGATGGACCGGAAAAGCTGCGTTGCTTAAAGGCGCTTTTAAAAGAACCCAAAGAGGATACCGCAGGAACCTGAGGCTCTGGAAATGGCAAATTAAATGCCGAGCGGACCATGTCCGTCAAAGACTGGACCCTCAGACTCTCCGTCTGGGAGGCTGAAAATGATTCTTCAGTGGTAGATCCTCCAGGTTCTGTCCCTTTTGGCGATGGGGATCTAGTCCGCTTCTTGCCAGAAAAAGAGCCAGCGATCATAGCTGTTAACCTTTTTTCTCTAGCCCCCCTAGGGTGACGGCTAGCATCTCCTCTGTAATAACACAGGGTTGGGCCGACCCAGACCCCCTTAATGGCTTATCCAGGGTGACCCCTATAGGAATAACCTGTGGGGAAAGTATTGGCATATCATCAGAACCAGAGGAGGAACCCCTTTGTCTTTGCCTTTTCTCTCTTTTTTTTTTTTTTTTTTGTGTGTTTTGATCCTGAACCCTTGGAAGCCATAATACAAAACCGAAGGACTCCGCTTACAACAACAGACTGTTATAGCCAGGAGTACAAAAAAATAAGGTTTAGGGGACAATAGGATCACTAATGCCCAAAAACGGTGGGGCTCAGTATGTTTTCTTTTATAATATTATTCACCACATACAGCCCCACCCCCAACATGTTTGCCAGCATTCAACCTGTTGCCAAGGGGATTTTGGCTTAACAAAAAGTATTGGAGCTGACTCCAGCATGTAGTACCCCTTCTCGCCACCGGGAGTCACTGTGCTGCCAGCTCTACGTCCTCTCTCTCCAGCTCAGCTCTGAACTGAGCTAAGAACGCGCCTGCTGTGTATAACAGCAATTGAAAGCACGCCCACTCTACACTGCAGTCACGCACCCCGCCCCCCCCCCCTCCCGAACGGCGCGAAAATTTTCTATATGCATGCGCGCGTGCACGCGCGCGCGCCTGTCGGGGGAGGAGAGCCCAGGAATGCAGGTTGGAGGACGCATCAGGCGGCAGATTTGAATCCCGGCAAGGTAAGGCTAAAACAGGCCCCTAAGGAGTCCCTTTAGCCTAGAGACCGATCTGTTGTTTTTTTTAAAAGGTCTTCAACCAGCGAGCAGCAGGTAGCCAGCAAACATACATAGATAGGTAGGGGGATCAAGTGATGGGGGGAAACATTTCAGGGCATCCTGTCCATCAGACATAGTGACCATGGTGCCAATGCAGAGCATACTCAGGCTACCCCCTTAAGATCTCCCCTGGAGAGCCTGCTGTCGAACCAAGTCCCGCAGGCTCCCCTCTTACCTGCTCCATGCCGCAGGACGTTTTGCAAAACGGTCCAATCTTCTCCCATCTCCGTGGGTAGCGTAGTAGACCTTCAGGCCCTGGGGTCCTATGAAGGTACCCACTGTCCTGGACCTATATAGCACCCTGGCAAACAGGAACTTATGGTCCTTACGAACTCAAAGTCCTGGGCCCAGGGTCCAGCCCTCCAAAGAGGAGCATTATAGGCAAAACCCCACGGTTTGGGGCCCGGGTACTGTCCACTTTGGCACTGAGGCTCCTTGGACAGATCCGGTTAGCCCGCCCTTAATCCCAAGGATGTGGAGCAAAGCTATTCCATGACCAACACCTAAGACACTGGCGAAAAAACTGAGGTACTTCCTCTATGGGAGGGGGTTATATAGGGAGGGACTTCCTGTTTGTTTGAGATTGCCAGTGTCCACACCTGAAGGTACTCCATATAACCCATATAGTAATGAATATGCTGCTCTGTGTCCCGTGATGTACGAGAAAGAAAGAGCTGACTGTGGTAGTCCTGAGGCTGGTTGACTCTCGTCTGGTAGTAGAACATGTCTTGAGGTTGGAGTGTGATGGTTGCGGTGTGGGCGTATGTCCGCCAGCGAGGGCCCCCTCTGTGCATTTAGCACAGATGATCATTGAGGGGGGGATGCGTTCACTTTGCAAGCACACTAGTGGTTATGGACAGATGTGCGCTCTTATCTGGGTCATGTCTGATCAGCATGATTTGGGATTCGTAGCGTACGTCTGTAGGTAGCCTCCATTCCACCTTAATAAGGGTATAATCTTTATATGTGTTATTCTATGGAATGGCGCAGATTAGGGATTCTATGAGCGTTTATTATGAGAGCTTGTGAGCGTTTCTGGGGTCAGGGGGGGCACATGCACTCCCTGACCAGACACGCCCATAAGACTTTAGCCAGCATTGTATGTATTTCTATTCATTGTATTCTATTCATTGTATCATATTCTATTTATTGTATTGTATTCTATTCATGTATTCAATGGGACTTCCTGTCAGAGGGAATGTCTTGATATGGTGTTTGCTGTGTGTAGAAGACATCCGGAGATGACCACTCCCATGGGGGAGGCGATTAACTGGTGGAGTGATGACTTCCTGTTTGTGTAAATAAATGAGCTGTGCTAAGCCATGTGGCTGGCATTGACGACGATGATGGTGACTTGATAACAAGCTGGTGTGTTGGTGTCTCTTTGAATGCATGGTGAGTGAAACTTTTAGCTTAAAGATGGCATTATTTCATTAAGATGAAGTATGTGCTTTTTTTTAGCACAGGACAAAATGGCGGTATGCTCTGCATAAAGACACTCTGACACTAACAAAACGGACCTTAGTTTACAGACTAACTTTACTAGAATACATTAAAGTGGAGGTTCACCCATAAATCAACTTTCTGCAATTAGCTCCAGCATACTGCTGACATTTGCAGTATGCTGGATTTTTTATTTTTGTTTGTAGTTATCGTTTTAGCAGGGTTTCTTCTCCGGCACTGAGCGGGGATTCCTGCGGGGAATAGGCGTTCCTAAAACAAGTGTAGTTGATTGACGGGCTTGGATAGCGCGTCACACCTTCCGAAAATAGCCGAAGTGACACTTGGCTGTTTACGGCGCTATACAGCGTCTGCGCCTGCCGTGTAGAGTTGACTGCGCAGGCACCGTAAATTGCTGAGTGTCACTTCGGCTATTTTCGGAAGGCGTGACGCACTATCCAAGCCCGTCAATCAACTACGCTTGTTTTAGAAAAGGCTATACCCGGAAGGAATCCCCGCTCGGTCGCAGAGAAGAAACCCTGCTAAAACGATAAGTACAAAAAATAAATAAAAAATCCAGCATACTGCAGATGTCAGCAGTAAGCTGGAGCTAATGGCAGAAAGTAGATTTTTTGGGTGAACCGCCACTTTAAGCTTGTGTATTACAGGGTATTTATATTTAAAAAGTGAAATTGTGGGTGGAACTCCCCTATAAGTGGTTAAAGGAGATAAGTTCACTTTTTAAAAAAAATATATATTACATTTAAATATTAAAGGTATCAACATTGATTTTACCCCGATACTATGAGAGCAATTTCCTATACCAGTGATGGCGAACCCGTGGCACGCGTGCCACAACCGGCACGTCAAGCCCTTTCTGTGGCCACTCCGAGAGAAAAGCAAACACTGACTGGCCATTCATCCATAGAAACTGATTCAGCCCCCATCAAACTACAAATCCCACAGTTCTCTAGGGCGTGACGTGTCTGAGGTGGGCGTGAATGATCAGACGCAGCTCCCACAAGTCTCTGGGCCAGCGGTGATGTGTCTGGGGTGGGCGTGAATGATCAGACCCAGCTCCCACAAGTCTCTGGGCCCAGCGGTGATGTGTCTGGGGTAGGTGTGACAGAGAACATGGCTCCCATGCGGCTAGAATCAGGGGTGACATGCGGGCAGGAATGTGCTGTCGGATTAGGAGACACTGACACTGGAGACAGGTGAGATGTGGACATTATGTGTAGATCAGTTCTGTTTGTGGAGTCCTGCTTCTTAGAGGCAGAGGCTCAAGCTGCTACTATACATCCTGCTGACCGGAGCCATGCAATACCTGTACTAACTGCTGGTAGGGTAGGTACCTTCCCCTTCAACTCCTCTCTGTCTGTTTTTTTACCTCCTTCATCCTGGCCCTAGGATCCAGATTAACCCCCAAAATAAAAGATTTCCTGGGAATCTCTTCAGAAAGATCATTTGCAGATTTTCTCTTTGCCAATACACTTGCTTGTCATAAACTTTGTTGGATGAAATTATATTTTTCTTAATTGAAAAAAAATTATATATATTATTTATATATATATATATATATATATATATATATATATATATATATACACACACACACACATTTTTAAACAGCAGCCCTGGGAATTGTGCCCCGTCATTGTTGCTATCATTGGGAAACCTTGTACCCCATCATTGGTGTCATTGAGCCTCATTATGGGTATCGTTGGGAAACCTTGTGCTTCATCATTGGTGTCATTGGGCCTCATTGTAGGTATCATTACATGTGTCAGGTACCAGTGCAATGGTCAGGCAGGTGAGTGCAATGGTTAGGCAGGTGAGTGTATGTTGCACAGTGCATTCTGAGCACAATGCATTGCTGAACCCTGCATTCTGAGCGAATCTGGCAGAATCGTACGCTTTGACCTCTTAGGCCGCGTACACACGGAGGGACATATCCGCTGAAACGGTCCGACGGACCATTTCCAGCGGATATGTCTCCTCCGGATTTTGGTCCGATGGCGTGTACACACCATCGGATCAAAATCCCTGCCGGCAGACAGCGCGGTGACGTGGCAGTGACGTTGACCCCGCCACATCGCCGCAGCAGGAAGAAAAATACATTCGACGCATGTGCGGAAAGTTTTAAAATTTGTCCGCCAGTCAGACATGTCCGCTAGCCCATACACACAATCGGATTTGTCTGCCTTAGGCCACGTACACACGATCGAATTTGTCCGCTCAAACTGGTCCAACGGACCAGTTCAGCAGACAAATCCGATCGTGTGTATGGGCTAGCAGACATGTCTGACCGGCGGATGAATTTTAAAACATGCTTTAAAATTTGTCCGCTCAAGACATGTCCGTGTACACGCCATCGGACCAAAATCTGGAGGAGACATGTCCGGTTCGTCGGACAGTTTCAGCGGATATGTCCCTCCATGTGTACGCGGAATTAGGGCTCATTCAGAGAAGGATGATCAGTCCCATCCTCTGTACAGAGCCGCTGGTGGGTTTAGTTCTGTGTTGGCACTTTGAAAGAAATAAGTTGGTTTTGCGGCGCGGTTTGGGCACTCAGGCTCAAAAAGGTTCGCCATCACTGTGATATACTATAGCTAGGTTGGGACTTTACATGAGGCCATACCTAGTATGTACCTCCATCCCCAATATGTTGAAGAACGGAAACTATGTTTGGGAATTTAAATGAAGCACACTGCTAATTTGATGAAACAACTAAGGTATACATATTTATTGATTACAAAGAGGGTGTGACAGACATATGATAAAAATACAGTAGATAAAATAGATGTGAGTCTCAACAAATAAAGTCTAGACAGTGCAAAATAATACCTAATATTAACAATTTAGCATACATGGTAATGTATAGCAATTATAGGTCACACTGAATAATTCCAGACAATACATAGTTGCAGACATTGATCTCATGGTAGCAATATCATGATAGTACATGATAGAGGATTGGCGCTCCCGAGTCAATAAAATTGAAGACATGGAACAACTCATTCACCGAGCCAGAGACACTAATGACAAATTCTGGTGCACATGGGCCTGCTGGACTCACTACAGAGAGTCTTTGGGCCCCACGAACCCATCTGTTCCTATTGACTCCCCTACAGATCCCGATCGGTTGTCTTTTACCTGAACTGATATCATACGTGACCGCTTTCTGCCTTCTTCCCTCCCCCTTGTCCTGTCCCCTTTCTTTGCCCTTTTGTTCCTTCTATCCACTTACGAACCTGGATTTTTAGTCCGCTAGATTCCCAAGGACTTACCTATTATAATCTTGCCCTCTTACATTTAAGTATATGGAAGATGGACACTACTCCCCTGTTGTCATCGCTAGAGCTGTATGTCTCAGTTCTAACGGGAAAGACAGGTTTCACCCCCTATTGAACCATCTCTAATGCTAGGTCATATGTTTTTTTTTGTTTTTTATAATTCCCCACCCCGCCCACAGATTGTTCCCAGTTGGGGTGGACGGGTTTGAAAAGATCTGTATTGGTTCCTGACCTCATTAGCTACCCTGTATCCTTTTGACCCTCTGCGTTCCAAGGGAAAGCCTGGATGATCTTCTCCTTCACAAATGACAGCTGTTTACTGTTGAATATTTGTGTTGCATTTTTGCTGTGCTTTGTCACACCTGTTGTGCATGTTTGTAATTGTACATGCTCTTGCGCCTTCCAATGTATCATTGCATTCCATTCTGTAACTGTATTTGCTTAAATGTTTGTTACATACTCAATAAAATTGTCTTTTAAAAAAAAAAATACCCCTATTCATACTACCCCAGGGACGGTGTGCCGCCGCCGAGGTCTGCAAACGCAGCAGCACATCGCGATCCTTTGTACAAAGGAAAGGTTAAGCACACCTTTTATTGTATTCCAGAGGCTGTTTATTCCAATAAACCTTCTACTTTACATGTGAAAAAAATAAATAAAAAATGAAAGGTAAAAAAATGTGCATTTATTATTATTATATTCTAAGGAGCCTGCAGAGCGATGGGGGGGGGGGGGGGGGCAGAGCCAGTGGCTGACATGTAAGCAGCGCTGAACCGGAGCTCCGTGCAGGACAGGTAATCCTTCAGTCATCCTGGGCTTCAGAGGCACAGATATTCGACAGGAACGGCACCCCCTGGCTCCCGAGACCGTGCTGCTCACGAAGGCATGGTGAAATACGGCCGGGCACCCATGGAATCTTCCGCAGAACGTCTGTCTCAGTTTGCCTGGGGATCTCAAGATGGCGGCGGCAGACGAACAAGGCCCCAGCTCTGCACAGTGGTGCTGAATGGCTCCCTCTTCCCAGTGGCAAGGTAAGCCAGTTGCCCCCCAGATCTAAGGGATTGAGGAAGGGATAATCCCTGGACAGAATACCGCCACAGGCAGTGGGGGAAGAGGAGCCAAGCATGGATGAGGGGGAGCCCTCCCTGAAGCAGATTATGGAGGCCATTTGCACTTGCCAGGCCACACTAACTGAGCATATAGATGGCATTAGGGCTGAGATGTCATTCCTCAAACATGATGTGCAGACTATCAGAGAGAGGGCTGTTGAAGCTTAGTGGAGGATTAGCGATTTAGGGGATGTGGTGTGTCCCTTGGAGAATAAATTGCAGAATGTACAGCTGTGGCCAAAAGTTTTGAGAATGGCACAAATATAATATTTTCACAAAGTCTGCTCCTTCAGTGTTTTTGGATATTTTTGTTAGATGTTACTATAATATACTGAATTCCAAGCATTCCAGAAGTGTCAA
Source organism: Rana kukunoris (assembly GCA_029574335.1). Classification (NCBI taxonomy): domain Eukaryota; kingdom Metazoa; phylum Chordata; class Amphibia; order Anura; family Ranidae; genus Rana; species Rana kukunoris. The sequence goes on from CM056050.1 coordinate 298,888,970, forward strand.
AGGCTTTTATTGACAATTACATTAAGTTTATGCAATGAGTCAATATTTTCAGAGTTGACCCTTCTTTTTCAAGACCTCTGTCATTCACCCTGGCATGCTGGCAATCAACTTGTGGGCCACATCTAGACTGATGGCAGCCCATTCTTGCAGAATCAATGCTTGGAGTTTGTCACAATTTGTGTTTTTTTTTTTTTTGTTCACCCGCCTCTTAAAGGGGAGTTCCAGCCAAATATAATGTTTATTAAAAGTCAGCAGCTACAAAAAGTGTAGCTGCTGGCTTTTAATAAACATTCACTTACCTTCTCCATGTTTCAGCGATGCGCCGGTCGGGGGCTTCGCTCCTCTCCCACCCTCCCCGGCCGGCATCTTTATTCTCACTGTGGGCATGCGCAAAAGGCAATGCGCATGCGCGCGCAGCCCGCCACTGATTGGACAGGCGATCGCATGGGACCTGTCATGTGTCCCATGCGATCGCCTACAGGGAGGGGGTGCTGTAGGTGATTAAGCGTAATCGCCTAACCAGCCCCTTGGCGGAAGCAGGAAGTGGGACAGGAAGTCCCACTCCTCCTGAAGCCCCCACTCCCCCCCAAAAAAAATTGCATGCCAAATGTGGCATGTATGGGGGTGAGGAGTGGATTAAGCGGAAGTTAAATTTTTGGGTGGAACTCTGCTTTAAGGATTGACCACAAGTTCTTAATGGGATTCAAGTCTGGAGAGTTTCCTGGCCATGGACCCAAAATGTGATGTTTTGTTCCCCAAATCACTTAGTTATCTCTTTAGCCTTATGGTGAGGTTCATCAGAGAAAATTACTTTACCCCAGTCCTCAGCAGTCCAATCCCTGAACCTTTTTTCAGAATATCAGTCTGTCCCTGATGTTTTTCTTGGAGAAAAGTGGCTTCTTTGCTGCCCTTCTTGAAACCAGGCCATCCTCCAAAAGTTTTTGCCTCACTGTGTGAGCAGATGCACTCACACCTGCCTGCTGCCATTCCTGAGCAAGATCTGCATTGGTGGTGCCCTGATCATGCAGCTAAATCACAGTGGAGATGGTCCTGGCACTTGCTGGACTTTCTTGGGCGCCCTGAATCCTTCTTCACAAATGCAGTGGAAATGTTTTTTTTTATGGGATTAAGTTCATTTTAATGGCAAAGAGGGACTTTGCAATTAATTGCAATTCATCTAATCACTTTTCATAATATTCTGGAGTATATGTAAATTGCCATCAAACACTGAAGCAGCGGACTTTGTGAAAATTAATATTTGTGTCATTCTCAAAACTTTTGGCCACGACTGTACACTGTGAGGGGACCGCCAGGGAGGAACAACATTCATTTAGAAGGAGCCTGCAGAGCATTGCAACTGATCAGCAGATCATGGATGCAATCTCAGGCTCCTGCATACTCTCTGCATAGCTGTCTGCCCATACCTCGTACGGACAGGCAGTTACTTGAGAGCAAGAAGGTCAATGGACTACCAGAGCGCTTACTTGCGCTCTCATAGTTCATTAAAAACTACAAACCATCGGCCACAACGGAAAACAGTGGATAAATGATGCGGCTGTGTGGTCGATGCCCCGCACGGCTGTGCTATGTCCAGATTGTGATATGGTGCAGGGATAATATCCCCAGCCCGCTGTCGCAGGGAGGGGGGATTAAGGGGAGAGGATGCAGATGCTGGAACATGTTCCATAGAAAACCAACGGTTACTTACCAATAACAGTGTTTCTACCAAACCTTCCAGGACGGCAACACATGAGAGATGATAGGCTCCACCCAACAGGAAACACAATCAAACCACAGCTGTTTATAAGGCCCCACTTTACCCCTTGTCCCTCAGTAGTTGTAAAGTAATACTCCCACCAATTCACATGGGTTATTCCAACATTTAGGTACTTACCACTTAATGTGTACATAGTCTTCCACCCATAGCAGGGCGGGAAATAGGCCTGCCATCCTGGAAGGTTTCATAGAAACACCGTTATCGGAAGTAACCATTGGTTATCTCACCTCACCTACCAGGATGGCAACACATTTGAGGATAAAAAAAAAAAAATCTCCAGGCCTACCTTAGGGTGGGACCACTGGCTGCACAATTTTTCTGCCAAATGCCAGGTTCTGCAGCACGTTTACCTCCACTTCATTATGACCGATGAAGGTATTTTAGCTGGATCAGGAGGCTGATCAGCGAGTGGTTTGCTCCACCAATGTCACTGCCTTCTCCGCTTAGGATGCAGGATCCATGTGGAGTGCTTTTAAAGATGGAATCAGAGAAGACTGAAATTTGTAAATTAGCATGGTTTGACTGACTCAATAATCTAGAAATTGTGGCCTAACATACCTGTAACACTTCTTAGGCCCACTAAAATGGACTCAAAGACTTGCTTTGTGACACAGGGATATTACTTTGATCAATAAAGAGGATCTGGCCTAAACACTACTTTGTTCAGGAGAAATATTTCAAAAAGGACCCCCTTGACAGACCAACCTTGTGGGTCCCCTTTAATTTATTATGTATTCCTAGTGATGGGTAAAGGGGAGCCCACCTAAGGAAAAAGAACAAGGGAAAGTTGTTCCCTGGGTTCAGAAGACTGGGCAGCTATGTATTCAAAGTACACCAAATCCAAGACTTCCCTCACATCTGAATGCTGGCATGTCAGCTTTGAAAGTGTTCTACATTCCAAGTCCCCTATACACCTGCATGCAAATGTGTTAAATAAAAAAAATTAAAAAAAAAGGATTCTGGGTAAACCTGATTGTACCTATTCGGGTTAATATCAGGTGTCCTAGCTGATGTCTGAAACCATAACCCACTGCAAAACCATTGGGTGCTCTTTTGGTATTAATGAGGGATAAATTTAAGCAGAACACTACTACAGGAGGTTAAGTCTATATAGCAGGAGCAGAACACTCATGTTGCTTTGCTATGACCCATTCTGCTTAAAGAGTGATATGAAGAATACATATAGAACTGTAAACCTAATGAGTTAGGTGTATGGGTCAGATAACACTCATATGAACCAAAATTGCTACTAAAATTGTTACTCGCTTCTCAGCCTTTTAGCTAAGATCAAGTGTAGTCTTGACTGCCTGATTCTTGGTCAAGAGGTGTCTGGGATACCCGGAGGTTGGCCTTGGGGGGAGCGTCCCTTTTTGGAGCCCCCCCCCCTTGCTGCTATTGGCCCAAGGCTTAGTCCCCAGACAACAAGTTGTGATCGCCTCTCCCTGCCATCCATGTGGTGGCGGTGGGATTGGTGGGGGAGAGGATGATTGGGCCACCGAGTGCACCCAATACTTTAAGACTGGCCGTGGCCGAGTCTAAGCGTGACATTGTTGGTTTGCACTTTGTTCAGAAGTGTTTGATCGAAGAGCTTTTTGGGATGCGGGGAGAAAGCATTTTTTGCGTGCAGTGTTTCCCCACCCCAAGAAGGAAGACCTGCAGACATGCCTGCTTCGAAAGGGAGAGAAGGAGGGCCATGAAATGTTGGACAGGATCATGTTCCTGTCAAGTGAGAAGACAGTGCAGCTCCCCATCACTGTACATATGTACAACCTTTTTGTACAGGATGGGGAGATCGCTGACTTTTTGCTTCGGTACTGCGAGTCGGTTTCTGCGGGTGTGAAACTGACAAATATTTTCGGGACCTTCAATGGGCAGCGTAGATTCTGGGTCACCTTTCCGGGCAGACAAGGAAGGGATCGGTGGCGTCCGGCACCCCCCCAGTCCTTCTCCATTGGGCGGAACCGTGGATACCTGTGGTACCCTGACCAACCACTTTTCTGCAGGACCAGTGCGAGGCCGGGTTGACCTCCTGTAACTGCTTCAAGCAGGGTCACGGGGCGAGCCAGTGTCCAGAGGGTAAGAGCTGCCACATCTGTAGGAGCCAAACCCACCTGGCCAGGCAGTGCCCTAAGGTCTCAAAACCAGCGGAATCCACAACTGTTGTGGCGGAAGTTAAGGCGGTGGAGGCTCCATAAGCGGTTGTGGAGAGAAAGGCACTGTCGTACGCAGATGTGGCCAGAGGTGGTCCTCCGGCTGCCGTGGTGAACTCCGGTGACCAGACCACAGGGCTGCCTGAGGAAGTAGGGGTGTGGGCTGATGCCTGCCCACCTATGGAGGGTGATCCAGGTCCCTCCCCTCTGGACGCCGTGGGGGAGGAAGGGACCTCTTCTCTTACCGAGAGGAGTGTCCCTGACAACCTCATGGCCGAGGGGAAGGGAAGCGGTATGGAGGAGGAGGAACCAGAGGCGGAGGGGATGGAAGTGGGGCAGCTTTCCTTAAAAAGGAAGATGGAGAGTGCTGTGGCACCTACTTCCTCCCAGGACATTGGCTCCTTTGCAGACTCCCCGGATCATCTGAAGCAGTGGTTGACTCGGACTCCTCACAAGCACCATCTTATGTGAGCACTGGTCAGGTGTCCAGCCTGCAGGAGGTGATGGGGTACTGCAGGCCTGGTACGAAGGAGGAGGAGAAAAAGGAGGAGAAGAAGACCAGAGGGGTAAGACCTGGGTCAGGGGTAAGCCACCGAACCAGATCCGAAAAAAAAAAAAAAAAAATCATGACGGGAGTATGATTCCTTTCTAATATTTTATGGCCTTACGGGTATCTTCCCCCAATTGCAGAAGTATTGGGACGACCTGTAGGTGGGCAGCTATTTTTTAGATCTTCTCCGTATATGCTGCCGACATTTACTGCCTACAGGACTGCAATTTGAGGGAAAGTGGGCTGAGGGGGTTGCGGTGTGGTCCTTCGGCCGAAGCAGGAATGTTGGGATTATTTTTAAAAATAGTAGGATTAAGATTTTAAGAAAGGTGGAGGTAGGGGGGTGTGTGTGTTTTTTTTGGAATATGGGGGTGTTTTTTTTAAATTATTTTGTGTCTATGCACCTGTTGATGTAGGGATGGCTGGACCTGTGGGAGGAAATTACGTTTTTTTTAGGGGGGGGATCCGGTTATGTGTGGGGATTTTAATTGTATTATACGTATTGGGGATAGGTGTGTGGGTGGAGGTGGGGATATTGACAAATCGGGGAAGGAGTTGGGTGAGATTGTGCATTAATTTGGTTTAAGAGATGTGGGTGAGGGTGGTGGGTCTACTTATTTTAGCGATAAAGGCACTGTACAGTCACAGATTGATTTTTGTTTTGTTTCAAAAAATTTGCAGGCAGAGACCTTTGCCGTGCATCAGGAGCCTTTCTCGGACCATGGTAAGATCGAATGTGTTGTGAGTATGGATCCAGAGGTAACGTATGGTAAAGGTGTGTGGGAGTTGAATGTGCAGTTGTTGGAAGATGAGGGCGTGAAAAGAGAGTATGGTGAGTTGTTTGTGAAACTGAAGAGGAGGAGGAATGATGAGAAGTGTACAAGTTTTTTCTTTAGGAAGGTGTATGGTGGGAAGGTGGAGTTGTCAAGTGTGTTAGATGAGAATGGGCAGAAAGTGAATGGGAAGGAGAGAGTGGGAGATGAAATTTTATGCTGAGTTATATTAGGAGAAGAAGAGGGATGCGAGAGTTGAGAGGGATGTGTTGAAGCAGGTGGAGATGTGTTTGGATTTGGATGATAAGAGTATGTTAGGGGTGAAAGTGAGTAAGGGTGAAGTTGATGAATGTCTTGGAAGTATGAAAAAAGGGAAGACGCCTGGGTGTGATGGTTTGCCTGTTGAGTTTTATTGTGTGTTTTGGGATGTGATTAAGGATTGTGTGTATGAGATGGTGATGAAAGTTTTGGAAGTTGGGAGGATGCCTAAGTCAATGTTGAAGAGTGTGATTATTTTGTTGTACAAGAAAGGTGATAAGCGTGAGTTAAAAAAATTGGAGGCCTATATCGTTGCTGAATGTGGATTATAAGGTTGTGGCGAAAGTGTTGGTGAAATTGGTGGGAGAGGAGCAAGTGTGTGCGGTGCCTGGGAGGTCGATTGCAGAAAGTTTGTTGAGTCTGAGGGGTGTGTTGTGGTTATGTAAGGAGAGGAAGCAGGAGGTGGCTGTGTTGGCTGTGGATTTTGAGAAAGCGTATGACATTAATGGAGAGTGGAATGGGGATAGATGGAGGTGGGGTTATGGCAGGTGACAAGAAAGTTCCCATGTTGCAAACAGCCATTAGAAATTATAGTGCCATATGCACTACTAAAAATTATATGAAAAACACCAGCGAAAAATGTAACAATACATTTAAGTGTTTGTTCACCAATGCCAGAAGTCTGCCAAGCAAAACAGGTGAGTTGGAAGCTCTGGTGCATGAGGAGAGCTATGATGTAATCGGTATTGCTGAAACTTGGCTTCAATCCTCACAAGACTGGGCTATTATTATTCCTGGCTATGCTCTCTTTCGGAAAGACAGGGTAAAAAGGAAAGATGGAGGAGTCTGTCTCTATGTGAGAAGTGACCTCAAAGCAAGTGTGAAAGAGGACCTGGTTGATGGAGAGTGTGATGAAGTTGAAGCATTATGGGTGGAACTGCATACAGATGTGCGTAGTTCAAAGTTAATCATTGGCGTTTGTTATAGACCACCCAATGTTAATGAGGAGGTGGAGACTCGGCTCCTTGCACAGATGGAAAGGGCTGCAAGAACTGGGACGGTGATAATAATGGGGGATTTTAACTACCCAGAAATTGACTGGAATAATGGAATTTCTGGGACAGTTAAAGGACAAAAATTTAAAAACCTATTGCATGACAATTTTATGGTTCAGTTTATTGAGGCCCCAACTAGGAATGATGCTCTGTTGGACCTGGTAATCTCAAACCGTGCAGAGCTTATTACTAATGTTCAGATAAAGGAACACCTGGGTAGCAGTGGTAATAACATGATTTCATTTAATGTTAATTATAAGCAAGAAATACATACAGGAAAGATAAAAACACTTAATTTCAAGAGAGCACATTTTCAAAGGATGAGGACTGCTCTCCAGGACTTGGACTGAGAGGGAATTTTGGCACCGATGAACACAGAAGAGAAATGGGAATTCTTCAAAAAGACTCTTTGGAACCTCACTGCAAAGTATATTCCCATGGGCAATAAGTTTAAAGGGCTAAAGATAAAACCTATGTGGCTCACGGTCAAAGTTAAAAAAGCTATAAACAATAAGAAAATAGCTTTTAAAAAATATAAAAATGAAGGAACACTAGTGTTGTTTAAATGTTACAAAGAATATAATAGAATATGTAAAAAGGAAATCAAAGATGCAAAAATTCAAAATGAACGACAGATTGCAAAAGATAGTAGGACAAACCCCAACAAAAATTCTTTAAATATATTAATAGTAAAAAGGTCAAGTCTGAGCATGTAGGCCCTTTACAAAATAATAGAGTGGGTAACTGAGGACGAGAAGGCAAATTTATTAAATGCTTTCTTCAGCTCTGTGTATACAATGGAGTATGGGGGAGCTCATGTCCATAATGGGGGTGGGAGTGACAAAGCCCCAAATCCACAATGGCTCAAAAGTAATATGGTCCAGAAATATTTAGACAGAATAAAGGTGATTAAAGCACCTGGACCAGATGGCATCCACCCACGAATCCTAAAAGAATTGAGCGCTGAAATTTCAAAGCCACTGTATTTAATATTTAGGGACTCATTAATGATGGGAATAGTACCACTGGATTGGCGTAGAGCCAATGTGGTGCCTATATTTAAAAAGGGAACAAAGTCTTTACCAAGTAACTATAGACCTGTTAGTTTAACTTCTATAGTTGGGAAGATACTGGAAAGTTTAATAAAAGACGACATGGATGAGTTCTTGCTGGAAACAAACTATGGGCCAGATTCAGGTAGATGGGAGTATCTTTCCTCTGGAGTAACGCTTCTCATTTACGTTACTCTGAAGACCCTTTCAGCGCAAGTACTGTTATTCACATAGCAGTTGCGCGTAAACTTGCGCCAGAGTAACGATAATGTGCTGGCGTAACCCGACGCAAGTGGAAGTGGGTGTGATCATATGTAAATGATGGGCGGAGCCCAGCGCAGAGGCTTACGTTCAGCGCATCATCTACGGAGCATGCGCAGTGAGTGCGGCTCCACTCGCCCCCTTGTGCGCATGCTCACAACTTCCGTCGGCACCACTTCCCGGGAAACGTCAGCGCAATGCGTTCCGCTGGGCGCTTAAAAGCGCAGGCAGAAACGCCATTCCGGCGCAAAAGTATATCCGTTTCCCCCCACCCCAGGGAAGATATTTTTGCTCTGTAATGGCTGCTCCCGCTACCCCCAGAGAGAGGAGGAACCTTAATTTTAATTCCCAGGAGGTCTCGGTTATCATCTCAGCGATGGAGTCTGTGAATGATTTGCTTCATGGGAAAAAAAGCCGCAAGACCAGCCGGGAGAGAAAGCAGGGCATCCTGGAGTCCATTGCTGCCAGGGTGAATGTCTTGGGGTATTCCATCCGGACTGCTTCGGACATTCAGAAAAAGATCAACGACTTGCGGCGCAAGGTCAGGGGCAAGGTGGCCACCATCAGGAGGCATGAGAGGGGCACAGGTGGTGGTCCCCCATGTCCTGTCACCCTGACCGCGGAGGAGGAGGTGGTCGCACGCTGCCTGGAGAGGGAGCAGTTGGAGGGGGTCCCAGGCTATGACTCCATGGAGGAAGGCTCCAGGACAGGTAAGTGTTTTTTATCCCCTATTTGATTTGTTGCATTTGGGGGGGAGGGTACATGTGTCTGCTTTGTGTCATCCACAGATGACGGAGCTGGGCCATCATCGGTCAGCGTCCATTCCACCCCATCCCCCCCACGCCATCGTGTGCCCGAGCCCCTGGGTGGTGAAGAGGTGGTGGAGGAGAGTGGCCACACCACACCTGCCGAGGTGGTTGTGGAGGAGCCTGCTGTGGCAGAGCAGGACTTTACTTTAGTTTTGGAGGTCTCCTCCCCTTCTCCTGGGCCATCTGTTATCCCCTCCCCCATCCTTGGAAGCCCCTCAAGGGCGACTCCTTCCCCCCGGGGACAACCATCTTCTGGCCCCAGGAAGGCGACCCAGAAGACCAGGGGGGTGTCTGATGTTGTCCAGGACCAGTTGGCGAGGGATCACGCCAGACAGACTGAACAAATGGGGGCCCTAGTTGGGCATTTGGAGAAAGTGTCTGACAGCCTGGGCTCCGTTGCCCAGATAAGCAACGCAGTGCAGGATGTCAGCTGCAACTGCGCTGCAGTGGTCACCAGTTTGGGGGAGATGCATGGTGATATTACGCAACTCACTGCAGCCGTCCAGGCCAACACTGCTGCCATCCAGGGTAACAGTGCTGCCATCCGCGACCAGGGGAGGCTGAGTCGGCGGGCCCAGCATTACCAGGTCACCCGTCAGCTCCGGATGCAGGCCCAGACAAACTCATACCTCGCCTGGATAGCCATGGCCTTGGAGGGCATGCAGGCCACACCTGCCAGGAGTGGCCCACCTGGGGATCAGCCACCTCCAGATGCCCCCCACCCCCACCCACTCCATCCAGGCAGCTGAGGAGGCAGAGAGGGGCCCCCAGAAGAAGCCCCCGGCATCCCCGATGAGGCTTTTTTTTTTTTTTGGTTTCTATGATTTTTTTTAAATACTCAGGTTATGAGTTTTTGTTTATTTTGTATTACTTATTTTATACTCAGGTCATGAGTTTTTGTTTATTTTGTATTATTTATTTTATACTCAGGTCATGAGTTTTTGTTTATTTATTTTCTCAGGTTATGAGATTTTGTATTTCTTTTTTTACTGCACACGGTCAGGAGTGCAGGGGACAGTGTGAATGGTGTGTGAATGTGAGGGGGTGGCACTCCTGACAGTAAGGGGTGTCACCCTCGGCCGTGGTGGTGAAGTTAACCCCACGGCTGTATGAATGACGTGTGAAAGGTGTATGAATGGACAGTGACATCATTGGGGCCTTGACGCTGGTGTTACTGCTCCCAACTCCTACATGCTGGACTTGGGCTAATCCAATGCGATGTGCATGTGGTGTGTGTGATCTAGTGACATCAGTGGTGTACACGCGTGCACTGTTTGTGTAATTAATGTTTTGGTTTATTGTCCAAAGATGCCTACAGCGAGGACCCTCCTGACTGCTCTTCCATCAGCAGACTGGGTGTCCTCTGGCAGGTGGGGACTGTGTGGGTCGGGGGTCAGGTCATCACGTTGGTCAATCTGCAGGACTTTTCTCATAGCAAAGTTGTGCAGTATGCTACATGCACCGATAATCTGACACACGAAGGTAGGGGAATACAAAAGGGTCCCCCCGGACTTATCCAGGCAGCGGAAACGGGACTTCAGGAGCCCAAATGTTTGCTCCACCACTCCACGTGTTTTGATGTGTGCTTCATTGTATTTTCTCTCTCCTCTGGTTTGGGGGTTCCGGAAAGGAGTCATTAGATGGGGTCCCAATGCATATGCAGAGTCACCTGTAAGGTAAAAGACAGGAGGATGTTAGTCATGCATGTGCCACTTCTGTTGTGCATCACGGGAGGGGATAGTCATGCCTGACTCCCTTGTCACTCACCAACCAGCCAGCTGTCCCCATACATGTTCTGGTTAAATTCTGCTGGGATGGGGCTCTGATTGTATATGAAACTGTCATGGCTGGAACCGGGGTGTTTGGCACGGACGTGCCATATGAGGCGTTGGGCATCGGCTATCACCTGTACGTTGATGGAATGCCAATGCTTCCGATTGCGGTATATGTGCTCTGTGGCACTGGGGGGCTGGAGTGCCACATGTGTGCAATCAATGGCCCCCACAGTGCGTGGGAATCTGGCAATGTTGTAGAAATCTGTCATTGCCTTCTGCCGCAGCTCCTCAGTGGTGGGTCTGATGAACTGGTTGGACATGCGTCTGAGGATTGCAGGGACAACCTGGTGCACACATCTGCTCACGGAGGACTGTGACATCCCAGCCACCACTCCACTTGTACGCTGAAATGATCCAGTTGCAAGGAAATTAAGTGTTGCCAGGACCTTCACCAGTGGCTGCACTGCTTGTGAGTGGTGTGTCTTGCTGGTGATGTCATCCTGCAGGGTTGTGGTTAGTTCAAGTATTGCATCAGGGCTGAATCTGAAGAGGCGATACACCTCCTCATCACCCATGCCAAAGAGGCTCATACGAGTGCGGTATATCCTCTCACGTGCCCGCCTCCTTCGTTCCGGGGGACCCATCAGTAGTTCGAGGACCACAATTGCTCCTGGCATGTTGGCACACAGAGGTGTTGTCCTTGCAAGTGTGGTTGTTCAGCTAGCTCCTATCGTCGGTAACGCTGCTGTAGCTGCTCTCCTGCTGACCTGTGACCGTCTGGAGTAAAGATAAAGTAGCCTTTTGTAGAAATAACTTTGCGCCGGACGGAAGAGATACGCGCGGCGCATGTTGCCAGCATATGGTGCTTATCCGTTCGCGAATCGGGAAATCTCCCTCATTTGCATATTTGCAGGGGAAATCAATAGGCGCGACTGATGCGCCCAGCGAAATTATGCGCTGACGATACTCTGGCGTCGGAACGTTCCGCCGGTCGCAAATGGCGCGTCTTCGGGCGCATCTAGTTTGGTGGGTACGGGCACATAGAAACGACGGCGCATCTTCACAGTTACGCGGCGCATATCGAAATACTCCAGCGCAAGTGTTGCTGAATCTGGCCCTATGTAAGCAGCAGACAGCATGGATTCATGAAAGACAGAAGTTGTCAGACAAACCTGATTTCCTTTTATGAAGAGGTAAGTAAAACCCTGGACAGAGGCGTGGCAGTGGACGTGGTATACCTGGATTTTGCAAAAGCGTTTTATACAGTTCCCTTACACACGGCTCATGTGTAAGGTAAGGTCTACAGGATTAGATATATTGGTTTGTAAATGGATAGAAAACTGGCTGAAAGACAGAATTCAGAGAGTTGTGGTTAATGATTCTTACTCTGAATGGTCCAAGGTTATCAGCGGTGTACCCCAAGGTTCAGTGTTGGGTCCCTTACTTTTCAATATATTTATAAATGATATTGGGTCTGAGATCAAAAGTAACATTTCTGTCTTTGCAGATGACACCAAGCTATGCCGTGGATTAACGTCCTTACAGGATGTCTCCAATTTACAAGCCGACCTCAATGCTCTGTCTAAGTGGGCGACTAAGTGGCAGATGAGGTTTAATGTTGATAAATGTAAAGTTATGCACTTAGGGGCTAAGAATATGCATGCATCATACATGCTAGGGGGAGTACAACTGGGGGGATCTGTAGTGGAGAAGGATCTGGGGTTTTAGTTGATCATAAGCTCAATAATGGCATGCAATGCCAAGCTGCGGTATCCAAAGCGAGCAAAGTCCTTTCTTGTATTAAGAGAGGTATGGACTCCAGAGATAGAGATATAGGGCCAGATTCAGGTAGATGGGCGAATCTTTATTTTGGAGTAACTTTTCTCATTTACGTTACTCCGCCGAAACTTTAGGAGCAAGTACTGTATTCACAAAGCACTTGCTCCTAAAGTTGCGGCGGCGTAGCGAAAATGAGCCGGCGGAATTCAAATTGGGCGGGTAGGGGGCGTGTAGTATTTAAAATAGGCGCAATCCCGCCGCGAATGTACTGCGCATGCGTCGACTGTCAGTGCGCATGCTCCAAATTTTGTCAGTGAATGTCAATGACGTCAATCCCCATTCACGGACGTTTTACGCAAACGACTCGAAAATTTTTAAATTTGACACGATGACGACGGCCATACTTAACATAGGATACTCCACTAGGGGGCAGTTTTTTCTTTCCGCCGCGTATCTCTTACGGAAACGTCGGAAAGTCATTGCGTCGGGCCCGAATACGATCGTAAATTGCCGATTCTCGCTGATTAACATATTCTCGGTGTTAATCAGCGGGAACGCCCCGAGCGCTATTTTTAAAATTGCAGTTTCGATACGACGGCGAAATACAATTACGCCGCTCGTATAGGAACTCCAACCCGGCGTTTCTTGTTTTCTGCTTACTGAAAACAGAAACGCCGGCTCAAAGTGAGAGTTAGGCTGGAGTATCACTGATCCCTGAATCTGGCCCATAATTTTGCCCCTGTACAAATCATTAGTAAGACTTCATCTGGAATATGCAGTCCAGTTTTGGGCACCAGTTCTCAAAAAGGATAACGGAGAACTGGAGAAAGTGCAGAGAAGGGCAACCAAACTGATAAGAGGCATGGAGGAGCTCAGCTATGAGGAAAGATTAGAGGAACTGAATTTATTCACTCTTGAGAAGAGGAGAATAGGGGGGGATATGATCAACATGTACAAATATATAAGAGGTCCATATAGTGAACTTGGTGTTGAGTTATTCACTTTGAGGTCAACACTGAGGACAAGGGGGCACTCTTTACGTCTGGAGGATAAGAGATTTCACCTCCAAATACAGAAAGGTTTCTTCACAGTAAGAGCTGTGAAAATGTGGAACAGACTACCTCCGGAGGTGGTTCTGGCTGGCTCAGTAGATTGCTTTAAGAAGGGCCTGGATTCTTTCCTAAATGCACGTAATATAACTGAGTACTAAGATTTGTAGGTATAGTTGATCCAGGGTAAATCTGATTGCCTCTCGGGGGATGAAGAAGGAATTTTTTCCCCTCCTGTAGCAAATTGGATCATGGCTCTGCTGTTTTTTTTTGCCTTCCTCTGGATTAACGGTGGGTATGGAGTTGGGTGTATGGGATTGTACTGTGTTTTATTTTGTTTGTTTATTTTTTTATGGTTGAACTGGATGGACTTGTGTCTTTTTTCAACCTGCCTAACTATGTAACTATGTATGATAGTGTCACAAGATTTTATGTTTAAAGTGTTGAGGAGGATGGGGATACCTGAGGTTTTGATTGGGTGGATTAAGTGTCTGTATAGAGGTATGGTAAGTAAGGTGTTGGTGAATGGGTGGATGACCAATGACATGGGTCAGGAGTGAGACAGGGATGCCCGTTATCGCCTGTTTTGTTTGTTTGTGTAATTAAGCCGTTGTTGAGGATGTTGGCGTAAGATAAGTGTGTGAGGGGAGTGGAGGTTCCTGGGAGTGGTGGTAGAGTTCTGAAGGTGATTGGGTATATGGATGATGTTACTGTGGTTTGCAAGCATATGATAGGGTTGAGAAGGGTGAAACTATTGTTGAGATTTTTTGCATTGAGAGTAGGTTTTGTGTGAATATGGGAAAAAGTGAGTGCAAGTTGTTTGGGGTGTTGGGAACGATTGAACAATGTGGTTGGAAGCTTTGTGTTGGAGGATTGAGGATTTTGGGTGTTAAGTTTGATGGAGATTTGTATGGGAGAGAGAGTTGGCAGGATGTGTTGGCAAGAGTGAAAAAGAAAGTTGATTTTTGGTCTCTATCGTTGAAAGGGAAAGTTTTTGTTGTGAGAGCTGTGTTGATGCCGATTTTGTTATTTTTGTATTAAGTGTTTCCAGCGCCTGATAGAGTGATGAAGCAGATTGTGAGAGTGTGTTTTTAGTTTTTTTGGTCGTCGCGGATGGAAAAGTTGAAGAGAGAGAAAGTGATGAAAGATGCAATGAATGGTGGGAAAGGTATGGTGAGTATTGAGAAGTTTCTGGTGGTGAAGTATGCAAGTATGTGTGTGAGATTAAGCGAGAAAGAGAATGTTGCAGGATGTATGGTGAGATATGCTGGTGGGAGTGTGTTGCGGAAATGTAAGTTGTGTGAGGTTGATTTGAGGAAGTCTGTATGTTTTGTTGCACCTTGGTTTTATGTGAGGATTGATAGGTGTATGAGGAGGTATGGGTTTGCGAGATGTGACGCAGGATAAATGGTGCAAGAGTAAGAAAGGTATGCAGTTGTTGAAGGAGAGGGAGGAAGTGGAAGGAATAAGTGGTTTGAGAGTTGCTGAATGTAAGAAAGTCTGGTAGAATGTGTGTTGTAAGGGATTGGATAATAGGCAGAAAGATGTTGCATGGATGGGGGTGCATGGGTGTCTGCCTAATAGGGAGTTTCAGAAAAGGAGAAGGTTTGTTGATAGTGAGGTGTGTCCGAGGAGTGGGTATGGGGGGATTGAGAGAATGATACATGTGTTTTGGGAGTGTCGGTATGCTAGGAAAATATGGAGTAGGATGGAGAAGATGGTGAAGGGATTGACTGGTGTTGGTAGGTTAACGTATGAGATGGTGTTGTATGGTTTGTGTGATTTAATGAGGAGAGATTGTTGTGGATAGTGGCGAATTGTGTTAAGGAATGTTTGTGGGATGTGCGTAATATTTTTATTTTTAGGCAAGAGATTGTTAAGGTGAGGAAGTGTGTAGCCATGGTGCGAGGAAGGATTTTTAATTATGCATATTATGATTTTAAGAAATTGGGTGAGGGTGATGCACGAAGGTTGTTGTAAAAAGATGAGTGGAAGCAATGGTGTGTATGTTTTTTTGGGATTATGTTTGTTATTGTTCTTATTTTTGATAAATTAACGTTTTATTTTTGTCTTTCAGGGTGAGTGCAGATGGTGGTTAAGGGACAGTGTGGAGAAAGTGTATAAGAGTGATTTTTGTTTGTGTAGGGATAGGGTGGAGGGACAGTTTATAGTAGGGATAGGTTTGATATGTTTTGATATTTTTTGGTATTTGGTGGGTGGAATGGGTTTTTCTGTAATGTTTTTTCTTGTTATCTTTATTGCTGTATTCTTGTTATTTTGTTGTTGTATACTTTGTTTTTTTGCTATGTATCTTTTTGGGGTTTTTGGTGGGAGGGCTTTTGTGGACGGCTTTTGTGGGAGGGATGTGGGCGTTTTTATGTAAATATTGGAAACCTTTTTTGTATTTTTTGTATTTTATTTTCTGTACTTATTGTAAACCTTTTGTTGTATTTCTTGTATTTTATATTGTGTACTAATGTTATGTGATTTTGTCTTGTACATATTTTTTGTATCAATGTTACTCTTTTATCTGTGAAATTTTAAATAAAATAATTAAAAAATATATATATTCTTATCAGTTGCCAGTAGGTGATGCTATGCTGACCTTAGAGACTTTTATGTTTCACCTATATATCAAGCATTAGTGTTTGGTATTTGTATTATCAGTTCACGTTTGTGGTGCATGTACCCCTTTGCTTCTCGGCCTTTTGGCTAAGATCAAGTGTAGTATCTGTTCTTATCAGTTGCCAATAGGTGGTGCTAAACTGACTGTCCCCAGTAATCGGCGAGGGGGAAAGGGATGGCAGTCGGTGGACGCTAAGCCTATTGGCGTAGAGGCGAAAGCCTTCTGATCGGGGCAGAGAGGCATGAGGTCGAAGCTGAAGGGCTGGGCCCCTGGCCTTTGGCCTGGATCCGGTGGTGTCTGTCCCAGTCAGTTGTTCGGCGAGGGAACCTTTGCTAATCCTTTCGGGGAGAGGCGGGTAGTACTTCCCGAATGTAATTAGGTGGGAGAGCTGGGGGTTGTGGGTAGTAGTTGGCTGCGGCTGGCTCTCCCCAACCTCTTCTCCTACCTTCCTGGCTGGGAAGGGTGCTGCTGGTCCGGACCGGGGGTCAGGGTCCGTTGAAAAGCCTGTGGAGATAGTGCCCCTGGAGTGGCAGTCCAGGGGTGCCATACATTGCACTGAGTGTTGAGGGGCACTCAACGTGTGGCACCTTAGGTCACATATCTCCACACACACCTTTTTAGCACCTGCCTCTAGGGCCGAGCCTTTTGGCTAGGACCAGAGGAATTTTTGTTCCTGGCCGGAGGGCCGGCCATTGTATTGCACAATGGCCACTTTCCACTCACCATTCCCACCTTCCTTTTCCCCCACTTTCTTTTTTATGTTACCCCCTGTTCGTCTTGTTTGTCACTTTTTTTGGTTGGAGCATGGTATGTGTGGCGAGTAGGGTGCTGGTCCTCGGGCTGGCTCTGAAAGTCTTGGGAGTAGGTGGACATGGCCTTCTGGCTTAGTTCACCTGCTCTCATGGGGTCTCCCTTCGGGGGAGCCTCACCGAGGAGGGTTCTGTCTCGGCAGTCCCTCCGAGGATGTTTGGCCATGTGGCTTCGGCTGCATGGGCCATAGTGGGGTCCTAGTGGTTTCGGCTGCTTGGACTCCAATAACTCTTTTCCCTGTCTGGAGCCTAACGCCCCGGGGGATCAGAGCTGGGTCCTTTGCGGAGGACCAATTGACGATGGCACCCATCGCAGTTTTTTGTGTTTCACTCTTTATGTGTGTGCACATTTTTTCCTGCACCGGGTGAAGTTGTTGGGTTGTGTTTTGCACGCCACAGGCTTTTCAATAGAAAAAAAAAAAAAAAAATCAGTTCACGTTTTTTCATGTGCACTGGTGTGCCGTGAAGAGTCCCCAGGTGTGCCATGGCAAAATAACCCCAAATATTGGCAGCTATGGCTGCTATCTGATGTAACACTACTGCTGGGCACTTCGTTATCATTTGTCTTTACAGCGGTGCTGGTCCGCTGTGTAAAACTCACTTCCCGATACTCGGGAAGCTGTGCTGGCTGTGCGGGCCTCCCCACTGCATCTTGCCAACCGAATACGTCATCGGTTGCTATAAGAGGGTCGGACGCACGCACTGCTTCTGTGACGTGAGAGCCGCGGGTACCATCCTGAACTCTGCCTGGTGCGCTTTTCCCTGAGGGGGAAGAAGAAAGAGTAGAGCCCCCGTGACCAACACTGCTCCCCTGCCCGCAGACATGGCCACCCGCTCAGAGAGAGAGAAGGCCCTGAAGCTGAATGAGCAGCACCAGGCCATCCTGTCTCGTGTGCTGAGGGAGGAGGACAACAAGTACTGTGCTGACTGCAAGGCCAAGAGTAAGGTGGTGAGGGGGGCTCTGCTATGAATAACCAGCTGTCACAGTCACTGACACCCCACATCCTCCATTCTTGGCTACAGCACTCTTGATCTGATTGGTTGTCGTGCAACTCTGAGGCCTCGTACACACGATCAAATCTGTCTGCTGGAAATGGTCTGTTAGACCGTCCCAGCAGACAGATTCGATCGTGTGTACGGGCAAGCAGACGGATTTGGCTAACCGACAGATTGGAAAGCATGCTTACCAATCCGTCGGCTGGGAACCCGTCCGCCCGACATGTCTGCTGGTTAGTACGCTAACCAGCAGACATGTCTTCTAGCACACGCGCCGAATGGTTTCGACGCATGCGTGGAAGTGTTTTACTTCCTGGTGCGGTGACGTGGCGGCGTCAACGTCACCGCCACGTCACCGACACGTCAGCGCGCTGTCTGCTGGCGGGGATTTTGGTTTGCTCGTGTGTACACGCGAGCAAACCAAAATCCAAACAGACAGATTTGTTCAAATCGGTCGGTCCGACCGATTTGAACAAATGAATTGCCTCGTGTGTATGAGGCCTGACAGTTTTTCTTTCAGTGTATGTGTGCATGTGTACACATGTCTGTTAGTGTGTGTGTGACAAAAATAGTTCTTATGGTACAGGAATAGGGGGGGGGGTCAGGATTAAAAGTAACATACACACAGACAGATGTGCAGGCACACAAACAAACACACACTGTGTACCATTCACATTGGGTATACCTCCAGCTGCAGCCACATTATGTTTACACCCCCAGCTGTTGCCTCTGCAGCTAAAGGGGCAAAAGTTGGGGGTGGTAAAAACAGCTCAACCATGTGGTTTTACTGCCCCTCCAGCCTGACATGTGAACAAGCTCTTGGTTCTGTTTGGATGCATGCTGCGTGTAGGGCAGCCCATTCATTTCCCTACCCACAGTAATGCGGGGAAAGAAGTCCCCGACTCTTTTTTAAATTGTGCCACAACAAAAGCAACCCATGTTTTCCAATGGATGGGGCACCATTAAGAATTAATGGCACCCCTAAAGAGCAGAGCATTTGTCTGTGTGTCAAGAACGAGCACGATTTTGCGCGTGTTTCCGCAACACACAGCGACGTGAACCAAGTCTTGGACAGGGGTGCCTCAAGACTGAAAATACTTTTTAAGGGCGCCCTGACTGGAAAAAGGTTGAGAAACACTGCCATACACTGTAGATTTACCGCTACATTTTTGTATATATAATTTTACGTTTCTACTTTCCGTTTTACGTTGAGTTTCTCACGCTATTCATGTTCTCAGGTGTTTAAGTTTCTCATACAGGTTTCAGTCGTGATGCTATTACGTTTCTCACGTTCTCATGTGATTACGCTTTTTCATACGATTACGTTTCACATGGTATTTTTATGTTCTCAGGTATTTACGTTTCTCATGTTTTTGTTTCCCATGCTTATTCATGTTCTCGGGTGTGTACGTTTCATGCAACTCACGTTTCGCATGCAAGTTTCAGTTGGGATGCTTTCTAGTTGGTAGCATTGGTATGTTCATTTTGATTCATGGCGTTTCACCGCTGGGGGGGGGGTCACCCATCCTGTTTATGGCTGCTTACGGATTGAGATGATCGTTTTTAATCGGCTTGTACAGTGGCAAGACTCCTCATCTGTTTCTCATAGGTTTCATGCATCTTGACGTTTCATATCTCATATAATGACCTGACACGTCTTCAGGTTCATCAGGCCTGAGTGTACGTTTTTAATTAGCCTGCTACGTCTCAGATTGCTCAGCCTTTGCAATTCATGGGATTGTCACATTCTTAGTTCAGCTGCACTAGTCCTACACTTACCTACATTTTCATAGTCTGTCTATACATGTCACGTTCATTTCCTCACGTTAGTTCATGGCCACTGTCCACTGCTGGTTACCTGTCACGTTTACGGGTACTGTCGGATTGAGATGTTCGTTTCTAATTGGCTTGTGCGGTGACAATCCCCTCATCCGCTTCTCACAGCTTTCATTACGTTTAATACGTCATGTTATCTTACTACTTGCATCACTTGCCTGACACGTCTTCAGGTTCATAGGCTTGAGTGTTAAGTTTTTAATTGGCCTGATTTGCCTCAGGTTGCTCAGCCTTGCTAGTTCCTCAGACTGACACGTTTTCAGTTTTGTGCTACGTATTCGTTCCTGCTCTACGTTACTGTGTGTGTTACGTTACCTTTTCCTAAGGTAAGTTGGGGCTCTTTGGTCATGTTTTGTTTTTAACAATGTTGTTCTTGTTTGCAGAGTTCATGTCACGGGCAGTAGATATGGAAGAATTTGCCGCCATCCGTCCTTCTCCGGGTTATGGGTTCTATACATGGTAGCACGCCCTCCTTGAACCTCCCGATACGGCCTTCTCTTTTGTTACAGACGAAGCTTGATCTTCAAGTCCTTTTCAATTCAGCCTAGAAAGCTCTTGACTCGGCCTGATATATCTTCCAGGCGTTTCTATCTCAGTATCCTGGGTTCTTTTCTCACAAACATTCAGTACCTACTTGCGTTTTTGTTTTCTTTTGCCACTTTCAGCCCAAACCGGTTTTTCAAGCTGGTGCCCAGTACAGTCTGGGCACCAGACTTTTGCAGATGTACTAAGGGATAGGCCATTTTCCTTTCCCTGGTACTCCCTTCTCTGCTAGCACAGGGCATGACACGTAGCCATTCCCTGCTGCCTAACTAGGGTAGCACTTTAATATTCACTCTGGGCCGTGCTTTAAGTACAAATGCAGTTTCTGCTGCCATTCGTCAAGGGGTCTGTATTCTTGTTGTTGAGGACTTAGTGTCACGGAAGGTCCCCGCATCCGGACCGAATGTGTCCGTCATGTACCGCTTCCCATCAATCTGGACATAGGCATCAGATAGGTCAGCTACATTTAACCACACAACGAGACAAGACTTGTATGTGTGCTAAGTATGGACTGTTTAATAGGACCAAAACCACAATCTTATATACAGCAAAGAGGAGGTAACCAGAACAATAATCAACATGAACTAATTATCTAATCCTCTAGTGTAAACACAGAACCTCCTCACACATACAATGAACTTTAATCACATTCTAAAAGGCATTCAGGTGATTCAATTATCTAATCAGTAGCTAGACATTTCGGCACAGCATCATCTATTCACCTGCAGAACACAATGGAAAGGTATTTCACAAGCCCGACTTCACTTAGCATTTCAATATTCGGAGCTAAGCATTGAAGGGTCATTGTCCCGTGACAGTTAGATTGGCGGTAGTCCGCTTTCTTTTCCGGACATATCCCAGTTTCACATGTCCGTCACAGGCATTCTTGCATTGGGGGCTTGTGGTTACATACAGTTACTTTTATTTCAATCTCTTTGCTAGCTCATCCTACTGTTTTTTTTGTTTGTTTTTTACCCCTTTTAGGCATACGGACCACGTGACCCCGACACACCTCAGGTCAATTTCCCTGTTTTCCCCCTTAGACCTTTCCCTAGCACGATTACCTGACACTCTGAGTACAAGTGAAAGGCTGACCGCAGGTCTGTATTTGTAGGAGGAGGAGTCGGGTGGTATTTAAACCCGCCCTCCTTCCTCCTTCTGGGCGACGGATTTCTTGTGTCCCACCCACCCATACCCTTTTTTCTTGCTATTTCTTCTTTTACTTTTACTTGGGTATGCCCCCTTTTAGGCATACTGACCATGTGACCCCGGCACACCTCAGGTCACTTTCCCACCTCAGGTCAATTTCCCTGTTTTCCCCTCAGGACTTTCCCTAGCATGATTACCTGAGACTCTGAGTACAAATAATATGATTTGAAAAAATGATATGGCAAAAGTATGTAAATGGCATGGTACAAATCTTTGTAAATAGGGTTTTTCTTCAAATGGAGTAATGTTACTATGTATATTATGTGAAAGTTTAAATAACGCTTTAAAAAATCCATACTAGAGGATTTTTTTTGTAAATAACTTTAGTTTTAACAGATTATCAAAGTTGTTTCTGCATGGAGAGAGGGGAACTAATAGTAAAGCTACCATTCCATTTAAATAATGAACTTCGTTATGCAACATCACTTTCTTTCCCCTTCAAAAAAACTATACAACATGACAAATTAGGTTGCTTCATAAATCTTTGACAAGTTGATTTTCCATTAGGTCTAACAGGAATTCACCTATTTGCAATCATTGTTGTTTATAATGTTTAATCAGCAATTCTAAATTTATACTTTAACATCTTACTTTGTCATTGTCGTATACGGTCCAGCAGCAAAGCAGAAAGCAGGCTTGCAGTCATCCTGTACAACACTTTTATCTTCAATTAAAGGAACTGTTGCTATAAAGCCAACCTGTCTGTCTATTAAGAAAAGCTGAAATTAAACAAGGAATATTTCCAATTAGAAAAATGGAAATAATTGTATACATAATAAAGTGAAATCTAATAAATGGTCCGTCTGAACCAACAATAGCAGACTTAGTGAGCAGCAACACACTGAAAATAGTGAAATAGGAATAGATTGTACAAAAAATAAAAATAAAAAATGAATGAATGAATAAATAAACTCAAGTCCATTCAAAGAGTGTTGGATAAAGTCCAATCAAGGCTAATCTTTCTCAGAGGCAAATGGTTGAAAATTCATTGTAAAAGGTGTCCACCTCCATCAAGAAGATCCCCAAAATGTGCACTAATGGATGGCTCCTTACCGCACGGTGTTGACCTGATTGTTTAGAAAAGGTCAAATACAGCAGTTGGTCACTAAACCAGTTGAATGATTCAGCTGCGCAGCTCTATGTTTCCCGGAATCAAACACTCTCATGAAGGAGGGAGAGGGGAAACCACCATAGTGAAGTACAGTTTATTTAAAATATGTCACAGATAAAACAGCATAGCCAAATGGCCTCTTACTTTAGTAGTGCCTAGGACCCGGCACTGGGGCTAGTCAGCATGGCAGGATGGGCTATGATGAGTGTTCCTCGCTGGGGAACTGGGGTGAAGTCCAAGCCGGATACGAGTTCCTCGCTAGGGAGCTGGCGTGCGTTCCAGGCCAGGGGACCAGCGGGACCGGAAGTGCGTTATTTTTACGTATCCAGGCACTTCGTACGTTTCGTGATTAACACGTCGTCAGGAACACACGCCAGCTCCCTAGCGAGGAACTCGTATCCGGCTTGGACTTCACCCCAGTTCCCCAGCGAGGAACACTCATCATAGCCCATCCTGCCATGCTGACTAGCCCCAGTGCCGGGTCCTAGGCACTACTAAAGTAAGAGGCCATTTGGCTATGCTGTTTTATCTGTGACATATTTTAACCACTTAAGACCCGGACCAATATGCAGGCTAAAGACCCAAGGTGTTTTTACAATTTGTCAGTGCGCTGCTTTAACTGGTAATTGCGCGGTCATGCAATGTTCTACCGAAACGAAATTTGCGTCCTTTTCTTTCCACAAATAGAGCTTTCTTTTGATGGTATTTGATTGCCTCTGCGATTTTTATTTTTTGCGATATAAACGGAAAAAGACCGAAAATTTTGAAAAAAAACGATTTTTCTTATAACAACAAGTAAAAAATATCGAATAAACTAAATTTTAGTCAAACATTTAGGCCAAAATGTATTCAGCCACATGTCTTTAGTAAAAAAAATCGCAATAAGCGTATATTTATTGGTTTTCGCAAAAGTTATAGCGTCTACAAACTAGGGTACATTTTCTGGAATTTACACAGCTTTTATTTTATGACTGCCCATCTCATTTCTTGAGGTGCTAAAATGGCAGGGCAGTACAAAACCCCCCCAAATGACCCCATTTTGGAAAGTAGACACCCCAAGGAAACTGCTGAGAGGCATGTTGAGTCCATTGAATATTTTTTTTTTTTGGTCCCAAGTGATTGAATAATGACAAAAAAAATTAAAATAAAAAATGTTTACAAAAAGTTGTCACTAAATGATATATTGCTCACACATAATATGGTTATATGTGGAATTGCACCCCAAAATACATTCTGCTGCTTCTCCTGAGTATGGGGATACCACATGTTTGGGACTTTTTGGGAGCTTAGCCGCATACGGGACCCCAAAAACCAAGCACCGCCTTCAGCATTTCTAAGGGCGCAAATTTTTGATTTCACTCCTCACTACCTATCACAGTTTCGAAGGCCATAAAATGCCAAAATAGCACAAAACCCCCCCAAATGACCCCATTTTGGAAAGTAGACACCCCAAGGAAACTGCTAAGAGGCATGTTGAGTCCATTGAATATTTTTTTTTTTGGTCCCAAGTCATTGAATAATGACCAAAAAAAAAAAAATTACAAAACGTTGTCACTAAATGATATATTTCTCACACATGCCATGGGCATATGTGGAATTGCACCCCAAAATACATTCTGCTGCTTCTCCTGAGTACGGGGATACCACATGTGTGGGACTTTTTGGGAGCCTAGCCGCGTACGGGGCCCCGAAAACCAATCACCGCCTCAGGCTTTCTAAGGGCATACATTTTTGATTTCACTCCTCACTACCTATCACAGTTTTGAAGGCCATAAAATGCCAAGATGGCACACAACCCCCCCCAAATGACCCCATTTTGGAAAGAAGACACCCCAAGCTATTTGCTGAGAGGCATGTTGAGTCCATGGAATATTTTTTTTTTTGGTCCCAAGTCATTGAATAATGACCAAAAAAAAAAAATTACAAAACGTTGTCACTAAATGATATATTTCTCACACATGCCATGGGCATATGTGGAATTGCACCCCAAAATACATTCTGCTGCTTCTCCTGAGTACGGGGATACCACATGTGTGGGACTTTTTGGGAGCCTAGCCGCGTACGGGGCCCCGAAAACCAATCACCGCCTCAGGCTTTCTAAGGGCATACATTTTTGATTTCACTCCTCACTACCTATCACAGTTTTGAAGGCCATAAAATGCCAAGATGGCACACAACCCCCCCAAATGACCCCATTTTGGAAAGAAGACACCCCAAGCTATTTGCTGAGAGGCATGTTGAGTCCATGGAATATTTTTTTTGTTTGGTCCCAAGTCATTGAATAATGACCAAAAAAAAAAAATTACAAAACTTTGTCACTAAATGATATATTTCTCACACATGCCATGGGCATATGTGGAATTGCACCCCAAAATACATTCTGCTGCTTCTCCTGAGTACAGGGATACCACATGTGTGGGACTTTTTGGGAGCCTATCCGCGTACGGGGCCCCGAAATCCAAGCACTGCCTTCAAGATTTGTGTGAGTGAAATCAAAAATGTATGTCCTTAGAAATCTTGAAGGCGGTGATTGGTTTTCGGGGTCTCATACGCGGCTAGGCTCCCAAAAAGTCCCACACATGTGGTATCCCCGTACTCAGGAGAAGCAGCAGAATGTATTTTGGGGTGCAATTCCACATATAACCATGGCATGTGTGAGAAATATATCATTTAGTGACAATGTTTTGTACATTTTTTTTTTTATTATTTTTTTTGGTCATTATTCAATCACTTGGGGCAAAAAAAAAAATATTCCATGGACTCAATATGCCTCTCAACAAATAGCTTGGGGTGTCTACTTTCCAAAATGGGGTCATTTGGGGGGGTTTTGTGCCATTTTGGCATTTTATGGCCTTCGAAACTGTGATAGGTAGTGCGGAGTGAAATCAAAAATTTGCGTCCTTAGAAATGCTGAAGCCGGTGCTTGGTTTTCGGGGTCCCGTACGCGGCTAGGCTCCCAAAAAGTCCCACACATGTGGTATCCCCGTACTCAGGAGAAGTAGCAGAATGTATTTTAGGGTGCAACTCCACATATAACCATGGCATGTGTGAGCAATATATCATTTAGTGGCAAATTTTTTATTTTTTATTTATTTTTTTGTCATTATTCAATCACTTTGGACAAAAAAAAAAAATCTATGGAATCAACATGCCTCTCAGTAGTTTCCTTGGGGTGTCTACTTTCCAAAATGGGGTCATTTGTTTTTTTTTTTGTGCTATTTTGACATTTTATGGCCTTCGAAACTGTGATAGGTAGTGAGGAGTGAATTTATATATGCCGAAGCATGGGGGCATCCTCCCGCAAAAAAGTTATGCCGCGTACACACGGTTGGACTTTTCTATGCCGTGTACACATGGTCAGACTTTTCTATGCCGTGTACACATGATCAGACTTTTCCACGGGAAAGCCTCCGTAGGAATGTCAACCGTATGTACGCGGCATTAGGAGCAAAATCGCTCCTCCACCCCTAGTGCCCCCATGCTTCGGCATATATGCTCTTTTTTTAACTGTGGTGGTGAAATCACCTCCTACAGCACTGGAGTCACGGCTTTATATATCGTGGGAGCAAACGCCGTTGCTGTCAA
Source organism: Rana kukunoris (assembly GCA_029574335.1). NCBI lineage: Eukaryota > Metazoa > Chordata > Amphibia > Anura > Ranidae > Rana > Rana kukunoris. Next base: position 298,914,973 of record CM056050.1, read on the forward strand.
GATAAATAAGTCCGCGCAACAGCTGAATGGCGTACCTGAAAACAGTAAAGTAAATTACTTACCTGAAAAGCAAGCATGAAAAAACATAACAATAAAACTTTGCAGAATAAAATAGAGTAAAAAAGAGCAGAACAATAGAGAGAGAATAGAGAGGGAGAGAACAATAAAAACGACAACTATTTTTGTTTTTTTTTATTTTATATTTTTTTTGTGTTTTTTTACTTTTTACTTTTTTTTTTTTTTACACTTTTTTTTTGTAACTGTAACTGTTCAACTTTTCGGTTCCAGGTTTGGGTCTCTCAAAATGCGATGGCATCTTGGGAGACCCTGTGTACGTGTGCCTAGCCTGTGATATGTTTTGCCCTACGCTAATACTTCACTATTGTGTGGAAGCGTTCAAAACATTTACCAATACAAAGACCAGGATCGTCAGGACATCGGGGACAAAAATAACGGGTGTCACACCTAAATCCGCGCTTGCTACAGACACGACATCTTCTTTGGGGGCTCGTTGGGTAGGGGTACTCTCGAGGGCATATATAAAATGCCTCTCATGCAGTCGGCTTACTGCATTTGGTAGGGGATGGTGAGGTGGAAAACCTCCTGGATACAGGAGTCCGTTGATGATATCCTTCTGGAATTGGAGGAAGGATACATTCTGTCCTGAAGTTTTGTATAAGACAAAAGCATTCAGCAAAGTCAATTGGAATAAATGTAGAGACACTTTTTTGTACCAGCGTCTCGATTTACGGGCAATATGATACGGCGCCATCAACTGGTCGTTGAGGTCCACCCCTCCCATATTTTGGTTATATTCGTGGACACAGAGGGGTTTCTCCACAACACCAGTCGCCGTACGAATTTGTACTGTCGTGTCTGCGTGAAGGGTGGTAAGAAGGAAAACATTCTTATTGTCCCGCCACTTCACAGCGAGCAAATTATTACATCTGCAGCAGGCTCTCGTCCCCAGCTTTATACGGGCATCTACAAGCCGCTGGGGAAAGCCCCGGCGATTAGGTCGCACGGTGCCACATGCTCCAATCTGATGATCAAACAAGTGACTAAAAAGTGGCACACTGCTGTAATAATTGTCCACATACAAGTGGTACCCCTTTCCGAATAAGGGTGACACCAAGTCCCAGACAATCTTGCCAGCGCTCCCCATGTAATCTGGGCATCCTTCCGGCTCTACGTGACTATCTTTGCCCTCATAAATCCAAAAGCTCCATGTGTAGCCTGTTGCCCTGTCACAGAGCTTATAGAGCTTGACCCCGTATCTGGCACGCTTGCTGGGAAGGAACTGCTTGAAAGACAAGCGGCCAGCAAATTTAACCAGGGACTCGTCAACGCAGACAACTTGCTGGGGATTAAACAAGGCTGCATAACGTTCGTTGAAATGGTTTATGAGGGGCCGAATTTTGTAGAGCCGGTCAAATTCAGGGTCTCCACGTGGACGACAGAGTGCATTGTCGCTGAAATGCAGGAACCGCAGGATCGTCTCGTATCGTTTCCTGGCCATGTGAACAGAGAATATGGGCATTTGGTCAATTGGCTCTGTGGACCAATACATGCGCAATTGAGGAAATTTGTGTATGCCCATATTGAGGGTAAGGCCCAGAAAGGTCTTAAATTCGGAAACCTCAAGAGGTTTCCATTCTTTGGCAAGGAGGGTCTGGGGATTAGCGGCGATGTAGGTACCAGCATATAAATTAGTCTGGTCCACAATAGATCTATAGAGATCTTCTGTGAAATACAGCGAATAAAAATCAAGTGGCATAAAATTCGCTGTATCCACCTGAATTCCGGGTTTGCCAGTGAATGGGGGAAGTACGGGTGCTGCAGAAGTGGTGGGGACCCAATCAGGATAGGCGAATTCTGCAGGAAGGGCACTATGGGCACGACGGGCCTGTCTTTGTTTTCTTCTTGGTGGCAGCGGGTCACTACTTGTGCTTGCCACCTCGCCAGCTTGAACTGCACTTATGGGACTCGCCACGTCACCACGTGATACTGCAGTGCTGGATGAACGACCAGGGTGTACTAGGCCGCTGGTGCTTGCCAATCCACCAAAAGGAATAGCGGCGCTAGTACTCGCTCTCTGCTCCATACAAGGGTCCTGCGGTTCTTGCTCCTCAACAACCTTAGAACGGGGTCGGGTGCGCCTGGCCTTAGCAGGGACCACTACTCCGTCGTCCGAGCTATCTGACATGGAGCCGCTGTCGTAAACAGGATCATATTCTGAGCCCGAATCTGTCAGATGCGTGACCTCCTCATCATCATCTGACGACATGCACATGAACCTAACAGCCTCTTCACCACTGTACATCCGCTTTGCCATTTTGGGCTCTAAATTTAGTTGTAGACTGGTGATGATTCACGGGTAAAAAAAGCACCTGGCTATAGAAAGGCAAATGTAGAAAACGCTTCAAAAAAACTGTTAGCGATCGCAGGGATCAGGCCTGTCTCTGCGAACGCTGCAGTTGTGTGTGATGTGTTTTTGAAGTGACAGTGATCGATCGATACTGCACTTGGGTGGGTTGGGCTGGGCAGAGGGGCAAAACGCAAGTGCTAGCGGGTATCTGGACTGATTCCGCTAACAATGCGTTTTTGGGTACCCTAAACTGCTGGGTACGCTAGTATAGATCTGATCAGATCAGGTATAGATCTGTTCAGATACTATACCACTAAGGGGGGTGTATGCTTTGCGAGTGGGTGTAAGCGTTACTGGCACTAACCGAACACTGCCTGGGGCGATGCACACCCTAACTGGCGCTAAAATTTAATTTAAATCACCCGCCGGGCGATCAGGGGGTTAAACCCTTATTGGGTAATATACGGCGGGTGCGCTGATGCTATAAACAGCAAACTAAGTAACCAGCGTCAACCGTAACACTTATACGGTGATCACTGGTGAAAGGGTTAACTAAGGGGCAATCAGGGGTTAAAACCTTTGTATGGTAATATATGGGGGTACCTAACGCTTTCTAAAAACCTAAATAACTAACTGGCTAACCTGCGTCACCAGTGACACTTATATGGTGATCACTGGTGAAAGGGTTAACTCTAGGGCAATCAGGGGTTAAAAACTTTATTTATGGGGGTACCTAGCGCTATATAAACCTGGCGGCGAACCTCAAAAAAAACTAACTGCCTAGCGGCAACAGTGACACTAATACAGCGATCAGAAAATCGATCGCTTAGTGACACTGGCAATAGGGGGTGAAAGGGTTAACTAGGGCAGTGATCAAGGGGTTAAACCTTTATTAGGGGGGGTAGGGGGCTACCCTAGACCTAAAGGGGGCTAAGACTAACTGCCCTGACACTTTTTACTGCAACACTGACACTAAATGCAGTTATCAGAAATAAATGATAACTGTATTCAGTGACACAATGTTACAGTGGACTGGGGGGGGGCGATCGGCGGTGACAGGAAGGGGTTAAGTGTGCCTATGTGTACCTGTGTCAGTGTGATGCTTGGTGCAACTTACTGTGTGATGTGTTCTCTCCTCAGCGTCGGACGAAAAGACCGACACGAGGAGGAACACAGCACTTCCCTCTTCCTGTGTTTACACTTAGCACAGGAAGAGGCTGGCGGGCGCGCGCATTGGCTGGGAGCGATCGCGAGGGGGTGGCTGAAAACGAGTAGCCGCCCCCTCATCCCGGATCGCTCCCGGAGCTAAAGGAACCGCCGCATGTACGGGGGGGGGGTCCGATCGGACCCCCGAACCCCCTCAAGGCACCAACGTATATATACGTTGATGTGCCTGTCGGTGCCATTCTGCCGACGTAAATGTACATGCGGCGGTCCTTAACTGGTTAAATAAACTGTACTTCACTATGGTTGTTTCCCCTCTCCCTCCTTCATGAGAGTGTTTGATTCCGGGAAACATAGAGCTGCGCAGCTGAATCATTCAACTGGTTTAGTGACCAACTGCTGTATTTGACCTTTTCTAAACAATCAGGTCAACACCGTGTGGTAAGGAGCCATCCATTAGTGCACATTTTGGGGATCTTCTTGGTGGAGGTGGACACCTTTTACAATTCATGTTCAACCATTTGCATCTGAGAAAGATTAGCCTTGATTGGACTTTATCTAACACTCTTTGAATGGACTTGAGTTTATTTATTTATTCATTTTTTTTTTTGTACAATCTATTTCTATTTCACTATTTTCAGTGTGTTGCTGCTCACTAAATCTGCTATTGTTGGTTCAGACGGACCATTTATTAGATTTCACTTTATTGTTTATTCTCTTATTATTCAATATTAGCGCCCCCTCCATTTACCATTACTGTTCAGTTCAGACATTTGATGAGGTCTCTATCTTAGGGGAGCTGCTTATTCACTATAATTATATGTTGTTGTCATATTAATTTTTATTGGCGCGAGATACCACACCAATTGTATACATACATATATTTTCTGAACAAGCTTACGATGTTCATACACACATTTAACTTCTTAGGGCCAGATTCAGGTAAAGTTGCACTGGAGTATTTAGATATGCGCCGCGTAACTGTCAAGATGCGCCGTTGTATCTCCGCGGCCGTACCCACCAAACTAGATGCGACAGAAAACGGGCTTTCCCCGACCGGCTTAACTTTCCGACGCCAGAGTATCGTCAGCGCATAGTTTGCTTGGCGCATCAGTCGCGCCAATTGATTTCCCCTGCAAATATGCAAATGAGGAAGATTTCCCAATTCTCGAACGGATTAGCACCATACGCTGGCTACATGCGCCGCGCATATGTCGTCCGTCCGTCGCAAAGTTATTTCTACAAATAGCTGCTTTATCTTTACTCCAGACGGCCACAGGTCAGCAGAAGAGCAGCTACAGCAGCGTTACCAACGATAAGAGCTAGCTGAGCACCCCCACTTGCAGGACAACACCTCTGTCCCTGCTTGTCTGTCAACTTTTACAGCCATGGAGGAAGACATCATAGGTCTCCATAGCCGAGATGATGGCTGACAGCTCCTGGCCTTTAAAGTTCAGCTTTCTCCTGAGTTTGCGGGGAACGGGAGCAGCCATCTCAGAACAAAAGTAACTTCACTGCGGGGAGGGGGAACAGGATATACTTTAGTGCCGGAATAGCGTATCTACGGGCGCATTTAAACGTCCAACGGAACACATTGCGCTGTAGTTTCCAAGGAAGTGGTGCCGACGGAAGTTGTGAGCATGCGCACTGGGATGCATTGACAGTCGACGCATGTGCAGTACGTTCGCCGCGGGATCGCGCCTAGTTTTAATACACGCCCCGTACCCGCCCAATTTGAATAACGCCGGCTCATTTTCGATGCGCTGCCGCAACTTTAGGAGCAAGTGCTTCATGAATAACAGCAATTGCTCCTAAAATTAAATAAATAAAGTAAATGAGAAACGTTACTCCAGATTAAAGATGTGCCCATCTACCTGAATCTGACCCATAGTGGCACATTCATTTTAGGCCTTACCTCTCCATATCCAAAGCTACACATTCTCTTTACTGAAATACTTTTACACTTCTGGTCTTTTGCGAGAGATTTAACAACTTTTCTAAAAAATAAAATACACAAACTATGAGTTAGTTTCTTTGAAATACAGAACAAATAAAGTTTTTAATGTTATAGTAATCCATTTGAAGTGGTTTGAATTTGCATAGGTAAACTAGGAAGCCCATTCTACACATTACAGTATAACTTCTCTCCTCCCCTCCTGACTGATGTCATTCTCAGCCTGCCGGCTGCAATTGTCAGACAAGGATAAGAGAGGCGGCGGGTCACATAAGCGCCAAGCAGCACTTGTAATGAGGTAAACAGCTGCATTTTTATTATACAACACAGACACTTTTGCAGATGACATTATTAAACAGAGTGATTAATAGGAATATTCAGGGCTGTCTTTAAAGAGGTTGTAAAGGATTTTTTAATTTGTTTTCATAATGAGCATCCTTTACCTGCAGACATTCCTCTTTTCACATCCTCATTGTTAGTTTTTGCTCAGAAGTTGCTCTATTTCTTCTCTGTTCACTTCCTGCTTGTCTGATTGTTACTCACCACTGTGAAGGGAGGCTTTACTGCGGTGGTCAGTGACGTGCTCGCCCCCTCCTGGGAACTACATCCGTGCGGCAGGATGTTAGAGACTTCAAGGAAGTGTCAATCACTGGGCGTGCCGCAATGCATACTCGGAATTGTAGTTCTTACATGAATGAGCGCTGCAAACCAGGAAGTGAATGAGAGAACAGAAACTAGAATGCCGGAGGTGATATAGATGAAAGGAATTTAATAGGTATTTACTTGTTTTTTTAACAGAATCATTACAGTATTCTGTCTATTTTTTTTCCTTTACAACTCCTTTAATATTTTTACATTCTCTTGTATCCCCTGTCCACAGCCACTGCTGTACCCCCTCCCCACTGCCACCCCCCCCCTGTCCACAGAAACCTCTGTACCCCCCCCCCCCCTGTCCACAGCCACCTCTGTACCCCCCCCCCCCTGTCCACAGCCACCTCTGTACCCTCCCCTGTCCACAGCCACCTCTGTATTCCCCCCTCCCTGTCCAAATCCACGTCTGTACCCCCCCCAACCCCCTTGTCCACAGCCACCTCTGTACCCCCCCATCCACAGTCACCTCTGTACCCCCCTGGTTACAGCCTTCTCTGTATCCCCCCCCTGTGCACAGCCACCTCTGTAACCCCCCCGTCCACAGCCCCCTCTGTAATCCCCCCCCCCATCCACAGCCCTCTCTGTAATCCCCCCCCGTCCACAGCCACCTCTGTAATCCCCCCCGTCCACAGACCACCTCTATATCTTCCTCCCTGTCCACAGCCACCTCTGTATCCCCCCCTGTCAACGGCCACCTCTGTATCCCCCCCTGTCAACGGCCACCTCTGTATCCCCCCCTGTCAACGGCCACCTCTGTATCCCCCCCTGTCAACGGCCACCTCTGTATCCCCCCCTGTCCACGGCCACCTCTGTATCCCCCCCTGTCCACGGCCACCTCTGTATCCCCCCCTGTCCACGGCCACCTCTGTATCCCCCCCTGTCCACGGCCACCTCTGTATCCCCCCCTGTCCACGGCCACCTCTGTACCCCCCCCTGTCCACGGCCACCTCTGTACCCCCCCCTGTCCACGGCCACCTCTGTACCCCCCCCCCTGTCCACGGCCACCTCTGTATCCCCCCCTGTCCACGGCCACCTCTGTATCCCCCCCTGTCCACGGCCACCTCTGTACCCCCCTGTCCACAGCCACCTCTGTACCCCCCTGTCCACAGCCACCTCTGTACCCCCTGTCCACAGCCACCTCTGTACCCCCCCACATGTCCACAGACATTTTTGCATCCCCCCTCCCTGTCCACAGCCACCTCTGTATCCCCCCATACACATCCGACTTTGTATACCCCCTGTCCACAGCCACCTCTGTACCCCCCTATCCACAGCCACCTCTGTATCCCTCCTTGTCCATATCCACCTCTGTACCCCCCTATCCACAGCCACCTCTATATCTCCCCCCTGTACGCATCAACCTCTGTACCCCCTATCCACAGCCACCTCTATATTTCCCCCCTGTACACATCAACCTCTGTACCCCCTATCCACAGCCACCTCTACATTTCCCCCCCTGTACACATCCACCTCTGTACCCCCCTGTCCTCAGCCATCTCTGCCCCCCCCCCCATGCATAGCCACCCCTGTACCCCCCCTGTACACAGCTACCTCTGTATCCCCCCCTGACCACAGCCACCTCTGTATCCCCCCGTCCACAGCCACCTCTGTATCTCCCCCCATGTCCACAGCCACCTCTGTATCTCCCCCCATGTCCACAGCCACCTCTGTATCCCCCCCATGTCCACAGCCACCTCTGTATCCCCCTGTCCACAGGCACCTCTGTATCCCCCTATCCACAGCCACCTCTGTATCCCCCTGTCCACAGCCAACTTTGTACCCCCCTGTACACATCCAGCTCTGTACCCCCCGCCCACACCTATCTCTGTATACCCCCCCTGTACACAGCCACCTCTGTACTCCCCTATCCACAGCCACCTCTGTACCCCCCTATCCACAGCCACCTCTGTACCCCCCCTATCCACAGCCACCTCTGTACCCCCCTATCCACAGCCACCTCTGTACCCCCTATCCACAGCCACCACTTTACCCCCCCCCATCTACAGCCACCTCTTTACCCCCCCCCCCCCGTCCACAGCCACCTCTGTATCTGCCACTGTCCACAGCCACCTCTGTATCCCCCCCCCCGTCCACAGCCACCTCTGTATCCCCCCCCCCTGTACACAGCCACTTCTGTATCCCCCTTGTCCACAGTCACCTCTGTATCCCCCCTATCCACAGCCACCTCTGTACCCCCCTATCCACAGCCACCTCTGTACCCCCCTATCCACAGCCACCTCTGTACCCTCCTATCCACAGCCACCTCTGTACCCTTCTATCCACAGACACTTCTGTATCTCCCCCCGTACACATCCACCTCTGTACCCCCCTGTCCTCAGCCATCTCTGCCCCCCCCCCCATGCACAGCCACCCCTGTACCCCCCCCCCTGTCCACAGCTACCTCTGTATCCCCCCCTGTCCACAGCCACCTCTGTATCCCCCCCCCCCAGTCCACAGCTACCTCTGTATCTCCCCCCATGTCCACAGCCACCTCTGTATCTCCCCCCATGTCCACAGCCACCTCTGTATCCCCCCCATGTTCACAGCCACCTCTGTATCCCCCTGTCCACAGCCACCTCTGTATCCCCCTGTCCACAGCCACCTCTGTATCCCCCTGTCCACAGCCAACTCTGTACCCCCCTGTACACATCCAACTCTGTACCCCCCGCCCACACCTATCTCTGTATACCCCCCCCTGTACACAGCCACCTCTGTACTCCCCTATCCACAGCCACCTCTGTACCCCCCTATCCACAGCCACCTCTGTACCCCCTATCCACAGCCACCTCTGTACCCCCCCCCTGTCCACAGCCACCTCTTTACTCCCCCCCCGTCCACAGCCACCTCTGTATCCGCCACTGTCCACAGCCACCTCTGTATCCCCCCCCCCCCCTTGTACACAGCCACCTCTGTACTCCCCTATCCACAGCCACCTCTGTACCCCCCTATCCACTGCCACCTCTGTACCCTCCTATCCACAGCCACCTCTGTACCCCCCCCTTATCCAGTCACCTCTGTATCCCCCCCTTATCCACAGCCACCTCTGTATCCCACCCTTGTCCACAGCCACCTCTGTATCCCACCCTTGTCCACAGCCACCTCTGTATCCCCCCTTTCCACAGCAACCTCTGTACCCCCCTGTCCACAGCAACCTCTGTACCCCCCCTTGTCCACAGCCACCTCTGTATCCCCCCCATCTACAGCCACCTCTTTACCTCCCCGTCCACAGCCACCTCTGTACCCCCCCCTGTCCACAGCCACCTCTGTACCCCCCCCTGTCCACAGCCACCTCTGTACCCCCCCTGTCCACAGCCACCTCTGTCCCCCCATGCACAGCCACCTCTGTATTCCCCCTGTCCACAGCCACCTCTGTATCTCCCCCTGTCCACAACCACCTCTGTATCTCCCCCCTGTCCACAACCACCTCTGTATCCCCCCCGCCCACAGCCACCTCTGTAGCCCCCCCCCCCCCCCCGTCCACAGCCACCTCGGTATCCCTCCTGTCCACCTCTGTATCTCCCCCCCATGTCCACAGCCACCTCTGTATCCACCCCATGTCCACAGCCACCTCTGTACCCCCTGTCCACAGCCACCTCTTTACCCCCCCTGTCCACAGACATTTTTGCATCCCCCCTTCCCTGTCCACAGCTACCTCTGTATCCCCCTGTCCACAGCCAACTTTGTACCCCCCTGTACACATCCAGCTCTGTACCCCCTATCCACAGCCACCTCTTTACCCCCCCCCATCTACAGCCACCTCTTTACCCCCGTCCCCCCCCGTCCACAGCCACCTCTGTATCCGCCACTGTCCACAGCCACCTCTGTATCCCCCCCCCCCGTCCACAGCCACCTCTGTATCCCCCCCCCTGTACACAGCCACTTCTGTATCCCCCTTGTCCACAGTCACCTCTGTATCCCCCCTATCCACAGCCACCTCTGTACCCCCCTATCCACAGCCACCTCTGTACCCCCCATATCCACAGCCACCTCTGTACCCTCCTATCCACAGCCACCTCTGTACCCTTCTATCCACAGCCACTTCTGTATCTCCCCCCATACACATCCACCTCTGTACCCCCCTGTCCTCAGCCATCTCTGCCCCCCCCCCATGCACAGCCACCCCTGTACCCCCCCCCCCCCTGTCCACAGCTACCTCTGTATCCCCCCTGTCCACAGCCACCTCTGTATCCCCCCCCCGTCCACAGCCACCTCTGTATCTCCCCCCATGTCCACAGCCACCTCTGTATCTCCCCCAATGTCCACAGCCACCTCTGTATCCCCCCCATGTCCACAGCCACCTCTGTATCCCCCCCATGTCCACAGCCACCTCTGTATCCCCCTGTCCACAGCCAACTCTGTACCCCCCTGTACACATCCAACTCTGTACCCCCCGCCCACACCTATCTCTGTATACCCCCCCCCTGTACACAGCCACCTCTGTACTCCCCTATCCACAGCCACCTCTGTACCCCCCTATCCACAGCCACCTCTGTACCCCCTATCCACAGCCACCTCTGTACCCCCCCCCCCTGTCCACAGCCACCTCTTTACTCCCCCCCCCCCCGTCCACAGCCACCTCTGTATCCGCCACTGTCCACAGCCACCTCTGTATCCCCCCCCCCTTGTACACAGCCACCTCTGTACTCCCCTATCCACAGCCACCTCTGTACCCCCCTATCCACAGCCACCTCTGTACCCTCCTATCCACAGCCACCTCTGTACCCTTCTATCCACAGCCACTTCTGTATCTCCCCCCATACACATCAACCTCTGCCCCCCCGTCCACAGCCACCTCTTTACCCCCCCCACTGTCCATAGCCACCTCTGTACCCCCCCCCCTGTCCACAGCCACCTCTGTATCCCCCTGTCCACAGCCACCTCTGTATCCCCCTGTCCACAGCCACCTCTGTACCCCCCCCCCTGTCCACAGCCACATCTGTATCCCCCCTGTCCACAGCCACCTTTGTATCCCCCCCTGTCCACAGCCACCTCTGTATCCCCCCCTGTCCACAGCCACCTCTGTATCCCCCTTGTCCACAAGCCACCTCTGTATCCCCCTTGTCCACAAGCCACCTCTTTATCCCCCCCCCCACCATCCACAGCCACCTCTGTACCATCCACCCTTGACCTCAGCAACCTCTGTACCCCCCTGTCCACAGCAACCTCTGTATCCCCCCTGTCCACAGCCACCTCTGTACCCCCCCCCTTATCCAGTCACCTCTGTATCCCCCCTTATCCACAGCCACCTCTGTATCCCACCCTTGTCCACAGCCACCTCTGTATCCCCCCTTTCCACAGCAACCTCTGTACCCCCCTGTCCACAGCAAGCTCTGTACCCCCCCTTGTCCACAGCCACCTCTGTATCCCCCCCATCTACAGCCACCTCTTTACCTCCCCGTCCACAGCCACCTCTGTACCCCCCCTGTCCACAGCCACCTCTGTACCCCCCCCTGCCCACAGCCACCTTTGTACCCCCCCCTGTCCACAGCCACATCTGTCCCCCCATGCACAGCCACCTCTGTATCCCCCCTGTCCACAGCCACCTCTGTATCTCCCCCCTGTCCACAACCACCTCTGCATCTCCCCCCTGTCCACAACCACCTTTGTATCCCCCCCCCCCGTCCACAGCTACCTCTGTACCCCCCCTGTCCACAGCCACCTCTGTATCCCCCCCGCCCACAGCCACCTCTGTACCCCCCCCCCGTCCACAGCCACCTCGGTATCCCTCCTGTCCACCTCTGTATCTCCCCCCATGTCCACAGCCACCTCTGTATCCACCCCATGTCCACAGCCACCTCTGTACCCCCTGTCCACAGCCACCTCTTTACCCCCCCTGTCCACAGACATTTTTGCATCCCCCCTTCCCTGTCCACAGCCACCTCTGTATCCCCCCCGCCCACAGCCACCTCTGTACCCCCCCCCCCCCGTCCACAGCCACCTCGGTATCCCTCCTGTCCACCTCTGTATCTCCCCCCATGTCCACAGCCACCTCTGTATCCACCCCATGTCCACAGCCACCTCTGTACCCCCTGTCCACAGCCACCTCTTTACCCCCCCTGTCCACAGACATTTTTGCATCCCCCCTTCCCTGTCCACAGCTACCTCTGTATCCCCCTGTCCACAGCCAACTTTGTACCCCCCTGTACACATCCAGCTCTGTACCCCCCGCCCACATCTATCTCTGTATACCCCCCTGTACACAGCCATCTCTGTCCGCCCCTGTCCACAGCCACCTCGGTATCCCCCCCTGTCTACAGCAACCTCTGTACCCCCCTGTCCACAGCAACCTCTGTACCCCCCTGTCCACAGCAACCTCTGTACCCCCCTGTCCACAGCAACCTCTGTACCCCCCTGTCCACAGCAACCTCTGTACCCCCCTGTCCACAGCAACCTCTGTACCCCCCTGTCCACAGCAACCTCTGTACCCCCCTGTCCACAGCAACCTCTGTACCCCCCTGTCCACAGCAACCTCTGTACCCCCCTGTCCACAGCAACCTCTGTACCCCCCTGTCCACAGCAACCTCTGTACCCCCCTGTCCACAGCAACCTCTGTACCCCCCTTGTTCACAGAAACCTCTGTAGCCCCCCCATCTACAGCCACCTCTTTACCTCCCCGTCCACAGCCACCTCTGTAACCCCCCCTGTCCCCAGCCACCTCAGTATCCCCCCCATGTCCACAGCCACCTCTGTTTCCCCCCTATGTCCACAGCCACCTCTGTATCCCCCCCATGTCCACAGCCACCTCTGTATCCCCCCCATGTCCACAGCCACCTCTGTATCCCCCCCATGTCCACAGCCACCTCTGTATCCCCCCCCATGTCCACAGCCACCTCTGTATCCCCCCCATCCACAGCCACCTCGGTATCCCTCCTGTCCACCTCTGTATCTCCCCCCATGTCCACAGCCACCTCTGTATCCACCCCATGTCCACAGCCACCTCTGTACCCCTGTCCACAGCCACCTCTTTACCCCCCCTGTCCACAGACATTTTTGCATCCCCCCTTCCCTGTCCACAGCTACCTCTGTATCCCCCTGTCCACAGCCAACTTTGTACCCCCCTGTACACATCCAGCTCTGTACCCCCCGCCCACATCTATCTCTGTATACCCCCCTGTACACAGCCATCTCTGTCCGCCCCTGTCCACAGCCACCTCGGTATCCCCCCTGTCTACAGCAACCTCTGTACCCCCCTGTCCACAGCAACCTCTGTACCCCCCTGTCCACAGCAACCTCTGTACCCCCCTGTCCACAGCAACCTCTGTACCCCCCTGTCCACAGCAACCTCTGTACCCCCCTGTCCACAGCAACCTCTGTACCCCCCTGTCCACAGCAACCTCTGTACCCCCCTGTCCACAGCAACCTCTGTACCCCCCCTGTCCACAGAAACCTCTGTATCCCCCCCATGTCCACAGCCACCTCTGTATCCCCCCCATGTCCACAGCCACCTCTGTATCCCCCCCATGTCCACAGCCACCTCTGTATCCCCCCCATGTCCACAGCCACCTCTGTATCCCCCCCATGTCCACAGCCACCTCTGTATCCCCCCCATGTCCACAGCCACCTCTGTATCCCCCCCATGTCCACAGCCACCTCTGTATCCCCCCCATGTCCACAGCCACCTCTGTATCCCCCCCCATGTCCACAGCCACCTCTGTAACCCTCCCATGTCCACAGCCACCTCTGTACCCCCTGTCCACAGCCACCTCTGTACCCCCTGTCCACAGCCACCTCTGTACCCCCTGTCCACAGCCACCTCTTTACCCCCCCTGTCCACAGACATTTTTGCATCCCCCCACCCCCTGTCCACAGCTACCTCTGTATCCCCCTGTCCACAGCCAACTTTGTACCCCCCTGTACACATCCAGCTCTGCCCCCCCCCCATGCCCACATCTATCTCCCCCCTCTCCAACCACCTCTCTATCTCCCCCCTCTCCAACCACCTCTCTATCTCCCCCCTGTCCACAACCACCTCTGAAACTCCCCCCTGTCCACAACCACTTTTGTATATCCCCCCGTCCACAGCCACCTCTGTACCCCCCTATCCACAGCCACCTCTGTATCTCCCCCCCGTACACATACACCTCTGCCCCCCCCCCCCCGTCCACAGCCACCTCTGTATCCCCCCTATGTCCACAGCCACCTCTGTACCCCCTGTCCACAGCCACCTCTTTACCCCCCTGTCCACAGACATTTTTGCACCCCCCCCCTCCCTCTCCACAGCCACCTCTGTATCCCCCTGTCCACAGCTACCTCTGTATCCCCTATCCACAGCCAAGTTTGTACCCCCCCTGTACACATGCAGCTCTGTACCCCCCGCCCACATCTATCTCTGTATACCCCCCTGTACACAGCCACCTCTGTACCCCCCTATCCACAGCCACCTCTGTACCCCCCTATTCACAGCCACCTTTGTACCCCCCTATCCACAGCCACCTTTGTACCCCCTATCCACAGCCACCTCTGTACCCCCCTATCCACAGCCACCTCTGTACCCCCCTATCCACAGCCACCTCTGTACCCCCCTATCCACAGCCACCTCTGTACCCCCCTATCCACAGCCACCTATGTTTCTTTGAAATAGATGGAGGGTGAGCCATGTCCCTCCCCTGTGGATGCTGTGGGGAAGGAGGGGGCCTCTTCTCTTCCCGACAGGAGTGTCTGTGACAACCTCATAGCCGACGGGGAGGCGGAGAGGAGCGGTATGGAGTCGGAGGAACCAGAGACAGAGGGGATGGAAGTGGGGCAGCCTTCCTTGAAAAGGAAGATGGAGGGCGCCAAGGTCCCTACTTCCTCCCAGGACATTGGCTCCTTTCCAGACTCCCTGGAATCCGGATCATCTGAAGCAGTGGTTGACTCAGACTCTTCACAAGCGCCATCTTATGTGAGCACTGGTCAGGTGTCCAGCCTGCAGGAGGTGATGGTGTACTGCAGGTCCGATCCCAAGGAGAAGGGGAAGGAGGAGAAGAAGACCGGGGGGTAAGTCCTGGGTCAGGGCTGAGCCACCGGACCAGAGCCAACAAGTCTGGGAAAAAGAAAAAAAAAGTAATGACAGGAGTATGATCCCTTTCTAATATTGTATGGCCTTACGTGTGTCTTCCCTCAATTGCAGAAGTATTGGGACGGCATTTAAGCGGGCATCATGTGTTTGCCTACAAGACTGCAATTTGAGGGATGCCCCCCACACCGCTAAATGGACCCTGGGGGATGTGGTGTGGTCCTTTGGCCGAAGCAGAAATACAGGTGTGGGGATTCTTTTTAAGAATAAAAATATCAAGATTTTAACCCCTTAAGGACCGCTGCATGTACATATACGTCAGCAGAATTGCATGTACAGGCACATTGGCGTACCTGTACGTCCCTGCCTAGACGTGGGGCGGGGGTCCGATCGGACCCCCCCTGTACTTGTGGCGGTCCTCGTGGCTTCAGGAGCGATCCGGGATGAGGGGGCAGCTGTTAGTTTTTGTCCGCCCCCTCCAGATCGCTCCCAGCCAATGCGCGCACTCCCCCGCCCTCTTCCTGTGTAAACACAGGAAGGGGGAAGTGATGTAATCTCTCCTCTTGGCGGTATTTTCAACCGCCGCTGAGGAGAGAAGTCATCACACAGTGAGTCTGCACAACACTACACTGACACCAGGACATGTAGGCACATTAACCCCCTCCCCCCGATCACCCCCCCTACCCACCACAGTGTCAGTGAATGCTGTGATCATATATTTACTGATCACTGCATTTAGTGTTAGTGTGACAGGCAGTTAGTGTTAGGTCCAGGGTAGCCCCTGTACCCCCCCCCCCAATAAAGATTTAACCCCTTGATCACCGCCCTAGTTAACCCTTTCACCCCCTATTGCCAGTGTCACTAAGCGATCATTTTTCTGATCGCTGTATTAGTGTCACTGTTGCCGCTAGGTAGCTAGTTTTTTTTTTTTTTTATTGCCATTTTTTTTTACTAAAGACATGTGGCTGAATACATTTTGGCCTAAATGTTTGACTAAAATTTAGTTTATTCGATTTTTCTTATAACAAATGTCGCTCTATTTTTGTATATAGCGCAAAAAACAAAAATCGCAGAGGTGATCCAATACCATCAAAAGAAAGCTCTATTTGTGGGAAGAAAAGGACGCGAATTTTGTTTGGGAGCCACGTCACACGACCGCACAATTGTCTGTTAAAGCGACGCAGTGCCGAATTGTAAAAACGCCTCTGGGCATTTAGCAGCATATTCGTCCGGTCCTTAAGTGGTTAAAGGAGGGTGGAGGTGGGGAGACGTGTGTGTGTGTGGGTTTTTTTTTGTTGGAATATGGGGGTGTTTGTTTTTAATTATTTTGTGTATATGCACCGGTGGACAAGAAGGGAAGGCTGGACCTATGGGAGAAGATGAAGTTTTTTTTTAGGGGGGGGGGGGGGAATCTGTTATTGTGTGTTGGGATTTCAATTGTATTTTACGGAGTGGGGATAGGTGTGGGGGTGGGGATTTTGATAAATCTGGGAAGGAGTTGGGTGAGGTTTTACGTTTGTTTGGTTTAAGGGATGTGGGTGAAGGTGGTGGTTTTACGTATTTTAGTGATAGGGGATCAGTACAATCCAGGATTGATTTTTGTTTTGTTTCAAAAAATTTGCAGGCAGAGACCTTTGCCGTGCATCGGGAGCCTTTCTGGGACCATGGTAGGATCGAATGTGTTGTGAGTATGGATCCAGAGGTAACGTATGGTAAAGGTGTGTGGAAGTTGAATGTGGAGTTTTTGGAAGATGAGGGAGTGAAAAGAGAGTATGGTGAGTTTTTTGTGAAACTGAAGAGGAGGAGAAATGATTTTTTAAGTGTGATTGAGTGGTGGGAGTGGGTGAAAGTGCAGACAAAGAGGTTTTTTGTAAGAAAGGGCTGTGAGCTTGCAAGGAAGGAGCATGAGGTGTTTGAATGGTGGCTGAAGAGGTTGGAATATTTGGAAGAATTGAGGGAATGGGGAGAGAATGTGGGGTGTGAATTAGTGAAAACAGGAAGAAAGTTGAGAGTGTTTATGGAACGGAGAGAGAGAGAGAGATTATTTCTCAGGCGAGGATGGTGGTGGATGAAACAAGGATGAAAAGTGTACAAGGTTTTTCTTTAAAAAGGTGTATGGTGGGAAGATGGAATTGTCGAGTGTGTTGGATGAGAATGGGCAGGAAGTGAATAGGAAGGAGAGAGTAGGAGAAGAAATTTGTAAGTTTTATTCTGAGTTGTATAAGGAGAAGAAGAGAGATGCGAGGGTTGAGAAGGATGTGTTGGAGCAGGTGGAGATGTGTTTGGATGATAAGAGTATGTTAGGGGAGAAAGTGAGTAAGGGTGAAGTTAATGAATGTCTTAGGAGTATGAAGAAAGGGAAGACGCCTGGTAGTGATGGTTTGCCTGTTGAGTTTTGTTGTACTTTTGGGATGTGATTGGTGATTGAGTGTATGAAATGGTGATGAAAGTTCTGTAAGTTGGGAGGATGCCTGAGTCTATGTTGAAAGATGACAAGCGTGAGTTGAAGAATTGGAGGCCTATATTGTTGTTGAATGTTGATTATAAGGTTGTGGCGAAGGTGTTCGTGAATAGGCTGCGTGTGGTGGTGGAGAAATTGGTGGGAGAGGAGCAAGTGTGTGCGGTGCCTGGGAGGTCGATTGCAGAGCGTTTGGTTAGTTTGAGGGATGTGTTATGGTTATGCAAGGAGAGGAAGCAGGATGCAAGGAGAGGAAGCAGGAGGTGGCTGTGGATTTTGAAAAAGCGTATGATAGAGTGTCGCATGAGTTTATGTTTAAAGTATTGAGGAGAATGGGGATAACTGAGGTTTTGATTTGGTGGATTAAGTGTTTGTATAAAGGTATGGTAAGTAAGGTGTTGGTGAATGGGTGGATAACGAATGATATAGACATTAGGTCTGGTGTGAGACAGGGATGCCCGTTATCGCCTGTTTTATTTGTTTGTGTAATTGAACCGTTGTTGAGGATGTTGGCGAAGGATAAGTGTGTGAGAGGGGTGGAGGTACCTGGGAGTGGTGGTAGGGTTTTGAAGGTGATTGGATATATGGATGATGTTACTGTGATTTGTAAAGATATGGTGGGTTAAGGAGGGTGAAGTTATTGATTGAGATTTTTTGTATGGCGAGTGGGAACAGTGAGTGCAAGTTGTTTGGAGTGCGGGGGAACGATTGAGCAATGTGGGTGGAAGTTTTGTATTAGGGGATTGAGGACTTTGGGTGTTACATTTTGATGGAGACTTGTATGGGAGAGAGTTGGCAGGATGTCTTGGCGAAAGTGAGGAAGAAAGTGGAATTCTGGTCTTTAACCACTATAGCCCCGGACCATATTGCTGTCCAAAGACCAGAGCACTTTTTGTGATTCGGCACTGCGTCGCTTTAACTGACAATTGCGTGGTCGTGCGACGTGGCTCCTAAACAAAATTGGCGTCCTTTTTTTCCCACAAATAGAGCTTTCTTTTGGTGGTATTTGATCATCTCTGCGGTTTTTATTTTTTGCGCTATAAACAAAAATAGAGCGACTATTTTGAGAAAAATTCAATATTTTTTACATTTTGCTATAATAAAAATCCCAAAAATGATACAAAAAAATGTTTTTTTCCTCAGTTTAGGCCGATACGTATTCTTCTACATAGTTTTCGTTAAAAAAAAATCGCAATTAGCGTTTATTAATTGGTTTGCGCAAAATTTATAGCGTTTACAAAAAAGGGGGTCGTTTTATGGCATTTTTATTATTATTTTTTTTTACTAGTAATGGCGGCGATCAGCGTTTTTTTTTCGGTACTGCGATATTATGGCGGACACATCGGACACTTTTGACACATTTTTGGGGCCATTGGCATTTTTATAGCGATCAATGCTATAAAAATGCATTGTATTACTATAAAAATGCCATTGGCAGTGAAGGGGTTAACACTAGGGGGCAGGGAAAGGGTTAAGTGTGGTCCTGGTGTGTTCTAACTGTATGGGGGGGGGGGTGGCCTCACTAGGGGAAATCACTGATCTTCTGTCCATACATTGTATCGACAGAAGATCAGCGTTTCCCCCGCTGACAGGAACAATAGGTATGTGTTTACACACATACCTCCCGTTCCCCGCTCTGTAACGAGCAATAGCGGGTGCCCGGCGGCGATCGTACCCGCCGGGCACGCGTGCGGGACTCGCGGGACGCGCGCGACAAGCTGCTAAAGGGAGGGCGTAGAGCTACGTGCTCCCGCGTAGAAGTGCCACTGTCCCGCAGTAATATGACGGCGGGCGATCGGCAATCAGTTAAGGACTTTATCATTGGAAGGAAAAAAGTGTTTGTTTTTTTTTTGTTTTTTTTTTTTTCCACTTCAGACTTAACCATAACTTGAGACCTGCTCATGGTTATGTTCAATGATTATGTCTCGACTTAGGTTTTGCATCACATGTGGAGAATATATATATATGTATAAATATTTTTTTTTCCCCTCTCCCTCCCACATCCCCATCTCCCCCCCCCCCTCTCCTCCCCAACCTCCCACCAATCCTCTTACTAGGCCTCTATTGTCTCTTCTATTCGATAATTTCCTCTCCTCTTTGTTACTTAAGCTTCCATCATTTCTGCGTATTCCATCTTAACCTTATATTTTTTCCAGGGATCCCATTTGTCTTCAAAATCTGCCCAAGTTTCCTCCTCTCTGTATCTTAAATATTCATTGTAATAAATTTTGTCAACCTTTTTCCCCCCATTCTCTTAATGTAGGACTCTCTTCTTGTTTCCAATTACTCAAGATCTTACTTTTTGCGGCGTTAAGAAAATCTGGGATTAGGGTCTTTAGATATTTTTTGGTTGGCATTCGAGCCCCGTGCAAAACGCAAACCCAAAAGTCCTCGGTATATTCATGTTTATTATTTCTTTAATTTTTTGTCAAATTTTTGACCAAAATTTTACTTTTGGGCAAGACCACCAGATGTGTGTCATTGTGCCTACCCCTCTACAACAAAAACGCGAATTATTTCCTAGAGATGAGTGTAATTTATCTGGTGTAAGATACCATCTTACCAAACATTTATAATTCGGTTCCATTACTTTGTTGTTTATAGAGGTGACATGGACCCTATTTATTATCTGTCTCATTTCAAATTCATTTATTGATGAGCCCGT
The DNA here is from genome assembly GCA_029574335.1 of Rana kukunoris. NCBI lineage: Eukaryota > Metazoa > Chordata > Amphibia > Anura > Ranidae > Rana > Rana kukunoris. The sequence goes on from CM056050.1 coordinate 298,935,228, forward strand.
TTCTTCTTGCCATTTTTTGATGAATGGAGGTACGCTCTGTTTTTTTAAGGCATTCAAAATTTCATATAACATCGAGATTATTCCCTTGTCAGTTTTCTTTATATAAAGTCTTTCGAATGGCCGTAAGTTTGTTTCAGATCTTATAGGCTGTGGGAGACTTTCAAAAAAATTTCTTATTTGAGCATATCTCCATTCATCAATCAACACAAGATCTTGCTTCTTTTCCAACTCCTGCAATGATAATAATCTATTTTGCTCCATAAAATCTTTTAATTGGGTGTCATCTTTCTTAATCAAATTACCGAAAAAAAAAGTTTCTCCTGAGGGAAAAAATTGTGTGTTTTTTAGGGGTATAAATGGTGAATTAAAACTCCATCTTTCTTTCCTATGAATCTGGTCCCAAAGTGTTAGGCCTCGTACACACGATCAAATCTGTCTGCTGGAAACGGTCTGCTAGACCGTCCCAGCAAACAGATTCGACCCTGTGTACGGGCGAGGTGACGGATTTGGCCAGCCGACAGATTTCAAAGCATGCTTTGAAATCTGTCGGCTGGGAACCCGTCCGCCCGACATGTCTGCTGGTTAGTACGCTAACCAGCAGACATGTCTTCTCGCACACGCGCCGAATGATTTTGACGCATGCGCGGAAGTGTTTTACCGACACGTCAGCGCGCTGTCTGCTGGCGGGGATTTTGGTCTGCTCGTGTGTACATGCGAGCAAACCAAAATCCCAGCAGACAGATCTGTTCAAATCGGTCGGTCCGACCGATTTGAACAGATAGATTGCCTCGTGTGTACGAGGCCTTAGGGCGTGTTTTATGATGTCGTGAACTTCAGGGCTTAGTCTTCTATATTGTGGTGGGATCCAGATTATTTTCCCAAGTGCAGTTTTACTTAATTTATTTTCCATAACTACCCATCTTTTTTCTACATTATTTTTTGCCCATTCTATAACTCGTGATAAAATAATTGAATAGTAATAATTTTTTAAATCCGGTGCTCCCAGCCCCCCTTGTGTCTTATCTTTTGTCAAAAGTGTTAAACTTAATTCGAGTTTTTTCCCCCCTCCCTATGAATTTAAGAAACATTGCTTGCAGGTATTTGCACCCACTTCCGGCCCGCAGTCTTGGGCAAAAGACATGTTTTTCCCGTTGTGTGCTGGGAACTCTCGGCTCCCAGCACACACGACTCGCGCATGCGCCATAGGGAACCGGGCAGTGAAGCCGGAGCGTTTCACTTCCTGGTTTCCTCACCGTGGATAGAGGGGGGAGCAGCAGAGAGACAAGCAAACGCTCGTCCTCTGCTGCGGACGCCGCTGGACTCCAGGACAGGTAAGTGTCCTAATAGTAAAAGTCAGCAGCTGCAGTATTTGTAGCTGCTGGCTTTTAATATTTTTTTTTTAAGGGGCCATCCACTTTAAACTCTATTTACTTATCATAGTTTACCACCGAGGGAAATTATAATATTTTGTATCACAAACAATTTTCAATCCATTCCCCCCAGGAGAGATGTAATAACCAAAATACTATTACAACTTAAAACTAAGTTTCAAACTTCCCCAGGTGTTTCATCTCCTCCCTAATTATCAATATATTCTCTATATATTAGCCGAATTCCCTCTTTTTTTTTTACTTTCAAAGTATTTATTAGTTATAAAGAAAAGTAATACAAACCAAATCACAGCATTACAACATGGAAAGCTCAATGTTGAAGCAACAACAGAATTGAGAAATATGATATCATATATAAACTATTCCGGCAGGCAAAACTACAAAAACTAAATCAAAAGGGGAGAGGGAAAAAAAACAAAAAAACAAAAAAGGAAAACACGGGGGGGATAGGGTAGGGAGAATCCGGGGCCCCTAGTCACATGCACCCCTAAAGGGAACTCACTGTGCAAGTGAAAGGGATCTCGGATAAAAAAAAAAAAAGCGGGGAACCCCAATATGAAAAACAGCATCTGAATCATCAAAAAGAATCAAGTAGTCAGAAGCGGAATAGTGGAACACTCGAACCATAAGGAAATAAGTTATCCATCGTGATAATGATATGAAAGAAAACATATAATGTAAAGCAAGAGCTCCCATATTATCTAGAAGGTAAAAATGAAAAAGAGGTAGAGTAGAAGGAAGAGAGAAAGAGGAAGGCAAGAAAGTAAAAGACAAGGAAAGACATTCAATGAACTCTCATACAGACCATTATAAAGATAGTATACTACTAGTTGTCCCTACCCCAATATACTTAGCCCAGGGTTCCCAAATTTCGTCGAACTGCAGCGAGGTGTCTAGTAAAGAGCTGGCCATTTTTTCTTGGGACATGATCCATGAGACCTTACGTTTGGCAAATATAACTGGAATTCTTGGGAGCTTCCAGGCCTTAGCAATAGTAATTTTAGAGCCAAGGAGAATGAAAAAAAATGAGCTTCTGGGAGGATTTAGGGATATTGGAAGGCATAAAATTTAGAAGAGATAAAGAAGGGGATTTTGAGTTCCCAAACCCAGTAACTTTAAAAATAACATGAAAAATTTTGTCCCAGAAACTCCGTACTTTTGGACAGTCCCACCAGATGTGCAACATAGTGCCAAAGGACTTACAGCCCCTAAAACATAGGGGGGAGACCGATGGGAAAATCTTGGCAAGTCTGGCAGGGGTTCTATACCATCGGGAGGCCACCTTAATACTAGCTTCTGAAAGAGAGATATTGAGGATACCCTTATAAGATCTAAAGAAGGATCTGTGCCAAGAGTCCAGGTTCCAATCACCCAATAGGTCGTTTTCCCAGGCAGTCATGTATGGAGCCTTTGTGGTAGATTTAGCCAGTGACAAGTAAATAATGGAGACTCCGCCCCTAAGCTCCTTCAGTTGGCCACACCATTGCTTATAAGGTGTAAAAAGGGGTGGAATGGGTTTGGAGTACCAAATGGAGTGTAGAAAATGGGAGATCTGGGAAAATCGAAATCGTTCAGATAAAGGCATATCCAACTTTCTGACACAATAAGTATAGGTGAGAGGACCTGCTACTGTAAAAAAATGACCGATCCGGTATAGGCCCCTATTCAGCCACCATTTAAATGCTCTAATGTTCATGCCCGGTTGAAATTCGGGGTTGTGAAAAATGTGCGCTAGTGGTTTATACTGAGAAAATTAAGGCAGAGAGTTTCCTAAGTTCATCCCAGAGAGTCATAGATCGAGACAGTGAGGGGGAAAGAATAGGTGGGCGATTCCTAGGTGGGCACCATAAAAGAAAATCTAATGTATATGTTGGAATGGCTTGTCTCTCCATATCTACCCAGTCCGGTTTGTTGAACTTAGCATAGAGTGTGGAGAGTTGGGCCAAGCGTGCTGAACAGTAATACCAATATTAATTCGGGAGCCCTAGACCCCCCTCAGTCCTCAATCTAAATAGAACACATTTAGGGAGTCTATGGCCAGCTTTACCCCAAACAAATTTAATAATCTTACTTTGAAAGGAACGTAAATGTTCCCTCCGAACTGAGATCGGAAGGGAGCGGAACAAATATAATAATCTGAGGAGCAATGTCATTTTTACTGAGTTAATCCTACCCAGCCACGATATTTCACTACCAGACCAGTTCTTGAGATCAACCTCTAATTTTCTGAACATGGGGGGATAATTTGCCTCATATAGCTGTTCGAATTTTGGCGTACGATTGATTCCTAAGTACCTAATCGAGGACTCCGCCCAAGCGAATTGGAAAGAGTTCTTCAGCTGGTTCACTACTTCCTGACTAAGAGAGATAATAATAGCCTGCGATTTAGCATAATTAACTTTTAGGCCTGACAGGTTAGCAAAGTCATCCAGAAGTTTACAAATGATTGGCAATGAAGTAACGGGGGATGTGATGAACAGGATGAAGTCGTCTGCAAAAAGCCCACATTTATGGACCTTTGGGCCACATTTCACTCCTGCTATATCTGGGTTGGAACGAATAGCTATACCGAGAGATTCCATCGCAATAGCAAAGATAAGTGGGGAAAGCGGGCATCCCTGACGGGTTCCCCTTGCTATGGTAATCGGGTCAGAGTAAAGACCTTGAAGACGAACTTTAGCTGTCGGGGTGGAATAAAGGGATCCAAGCAGGCCTAAGAATCTAGGACCGAAGCCCCACTTCTCCAGAACTGCAAATAAATAAGGCCACGAGACAGAGTCGAATGCTTTTTGCAAATCTAAAGATAGAAGCATACCAGCCTGCCTAGAACCTCCATCCCCCCCCCCCCCCCGACTGCAGGATAGAGACAATATCTATTGCCCTACGAATTTGGTCAGGCCCCTGTCTGTTCGGGATGAATCCCACTTGATCTTTATGTATATAGCTGCCTATAAAGGAAGCTAAGCGAACAGCTAAAATCTTAGTCATGATCTTGAGATCATTATTGATCAAAGATATTGGTCTGTAGTTGTTAACTAAGCTAGTGTCCTTATCAGGCTTGGGAAGAACTGTGATAAAGGCCATGTTCAGAGAAGTGTCTAAGGGATCCCCCTTAGTCTTGGCGTTAAAAAATCGAGCTAAGTACGGGGCTAATAAATCAACGAAAGATTTATAATACAGAAGCGGGAAGCCATCTGGGCCGGGCGCAGAGCCGCTCTTAGAGTGTTTGATCACATCTAGAACTTCCTGCACTGAAAAGGGAGCCTCGAGTTTCTCCCTATGTTCAACTGACACAGAAGGAATCGAGATACTCTCTAAGAAAGAAGTAATGGCTGAGGGATTCTGAGGTTTGTGCGAATTATAAAGGTTTTCGTAATGCTTAGAGAACGCTTGCATGATAGTGAATGGATTTGTAGTAGGGTGCCCACCATCTATTCTAATCTTGGGAAAGACACGGGTACGAACATGAGGAGAGAGTTTGGCGGCAAGGAGTGAGCCAGCCCTGTCTCTTTGATAATAATATCTCACGCCAGACCATCCAAGACTTTTTTCGGCGTTAGCGGTCAATGCTAAATTAAGTTCTAAACAAGCTTTGTCCAAGGAGGAGATCGAAACATCAGAGGTATTTTTTTTATGTTCCGCCTGTAAGTAAGTGAAGGCTTTATCTAATCTCTCAACCTCTACACATCTAGCTTTCTTTAGGCGAGAAGAGATTTGTATGATTTTTCCCCTAATAGTAGCCTTGTGGGCCGCCCAGAGGGATTCAGCAGAGACCTCCCCAGTATCATTCAAGCTAAAGTAATCTAGAATGGAAGCTTCAATCTCGGATTTAGAGCAAGGATCCGAAAGCAAAGCCTCATTCAATTTCCAATGGAAACCTGTTGGAGGAGAGAAGTTAGTTTGGAGAGACATTACAACTATCGAATGGTCTGACAAAACCATGTCAGAAATGTAGGATTTTAGTACCGTGGGAATCAAGGCAGTAGAAACAAAAAGATGGTCAATTCTGGCATAGGAGAGGTGAGCCTGTGAGAAATGAGTATAATCTATCCTAGAGGGGTTCAATTCTCTCCAGATGTCAGAGAGGCCCTGCTTAAAAATTAACTTAGCAATTTTAGAACTCGCCCTAGTAGGGCGCATGTTTTGAGCATAAAGTGGTTTTGACTTATCTACTCCTAGGTCGAATGCGGTGTTGGAATCCCCACCCAGAATAACTAGACCTTCCAATTGGGGTTCTAGGATTGAGAAAAGGGATGTAAAAAATTTAGCTTGGCCTGAATTTGGAGCATAATAAGATACAAAAGAAAAGAGCTGGCCGTCAATGGAACCCTTAATTAGGAGAATCCTACCCTCACTATCCCTAAATTCAGATTTAAGAGACAATCTACACTTTTTAGAAAAAAGAATGGCTACCCCCCTCGTTTTGTCCTCTGCGTTGGAGAGGAAGAAAACCGGATAATGAGCATGAATAAATTTGGGCCTATACCGGGTCGGAAAATGTGTTTCTTGAAGAAAAAGTATGTCTATGTTGCGGGATTTCATGGAGTCAAGTACCTTTTTACGTTTAGCTGGAGAATTTAACCCCCTGGCATTATGGGTTGCTACCCTCAAGAGGGGAGCCTGTGCTACATCAGAAGCCATGGAGCATAGGGACAAAGTCTGCACCACTCACATCGTCACTTAACCAATGGTCTCGGGGGAGTCTTAAGGAAGAAGCAGGGACAACTGGCTTGGGAGACCCTCTAAGTATAAGTCTTCCATATGAGGTCCAAGGAATGTCTGAAAAGAAAAAGGAGAGAGAGAAGAAGGAAAGCAAGGAAGGAGAAACAAAGCAAAGAGAACTAAAGACCACAGCAGACCTTTGCAAACACCGGGAAGAGACCTTCCCGAAGCCAGCAAAGACACGAAACCGACCCAAACCCAAAGTATGGTGTCGAGACCCAGCCCGAGGATAGGAAAAAAAAATCCGAACCTATGGAGGGTGTCAGGGTCCCAGCGCTCACAGCGCTCAATCCGTGCACAGGCACGTTAGAATCGCGTCACGGCGCGTGCCCGCGCACCTGGGGCACGCGCGCGTGGCGCCGCGGAGCGTGCACGAGCGCGCAGACGTGCGCGCCTCCTCCCGGGACCAATCACAGACCTGACAGGCCTATTTAAACCAGCCCCTGTCTTTGCACAGGTTGCTGGTTTATCGTCAGCTCTGAGTAAAGTTTTGACACTTTGACTTGTGCCCTTTGACCCGGATTTACCTCCCGACTCAGCTCTCGCCTGGAAACCTGACCTCGGCCTGTTTGTGGACTCTGCTGCCTTCTTGAACCCTTTGACCTCGGACCGTGACCTGGATTTGCTTCCGTCTCCTGCCCTTGATCTTTGGCTTACATACCTGGACTTGTCTTAGCGCTACCCGGAACCCGGACTTTTTACCTGTACCCCGGATCTGCTTCCATTAGTCTGCTGGCCTTTGAACTGTGCCCTGGGACTTTACCACTTTCATCTGCCTTGGTGACCCTCCAGCACCTACAGCACATCTCAGCCTCTGACCTCCAGTACCTGCATCCCATCTACCTACCCACCGGTACCGGTACCTCCTTGTGCCTCTGCCTCCTGTCTCAAATTCCAGGGGGCAGGTGCGCTTGGTCGTAAAGGTGAGCCGTCCTCAGCATCTCGGACTCGGTAAGTACTTGTGTTTCTGACAGTATAAACCAGCCAGATGTCTGAGGCCGACAGGGCGCGCTCCCCATTTGAAACCCTCTGCCTGCAAGTGTCCGCACTTACTGACGCAGTTCAAAAGCTTCAAGATGGCTACCTCCAAATAGATGGCCGTCTCCAACAGCTGGCCGTGATTCCTGGACCCTCATCTCCACCTGCAACACCATCCTCTGGAGCTGCAGCACCTCAAGTCGCCTCTAGCTCGGCCGTAATAGTGACCCACCCGGAACCACGGGTGCCTATCCCGGAACGTTTTTCAGGTGAGCGCCGGAAATACCGGGTGTTTAAAAATGCTTGCTCCTTATATTTATCTCTTCAGCCCAGAACCTTTTGTTCAGAGACTGTGAAAGTGGGTTTCGTCATTTCTCTTCTCTCGGAAGAACCACAAGCCTGGGCTCACACTCTAATGGAGCAACAGAGCCCAATCCTAAACACAATAGACACCTTTTTTGAACACAGGGCGAAGTTATATGATGAATTACTGCGTACGTCCACAGAATTAAAGGCCCTCAAGGCCTATATTGACGAAAATCTGCAAAAGAAATGTATTCGTCCCTCGTCTTCCCCGGCTGGAGCGGGAATCTTTTTTGTTGAGAAAAAAGATGGAACTCTTAGACCTTGTATTGACTATCGGGAGCTCAATAAAGTTACAATTAAAAACAGATACCCGCTTCCCCTCATATCAGAATTATTCCAGCAGTTCCGATCAGCTCAAGTATTCTCTAAGTTGGACTTACGGGGTGCTTACAATCTCGTCAGAATTAGGGCAGGAGACGAGTGGAAAACCGCCTTCAGGTCAAGATTCGGGCACTTTGAGTATCTTGTTATGCCTTTTGGACTTTGCAATGCCCCAGCCACTTTCCAGCATTTAGTTAACGACATTTTCCGTGAACACCTGGACGATTTCCTGGTCGTGTATCTGGACGACATCCTCATTTTCTCACCTTCCTTAGACCTACATAGGTGCCATGTAAAAAGAGTGCTTACCATACTCAGAGAACATAGACTCTATTTAAAAGCTGAGAAATGTGAATTCGAGAAATCTTCCGTGCAATTCTTGGGGTTCATTATATCCACCAGTGGCGTCGCCATGGACCCTCAAAAGGTTAAAGCTATTCAGGAATGGCCAGCCCCGGTGGACAAGAAAGGGGTGCAGCGGTTCATCGGCTTCGCCAATTTCTATCGACGGTTCATTGTGGGGTTCTCCTCCATCGTAAGCCCCATCACTCAGCTTACCCGCCAAGGTCATCCTTTTTGCTGGTCACCGGAGGCCCAAGAAGCATTCAGGAAACTAAAATCAGTTTTTTCTTCCGCTCCTGTTCTGCGACACCCCGATCCAATGTTGCCTTTTACCTTGGAAGTAGACGCCTCTGAGACTGCTACAGGAGCCGTGCTATCTCAGAGACAAGGGCCAAAGTCCCTACTACACCCTGTGGCCTATGCCTCTCGGAGACTAACTCCGCCCGAAAAGAATTATGATGTAGGTGACAGGGAACTGCTTGCTATCAAATTTGCCCTAGAGGAGTGGAGGTATCTGCTAGAAGGATCGGCTCATCCTATAATGATCTTTACCGACCATAAAAACCTTGAATATCTGCGGACAGCAAAACGTTTAAAACCCAGGCAAGCCCGTTGGACTCTTTTTTTTTCTCGGTTTAATTTTCATCTCACTTACAGGCCTGGTTCAAAGAATGGAAAAGCAGACGCTCTTTCTAGAATGTTCCCTGAAACTCCATCCACAACTGAACCGAGCACCATTTTGTCATCTCGGAATTTTCTATTAGTCTCTCAAACCGACCTGTTAAATTCTATTAAGGCTTCATCCAGACAATGTTCTGATCCAGAGGTGTCTTCATTGGTAAAACATCACGATATCTTTTTGTCCCGAGGGAAAATTTTCGTTCCATCAGAATCTAGACAACTGGTCTTGAGCACCTTTCACGACCGTAAACTAGCAGGTCATTTTGGAGCAGGAAAGACCACGAAGATGGTTCTACGATACTTTTGGTGGCCAAGCTGCAGACAAGATTGTAAAGCCTACGTTGCATCCTGTACCACTTGCCAACGTAATAAGGGTCCTAAAACCAAGACCTGGGGGTTACTCAAGCCTCTACCAGTTCCAGAACGGCCTTAGTCTGAAATCTCTATGGATTTTATTGTCGACTTACCACCTTCTGAAGGCTTCACCACAATCCTAGTCGTAGTAGATCGTCTCTCCAAAATGGCACATTTTGTGCCCATGATCGGTACTCCCTCTGCCCTAGAGACAGCCAAAGTCTTCTTCAGGGAAATCGTCAGGCTCCATGGGGTGCCCAGGAGCATCGTTTCAGATAGGGGTTCTCAATTCACCTCAAAATTTTGGAGGGAACTTTGTAAATCTTTGGAAGTCAAGACCTGCCTTTCCTCTGCCTACCACCCCCAGAGTAACGGCCAAACGGAAAGGACTAACCAAACGCTGGAGCAGTACCTCCGATGTTTCTGTTCCGCCTCTCAAGATGACTGGTCGTCCCTCTTACCTTCCGCTGAATTCGCCTATAATAATTCCGTCCATGCCACCACGAATCAAACACCCTTTTGGGCCAACTATGGCTTTCACCCGCCCTTTCTTCCTGATGCCCTCCCAGAAACACCTGTTCCGGCGGTCCAAGAGCATTTAACGGCTATCCAATTAAACTTTCTACAATTACAAAGAGTGATGCAACGGGCCCAGGAGGACTACAAAAGATTTTACGACAAAGGAAGGAAAGATTGTCCTACTTTTGAAGTCGGAGAAGAGGTTTGGCTATCTGCTACCAATTTAAAATTACCGGTCCCCTCTCGAAATTTGGGTCCAAGATTTATTGGCCCTTTCAGGATCAAGCGCAAGATCAACGCGGTGGCCTTTGAACTCTCGTTGCCGGATTCCTACAGGATCCATCCAGTATTCCATGCCTCTCTCCTGAAACCTGTTACCCCTGATCCTTTTCAAGGAAGAGAAAGACCTCCGCCTCCACCAGTAGAGGTCGAGGGAGAGGAAGAATTTGAAGTTGAGTCCATCATCAGCTGTAGAAAAAGAGGTAGACAGCTTCAGTATTTGATTAAATGGAGGGCTATCCCCCGGAAGATAACTCATGGGAACCCGCAAGAAATCTGCATGCTCCACGTCTAATCCAATTTTTTCATCAGGAACACCCAGAATTGATGTCCAGCTTGGGCGTCCGGAGTCCGCCCCTTGGGGGGGGGCACTGTCAGGGTCCCAGCGCTCACAGCGCTCAATCCGTGCACAGGCACGTTAGAATCGCGTCACGGCGCGTGCCCGCGCACCTGGGGCGCGCGCGCGTGCGTGGCGCAGCGGCGCGTGCACGAGCGCGCAGACGTGCGCGCCTCCTCCCGGGACCAATCACAGACCTGACAGGCCTATTTAAACCAGCCCCTGTCTTTGCACAGGTTGCTGGTTTATCGTCAGCTCTGAGTAAAGTTTTGACACTTTGACTTGTGCCCTTTGACCCGGATTTACCTCCCGACACAGCTCTCGCCTGGAAACCTGACCTCGGCCTGTTTGTGGACTCTGCTGCCTTCTTGAACCCTTTGACCTCGGACCGTGACCTGGATTTGCTTCTGTCTCCTGCCCTTGATCTTCGGCTTACATACCTGGACTTGTCTTAGCGCTACCCGGAACCCGGACTTTTTACCTGTACCCCGTCTCTGCTTCCATTAGTCTGCTGGCCTTTGAACTGTGCCCTGGGACTTTACCACTTTCATCTGCCTTGGTGACCCTCCAGCACCTACAGCACATCTCAGCCTCTGACCTCCAGTACCTGCATCCCATCTACCTACCCACCGGTACCGGTACCTCCTTGTGCCTCTGCCTCCTGTCTCAAATTCCAGGGGGCAGGTGCGCTTGGTCGTAAAGGTGAGCCGTCCTCAGCATCTCGGCCTCGGTAAGTACTTGTGTTTCTGACAGAGGGTGAGGGCATTGCACAAGTACCGCGGCATCAGGACACTTAACCACTTAAGGACCGCCTACTGCACATTTACGTCAGCAGAATGGCACGGCTGGGCACATCAACGTATATATACGTTGATTTTAGTACCCAGCCGTGGGTCACGGGCGCGTGCCCGCGGGCACGTGCCCGCGACCCGTCCGAAGCTCCGGGACCGGGAGATTCGCGGACCAGATCGCCGCTGGAGTGCGGCGATCCGTTCCTGGAGCGGAAGAACGGGGAGAGCCGTGCTTCTCTGTGGCCGCAGCATCGATCGCGTCATCCCTGTAATAGGGGACGCGATCGATGACGTCACACCTACAGCCACACCCCCCTACAGTTGTAAACAAACACATTAGGTCACACATCCCCTACAGCGCCACCTGTGGTTAACTCCCAAACTGCAACTGTCATTTCCACAGTAAACAATGCAATTTAAATGCATTTTTTGCTGTGAAAATGACAATTGTCCCAAAAATGTGTCAAAATTGTCTGAAGTGTCCGCCATATTGTCGCAGTCACGAAAAAAATCGCTGATCGCCGATATTAGTAAATAAAAAAAATAATTAATAAAAATGCAATAAAACTATCCCTTATTTTGTAAATGCTATAAATTTTGCGAAAACCAACCGATAAACGCTTATTGCGATTTTTTTTTACGAAAAATATGTAGAAGAATACGTATCGGCCTAAACTGAGGAAAAAAAATGTTTTTTTATATATTTGTTGGGGATATTTATTATAGCAAAATGTAAAAATATGTATGCAAAAAGGATAAAAATTATAACTACAGTATAACTATAGCCAAAGGCAAAGTTACATGAGCTAAAAACAAAATATAAGTTTGCCTAGTGTGAATAGGCAAATACCCCACCACTGCACTTGTTTTCCATGCAACGATCGCACCAGCAAGGGAACGGCGTGCGTTCCACTGAGAAATTAGCTGGTCAACCCGGAAGTGCGTGAGCGTATCCGGATACGCGCACACCCTCACGCATTTCCGGGTTGACCAGCTAATTTCTCAGTGGAACGCACGCCGTTCCCTTGCTGGTGCGATCGTTACATGGAAAACAAGTGCAGTGCTGGGGTATCTGCCTATTCACACTAGGCGAACTCATATTTTGCTTTTAGCTCATGTAACTTTGCCTTTGGCTATAGTTATAGTTATAATTTTTATCCTTTTTGCATACATATTTTTGTATTGTCTGCTTTTTGTGCACGCCATTAATTTTGGCAGTGCCAATAAAATCTTGCCTTTTTTAATCAAACATACTACGCAATGCAAGCCTGTTTTTTTCCCTGGAGGAGTCTGGATTACTAAAGGGACCCTGCTACATGAAATAGAGGACCTACGTTAGGAATCCTGGGACGGGAGAGCCGTGTGGAGGAGCAGCTGCAAACCATACGTCTACGCACTTTACCCCTGCAGGGGTGCGTGCTTCTGGTGAGTGGGGACCCAGGAGGGGGAGCACCGGAACCACTGCGAGAAGCACAAGTTGTGTTTATTGTGATCACCCACCTAGCCTAGGTGCACCTTGGAATAGACTTTCCCCATTTGGCTACTTATGGATTTACTGCACGTGGACTACTGACTTTGTCACTTACCCATTGTGTGCCTTCACTTGATCACTTTCTTATAGATTGCTCAATTGTTTTTGTTGTTATATGTTATTACACACCGTGCAATTAATGCTATAGTCAGGAGACTATCCACCTACAGTACTGGACTTTGCCGGCCACTTTTGATTTATTTATTTTATTTGTCATTTTTTTAATATTAATTTAGTGGTATTATCACATTTTCATTGTACTGGTATTCACATTGGATTTATCAGATTACCCTTCATTATGGACACTTTGGTCCACATATTAGGAATCTAACTGTATGCAAGTATTGTTTTAGTACACTTACACTTCGGTGATTTTTTACACATACCACGGTTTATGGTTTATCCATACTTCTAGAATATTTATCTTAGCACAGGGGAGGTTGTTCCTGCAGGCTACATTCACCTATCCATTGAGTTTATGGTTACTGGCACAATTTATCAACCAATACAGTGACAGCGCCACCACCCCCACCCATCCTTCTTGCTTTTATTTATATTCCCCTCGGGGAGTATATATTAGGGGGGGCTGCAGTCCAATACATATATATATATATATATATATATATATATATATATTATATACGTTTTCCATCTTATCACCAACCCACACCTCTTTCACTCCCCATTATCACCTTCCTGAGCGCAGTTTTACTCATTATTGTTCTTATCAGTTGTCAGAGGAGCGCATGGGCACCTCCTACATGGGGAGAGCGGATGCAATCCAATGAAGTCATTGCACCTGGACGGATGATTTCAGCAGAGACTACGCCGTGCTGCCCGACAGATACCGGGGGGCGGCCTATGGTTTGCGTCTGAGCCATCTGGAAGGGTGCTTCTGGTGAGGATGGGTGGCTGTGCTTGGTCTGGTCTTTTTGCCGAGTTCTAGTTCGGCCTTCTGGCTGGCCAGTGTAAGTGTTGTCCCTGTCAGCGATCTGGTAGCAGGAGCTGGTGCTGCCCTGTGATGGGTCGGGGTAGGACCATGCAAATCCGCCATGTTGACGGGGGGTCTGGAAGAGCTAGTATTGGTGTAGGCTGCTAACTGGAGCGGCAGTTCTCCCTAAGAAAACCTTGAAGGGCTCTCTAGCTGGCAGGGGTGGAGGGCTGCACTGGCCGGTCGGGGGGTTGGATTTGGAACGGAAAAGCTTATGGTGCATGTGCCCCTGGAGTGGAAGTCCAGGGGTATCTAAAAATTACTGTGAGTGAGGGTCACTTTGATTTAAAGATACCACGGTCACTTCACCAGCAACATGATTTTTTTTTAGCACCTGCCTCCTGGGCCGAGCCTTTTGGCTAGGACCGGAGGAATTTTTTTATTCCTGGCCGGAGGGCCTGGTCATTGTGGAACACAATGACCACTTCTTTCACTCTCCTCTCCACTATCCCTTTCCTCCACTTTATTTTATTTATGCCTAGGTTTGTCACGTTTGTGTCCTTTTTTCGTTTGTGCACATTATTTGTTCACTGTGTGATTAGTAGGGTGCTGGTCCTTGGGTCAGCCTTGAATGTCTTAAGAGTGGGTGGACATGGCCTTATGGCTTAGTTTACTAGGAGGGTTCTGTTTCGGCAGTCCCTCCAAGGAAGTTGGGTCCGTGTCGACTTCGATTGCTTGGACCACAGTACCTCAGTCCCAGTCTGGAGCCTAACGCCCCGGGGGATCAGGGTTTGGGTCCTTTTTCACAGGAGGACCACTTGACGTTGCACCCGTCTGCATGTTTTTGTGAACACTCTTTATGTGTGTGCACATTTTTTCTGCATCAGGTGAAGTTTTTTGGGTGTGTTCACACGCCATAGGCTTTTAAAATAAAAAAACAAATCTCCAGTGTGAGGGCTATAGGTAAACTCGCACTCAGCTTCTTTGGCCCGATTGGAGGAAAAGCAGCGGAGACGATCCAGACCCCAGCACTTGACAGAGATCAAAGACCAGTGGTGGCCCCTGCATAGTTGCATGGTGGGCCCACAATGCTTGGGTACCGCCTTGTCACCTCTGCCACCCTCCCTATTCTTGTGCCCGGCCCCTTTCAGGGCACAAGTGGCTGCGTATGACGGGCACAAGTGGCTGAAAATGGTGGGCACAATTGCTGCGTATGACGGGCACAAGTGGCTGCATATAATGGGCACAATTGCTGCGCAAGACGGGCACAAGTGGCTGCAGATGGTGGACACACTGGCTGCGTATGACGGGCACAAGTGGCTGCAAATGGTGGGCACAATTGCTGCCTATGATGGGCACAAGTGGCTGCATATGGTGGGCACAGTAAGGCTGCAATTGTTCCCCCCCCAAAATTTTTGAGCACCAGCCTCCACTGTTACAGACATTGCTAAAGAATTTTCCTTGACCTCCCGTATATGTATTTTGCAGGGCTCCCACAGGCAAAGCTCTATATTTTTCCTGGACCTGCCATTGATATACACGGGGGCCCGCCCCCCTTCAGCAGAGCAGGCTAGGGGCGGGCATGGGGGCGGTGTGGCTCTATATTTTTTCATGACCTTGGGTCCATTGATTTACAAGGGGCACACCCCCCTCCAGAGCAGGCTAGTGTTTTAGGGATGGGACGGGAGGCAGTGCTGCCGATGATATCATTAAGAATCTTGCTCCGCCCCCGCCCGAGTCTATGATTTTCCCGGACTAAAACAGCGCCTGCGCATGCACGGTATATCGTGGTGAAGCGGCACATGCGCAGTGGACCTGCAATCAGCTGTACTCATGACGAAGCAGCACCGGAATTGACGTGGTCCAGTTTCTGCATGAGTGCGATGTTCTTTTACAACACCGTCCGCCACTAGTAAAAGAGCTGGAAGTAGATAGCAGAGCCCAGGACAAGGCAGAAAGTACCGGAGAGCGAGAGAACTGGAGAGCGCGGAGAAGGCACTGGAGAGCGGGAAAAAATCCCGGAGAGAGCAGAGAAGTCGGAAGAAGACCCCCGAATTTGGAAGAAGACACGGAGCTGCCTAATTAAATTACTTTAAAAACCTGTGTAGTGTGTTTTGTTGATACTTTTTTCCCCAGGTGAATGGGTAGAGGTATGATGTACCCCATACTCATCCACAGGGTTCCCCTTCAAGATTCTCCGCACACGAGTTCGCCCCGCAAGTCGGATCATCTTGGTGCTTTTTTATTGTGAAATGTGCACTGAATTCAATACAAAACGCAGAAAAAATTGTGTTATAAATTTAGGGAATTCTCTAAACGGCACCTGTGCCAAGCGAGCGATGCCTTGTGTTTACTATGCAGCAGGTCAGCAACTCAGCACAGTATCTGGAAGACAGTACAGATCACTGTTTTAGTGATGGCTATTTCAGCGACTTAGCTTTCACAGGGATCAGCCAGGTATGGCACATACATGCTTACATTGGTCCATGCTGGACCAATGTAACTATGCTAAAAACTGCATACTTGGAATTTGGCTTTAACTAGAAACTAATGACATTACTCTAATTGAAAGCACAAAAACTAAAATGTGAAAGATTACTTAGACTGTTAAAATAAGAGTAGTACAGCTACTGTACCATGAAGCCTGACTGGAAGTTGCTAAGAGTAGTCTAGCTGTTACTGTTTACCAACACAGGAGTGAAATCTCAAACACTGAGCTCAGAGCTACTATATCAGGGGAGAGAAAGTACATGTGAGGAGGTTTAAAGTAGCTTGCTCCTGTGATGGTCAAGGGGAACAGTAACAGCTGAGCCTCTCTTAGCAACATCCTGAGAAATATCCAGTCAGGCTTCATGAGGTACATAAATGGCCTACACATACAGCAAGGGCATTATTCAACTTCAATCTAAGTTGCAGTTTGTTTGTATTTACAGACACCCCTTATTTGCATAGGCAGTCTGGTAAAATTGAACTATGCTTTTAAAAAAGGTCATGTATAAAATACAGAATTTAGAATTGTATACAAACAATCAATATAAAAGAAGATATTTCTAAAAAAGTCAGATATTAAAATGCGCACCTCGGTGAAAGACGTTCAATCAGAGATGAACTATTTATGAGTTCTTGTGATGAAAAAATATTTTTGGATTTGCAATTAAAGCCATGGATCAAAACATGCATATGTGCAGAGCATTGCTCAATGAACTCCAGCATCTGAAATAGAACACAAAGAAAATATAACTTTCTAAAATAAACCTATTGCTTTTGACAAATATTTTTAAAACATTAATTTACTCAATTGAAAATCCAATTTTCAGTCCAATTGATGTAAAAGATAAGTAGCTTAAAGTCCTAACTACAACCAGCTATACACTATGCCATTTGTTTATTACAGGATTTTATATAGTGCCATCAATGTACACAGCGATTTACATGCTATACCTCAGTGCCTGCCCTCAAGGAGTTAACAATTTAAAGGGGTTGTAAAGGTTTTTTTTTTTTTTTTTTTCTTTTTTCTAAATAGGTTCCTTTAAAGGGTCACTAAAGGAAAAAGATTTTTTACCTAAATATCTTCCTTTACCTTACTGCAATCCTGGTTTCATGTCCTCATTGTTCGTTTTTGCTTTAAAGTTGCTGTAATCCTTCTCTGATCTCCACACTTCCTGCTTGTCTGTTTCCTTATGAAAAAACTCATGGGAGCTTCTCTCTGTGGTCCCTGATCAAGGAGGTGTGATTACTGTGTGTCTAAAACCCTTCAGATTAATTTTAAAAACAAATACTGCCCTGTGTTTGTTTGTTTGTTTGTGTTCTGTTTGTCTCTGTACTTCACAGAAACATGAAACTAGATTAAAAACTAAACTGAAACTGTAGGCACATTATATGATTGGTTTTTATCTTTTTTTAATAATTTTTAAAAGGAATCAGTTAACTATTATGGGCCAGATTCAGAAAGGTTTACGCCGGCGTATCTCGAGATACGCCAACGTAAGTACAAATGTGCGCCGTCGCATCTTTGCGCCGATTCACAAGGCAAGATACGCCGTAAAACATGGCTTCAGTCATGGCATTTGACGTTCCCATTAACCACTTCCTTACTGGGCACATATACCCCTTCCTGACCAGGTGAAATTTCAGCTTGTGGCACTGCATCACTTTAACTGACAATTGCGCGGTCGTGCAACGTGGCTCCCAAACAAAATTGGCGTCCTTTTTTCCCCACAAATAGAGCTTTCTTTTGGTGGTATTTGATCGCCTCTGCGGTTTTTATTTTTTGTGTTATAAACAAAAATAGAGCGATAATTTTGAAAAAATATATATATTTTTTACTTGTTGCTGTAATAAATAGTCCCATTTTTTTTAAAAACTTTATTTTTTTTCTCAGTCTAGGCCATACGTATTCTTCTGCATATTTTTGGTAAAAAAAAAAAAACCGCAATAAGCGTCTGGTTTGCGCAAAAGTTATTGCGCTTACAAAATAGGGGACAGAATTATTATTTATTTTATTTTGTACTACTAATGGCGGTGATCAGCATTTTTTTTTTTGTGACTGCGACATTATGGCGGAGACATCGGACACTTTTGACACATTTTTGGCGCCATTCACATTTATACAGCGATCAGTGCTATAAATATGCACTAATTACTGTATAAATGTGACTGGCATTGAAGGGGTTAACACTAGGGGGGTGAGGAAGGGGTTAATGTGTACCCTAAATTGTGTTCTAACTGTGGGGGGAGGGGGGGGGGTGACTGGGGGAGGTGACCGATGCTGTGTCCCTATGTACAAGGGACACAGATTGGTCTCCTCTCTCCCCTGACAGGACATGGATCTCTGTGTTTACACACAGAGATCCATGTCTTGTCCCTGTAGCCGCTGTTCCCGAGTGCCTGGCGGACATCATGGCCGCCAGGCACGTGCATTGGCCTGGCGAAGTATAGGCCGTAAAAACACGGCCAGTCAGAGATTCAGGACATCCCTTTGGCCATACAAAGTCGTACGGCCGTAGGGTAGTTGTTAAAAATATGCAAATGAGCAAGATACGCCGATTCACGAATATACGTACACCCGACGCAGTAATCTACGCCGTTTACGTAAGGCGTTTTTCCGGCGTAAAGATAAACCACCAAAAAGATGGTGCAGCCCACTTTAAGGTATGGACGTTGGAACAGCCGTCAAATTTTACGTCGTTTACATAAGTTGTACGTGAATAGGGCTGTTGTACACGTTCAACGTGTATCTTAGGCATTCTATTCAACGTGATTGTGAGCAAGTGCACTGGGATAGTCCACGGACGGCGCATGCGCCGTTCGTTCGGCCCATCATTTGCATGGGGTCACAGTTCATTACAATACAACACGCCCACTGCCTTGCTACTTTGAATTAGGCGGGCTTACGCCGGCCCATTTACGCTATGCCGCCGCAACTTAACCACTTTAGCCCCGGACCATATTGCTGTCCAAAGACCAGAGCACTTTGTGATTCGGCACTGCGTCGCTTTAACTGACAATTGTGTGATCGTGCGACGTGGCTCCCAAACAAAATTGGCGTCCTTTTTTTCCCACAAATAGAGCTTTCTTTTGGTGGTATTTGATCATCTCTGCGGTTTTTATTTTTTGCGCTATAAACAAAAATAGAGCGACTATTTAAAAAAAAAAACAATATTTTTTACATTTTGCTATAATAAATATCCCCAAAAAAGAAATAAAAAAAAACATTTTTTTTCCTCAGTTTAGGCCGATACGTATTTTTCTACATATTTTTCGTAAAAAAAAAAAATCGCAATTAGCGTTTATTGATTGGTTAGCGCAAAATTTATAGCGTTTACAAAAAAGGGGGTAGTTTTATGGCATTTGTATTAATATTTTTTTTTTTACTAGTAATGGCGGCGATCAGTGTTTTTTTTCGGTACTGCGATATTATGGCGGACACATCGGACACTTTTGACACATTTTTGGGACCATTGCCATTTTTATAGCGATCAATGCTATAAAAATGCATTGGATTACTATAAAAATGCCATTGGCAGTGAAGGGGTTAAAACTAGGGGGCGGGGAAGGGGTTAAGTATGTTCCTGGTGTGTTCTAACTGTATGGGTAATATATGACGGCGGGCGGTCGGCAATCAGTTAAGGAGCAAGTGCTTTGTGAATACAGCACTTGCCTCTCTAAGTTGTGGTGGCCTAGCGTAAAGAAGATACGCTACGCCCGCACAAAGATACGCCGCTGTACCTGAATCTAGCCCTATGTCTCTATACCCTGTAAACAGTCATTTCAGCAAAAAAAAAAAAGATTTTTCCTTTACAACTCCTTTAAGCTAGTGCATTGTTGGTTCACTTACCTTTTCCTTTGATTTCCCTTCTAAATGTATTTTTTCTTTGTCTGAATTTCTCACTTCCTGTTTCTCTTCAGTAAGCTTGCCCCCCATCATCTAAGCGGTTCTGGGTGGGGGTTAGTCAGCCAGAACAGCTTACGGAGGAGAAACAGGAAGTGAGAAATTTAGACAAAGGGAAAAAAAAACATTTAGAAGGGAAATCAAAGGAAAAGGTTAGTGAACCAAAAATGCACTAACTTAAAGGAACCTATTTAGAAAATAAAAAACAAACATTTACAACCCCTTTAAGGCTGGGTACACACAGGCCAAAAATCGCCCGAAAGCGGTCGGTTTGGCCCATGTGTCCAGCTCCCTGTCCGACAGAAGCCAGCTTCTGTCAGACAGGCATGCTGGAAAACCAGCATCTAATCAGTGCTGGCAGCCAATGCATACATCTAGCCAGCTCATCTACTAGTGTCACATCTTTTTTGCATTGTTGGCAGGATGGGTGACATTAAGCATGCATGCCTGGGGTGATTTAAAAGCAGTATTCCAGACACAGACATCTCTACAAATTCTCAAGTGAGAAACAATTGTTCAGGGTATTACCTGTGTGGTAGCTGCACATTACTGTTAAATTTGCATATTCTCGATAGTACAGCTAGCACTGTTCTTCCAGCACTACAACTGTTGTGCACATACAAAAATATATGGCTTACCCACCTGTTTTCTCCCCTTGTACCTTACATTCCCCAATGAACACCTCATTAGTCCACCAGGTTTTTGTTGACATTGATTTGCTCCAGCCCACTCTACGACAGTGGATTTGAAAGCTTAACCACTCCTTGATACAGCTGTCAGAGGTCGCTAAGGGTGGTGTCAAAGGAACCAAGACAATATTTTTCCACAAACGCAGACCCATAAGTTGCCCCATAAGTTACATCAGAGGCATTTTGATCAAGATAGGGTCTCGTATCAAGAAAGAGAGATTGCAACAAGTGGTCGACCTACTGGGAAACAATTACAGCCCTGGAAGCCATCCACAAACAATCACTGGCCTCCCAGACTCTTTCGGGTCTAACGGCCCAGCGGAACCAACTCCAATCCTTGGCACTGTTCAAGGCCAAATCGGTGATTTCCAAATGTTGCCAAACTTTTTATGAGCACAGCAACAAATGCGGTAAGCTGCTGGCGCGGGCTCTGAGAGCCCAGAGGGCTCGTACATTTGTACCTGAACTTCTTTAAGAAACTCACACCAAAGTCCACACTACCGAAGAGATAGTCGATCTGTTTGATGTGAATATTACAGTGGGGGAGATGTGGATATTACAGTAGGGACTATATATGGTGGTGATCCGAAAAATGATCTGACCCGTGGGTCTGATCCGAGGAACGATCCCAACCATGAGTTTTTTGATCCGTTGTACCCCTACTTATTGCCCTCCCCAGCCGCTTTCGGGCAGCAACTGACTCCCTTTGAAATGCTAAGCCTAGACCAGTCTCCCTTGAGGCATGCAATCTCCCTGACATACCAACTACTGGTATCCCCACTACCGGACTTTAGGCCTCCTTACTATGCCAGGTGGGAGCATGAGCTGGGACTCTAACAGAAGAACAAGTCGACCGGATCAATCTGTTCTCCCACAAGATCTCTATCTATGCTAAATACCAGGAGGCAGGCTTTAAAATCCTGTCCCGATGGTACTTCACACCAGAAAAAACTCACAAAATGTTCCCTCAGAGCACGGACCTATGCTGGAAATTTGGGGAGGAGACAGGAACGCTCCTCCATGTCTTCTGGTCTTGCTGCATCTTACAGTCCTTCTGAACACAGGTGCATTGCATTGTTCAGAAGTTTACAGATCGGGAGATACCGGCAGCCCCAGAGTTCTTCCTTCTGCATCACCACGGTATCCCGAGCAAGAGCTATAGGAGATCTTTGTTGCCACTCTTGATTAGGGGGATGCAATTTTTTGCGGCAATATTCTGGAAGCACACCCAGCCACCGTCATGGGCAGTTTGGTTAAGGAGAGTAGCGGACATTTATGCAATGGAGGACTTGGTGGCCATGGAAAAAGGCCTAAATGAGAAATTCCCTAAAAAATGGTTTCACTGGCACGAGTTCATCTACTCAGAGGAGTACGGACAGGTAGTGGCCCAACCCCCCTAAAATGAGGCGACAGACAGCTACTCGGATGGAGTGATTATGACTGGATGGTGGTACTACTCAGCAACTGTATTGCCGGTTGGTACCGCGCTTCAATTCTCATTCTTTAAAATGGCACAGGCCGTTTAAAAAAACAAAATGGGCATGTGGGGTGTGGAAGACTTCTTTCCCCTTGAAGCATAATATGATTCCCTACCGATAGAAGACCTTTTGTTTCCACACTGTGATGTATTCACTATGCAATTAGGGACAACTATTTTGTTATGATATATGCCAATGTATTCGCTGTATTCCCACATGTTCTTCTTAAATAAATTAATAAAAAATAAAAAAAATAGTATGAACAGAAGACGGTGGCCCTACAGAGTTAGGCAACAGAGGATTGGTGGCTAAAGGCCCAGGATACCTCAACAGATCTGGTGGAATAGGTGCAAAACACCTTTTAGCTGCACACATTTTCAAATATACGTGGAAGCCGCAGTACCTAAATCAAGGTTCAGAGACTCTCAAAAATATAGAGTATGGACCACAGTACACAGCGTAGCCTTGATGTAGCAGAATCTTTACACCTGTGGCCTATTTTGGAACTAGTCAAGTGCATCACCAAATCGATGTCTTCCTTGGAAGAGCATACAGTATGTGTGAGGCACCTTGACAGGAAGCTTTCACTGTCCAAGCCTTTAGCCTACACATATGAATGGAGATTCTAGATGTTTGTCTCATGATGTGTTTCCAGGGCATCTACACAAAAAAAGAAGTGCAGAAGACAACTGTTGTAATTGCTCAGCAGTCTTGAAAAACAGGGTCATGTTGGTTATTCATTGTCCTAGTTCAGTAGCAGTGACAGCTAGTTGCAGAGATGGACCTTTTCACATGGCCGTGTCCGTGTACGGGCTCCGCTTCGTTCTGTTGATCCCCACTGAGCAAGCAGATGACAGGTCTGTCTCTGCACACTGTGCAGGGACTGACCTTGTCAGAGCGCCACTCTCCCTCTACGGTCCTTTTTCATCCGATCCGCCAGACGGATGGAAAATAGGGCAATAGGACACTTTAGCGAATCAGATGTCAGCGGACATGTCCACGCTGACATCCGTGGTTCAATAGACCTGCACAGAGCGTTTGTTCAGGTCCACCTAAAAAACTGACATGTCCGCCCGTGTGAAAGGGGCCTAAAGAGAGCCTTTAAAAACACCTAAAATTTTCTGTCAGCAGAAGAGATATTTGTTTCAGAAAGAAATGGCAGGGTCAATCACGTGAATAGACCACTTTTTTGAAAACTCTTCTCCACTGGGTAGAGTTCAGCACAGGTTGTGAGGGGGAGTAAAAGTTATTTCAGTAGTGACCCAATCATTATAAACTGCACATATTATCTGTTTATGAACATGGAATGTATTGCAAGTTTTTGTAGGTCTCTTTGTACCCAAAGGAGTGTGGTAAGGTGGAGCAGTCAACTTGCCCAATGTCAATGCTTTTGAGGACAGAGGCAATGAGCTTACCAAAGTTAGTAGTCATGTAATACGAACCTACACTTCAATATAATGTTCAAAATAATGGCAAAGTAGGGTGGAGAAATCTTTTTGCAGCTTCCTTCTACACTGCCTCAACAGAAGAGGCAGGACGTTTCTGAGCCCTGGACAAAGAAGGCTGCATTATATTTTGATTTTGCGCATATGGACAAAAACCAGAGCCATTCTGGAAACTTGTGTTATAACTTGTTCTATGGCAGTCGTTCTCAACCGGGGGGTCGGGACTCCCTCGGGGGTCGAATGGCAATTTGCCAGGAGTCACCAAGTTATGGGCTGTTCCTGAAGCCTGCACCACTCAGCCTTTTTTGGGACACCCAGCTGGGCTGTTCCTGGAGCCCGCAGCCGCCCATTCATTTTACTACATGGGTGGGGACAGAAACTAGAGGTCAGTTGACTGGTGAGGAATTTGAAGTGGGAGGGGCAAATTTCGGCATAGGTGTCACTGCTACAAGTCACCACAAAGTCGAAGACACTGTGAGTAACATTACCTGTGATTAGAATTGCCATTAACAACTTAAGACCCGGACCAATATGCAGGCTAAAGACCCAGGGTGTTTTTACAATTTGGCACTGCGCTGCTTTAACTGGTAATTGTGCGGTCATGCAATGTTGTACCTAAACAAAATTTGTGTCCTTTTTTCCCCACAAATAGAGCTTTCTTTTGATGGTATTTGATTGCCACTGTGATTTTTATTTATTGCATATAAACGGAAAAAGACCTAAAATGTTGAAAAAAAATGATTTTTCTTATAACAAAAAGTAAAAAATAACGAATAAACTAAATTTTAGTCAAACATTTAGGCCAAAATGTATTCAGCCACAAGTCTTTAGTAAAAAAAATCGCAATAAGCGTATATTTATTGTTTTTTCGCAAAAGTTATAGCGTCTACAAACTAGGGTACATTTTCTGGAATTTACACAGCTTTTATTTTATGACTGCCTATCTCATTTCTTGAGGTGCTAAAATGGCAGGGCAGTACAAAACCCCCCCAAATGACCCCATTTTGGAAAGTAGACACCCCAAGGAAACTGCTGAGAGGCATGTTGAGTCCATTGAATATTTTTTTTTTTTGGTCCCAAGTGATTGAATAATGACAAAAAAAAAATGTTTACAAAAAGTTGTCACTAAATGATATATTGCTCACACATGCCATGATTATATGTGGAATTGCACCCCAAAATACATTCTGCTGCTTCTCCTGAGTACGGGGATAGCACATGTTTGGGACTTTTTGGGAGCCTAGCCGTGTATGGGGCCCCAAAAACCAAGCACCGCCTTCAGCATTTCTAAGGGCGCAAATTTTTGATTTCACTCCTCACTACCTATCACAGTTTCGAAGGCCATAAAATGCCAAAATAGCACAACCCCCCCCCCCCCCCCCCCAATGACCCCATTTTGGAAAGAAGACACACCAAGCTATTTGCTGAGAGGCATGTTGAGTCCATGGAATATTTTTTTTTTTTTTTTACCCCAAGTCATTGAATAATTACCTAAAAAAAAAAAAAATTACAAAACGTTGTCACTAAATGATATATTTCTCACACATGCCATGGGCATATGTGGAATTGCACCCCAAAATACATTCTGTTGCTTCTCCTGAGTACGGGGATACCACATGTGTGGGACTTTTTGGGAGCCTAGCCGTGTACGGGGCCCCGAAAACCAATCACTGCCTCAGGCTTTCTAAGGGCATACATTTTTGATTTCACTCCTCACTACCTATCACAGTTTTGAAGGCCATAAAATGCCAAGATGGCACACAACCCCCCCCAAATGACCCCATTTTGGAAAGAAGACACCCCAAGCTATTTGCTGAGAGGCATGTTGAGTCCATGGAATATTTAATTTTTTTGCCCCAAGTCATTGAATAATGACCAAAAAAAATAAATTACAAAACTGTCACTAAATGATATATTTCTCACACATGCCACGGGCATATGTGGAATTGTACCTCAAAATACATTCTGCTGCTTCTCCTGAGTACGGGGATACCACATGTGTGGGACTTTTTGGGAGCCTAGCCGCGTACAGGGCCCCGAAAACCAAGCACTGCCTTCAAGATTTGTGTGAGTGAAATCAAAAATTTATGTCCTTAGAAATCTTGAAGGCGGTGCTTGGTTTTCGGGGTCTCGTACGCGGCTAGGCTCCCAAAAAGTCCCACACATGTGGTATCTCCGTACTCAGGAGAAGCGGCAGAATGTATTTTGCGGTGCAATTCCACATATAACCATGGCATGTGTGAGAAATATATCATTTAGTGACAATGTTTTGTACATTTTTTTTTTGGTCATTATTCAATCACTTGGGGCAAAAAAGTTAAATATTCCATGGACTCAATTATGCCTCTCAGCAAATGGCTTGGGGTGTCTACTTTCCAAAATGGGGTGATTTGGGGGGGTTTTGTGCCATTTTGGCATTTTATGGCCTTCGAAACTGTGATAGGTAGTGAGGAGTGAAATCAAAAATTTGCGCCCTTAGAAATGCTGAAGGCGGTGCTTGGTTTTCAGGGTCCCGTACACGGCTAGGCTCCCAAAAAGTCCCAAACATGTGGTATCCCCGTACTCAGGAGAAGCAGCAGAACGTATTTTAGGGTGCAATTGCACATATCACCATGGCATGTGTGAGAAATATATCATTTAGTGACAACTTTTAGATTTTTATTTATTTTTTGTTATTATTCAATCACTTTGGACAAAAAAAAAAATCAATGGACTCAACATGCCTCTCAGCAGTTTCCTTGGGGTGTCTACTTTCCAAAATGGGGTCATTTGTTTTTTTTGTGCTATTTTGACATTTTATGGCCTTCGAAACAGTGATAGGGAGTGAGGAGTGAAATCAAAAATGTACACCCTTAGAAAGCCTGAAGGCGGTGATTGGTTTTTGGGGCCCCATACGCGGCTAGGCTCCCAAAAAGTCCCACACATGTGGTATCCCCGTACTCAGGAGAGGCAACAGAATATATTTCGGGGTGCAATTCCACATATAACCGTGGCATGTGTGAGAAATATATCATTTAGTGACAATGTTGTGTACATTTTTTTTTTTTGGTCATTATTCAATCACTTGGGGCAAAAAAAATTAATTTTTCATGGACTCAACATGCCTCTCAGCAAATAGCTTGGGGTGTCTACTTTCCAAAATGGGGTCATTTGGGGGGGGGGGGGGTGTGCTATTTTGCCATTTCATGGCCTTTGAAACTGTGATAGGTAGTGAGGAGTGAAATCAAAAATTTGCGTCCTTAGAAATGCTGAAGGCAGTGATTGGTTTTTGGGGACCCGTACACGGCTAGGCTCCCAAAAAGTCTCACACATGTGGTATCCCCGTTCTCAGGAGAAGCAGAATGTATTTTGGGGTGTAATTCCACATATGGATTGATCGGTGGGTATGCCTCCCTTCATCCACCCACTTCTAATGATGGGCATACATGCACCATTTATATATGCCGAAGCATGGGGGCATCCTCCCGCAAAAAAAGTTATGCCGCGTACACGCGGTCGGACTTTTCTATGCTGCGTACACACAATCGGGTTTTTCTATGCCGTGTACACATGGTCAGACTTTTCCACGGGTAAGGCCTCCGTAGGGGTGTCAACCGTTTGTACGCGGCATTAGGAGCAAAATCGCTCCTCCGCCTCTAATGCCCCCATGCTTCGGCATATATGCCTTTTTTGGACTGTGGTGGTGAAATCACCTCCTATAGCGTTGGAGTCGCAGCTTTATATATATATCGTGGGAGCAAACGCTGTTGCTGTCACGCTAAATAAATCCGCGCTGCAACTGAATGGCGTACCTGCTAAGCAAATGATGGTTAACATTAAAACAAAGTAACATTACAGTATAACAGTAAGATCATACCATACCTGCAAAGCAAATACCAATAAAAAAAAACATAGTAAAAAATAAAACATTTTTAATGCAACCTGTGCTTAATATATATATGCCGAAGCATGGGGACATCATCCCGCAAAAAAGTTATGCCGCGTACACATGGTCAGACTTTTCTAAATCACCTCCTACAGCACTGGAGTCACGGCTTTATATATCGTGGGAGCAAACGCTGCTGCTGTCAAGATAAATAAGTCTGCGCAACAGCTGAATGGCGTACCTGAAAACAGTAAATTACATACCTGAAAAGCAAGCATGAAAAAACATAACAATAAAACTTTGCAAAATAAAATAGAGTAAAAAAGAGCAGAACAATAGAGAGAGAATAGAGAGGGAGAGAAAAATAAAACGACAACTATTTTTGTTTTTTTTATTTTACATTTTTTTTGTGTTTTTTTACTTTTTACTATTTTTTTTGTAACTGTAACTGTTCAACTTTTCGGTTCCAGGTTTGGGTCTCTCAAAATGTGATGGCATCTTGGGAGACCCTGTGTACATGTGCTTAGCCTGTAAAATGTTTTACCCTACGCTAAAACTTCACTTGTGTGTGGATGCGTTCAAAACATTTGCCAATACAAAGACCAGGATGGGCAGGACATCGGGGACAAAAATAACGGGTGTCACACCTAAATCCGCGCTTGGTACAGACACGACATCTTCTTTGGGGGGCTTTTTGGGTAGGGGTACTCTCGAGGGCATATATAAAATGCCTCTCATGCAGTCGGCTTACTGCATTTGGTAGGGGATGGTGAGGTGCAGAACCGCCTGGATATAGGAGTTCTGTGACGATATCCTTCTGGAATTGGAGGAAGGATCCATTCTGTCCTGAAGTTTTGTATAAGACAAAAGCATTCAGTAGAGTCAATTGAAATAAATGTAGAGACACTTTTTTGTACCAGCGTCTCGATTTACGGGCAATATGATACGGCGCCATCAACTGGTCGTTGAGGTCCACCCCTCCCATATTTTGGTTATATTCGTGGACACAGAGGGGTTTCTCCACAACACCAGTCGCCGTACGAATTTGTACTGTCGTATCTGCGTGAAAGGTGGTAAGAACGAAAACATTCTTATTGTCCTGCCACTTCACAGCGAGCAAATTATTACATCTGCAGCAGGCTCTCGCCCCCCAGCCTAAGACGGGCATCTACAAGCCGCTGGGGAAAGCCCCGGCGATTAGGTCGCACGGTGCCACATGCTTCAATCTGATGATCAAACAAGTGACTAAAAAGTGGCACACTGCTGTAATTGTCCAAATACAAGTGGTACCCCTTTCCGAATAAGGGTGACACCAAGTCCCAAACAATCTTGCCAGCGCTCCCCATGTAATCTGGGCATCCTTCCTGCTCTACCTCACTATCTTTGCCCTCATAAACCCTAAAGCTCCATGTGTAGCATGTTGCCCTGTGAAAGAGCTTATAGAGCTTGACCCCGTATCTGGCACGCTTGCTGGGAAGGAACTGCTTGAAAGACAAGCGGCCAGCAAATTTAACCAGGGACTCATCAACAGAAAACTTGCTGGGGATTAAACAAGGCTGCATAACGTTCATTGAAATGGTTTATGAGGGGCCGAATTTTGTAGAGCCGGTCAAATTCAGGGTCTCCACGTGGACGACAAAGTGCATAGTCACTGAAATGCAGGAACCGCAGGATCGCCTCGTATCGTTTCCTGGCCATGTGAGCAGAGAATATGGGCATTTGGTCAATTGGATGTATGGACCAATACATGCGCAATTGAGGAAATGGGTGTATGCCCATATTGAGGGTAAGGCCCAGAAAGGTCTTAAATTCGGAAACCGTAAGAGGTCTCCATTCTTTGGCAAGGAGGGTCTGGGGATTAGCGGCGATGTAGGTACCAGCATACAAATTACTCTGGTCCACAATAGATCTATAGAGATCTTCCGTGAAATACAGCGAATAAAAATCAAGTGGCATAAAATTTGCTGTATCCACCTGAATTCTGGGTTGGCCAGTGAATGGGGGAAGTACGGGTGCTGCAGAAGTGGTGGGGACCCAATCAGGATAGGCGAATTCTGCAGGAAGGGCACTATGGGCACGACGGGCCTGTCTTTTTCTTCTTCTTGGTGGCAGCGGGACACTACTTGTGCTTGCCACCTCGCCAGCTTGAACTGCACTTATGGGACTCGCCACGTCACCAAATGTTACTGCAGTGCTGGATGAATGACCAGGGTGTACTAAGCTGCTGGTGCTTGCCAATCCACCAGAAGGAATAGCGGCGCTAGTACTGGCTCTCTGCTCCATACAAGGGTCCTGCGGTTCTTGCTTCTCAACAACCTCAGAACGGGGTCGGGTACGCCTGGCCTTAGCAGGGACCCTCACTCTGTCGTCAGAGCTATCTGGCATGGAGCCGCTGTCGTAAACAGGATCGTATTCTGAGCCCGAATCTGACAGATGCGTTACCTCCTCATCACTATCTGACATGCTCAGGATCATAACAGCCTCTTCACCAGTGTACATTCGCTTTGCCATTTTGGGCTCTAAATTTAGTCGTAGACTGGTGATGATTCACGGGTAAAAAAAAGCACCTGGCTATAGAAAGGCAAATGTAGAAAACGCTTAAAAAAACCTGTTGGTGATCGCAGGGATCAGGCCTGTCTCTGCGAACGCTGCAGTTGTGTGTGAGGGAGGGAGCTGTGGTGGCTCAACGTGATTGGCACTGCGCTGACAAGCCATTCACCTCTGCAGCCAAGGGTTCGGATCCCGGTCTCGGCTACATGTGAATTGAGTTTGGTGGTCTCAGCCCGGCTCCTGGTGGGTGTGCTATGCAAAGTAGTACGCCCCCCCACAAAAACCACCACACTTGCACGCACATGAAATTGGTTTAACACACACGCACTTTGGCCACGCGGTCTCCTATAATAAAGAGAGGCAAAGGACCTACGGGGCTGGCTGGGTGGGCTAGGCCCCCTCACTCCCTCTGCCCCGTTGGGCCTCAGTTGGGCTCCCAAGAGGAGCAGGTAGGGCAGGGTGAGTGGGAGGCCCCCCTCACACCCGCCATTGCCACCAGGGGAGAAGGATGGCCAACTCCTGCAGTCCGGCTCCTCTCTCTCGAGTTCACGCACAAAAATACACTTAAAAAATAAATAAAAAAGCACCTGGCTATAGAAAGGCAAATGTAGAAAACGCTTCAAAAAAACTGTTGGCGATCGCAGGGATCAGGCCTGTCTCTGCGAACGCTGCAGCTGTGTGTGATGTGTTTTTCAAGTCACAGTGATCGATCGATACTGCACTTGGGTGGGTTAGGCTGGGCGGAGGGGCAAAACGCAAGTGCTAGCGGGTATCTGGGCTGATTCCGCAAACAATGCGTTTTTTGGGTA
Source organism: Rana kukunoris (assembly GCA_029574335.1). Taxonomy (NCBI): domain Eukaryota; kingdom Metazoa; phylum Chordata; class Amphibia; order Anura; family Ranidae; genus Rana; species Rana kukunoris. Next base: position 298,965,998 of record CM056050.1, read on the forward strand.
CCCTAAACTGCTGGGTACGCTAGTATAGATCTCATCAGATCAGGTATCGATCTGTTCAGATACTATACCACTAAGGGGGGTGTATGCTTTGCGAGTGGGTGGAAGCATTACTGGCACTAACCTAACGCTGCATGGGGTGACGCAGACCCTGACTGACGCAAACATTTAATTTATATTACCCGTCGTACGATCAGGGGGTTAAACCTTTATTGGGTTATATACGGCGGGTGCCCTGATGCTATAAACAGCAAACTAACTAACCAGCGTCAACCATAATACTTATACGGTGATCACTGGTGAAGGGGTTAACTAGGGGGCAATCAGGTGGTTAAAACCTTTATTAGGTAATATATGGGGGTACCTAACGCTTTCTAAAAACCTAAATAACTAACTGGCTAACCTGCGTCACCAGTGACACTTATATGGTGATCACTGGTGAAAGGGTTAACTCTAGGGGCAATCAGGGGTTAAAAACTTTATTTATGGGGGTACCTAGCGCTATAGAACCTGGCAGCGAACCTCAAAAAAAAAACGAACTGCTTAGCGGCAACAGTGACACTAATACAGCAATCAGAAAATTGATCGCTTAGTGACACTGGCAATAGGGGGTGAAAGGGTTAACTAGGGTGGTGATCAAGGGGTTAAACCTTTATTAGGGGGGGTAGGGGGGCTACCCTAGACCTAAAGGGGGCTAAGATTAACTGCCCTGACACTTTTTACTGTCACACTGACACTAAATGCAGTTATCAGAAATAAATGATTACTGCATTCAGTGACACAATGTGACAGTGGACTGGGGGGGGGGGTGATCAGTGGTGACAGGAAGGGATTAAGTGTGCCTATGTGTATCTGTGTCAGTGTACTGTTAGGTGCAACTTACTTGGTGATGTGTTCTCTCCTCAGCGTTGGACGAAAAGACTGACACGAGGAGGAACACAGCACTTCCCTCTTCCTGTGTTTACAGTTAGCACAGGAAGAGGCGGGAGGGCGCGCGCATTGGCTGGGAGCGATCGCGAGGGGGTGGAAAACGAATAGCCGCTCCCTCATCCCGGATCGCTCCCGGAGCTAAAGGAACCACTGCATGAACGACCGGACCCCCGAACCCCCTCAAGGCACCAACGTATATATACGTTGATGTGCCGGTCGGTGCCATTCTGCCGACGTAAATGTACATGCGGCGGTCCTTAACTGGTTAAGAGTCCCCTCTACAATTCTCAGATCAGCAGATGACCTCGATCAAGAGCACCTAAGTTGGCTGATCAGAACTCCCCCCAGCACTGCCATTCATCACATCCTCTCACCACCAAGAAGTAAGAGAAGGAATAACAACAGAGAACACATAAAAGGGAGAGGAAAAGAGGGGGAGGAACGGAGACAAAGGGAGAGAAAGAATAAGAGAAAGAACAAGAAAGACATCTAGAGAGAGGGATAGGAAAAAAAAAGATTAGGATAGGGAGATAAAAGGGAAAGAAAGGAGAACACAGAGAAAGAGTGATACATCCTAAAATGTACCATAAGGGGTTTTAATACTGTACAAGTAGAAGGGGCTCAGCGCTAAATGCCCGTAGGTTAGGTGAACAAATTTCTTGTCTTGCCTTGGGTGCGGACAACCCACTCTACGAAAATAATTTTACTGTTGTGGGTCCCCACAACTTGGGAAATTTAATCAAGGGGTCACGGCACTAGACAGGTTGAGAACCACTGTTCTAAGGCATCAATGCAGAAAAGTAAGATGAAAAGCAGTGTTTGTAAGTGTTCCACTAAAGTTCAATCCTGAAACACATGATCCTGTTTATTGTTTATCATCCTCGTCCTTATTTGACAAACAAATATTGCAGCAGTGGTTGAAGGGCTGGACTTAAAAGAGTAAAAACAACCTTTAAGGCCACGTACACACAATCAGCCTAAACCGATGAAAACGGACTGAAGTTCATTTTCATCGGTTCGCAGACCATCGTGTCAGAACGCGGTAGCGTAAAAACACAACGACGTGCTGAAAAAACCGAAGTTCAATGCTTCCAAGCATGCATCGACTTGATTCTGAGCATGCGCAGGTTTTTGAACTGATGCTTTTGCGTACTAACAATCGGTTTTGACCAATGGTCAGGCGTCCATCAGTCCGATTTTAAAGCAAGTTTTAAAACTTTGGACTGAAGGACAAAAGACTGATGGGCCATACTTCAGTCCGTTTTCATCGGTTTGGACCAATCTTGTGTACGCGGCCTAATGCCGGGTACACACGAGCACTTTTTGTGATAAAAAAAATATGTTTTCAAAAACGTCATTTAAAATGATCATGTGTGGGCAAAACGTTGTTTTATGTCTTCAAAAAAACGACAAAAATTTTTTTCGAACATGCTTGAATTTTGTGTCGTTTTTCAAAATGTCATTTTTTGTATCATAAAAAGTGATCGTGTGTGGGCAAAACAATGTTGAAAACAACGTTTTTAAACCCACGCATGCTCAGAAGCAAGTTATGAGACAGAGCTTCAATGGAACAGAGTGCCGTCGAACGTGGTGTACGTCACCACGCTTTGCTAGAGCATTTTGGAAAAACGATGGTGTGTATGCACCGTCGTCTTGGAAAATGAATTTTGAAAAACGTTGTTTTGTTTAGTCACATAAAATATAGTTTTTTGTTCATCACAAAAAGTGATCTTGTGTACGCGGCATTAGAGTGTCTCAAATTTTCTGTCTGCAGAATGCTTAAATGTAGAGACATTTTTTTATAGGGAAAGATGTTTATTTGTGACTGGAATGCCAGGGTCCATAACTGGAACAGTCCACGTATTAATGTATTGTTTTTCCACTAGATATACTGTAGCTGAACAGTGATTCTCGGAGGGGTGAAAACCTTTTCAGGAGAAACCCATTCATTCTAAATTGCCCTCTCTATTTGTTCATGAATGATAAATGTAATTTTAGACTTTGCACGGGATGAAAAATCTTCTGTGGCCCCCTCTAACGCTGACTCTAGGTCTTCTTCAAAGTTTACCATGTAGACTATCTTCCTCCGCAGACTGTGGATCTGGAAAAAAATATGGTAGGACTATATCTTAGTTCAGATGAAAACCTAAAACCACCTTAGTTAAGAAATTTGGGTGAGGCCACAGCACCACAGTGTCTTCATGAATAATCATATACGGTTCTTTACACGAAAGACCTGCCAATTCCGATACCCTCCTAGCTGAGGATATGGCTACAAGAAGAAACTGTTTCTATGTCAACAGACTTAAGTCCTGTACACACGATCGGTTTGTCTGATGAAAACAGAACGATGGACCGTTTTCATCGGACGAATCGATCGTGTGTGGGCGCCATCGTTTTTTTTCCCCCCATCGTTGAAAAAAAATAAAACCTGTTCTAAATTTTCCCTATGGATAAAAAACCGATAGAAAGAAATGATCGTCTGAGGAGAAGTCCATCGGTCAAAAATCCACGCACGAACTTAATTTTTCTCAGCACGTCGTAGTGTAGGCAAGACTGATGAAAGTCAGCTTCATCGGATATCCGATGAAAAAATACATCGGATTAGATTCCATCAGATATCCAACTGTGTGTACAGGGCTTTAGAGAAACCTGGTGTAAATGTTCAAAAGGTAGCTTCTGTAAAACGGACAACACCAAATTCAAATCCCATGGGCACACAGGAGACTTAATTGGTGGATTCAACCGCAGTGCACCCTGAACAAAGGCCCAGACTAGGCAATGAGAGGCAAACAGTCTTTGAAAAAATACAGACAAAACCGAGATTTGGCTCTTGATAGTGCTCAAGGCCAACTTCATATTTAAGCCTAACTGAAGAAAGGCAAGAATCCTATTAATGGCAAACTCTCTAGGATGCCACTTTCTCGTTTCACACCAGGAAACATATGCCTTCCAGATTCTGTAGTAGATGAGCCTGGAGGCCGGCTTACTAGCATTAACCAGAGTGGATAGAACTGGCCCTGAGAGCCCAGGTTTTTGGGGACTTAACAGCCAAAACTTCAAATTTAGACTTTGTAAGGCAGGATGGAATATTGGACCTTTTTTTTTTTCTATTGGAAAGCCTGTGGCGTGCAAAAAACAACCCCAAAAAACTGCACCCGATGCAGGAAAAAATGTGCACACATATAAAGAGTGAAACACAAAAAACTGTGACGGGTGCCATCGTCAATTGGTCTTCCGAAAAAGACCCAGCTCTGATCCCCCTGGGCGTTAGGCTCCTGACAGGGAAAAGAGTTACAGTGGTCCAAGCAGCCGAAGCCATGAGGACCGCACTAAGGTCCATGCAGCCGAAGCCACATGACCTAACATCCTCGGAGGGACTGCCGAAACAGAACCCTCCTCGGTGAGGTTCCCCCGAAGGGAGACTACATGAGAGCAGGCAAACTTAGCCAGAAGGCCATGTCCACCCACTCCCAAAACCTTTAGTGCCGGCCCGAGGACCAGCACCCTACTCGCCACACATAAAAGTGCTGTGCACCAACATAAAAAGAAGAAACGTGACAAACAGGGGGGAAAATAAAAAAGAAAGTAGGGGGAAAAGGAAGGTGGTAATGGTGAGTGGAACGTGGCCACCGTGCAATACGATGGCCAGCCCTCCGGCCAGGACCAAAATTCCTCTGGTCCTAGCCAAAAGTCTCGGCCCTAGAGGCTGGTGTCAAAAAAAGGATTTTTAATAACAGCTTACCTGTAAAATCCTTTTCTTGAAGTACATCACGGGACACAGAGCGCATAGCCATTACATATGGGTTATATGGGTACCTTCAGGTGTGGACACTGGTGTAATCAACTTCACAGGAAGTTCCTCCCTATATAACCCCCTCCCACTGAGAGTGCTTCAGTTTTGTAGCAAGCAATTTCTCCGAGGTTACACAATGTTCCCCAAAAGAGGGGTGGGAGCTCTGTGTCCCGTGATGTACTTCAAGAAAAGGATTTTACAGGTAAGCTGTTATTAAAAATCCTTTTTTCTTTATCGTACATCACGGGACACAGAGCGCATAGCCATTACATATGGGATGTCCCAAAGCAATGCTCCATGAAGGGAGGGAAAAACAAACAAAAAAACATTATCAGGAGGTAAAATAGCTCCACCAACAGAAAAAAAGGGCCAGAGGATTCTATACTGCTGCCCGTAGGACCGCCTGCCCAAATGCTGCGTCCGTAGCCTTTGTGACGTCCAACTTATAAAATTTAGTAAACGTATGTACGGAAGACCAGGTTGCCGCTTTGCAAACCTGTGCCATAGAGATCTGATGGTGTGCCGCCCAAGAGGCACTCATGGCCCTCGTAGAATGGGCTTTAACTGATAAGGGAGGTGGAACGCGCTTCAGACCATAGGCCTGAAAAATCAGCTGCTTAATCCACCTAGCCAAGGAAGACTTGGCAGCCGGCTGACCCTTCTTGGGGCCATCCGGAAGAACGAAAAGCACATCTGTTTTCCGAATCTTCTCTGTAGCCTTGAGATAAACCCTCATGGCTCGGACCACGTCCAAAGTATGAAGCAGTCTTTCCTCTCTGGACTGGGGAGTAGGAAAGAAGGATGGTAGGACTAGGTCCTGATTCAAGTGAAAACTGGATATGACCTTAGGAAGGAAAGAAGGTTGAGGCCGCAGAACCACTCTGTCCTTATGCAGAATCAGGTACGGTTCCCTGCAAGACAAGGCTGCCAGCTCGGAGACCCTTCTGGCCGAAGCCATAGCCACCAAGAAAACCAACTTTCGGGTTAGCAGCACAAGAGGGATTTCTGTCAGAGGTTCAAACGGCTGCTTTTGTAAAGCTGACAAGACCAGATTTAAATTCCAGGGGCAGAGGGGAGCTCTAATAGGGGGATTCACATGCAAGACCCCCTGCAAGGTTTTCACAAGCGAATGCGTGGCCAAAGGCCTTTGAAACCATATCGATAAGGCAGACACCTGCCCCTTTAGAGTACTAAGAGCCAACCCCTTGTCAACGCCAACCTGGAGGAATCGCAAGATCCTGTCAATAAAAAACTTGCGAGGATGCCCTCCTTGAGACTCGCACCACTCCACATAGGTCCTCCAGACTCTGTAATAGATATTTCTAGAGACTGGCTTTCTAGCCTGAATTAACGTAGATATGACTTGGGCTGAGAGGCCTCTGCCCTTAAGAATTAGGGATTCAGCCGCCAAGCCATCAAATTTAGCTGCTGTGAAGCAGGGTGGTAGATCGGGCCCTGAGACAGCAGATCTGGGCGCAGGGGGAGTGGCCACGGTGCCCCTACCGACATCCTCACGATGAGTGCGTACCAAGCCCTTCTGGGCCAGGCTGGGGCCACCAGGATCACCGGCCTGCACTCCACCCTGATCCTTCGTAGAAGGCGGGGAATCATCTGTAGTGGAGGGAACGCATACAGGAGAGAAAACTGGTGCCAGGGGCAAACCAACGCATCGGTCCCGTAGGCCGAGGGGTCCCTGGCTCGGGATACGAATTGGTCCAATTTCTTGTTGAATCTTGTTGCCATGATGTCCACATCGGGAACTCCGAATCTTTGGCAAATCTCTTGGAATACCTGGGGGTGAAGAGACCACTCTCCCGGGAGTAACTGTTGACGACTCAAAAAATCTGCTTGAGAATTGTCTATCCCTGGGATGAACACTGCTGAGATGCAGGGTACATGGGCTTCGGCCCATGAGAAAATCAGGTTTACTTCCCTTTGAGCCGCTAGGCTCCTTGTGCCCCCCTGGTGGTTTATGTATGCCACCGCCGTGGCATTGTCGGACTGTATCCTTACTGGCAGACCCTGCAGGGGGAGAGTCCAGGCGACCAGGGCCAACCGAGCAGCTCTGATCTCTAGGACATTGATGGGAAGCAGACTTTCTGCCTCTGACCACTGTCCCTGCTGGGTCCGTTTTCCTAAGATTGCCCCCCAACCTGTTAGGCTGGCATCTGTGGTTACTATTTTCCACGTGATGGGGCAAAAGGTTTTCCCTTTTGACAATTTTTGAGGGACCAGCCACCAGTACAGGCTGCGCCTGACTCCTGGGGAAAGACCTAATGGACGGTCTAATGCCTGTATGGACCTGTTCCAAGCAGAGAGAATAGCTGCCTGGAGAACTCTGGTATGGATCTGGGCATAGGGCACTGCTTCGAAGGCGGCTACCATCTTTCCCAGCAGTCGCATGCATAGGCGAATAGTCGGCCTCTTTTTGCCTAGGACTATTTGAATTGTTTGAGTCAATGACCTGATCTTTTCTTGAGGTAAAAATATCCTCTGGCATTCTGTATCTAACCGAAGGCCTAGATATTCCAACTGTCTTGTGGGTTGCAACCTCGATTTTCCTTGGTTCACAACCCACCCGAATTCTTGTAGATGCCGAACTGTGCGGACTACTGCATGATTGAGGTTGGAAGCTGATCTGTCGATAACCAGGAGATCGTCCAGGTATGCCAGGACCAAAATGCCTTCTGTCCTTAGGACGGCTAGCATCGGGGCTAACACCTTTGTGAATACCCGCGGAGCTGTTGCCAACCCGAAAGGGAGGGCTACGAACTGGAAATGACTTTGATCTATCATAAACCGAAGAAACTTGTGATGTGCTGGGTAGATCGGCACATGCAGATATGCATCCTTTATGTCTATAGATGCTAGAAAGTCGCCTTGATGCAGGCTGGCTGTCACTGAACGTATGGAATCTATACGAAAGGTCTGAATCTTTAGAAAGCGATTTAGGCGTTTGAGGTCTAGGATAGGCCTGACGTCGCCATTGGGTTTTGGTATAATAAAAAGGTTGGAGTAGAATCTCAGACCCCTTTCTTGGGTTGGTACTTCTACAATTACTCCTTGGAGCAAGAGGCGATCCAACGCCTTTACGAGAGAGGCCCTCTTTAACGGGTCGCTTGGAAGACTTGACCCCTGAAAATGAGGAGGGGGGATTTCTCGAAACTCTAGTTTGTAGCCTGTGGCTACCACGGACCGAACCCAAGAGTCGGGAATTCTGGCCTTCCAGACTTCGGAGAAAAACTGAAGTCTTCCCCCCACCCAAGAGAGTGGGGGCGCCCCTTCATGAATCTGACTTGATGACTGGTTTAGCCGGCTTGCGAGACCAGGGCCTCTTGTTTGCCGCCGCTTGTCCCTGTGGGCGGCTATTAACTGCTGAACGCCCGGGAGGCCGTCGATACTGACGGGAAGTCGAAGGGGCCGAGCCTGCAAAGGCCTGTCGTTTAAACGCGGGCCCACGCGGTCTTTTCTTGACCGGTAAGGAAGAACTTTTACCACTTGATATGGTTTGGATATATTTATCTAGGTCTTCACCGAATAGTCTTCCCCCATGAAAGGGAAACCCTGCTAAAAGCTTTTTGCAGGGTGCCTCTGCTGACCAGTTCTTTAGCCACAAAAGACGACGCATGTGAACCACCAGCAGAGATAACCGGGATGCCTGTTGGATGGGAGTCCTTAATAGCATCTACTGCAAAGCAGAGAGCCCTAGGGAAATCTGCTAATTCACGAGTTTGCTGAGCCGGCATGTCCTTTAATATCTGCTTTGCCTGATCCTTTAAGGCCTGACAAACGCCAATGGCTGCCACCGCTGGCTGAACCATGGCACCTACTGTGGTGAAAGAAGCCTTCAGTAGGGTCTCTAATTTTTTGTCGACCGGATCCTTGAACATCTGGACATTTTCAACCGGACAGGTCAGGGATTTATTCACGCAGGAAATGGCCGCGTCCACTGTGGGGAGTGCCCATTTCTTTAAAAATTCCTCTTCCATAGGATAGAGAATAGAGAACCTCTTAGGAGGGATAAAGATCCTATCAGGTCGAGCCCAATCCTGGTAAATCACGCTCCGTAGAAGGGGGTGAATCGGAAAAGACACACAAGTTAATGGAGCCTTTAAAGAACCCAATGAGGATACCACAGGGGCTACTAGTTCTGGCACTGGAAGTTTAAAAGCAGTGCGAACCATATCGGTCAAAGACTGGATCCACAGGCTCTCCGCTTGAGAGGCCGAAAAATATTCATCTACAGTGGAACCCTCCATGTCTGAACCGTCGGGACTTGGGTCTGCTTGATCCCCTTGTGGGTCCCGTTCCTCCGAAGAGGAGACCTCCGCATCTGAAAACACCAAACTAGGTGAGGGGGATCTAGCCCGTTTGCTACTTGGCAAAGGGCGGGCAAACAAAGCAGTTAACCTTTTCTCTAGCCCACCCAGGGTGGTCGCTAGCATTTCTTCCGTTACGTAAACGGGAATGGGTGGATCGGGGGCCGCCTCTGCCCCCAGCACCCCCAATGGCTCTTGTACTATGCTACTCGGTGGTCTAACTGGTGAGGGTGGGGCCGTTGAAGCCTGGCCCAAATCCTCTGACCCCGATGGAGACCCCTTTTGTTTCTTGGCACCTTTTGCAGCCTTGGCTGGTCCTGATCCCTTTGGAGCCATTGCACAACCTTGAGTCACCCCTATAGCCAACACCTGACTGTTGTAGCTAGGAGTAATTAATATGAGAACAGGCTGAGGAAAATGAAAAATTTTGTATATATATATATATATATATATATATATATATATATTTTTTTTTTTTTTTTTACCCGCCTGGGAGGTGGCAATACTGAGGAAAACCTGTGAGTATTGCAACACCAATGCCCGTTAGCCGGAGTCCAAGGTTGACTCAGATACTGCTGGATCTAAGGCTGAGTCCCTTTAAGCAAAAAAACTCTTTTTTTTTTTTTTTCTGGTCAATAGTGGAACTAAGTCCTAGACCTGAAGATCCACAAACCGCCACTGGGTGTCACTGTGGCCAAAAGACCCAGCTGCGCGCTCTGTGTCCTTCTTCCTCTGCTTCCAGGAGGGAAAAGACCAGCCAGAGAGAAACGTTTTACTTTTAACTGACCCTGACGCTGCTGGCCCGCCCCCCCAACGCACGCCGACGCTATAAAAGGCGGCGTGCACGCGCCCACGCGCGCGCACCCCCCCCCCCCACGCTGAACAACATGGAGGAAGCAGAGAGCAGAGGAAAAGCATGGACCAGCGCCAGCAGCACCAACAGACACCAGGTAAGCACTAATCCTTACTGTAGTGCACACAGAGAGGAAGCTGTCCCCATAGGCTTCCTAAGAAACAGGAGTTTTCACCAGCAATTCCCTCTTTATAGTACGAGGGGCTGCAGTATCAATGCTAACAGGCAGACCTGGGGTGAGTAGCAAATATATATCTTAAACAAGTATACATATATCTACATGTTATCTGGGTAAACATTAGTACATCCCATCCTGCCTAAAAAGACATAGTGGAGATAGTGGCTGATGCACAAGCATACCATTAGCCAACCCAGAACCCCCAGGGGGATACCTACTGTCGAACCAAGTCCCGCAGGTTCCCTCTTACCTGCTCCACGCCGCAGGGTATTGCAAACTGCAAGAGGCCCAATCTTCTCCCATCTCCGTGGGTATTGTCTCGGACCTTCAGGGACCGGGGTCCTGTGTTTAAGGAACCCACACCCCTGGACCTATATAGCATCCTGGCATCAGTAGCGTTTAGTCCTGGGAGAGACCAAGGCACTGGAGCCCAGAATCCAGCCCTCCAAGGAGAGGCATTATAGGCAACACCCCACGCAGGCAGGGCCCGGGTACCGTACTCCTTGGCTTTGAAGCACTTCGGACGGATCCGGCTAGCTATCCTGGGTCCCGAGACCTCCGAGGGACAGCTAGACGTGACCAACACCTAAGACACTGGCGAAAAAACTGAAGCACTCTCAGTGGGAGGGGGTTATATAGGGAGGAACTTCCTGTGAAGTTGATTACACCAGTGTCCACACCTGAAGGTACCCATATAACCCATATGTAATGGCTATGCGCTCTGTGTCCCGTGATGTACGATAAAGAAAAGGTATGTGTGTAGATAAGGACCTAAGGTGCCACACTACGTTGAGTGCCCCTGTCAAAACACTCAGTGCAAGGTATGGCACCCCTGGACTGCCACTCCAGGGGCACAATCTCCACAGGCTTTTCAACGGACCCTGACCCCCGGTCCGGACCGCGGCAGCACCCTTCCCAGCCAGGAAGGTGGAAGAAGAGATCGGGGAGAGCCCAACTAAGCAGGCCCCGATCAAAAGGCTTTCGCCTCCACGCCAACAGGCTTAGCGTCCGCCGACTGCCATCCCTTTCCCCCTCGCCGGGTACTGGGGACAGTCAGCATAGCACCACCTATTGACAACTGATAAGAACAGATACTACACTTGATCTTAGGCCGAGAATATGGGTCTCAACAGCCACACCGTCAAATTTAGACTGTGTAAGGCAGGATGGAATATTGGACCCGGCAATAGTAGGTCTGGGAGTAATGGAAGAACCCAAGGTCTTCCTACTGCAATTCTTACGACTTCTGCGTACCAGGGTCTCCTGGGAAAAGCCGGGGTCACCAAAATCACTGACTTTCCTTCGTTCTTGACTCTCTGAAGGAATTGTGGGAGAAGCGGAACTGGAGGAATGCATAAATCAGGGAATACTGATCCCATGAGATTGTCAGGGCATTTGACCCTTGAACATAGGTATCTCTTGTTCTTGACACAAAGCTGTTCAGTTTTGCGTTCAACCTGGAAGCCAACAGGTCCAAATCTGGGGATCCCCATTTCTAACATATGTTTTGAAACAAAATGAAAAAAAATTGCCTGACAATTTTCTACCCCTGGAATGAAGACCACAGATAGATGGGCAATATGCCTTTCTGCCCAGGCCAAGATGTGATTCACCTCTTTTTGGGCATCCAGACTTCTGGTGCCTCCTTGGTGATTGATATAGGCCACGGCCGTAGCATTGTCGGACTGAACCCGAACAGGCCAGCCTTGCAGTCGGAGACCAAACTTTGAAAGCCAAATGAATTGCCTGAATCTCCAGATTATTAATGGGTAGTAGCTTTTCGGCCCGCACCACTTCCCCTGGGCAGATGCTTTTTCTAGCACTGCCCCCCAGTCCAGAAGGCTGGCGTCTGTGGTCACCACTGTCCAGGTAACTGGAGTAAAGGATTTTCCTTTTGACAGATTTTGGGAGAGCAACCACCAATCAAGGTTCTGGCGAACACCTGGAGATAAAATCATAGGAAGTATGTAAAGATTGGTTGGTTGGACAGACCATATTTTCCAGTCCCAGAAATAGATTAAAAGAAAAAAGATGAGAGAGACACTGCTCACTCAGAGTTGAAGGGACTGTTAATGGAGATGGTGTGTCTGTTTGTAAGGTAAGCACACAAACCAGATTGGTTTAAGAAAATACAAATTTATTAACCACTTCCATACAGGGCACTTACGCACCTTCCTGCCCAAGCCAATTTTCAGCTTTCAGCGCTGTCACACTTTGAATGACAATTGCGCGGTAATGCTACACTGTACCCAAACTATTTTTTTATCACTTTATTCCCACAAATAGAGCTTTCTTTTGGTGGTATTTGATCACCTCTGATTTGTATTTTTATTTTTTGCGCAACAACTAAAAAAAAAGACCAAAAATTTTGAAAAAAAATAAAAATTTTATTTTTTTCTGTTAATTTTTTTGGTAAATAAGTAAATTATTTACTTTGATTACGGGCACCAATGAGGTGGCACTGATGGGCACCGATGAGGTGGCACTGGTGGGCACCGGTGAGGCGGCACTGGTGGGCACCGGTGAGGCGGCACTGTTGGGCACTAATAGGCGGCACTGATGGGCACTCATAGGCGGCACTGATGGGCAACACACCTTCCCCGTTCTTCACAGTGATATAGGGAAACACGATCAATGACGTCACATGTCCAGCCCCGCCCCCCTACTGTTAGAAACACATATTAGGTCACATATAACCCCTACAGCGCCCCCTAGTGGTTAACTCCTAAACTGCAATTGTCATTTTCACATTTTCACAGTAAACAATGCATTTTTATAGAATGTTCTGCCAGTGGGAGAGTAGGACGCTCCGGCCTCCCGCACGAGTCGCTCTGGCCAGGGACCAGTCAGCCAGACAGTCAGGCAGGCTCCCTCCACCCCTCCAGGGACTCATTAGGCTTCCCCTGACTTGCTTGATCCCCGCTGGCTCCCTCCTTCATCCCTTCGCCAGGGAGCCAAGCAGGTAAGCCACACACAGCTGTCCTTTTCAGGACAAGCTGAGGCAGCTTTTCCAACCCCCCCACAGCTCTCCCTCTTTCATCCGTACCCCCATACTACCCCCCCCCCACTCAGTGCTACCCCCCAGTGCTATCCCCGCAATTCCACGCCATTCGGGCGTTTTTTTACACTTCCGCGCCGGCCTGTGAGGATTCGCGGCAGCCGCGATTTAGGAAAGGCCGCGGCTTCACCTGTGGCCTAGCGGCGCACCGCTCCTCACGCCCGGCAATCGGCAGCAAATCACCTCAACGGCCCAGAAAGCCTCCTCCTACCCCAGCAAACCCCCCCTCTCCTCCCAGCTATTCTTCCCGGCCCCCCAGGCAGCACCGATCCACTTAATTAGGTGGACCCCAGCCTGGATCCTGCTGCCTGGTCGTGGGCCATCTTGGTACACCCAGCTCCAATCCCCTTTCCTTAACACTATTAGGACTTGATCCAGGGTTCGCCGATCGCCTCTTAAGGGGTCAGGAAGGAATTTTTTCCCCGCCGTAGCACATTGGCATTGCAAGGCCAGGGTTTTTTGCCTTCCTCTGGACCAAGCCTGGGTGGAGGATTCAGTCACTTCTTGAAAATCCTCCACTCCCCCCCCCCCCCCCCCCCCCCGGTATATGGCAACCATGGTCAATCTGCAATACACGGCAGAGACCATTTGGGACTTGAAGCAATATGCCGCATTTTTACCAGCCATTACCAAAAAAAAACTAAAAATTCTGCGCCTTTTGAGAAACGATCAGAGATCGACTATCAAACATCACAGCCGCCTACCCCAGCCTAAGCACATATCATGTGCGTTGATCAACACCAGATCGGCAGTAAAACATCGATTAGAAATCCATGATTTCATTCTACAATACGATTTAGACTGCCTCTTTATTACAGAGAGCTGGCTCACAGCCGACTGTAACACCATTTTAGGAGAAATGGTGCCAGAAACCTACCGTATTATAACGGAAAACAGACTAGGGCAAAGAGGAGGAGGACTGGCGGTGATCCACAAGTCCCATCTTACGATCATTAAACCAGTCCTTCAAAACCCTCTTCCATTCATGGAAACCCTTACGCTGAAGCTGGAAATAAACTCCCAGGAGACCGTACAGATTTTACTCTGCTATAGACCACCCGGCCCAAAATCGCAGCTTCTACTATCATTGACGGACTTCATCTCTACCTATACCCTTAACAGCAAACACCTTTTGCTGCTCGGGGATTTTAATCTTTGGGCCAACTCATCACAAGACCCCATTGCCGACGCCTGCATTGAACATCTAGGAGGATTAGGGCTACAGCAATTAGTATGTGGGCCCACACATACTTCAGGTCACACCCTCGATCTTATTTTCAGGCAAAATCTGGAAATAAAAATCTTGGAAAAGGAACTATTGCCATGGACAGACCACAATGCAATTAAATTCATTATTTCCGATTTCCCTCCCTTAACAAAAACATCAAAACCAGTGACAACACACTGGACTAGATGTCAGAAGAAGCTCCATTCGGAACTCTTCAAAACCACGTTAAGGAATAAAATAAAAACAATTCAGCCGAACCAAACGGCTGTAGAAACACTGGATGCCATAAACACAGCCCTATTACAGTCAGCTGACTTAATAGCGCCGAAACATAAAACCTGCATCCGAAAAAATACCTCCAGCTGGTTCAACAACCAATTGGCGTTATTAAAACAAGAGCGTAGAAGGGCGGAAGCCGCCTGGAAGAGAAGCTCTTCAGAGGCGAACCTCTCCATCTACAAGGCATCAACCAGGAAATACCACAAAGAAATTTTCAAAGCCAAGAAAAATTATTTTTCCGAGGCTATCAACAGCGCCCTAAATCGCCCCCGCGAGCTCTTCAGATTGGTCAATCAGACCATGAATCCAAGATGTCTAGAAGCCCCCAACTCTGACACCCAAGAATTTTGCGATGAATTGTCGGATTACTTCATTAATAAAATTGAGGCAATCCGGGAAAGCATTCAGCAGAACCAAACCCCCCCCAATCCCTCCCGTAATCTTTCACACAGCACCATCAATATTTCGCCACAATCAGGTAAGTTCACCCTGGAACCCATTACTATACAGGCCACAAAGATTATCATTGATTCTTTGCGTAACGGCACAGCGCCAAATGATATCATCCCCACTAAACTGCTGAAGGAATGCGCCGACATCCTGGCACCTCCGATCACGCAGCTTATAAATCAATCCTTCAAGGAAGGCATAGTGCCCTCCCAGTTGAAAGAGGGCATAATTCAACCTATTCTGAAAAAACATACCCTTGACCCCAAGGACCCAACTCACCGCCGTCCCATAACAGGCCTAAATGTCCTCTCAAAGGTAATGGAGAAAGTAGTGGTACAACAGCTGCAACAGCATCTAGATACCCACAACCTACTAGATCCATACCAATCTGGCTTCCGTCCTGGACACGGGACGGAAACAGCACTGCTCAAAATATGGGACGACGCCCTTGAGGCCGCAGACGAAGGCGAATCCTGTATCCTGGTCCTGTTGGACCTAAGCGCAGCCTTCGATACTGTAGACCATAAGCTATTACTGACTCGACTAGTCGAAGTAGCCAGAGTCGCAGAAAGCGACTTATCTTGGTTCTCCTCTTTTTTGGAAAACCGATCGCAAACTGTGAAGTTGGGATCTTTCACTTCCGAGAAACGCACAGTATCGTGCGGAGTCCCCCAAGGATCACCTCTGTCGCCGGTGTTATTCAACATCTATCTTCGTCCCCTTTTTGAAATAATTAGCAGCCAAAAACTGCTTTATCACTCATATGCAGACGATACGCAACTGTATTTCCGCATATGCAATAAAAAGGATCATCACCTCAATCTAGAGACATGCCTCTCTTTGATAGAGAACTGGATGACAAAGAGTTACCTAAAACTCAACGGAGCAAAAACAGAACTTCTACTGTTTCACGCCAAGCGCACGAATCACCCGGGGACAACTTGGATACCCCCGCCCATTTTGGGCAAAATCATCACCCCTAGCACCAAAGTCAAAAGTCTTGGGGTCATCTTTGACTCCTACATGACAATGGATGCACAAATAGGGTCTGTAGTCAGCGGATCTCACCATCTGCTACGCCTACTACGCAGACTTACTCCTTTCATCCCCAAAGAAGACGTACCAGTCGTGGTGGGAGCAATTGTGAATTCAAGATTAGACTATGCAAATGCTCTTTACCTCGGACTCCCCAAGTACCAAATCGCTCGTCTTCAAGTCGTGCAAAATACGGCCGCTAGACTTGTGACTGGAAAAAAACCATGGGAATCAATCTCACCTTCTCTGAGATCCCTTCACTGGTTGCCAGTAAAAGACAGAATTGTTTTTAAAACTCTCTGCCTAACGCATAGATGTATTCATGGGAATGCCCCCCATTATCTATGTGAAAAAATAAAAGCTCACAATCCCAATCGCGTTCTGCGATCCACCAATCAAAATCTGCTCCAGATTCCGAAAGCCAACTTTAAGTCCAAAGGAGAAAGAAGATTCGCGCTCCAAGGTCCCAGACTATGGAACGCTTTACCGACCAGTATTCGGTTGGAGGAGAACCACCTCGCATTCAGGAGAAAGATCAAGACTCATCTCTTTTGATTTCAAAAGAGAAAGGAACAACAAGCGCCCAGAGGCGATTAAATTCGCATGTGTTGCGCTATACAAGTTTTTCATTCATTCATTCATTCATTCATTCATTCATTCATGTTGCAGTCACGAAAAAAAAAAAAATCGCTGATCGCCGCCATGAGTAGTAAAAAAATATATTATTAGAAATGTCATAAAACTATCCCATATTGTGTAAACACTGTAAATTTTGTGCAAACCAATCGTTTAAACGCTTATTGCGATTTTTTTTACCAAAAATATGTAGAATACATATCAGCCTAAACTGAGAAAAAAAATATATATATTTTTGGGGGGTATCTATTATAAAAAAGTAAAAAATATTGATTTTTTTTTTTCAAAATTGACGCTCTATTTTTG
Organism: Rana kukunoris; assembly: GCA_029574335.1. Taxonomy (NCBI): domain Eukaryota; kingdom Metazoa; phylum Chordata; class Amphibia; order Anura; family Ranidae; genus Rana; species Rana kukunoris. Next base: position 298,983,063 of record CM056050.1, read on the forward strand.
TTTATAGCGCAAAAAATAAAGACCGCAGAGGTGATCAAATACCACCAAAAGAAAGCTCTATTTGTGGGAAAGAAAGGACGCCAATTTTGTTTGGGAGCCACATCACACGACTGCGCAATTGTCAGTTAAAGTGACGCAGTGCCGAATCGCAAAAACTGGCCAGGTCCTTTATCTGCATAAAGGTCCGGGTCTTAAGTGGTTAAAGTATTGTTTATTTAAATACCAGTGGCAATATTGGCGAAGTGTCCATTTGGCCTATATACTGATCTACCCTTGAGTTGACCGATGGAGTAAATAATGGTGTTCTAAGTACCACATTAGCAGGTATTAGGTGTATAATAATTCTTTTTAGATATATACCCATTACTAAATCTTATATATCCTGATTCAATACACCACAGGATTGTCAACATGGTCCAGTAGCCTCATAGGACTCTGTGGGTCTGGCTCCCACCGGATGCACGGTCTCAGGAACTGATCTGACTAGCCTTCCTTTTTTGTTGATGCCCGGTTGGCGTTGTATGCCATCTTTTCAACGTTTTTAGACCACGTGAGCATGTGCAGCTGGTTGCTGTGACTACACTAAATAAAATGTATTGAATAGGAGTATAATTCTAAGTAGTAAATGTATGTTTGTGTTTACACTAAAAGAAAAGGGGGGTGAATGGCAAATGTATGCTTGTGCCACATCTAGTATATATGAGAAAAGAAACGCGTCTGTTGTAAAGAATGTTCAGGCTTTAAACATAAAGATATAAAACTGTAATTTTTTGTGAAGAATCAACAACAAGTAGGACACAATCATGAAGTGGAACGAAATTTATTAGATATTTCAATTTTTTTTAACAAATAAAAACCTGAAAAATTGGGCCTGCAAAATTATTCAGCCCCCTTAAGTTAATACTTTGTAGTGCCACCTTTTGCTTGCTTACCTTTTGTAATCCTTTTGATTACAGCTGTAAGTCGCTTGGGGTATGTCTCTATCAGTTTTGCACATCGAGACTGACATTTTTGCCCATTCCTTCTTGCAAAACAGCTCAAGCTCAGTGAGGTTGGATGGAGAGCGTTTGTGAACAGCAGTTTTCAGTACTTTCCAAAGATTCTCGATTGGATTCAGGTCTGGACTCTGACTTGGCCATTCTAACACCTGGATATGTTTATTTGTGAACCATTCCATTGTAGATTTTGCTTTATGTTTTGGATCATTGTCTTGTTGGAAGACAAATCTCCGTCCCAGTCTCAGGTCTTTTGCAGACTCCATCAGGTTTTCTTCCAGAATTGTCCTGTATTTGGCTCCATCCATCTTCCAATCAATTTTAACCATCTTCCCTGTCCCTGCTGAAGAAAAGCAGGCCCAAACCATGATTTTTGACAGTGGGGATGGTGTGTTCAGGGTGATAAGCTGTGTTGCTTTTATGCCAAACATAACGTCTTGCATTGTTGCCAAAAAGTTTGATTTTGTTTTCATCTGACCAGAGCACCTTTTGCCACATGTTTGGTGTGTCTCCCAGATGCCTGGTGGCAAACTTTAAACGACACTTTTTAAGGATATCTTTAAGAAATGGCTTTCTTCTCGCCACTGTTCCATAAAGGCCAGATTTGTGCAGTATACGACTGATTGTTGTCCTATAGACAGAGGGCTAGATTCTCATAGAATTTTGCTTGCGTATCGTAAGCCATTCACACTACGCCACCGCATCGTACTAGAGCAAGTGCCGTATTCTCTAACCATTTGCTCCATAGTTTGCGTTGGCGTAGCGAAAATGGCCCAGCGTAAGCCCGCGTAATTCAAATGAGGCGGCTTGTATTTAAATGAAGCGCGCCCCCGCGTCGAACAAACTGCGCATGCGCCGGCTGGAGAAAAAGCCCAGTGTGCATGCTCCAGCTCACGTCTGAAAGCGTAGTTGAAACCAACGTCAAAACGACGTGAGCGTCATTTACGCAACTCCCTATTCACGAACGAGTTGGTAAAACGACGTAAGCGACGGAAAAAGCAGACGCTGACCCGACGCCATACTTAACATGGCATCCGACGTCATCCGACGGTACTTCGTAAGGTTACTCCACATCGAAGCTGGGGTAACCTTACACGGACGAAAACGATGTACGCGACGACGGGGCGGCGTAAAAGCGATCGGGAATCGGCGTACTAGCCTCATTGTTGTCATTACAACTACGATCCGCAAGTGTAATGGTTTTACGATTGTCGGATGTTGAAGCGTATCTGTCATGGATCTGCCACCTAAGAGTTAATGGTGCAGACTGATTTCAGTGATTGACAACAGGCTGCCCTATTTAAACACCTCAGCAGCACAGTGTCTTTGCTGCCTGATCTGCAGTTTTACCTGACTTCCTGTGATCTGACCTGTTTCCTGTTTCCTGTGTTTGACCCGGCTTGCTGACTACGATTGATCTCTGTTATCCTGATCCCGGCCTGCCTTGTGACCAACGCTCAGCTCTACAACTGCTTGATTTCCCGTTGCCGAACTTACCTGTATACTGACCATTCTCTGCCTGTCGTTTATATCTGTATCTGATCATCTGTTACCAAACCCGGCTTGTCTGACTACACATTCAGTGTCTCCCCAGCCAGTGCACCCACCAGACAGATTCCTGTTTCCTGCTGCACCTGCTGAACCGACAAGACCCAAGACGAACCAGGCACCCATACACCGCCAGGCTCTTGTGGCCACTGTCGCAACATCGGTGGCCCTTTAGCCGGGGTTGTACGAGAAGCCTTCCCACTACACGTCAGGCTCATCTGGCAGGTACGTAACAGTATCTATGCAAAAGTGATGCTAAGCATCACGCGCATAGATACGAGGCAAAAAAAACGGCGATACGACGGGGTATCTGAGATACTCCGTCGTATCGCCGCTGAGAATCTAGCCCAGTCTCCCACCTCAGCTGTAGATCTCTGCAGTTCATCCAGAGTGATCATGGGCCTCTTGGCTGCATCTCTGATCAGTCTTCTCCTTGTATGGGCTGAAAGTTTAGAGGGACGGCCAGGTCTTCGTAGATTTGCAGTGGTCTGATACTCCTTCCATTTCAATATTATCGCTTGCACAGTGCTCCTTGGAATGTTTAAAGCTTGGGAAATCTTTTTGTATCCAAATCCGGCTTTAAACTTCTCCACAACAGTATCTCTGATCTACTGGTGTGTTCCTTGTTCTTCATGGTGCTCTCTGCGCTTTAAACGGACCTCTGAGACTATTACAGTGCAAGCGCATTTACAAAGACTTGATTACACACAAGTGAATTCTATTTATCATCATTAGTTACTTAGGTCAACATTGGATCATTCAGAGATCCTCACTGAACTTCTGGAGAGAGTTTGCTGCACTGAAAGTAAATGGGCTGAATCATTTTGGACGCCCAATTTTTCAGTTTTTTATTTGTTAAAAAAGTTTAAATATGCAATAAATTTTCTTCCACTTCATGATTGTGTCCCACTTGTTGATTCTTCACAAAAAATTACAGTTTTATATCTTTATGTTTGAAGACTGAAATGTGGCAAAAGGCCGCAAAGTTCAAGGGGGCCGAATACTTTCGCAAGGCACTGTATTTACTTATGTGGTGACAATCATTGGAACTGTATATTTTAATTCAATATTTCATTTTTTTTATATAAATATGTACAGTATTAGTGCCTTAAAAGTCCACCCAGGGGAACCCCCCTTTTTCTTTTCTGTGTTTATACTAATGACGTGTATTATGTCTTATATAATCAGATGCAAATTTAGATGGATGGGGCGCCCTGATGACGCACAATTGCGCAACATGTCGGCTTTTAGCATCAATTATAATCTAGAATTATGCATTCATCCATGTTCTAAGTGTCATTTTTAAGTGTTCTTGCATAGCAAGATCACTTATTGTTATCTCACATATATATTATTATTATTATAGCCAAATTTGCCACCCTAACTCCTCCCACAGTTTTTACACTACATAGGCGAGTAATATAATGAAACGTGTGGATTTTTCCCGATCGTGTTGATATTACTTTGTGGAACGTTTCGCCGAATCGTTCGTGAAATATCATCGTTTTTGAGGCAACATTTTGCCATAGGAATGAATGGTGAAGGCAGAGTGTGAAGATGACAAAAAATGAAAAATCAGGACATGATTTCTAAACTACGACTACTCCCTCATTTTTAACCCCCCTGCCGGTATCCCCGAGCGCGACTCGGGGTGGATTTTTTATGTAAATATCGATATCCCCGAGTCGCGCTTGGGGTGAATATGCAGAGCCTGCAGCGCGCGCTGGCTTACCTTGTATCCAGGCAGGATACTGTACTTACCTTGTCCCTGGATCCAGCGATGCATCCCCGCTGTGTGAGCGAGTGGCGTCCTCCATTCGACTCACACAATGCCCGCGCGCCGCCGATCTCCGTTCCCTGCGATGTAACGGCACACGGGGGCGGAGACCGGCGGCAAATTCAAAAAAGTAAACAAACACATTACATACAGAATACTGTAATCCTATAGATTACAGTACTGTATGTAAAAAGTACACACCCCCCCTGTCCCTAGTGGTCTGCCCAGTGCCCTGCATGTTCTTTTACATAATAAAAACATTTTTTTTGTGCCTGCAAACTGTAGATTGTCCATAGCAACCAAAAGTGTCCCTTTATGTCAAAAGTGATTTTAGAGCAGCTAGAAAACAGCGATAATAAATGATAATCACTTGCAGAATTGAGCGATAGCGATTTGTGGGGAAATTCGTCATAAAAAAATAAAAGTAATGACAGTGACAATTCTGCAACTGAGCAAATTTCAGTGATTTTGATTTGATTACATTAGTGAATAATTTTGATTATAATTACATTATTATTTGTTATAATTATTTATAGTTATTTATTATATTATAATTTTATGATTTTGTGTTTCAAACTTTATCATACCCGGGATGTCTACTACACTCTGGTTTGGACAAATTTAAGTGAGTTATTCCTAAAAATTGCAGGCCTACAGTATAAAGCGCAGAATTTCCATGCAAAATAATTGTACCGCTTTTGGTACGTAATTCCAGACAGAATCATACCGCCAGGGAGGTTAAGCCGACCTACACAAATCTTATATCAAAACGTTCAGCTATCCCTGCTGCCACTACACATGTCCACGGCTAAGCGCTCGCCCTAAGAGTTTTCACAATACGGCCATTTGTTTGCAACCCCCGCCATCCATTGACCTCCATTGACTTCCATTGAAATTATAGCATAGAAACCAGTGGCGGCTGGTGCTCAAAATCTTTGGGGGGGCGCAAACGAAAAAAAAATATTTCAGCCTCACTGTGCCCAGGGGCGCAAACGAAAAAAAAAATTTCAGCCTCACTGTGCCCATCACATGCAGCCACTGTGCAATCAAACGCAGCCACTGTGCCATGCCATCAAATGCAGCCACTGTGCCATCGATTGTCACCACTGTGCCATGCCATCAAATGCAGTCACTGTGCCATCAATTGTCACCATTGTGCCATGCCATCAAACAGCAACTGTGCCATCAATTGTCACCACTGTGCCATGCCATCAAACGCAGCCATTGTGCCATCAATTGTCACCACTGTGCCATGCAACACAGCAACTGTGCCATCAATTGTCACCACGGTGCCATGCCACCAAATGCAGCCACTGTGCCATCAATTGTCACCACTGTGCCATGCCATCAAACAGCAACTGTGCCATCAATTGTCATCACTGTGCCATGCCATCAAACGCAGCCACTGTGCCATGCAACACAGCAACTGTGCCATCAATTGTCACCACTGTGCCACGCCATCAAACACAGCAACTGTGCCATCAATTGTCACCACTGTGCCATGCCATTAAACGCAGTCACTATGCCATCAATTGTCACCACTGTGCCATCAATTGTCACCACTGTGCCATGCCATCAAACGCAGTCACTGTGCCCCTCAATTGTTGCCACTGTGCCCTTTAATTGTCACCACTGTGCCCCATGATGCCACTGTGCCCATTGTCACCAATGTGCCCCATGATGCCACTGTGCCCATTGTCACCACTGTGCCCCATGATGCCACTGACTGTGCCAATTGTCACCTCTGTGCCCATTGTCGCCCCTTTTCCTGTAAAAAGCACTTACCTGAAGCTTCCATGTCCTCCCTCGATGTCTTCTGCCGCCGTGGTGAAGCTTCAGCCAATCAGGTCCCTGATAACCAGAATCCGGGAACCTGATTGGCTGAAACGGCCATCAGTCTAATGCAAGGAACGCAGATTGCCTGCGCTCCGAGCATAGACTTCCGAGAGCCGGAGGGCGGTCTGGGAAAAGCCTATCAGGGCCGCTGGCTTTGATAGGCAGTTCCCCTCAGCCAACCAGCTGCCGCTATTCGGGTAACCGGCGACCCATGTCCGGTTATAGGAATAGACCAGGCAGCTGGCAACCAATAATAACATACATTCGTGCAATTATGCACGAATGTATGTTATTTGCGAGAGGGGGTGGAGCTGCAGCGCCCTCTATAGACCAGAACTGCGGTCAAAATGTCAAAATGACATTTTAGCCAAATAAAAGTTCTTAAAGGGCCCGTTTTTTTTTTTTTTTTTTTGTGACTGCGGGAGGGGGGGGGCGGCACCCGTGCGTCCCTATGGGCGGGCCGCCACTGATAGAAACCTAAAATTTGAAAGGCAATATGTAAACTGTGACTGTGCCTTCAATTTTAATATTTCAGAGACATACTATACATGTAGGTCTGGGTCTTGTAATTCACACAATATAAAGATATTTGCTGTACGATTTATAGTTTTTAAAATACAATCGTTTGAAGAAGCTGTGAGGTGAATTGACTGTTTTTTTTGGCTCTGCGTAACTTCTGCATACTACTTTGCATATAGCAACAATCCAAAGCAACCAGTCCATAGCAACCAGTCCATAGCAACCAGTCCATAGCAACCAGTTTTTGATGGGGCAAATAGGATGGTGCAGTTTTGATGGTGTCGTTTTTGATGTAGCAGTTTTTGATGTGGCAATGTATCTAAATGGATCGACACTGTTGGATCACATTTACATCTCCAGGGGCACTGTCTCCAGTCAGGAGTATTGGTGGAGGCAAGAACATGTCACACAATTTCCCCAGAAATTGTATCTTTTCTAGTTTACCATATTATATTAATAAATTTGTATTTTCTTAAACCAATCTGGTTTGTGTGCTTACCTTACAAACAGATGCATTATCTCCATTAACAATCCCTTCAACTCTGAGTGAGCAGTATCTCTCTTATCTTCTTTCTTTTAAGATCATAGGAAGATATAGGGCCTGAACATCTTTGTTCCAAGCAGACAGAATTTCGCCCTGTAACAGTCTTGAGTGAAACTGGGCGTAAGGGACAGCCTCGAATGAGGCTACCATCTTTCCCAAAAATCTAATGCATAGACGGATGGAAGGCCTTCTTTTTGCCTTTACCACTCGGACCAAGTCTCCTATGGCTTTTGCCTTTGGCTTGGGAAGTAATACCCTGCTTAGGGGCATGTCTAAAATCATGCCCAAGTACTCTATCCTTTTTGTGAACACTCGAGGTGCTGTAGCCAGCCCAAAAGGAAGGACCACAAACTGAAAGCTGATTCACCACAAACCTTAGAAAACTTGGGTGAGCGGGAAATATTGGCACATGTAGATATGAATCTTTGATGTCTATTGATGCCAAGAATTCTCCTCACTGAAGGGTGGAAACAACTGAATGGACAGACTCCATGCGGAAGGAGCGAATGTTCAGAAACGGATTCAGACTTTTCAGATCTAGGATAGGTCTGACATGTTTGGTTTTGGAACCGTAAACCAGTTTGAATAAAATCCTGACCTCTGATCCTCTGGGGCTAACTCTATGATTACCCCTTGGGACAACAGATGATCCAAGGCCAACAGTAAAGGCCTTCTTTTTTCTGGACCTTTGGCAATTCTTGATCTCAGAAAACGGGGCGTGTAAGTTCTCTGAAGTCCAGCTTGTAGCCTAAGGACACTGTGGCGATGACCCACTTGTCCTGAATCTTGTTCCGCCAGGCGTTTGCAAAATGCAGCAGCCTTTCCCCACCTGGCCGAGTGGGGGCATCCCTTCATAGGGACGTTTGGGGGTCGGTTTAGGCCTTGAACCCCAAGTTCTTTTCTGCCCTTGGGCTTGGCTCTGGGCTTTTCCCCTATTGTTAGACTGGGGTGGCCGTCGCCACTGCCTAGAGACTGAGTTTGCAGGGGCTGGAGAAAAAGTAAATTTAAAAGAGGGACGATTACTCTTCTTCTTAACCGGCAATAGAGTAGACTTGTCTCCGGTAATCTTTTGCATGTATTTATCCAGGTCATCCCCAAACAGGCATTCTCCCCCAAAAGGGAACGCTGCCAAGTATTTCTTACAGGAAGCCTCGGCCTCCCAATGTTTTGACCAAAGGGACCTGCGCATGTGTACCTGCAGGAGATTCAAGTGAGATGCTTGTTGAACAGAGTCCATAATTGCATCAATTGCAAAGCACAAGGAGGTTGCGACAATATTAGCAATCCTTTCTTCCAAGCCATCCAAAGACACTTTTAAAGTGTCCTCAGTGACGTATACAAGAGCTGCAAAACCAAACAGGGGCTTATCCTGTGAGGCTGCTATCAGGCTGATAGAGGGGGATGGTAAACTGCAGGTAAACTCAGAATCCTTAGCCGCACGTGGGGATTTTCTGGTGCCTTTTTTACTTGCCCTAGACCCTCTTCTCGAGGAAATAGTCCTTACTGCAAAGCAAAGGTACTATCCACAAATATAAATGCAAATCACTGTTGCGCTACAGTCTTACAATACACAAAAATATCAGCTCACTGCACAACCTGATGCAGAGTAGGAGACTTAGGTTTGAATGGTACAAGCTCTGTGTCCATGCCGCTTAGTGCTGGGCTTTTGAACCAGCCTCTTGGAGCCTGCATTGCGCACGGATCACTAACAACCACTTTGGCCCTCCCCCTATCCATGTCTCTATTCAGACAGTATGCGTATTGTGGCAGAGCCTGCAGCAGAAGGCGAGTGGTGTTATATTTGACTGACTTCATTGAGCTTGTATCGTAAAAGGCTATGTAAGAAAACACCAGGTTTGCACTTACTCCCTCCAGTGGTGAGAACCAGGAAAGACATCCTATTTCAAAGAAGATAGTACATGAATAAAATTATCTTCTTACCTGATCCACGCCGCAGGAAAGCTACTAAAAGTAGTATATGAGGAAGGGGGGGGGGGGGGGGGTTGTTGGGACTTTAAATGAGGTAATGGGTTAATTACCTCCATCCCTTGCATTTGTATATAGAGAAAGGAACAGGCAGGACTTTAAATGAAGCATGTGCGGAAAAGGTTTGCAATAAGTTGGGGGGAAATAAATAATGATAATAAATCTGGAATACGTCTAGATATTTTATTGCTTTCACATAATGCACCGTACAAGACTATATTGCACTATTGAAGAAAATAGATAAACATATGTAATTCAAAGATTGGTTGGGGGGAAGGTTTATATAGGCAGTAACCCAAGTGTATACAGACAAAAAGGTAAAACAAAATGTACTGCAGTAATTAAAACATGGCATAGGCAGCTCATATGAAGATGAGGTATATCGTGTAGTACTTCTATGAATATACATTGATGCATGAGGTAGATAGCTCTACGCATTTCGCGACTATTGGTCGCTCGTCAGGAGCAGGCATGCATTGCATTTATTATCTGTAATGACATAAGCACATAACTGGTTATACCAGGGCATTCAACATTTTGGGGGCTGAGAACATGTCAAGGTCCCAGATGGTACTCACCAGGTGGCCAAATGCGGCTGGCGCTGGGGTGAAGCTCCTGACGGTCCCCGTGGGATGGGGCAGCCCCTGGCAGGGGCTGTGGCTGGAGACTGAGGGACACAGGGCCCCCAAACAGGATGCACCCAGGTGGCACAGGCATGAGGCAAGATGTGATGTATGTACTGGGATCAGTGAATGTTGATGGCTGCAAGGGGAGGGATGGGAAAAAGGAAAGGTTATGTATAGGAGGGATGTGAGGGTGTGGAAAAGAGATAGAGAAAGGGGAGAAGGGAAAAAAAAAAAAACTACTAAAAGTAGTTCCAGCTTTCACCCATCACGGCAGGCAAAAAACTAATACCTGGACCTGTAAAAGACTGCCAGAAACTCTCCAGGCCACAGATGTATTAGTACACCAAAGTCTGGATCCCAGAGCTCAGACCTGCGCAGAGAGACATTACGGGCAAACCTTGTTTCTTCTTAACGAGGCCCGGGTACCAACCATCTTAGGCCTTTGATATCAGCCCGAGGAATGGATCCGGTTATAGCTCCTAGGTCTCTGCAGCCAGACCATCAAAAAAGCATTTTTCTTCTAAGCACATGTTGAATGTGACCAGCCGCCTCTAACACTGGCGGAAAAAACTGAGGTACTCTGCATTTGGGAGTGGTTATATAGGAGAGGAACTCAATTTTAATTAGGTTTGCCAGTGTCCAATCACCTGTGGTGACTACATAACCCATTAAGTAATTGAGGCTCTGTGTCCCGTGGTTTATGATCAAGAAATTAAAACTATTCAGAAGTCACTAATAAGTTTACTGCAAACTGTGGAGATACCAAGTCTCATATCTATTATAAGGTTATAGTAACAGTCCGATAACATGCCAAATCTGTCTTACTTTTACACATTGCTAGTCCCTGTATGGCTCCAGGCTTCAAAAGGGATCTCAACATCTGAGAACCATAGGAATGAACAAATGCCCTGGACCTGGACCCATATAGCAACAAATAACACGTGTTGCCCTTAGTGGCAATGTGAGTGCCCGAGCAGGATCCAGTGCCTGAGGCAACAATAGCACTGCTCCCACAGCGTGGGGTCCAGGTATTGTTCCCAAAGTGTTACCAAGGCTGTAGTTATCCAAATGCATTGCTTCAATTCTAATAGGTTGAAGGCAGTGTTGAGTTGACTGAAGACTTGATGGAAGAATTTGAAGTAAATAGGAACTAGTTATAGTGGCACTAAAGATTCCTTTTTTTTTTTTATAATAAACATGTCATACTTAAATCCACTGTGCAGTTCATTTTGCACAGAGCGTCCTCTTCTGGGGTCCCACTGTGGATCTTTCGGGCTCCTCCCCATAATAGCTAACCCCCTCTGGGAAGCATTTCCCAGAGGGGGTTACCTTGTGGGCACGCTCCTGTGTCAGTGGCTGCTCTGCTATCGATCTATCCAATCAACGTGGAGAAGAGCAAGCCGGGGACGAGCCAAGCAGGTGAACAGGCTCAGGTAAGAAAACGGGGGGGCCGTGACAATCAGGTGTTTTTTCACCTTAATGCATAGGATGCATTAAGGTGAAAAAACACAAACCTGTACAACCCCTTTAAGGGTAAAACTTCTCCATAAGGGGGAACAGGTCCATTACCGAAGGAAACTAGCAAAACAATAAGGTCTCACAGAGTGGGCTAGATTTATAGGGGTACGCCCAAGTGGACATGTCCAAAAGCTTTGCAAGTGTCCACATGAAGGTAGCAGTTTATAACCCCGGGTCAATAAATACCTATCCTGTATAATTAAAATAATATAATGTACGTTCAAACATTACAATTATTTTTTTTTCCCCCACAGACAGTTTTATACAGTGCCTCTTAGGCAACATAACTATCTTATGACCAAAAATAAAAAATAAGAAAGACTGCTGCACACCCTAAAGAGTTAACTACAAATGTTATTGAAGCTATAAGCTATATCAAAAACATATATAGGACATAAAACCGGGTCCCCTATAAATAGGTGGACCTACCCAGATCATTCCCCATTAAAAGAACCCCAATAACGGCATGTACTGGTAACTAAACAAACTCGATTCCCCGGCAGGAGGACCGAAGTATATGAATAGTACACACACCCTCCACAAAACACAGACACCCCCCCTAGATGAAGAGCCTAATTGCTAAACTAAATGTAATCCTGATGGCTTCCACATAGGACAGTGATTCATTGTAATAACAGGTGATAGATGTCCACTGTCTATGTGTGGAAACGCATCACTGAAAAGGACACCTGGAAATAAATATACAAACCACGTGAATGTGGTAAAAAGATATGGTACACCACTCTACTCGGATGGATAGCTTATAACAAGCAAGATTATCAAATAAAATACCAGAGGGACAAGGAACCTGATGGGTAGATTAAAAGTCCTTCCATAGAAATCACCATATCAAACAGGTGTAACCTCCATATGGGTCTGATCTCATTGATTCTTAGAATTATTTGGGAGACATAGAAAAGATGGCAAAGCACTGTAGATGTTCACAATATTATTCACCAGAAATGTGATTAGTAAAGTTGCAATGATGTGGCAACACTGTGGATATATATCTTATGGATTGATTCAGATCTTCTATGAGTAAAGCCCCGTACACACGGCCGAGGTTCTCGGCAGAAACCAGCGAGAACCTCGCTGGGAGCCTAATTCTGCCGAGAACCTCGGCCGTGTGTACGGATTCGGCGAGCCCCGCCCGTCGGGAAACCCATCGAGCAAATAGAGAGCAGGTTCTCTATTTGCTCGAAGGCCCGTCGGGATGAATGGCTGGTCGCCGAATCGGACGGCCGGCCGAGAACCTCGACGGGCGGAACGATGTGTTCCGCCCGTCGAGGTTCTCTGCCGTGTGTATGGGGCTTTACAGCTGCTAGTAATATAGTGAACAGCTCTATGGACACAGTTTTCTACATCACAATTACTTTGATTGAATGGACTATACCATATGATGTGGGAATCCGTTTAACTGTGGCCACATCATTGCGACTTTACTAATCACATTTCTGGTGAATAATATTGTGAACATCTACAGCGCTTTGCCATCTCCCCTATGTCTCCCAAATAATTCTAAGGCCCCATACACACGAGCGGACAGATTTGAACAAATCTGTCTGCTGGGATTTTGGTTTGCTCGCGTGTACACATGAGCAAACCAAAATCCCCGTCAGCAGAGAGCGCGCTGACGTGTCGGTGACGTGGCGGTGACGTTGACGCCGCCACGTCACCGCACCAGGAAGTAAAACACTTCCGCGCATGCGCCGAATCCATTCGGCGGCGGTGCGGCGGCGGTGCGGCGGCGGTGCGGGACGACATGTCTGCTGGTAAGTGTACTAACCAGCAGACATGTCGGGCGGACAGATTCCCACCTGATAGATTTCAAAGCATGCTTTGAAATCTGTCGGGTGGACAAATCTGTCTGCTCGGCCGTACACACGATCTAATCTGTCTGCTGAAACGGTCCAGCGGACCGTTTCCAGCGGACAGATTTGATCGTGTGTACGAGGCCTAAGAATCAATGAGATCAGACCCATTTGGAGCTTACACCTGTTTGACATGGTGATTTCTATGAAAGGACTTTTAATCTACCCGTCAGGTTCCTTGTCCCTCTGGTATTTTCATTGATAATCTTGCTTGTTATAAGCTATCCATCCAAGTTAACCTTTAGGATGTGCAGCAGTCTGTTTCTTTCTTATTTCTTATTGTTGGTCATACTTTATATCAGATTGCACCCCCCGAAAATATCGGTGAGTACTGCAGGTTTTACAATTAGGTGGGAATCCCAAATTATCTCTTTTTTCAACATAACTATCTTACCTGGGTCCTTTTTTACCTAAAAATATATAGTTTACACCAGAATTCCAAGGTATGAGTAAATAAGAATAGGTTGTACATTGCAAAAGATTATACTGTATAGCATACTAAATTTAGTTTATATAACCTGAGAATGTTGATCTCTTCTTGCCATAATGGCCCAGTCATATGGTCTTCTGGACATTTCATCATGAAGTCGTAAATCTCCTCCTGCGTCAATAAGCTGGCTCATAATCCACTTGTTACAGGAAAATGCTGCTGCATGGACAGGGGTGCTCCAATCAAAACAGCGCCTATATAAAAAAAAAAAATGAAATTATTATTTTATTTTACGTTATGGCAAGTCCAAAGAAGATAATATTAATCAAATAATCATCATAAGACCAAACAAAGAGAAATGAAAAAGTATTTATAGAACTGAAGTTTAGCTGGAATGGAGGAAAGGAAAGTTTGGATGTTACTATCCATGCTATAAAACTTGCTAATGCATACAATGGTTTTCTCTGAGTTAATTGACGGACACAGCGCACCTTAATATTGGCCATATAAAAACCCCTTTCTGCTATAGGCAGTTTAGTTAGTCACTAAACTGTACAAGGATAAGAGAAGAAGGATGGATATTGTATCCATCAGTGAACTCAGAGAAAGGGATTATATGGCGAGTAACACAAATCCTGTTTTCTCTTGAATTCATTGATGGACACAGCTCTTCTAAATCTTGAACATGAGGACATCTCACCCCAGTGTCTTAATGAGAGATGGAAAAGAAACAGATGTAAAATAGGTAAATCATGCAAACACCTGAAAAACACCCCCCAAAAAAAGGAAAATAAAAAGGAATCTCAAACCGTGGCCTGAAAAACCGTGCAACCAAAACAAGCATCCGAGGATGTAAACACCTCAATCTTTGCAAAGGATACACAGAAAACCAGGGAGCAACCACACAAACTTGAAACAAAAACACCTGATGTCAGAGTGTCCAGGAGGCACTATGGGTCCCGGAAGAGTGTCCGGTATTGGGGGAGGGAGAAGCCCGATAGCATAAGCCTAAACAATTGAAAATTGGTGGCAGAGGAGACCCCCGGGCCTGTGTGTTGGCCATCCACAAGCCCCCACAGTGAATCCGACCACCTTAGGGGAGCTGTAGCAGACCACATCCACAGAATGCAGCACCATCTCCTTAGGGTGCGAAGAGTGTGGACACAAGGCTGGTAGGACAATGTTCTTGTTCAGATACAAATCAAATATCACCTTTGGCAGGAAGTAGGTGCGCTGGCGGAGAACCGCCTTATCCCTGTGCAGAACCAGGTAGGGGGACTTACAGGACAAGGCAACTAACTGTGAAACTTGGTGACCCAAAGTGATAACAACCAAGAAAGCAACCTTCTGGAAGAATGTAGGCAAAGGTACATCCCAGGGGCGGACTGACCATTGAGGAACTCGGGCACTGCCCGAGGGCCCCATGCCACTAGGGGGCCCCATCAGGGTTGCCAGGCTCATTAAAACCAGGGACAGTATGTAAAAATCTGTTTTTTTTCCACATCTGTCCCTGATATGTCCAAAACCTACATGCTTTTGATGTGAAAATTCCCAGATTTTTGCTTCCCTGCCTCTGTACTGCCACCTGGCTTGGTGGTCATCTGTAAGCCCGGGGGGCCCCATAATCTTCTATTGCCCGGGGGGCCCATGAGTTGTCAGTCCGCCCCTGGTACATCCTAAAATTTTTAATACAGAGGCTTCTGAAGGACCAAAATATCAAAAAGGGCGGTAGCTTTCAGTTCAGTCTGCCCTAGCACCTGCCCACCACAGCTCTGCCCATTGGGAAAAGGGCACCCGGCTGCAACTGAGCTGACCCCAGCACTGGTACAGAGCACTTCATTAGGGAAAGGCAGAAGAGGACTGTTTTATTTATTTTTTTAAAGCCCATGGCGTGTGAAACACACTCAAAAACATCACCCGGTGCTGCCACCTCACCACCTGCCACCTCACTACCTGCCACCAGAGTACCCACCACCAAAGTACCCGCCACCAGAGTACCCGCCACCTCACCAGAGGACCTGCCACCTTACCACCTGCCACCAGAGTACCCACTACCAGAGTACCTGCCACCAGAGTACCCGCCACCTCACCAGAGTACCTGCCACCTCACCACCAGATTGCCCACCACCAGAATACCTGCCATCGTACCAGAGTACCTGCCACCAGAGTACCCGCAACCTCACCACCTGCCACCAGAGTACCCACCACCAGAGTACCTGCCACCAGAGTACCCGCCACATCACCACCTGCCACCAGAGTACCCGCCACCTCATCACCTGCCACCAGAGTACCTGCTACCTCACCAGAGGACCTACCACCTCACCACCTGCCACCAGAGTAAATGCCACCTCTCCAGAGTATTCGCCACCTCACCACCTGCCACCAGAGTACCTGCCACCTCACTACCTGCCACCAGAGTACCCACCACCAGAGTACCTGCAACCTCACCACCTGCCAACAGAGTACCTGCCACCTCCCCAGAGTACCCGCCACCTCACCACCTGCCACCAGAGTACCCACCACCTCACCAGCTGCCACCAGAGTACCCGCCACCTCACCAGAGGACCTACCACCTCACCACCAGCCACCAGAGTACCTGCCCCCTCCCCAGAGTACTTGCCACCTCACCACCTGCCACCAGAGTACCTGTCACCTCACTACCTGCCACCAGAGAGCCCACCACCAGAGTACCTGCCACCTCACCAGAGTACCTGCCACCAGAGTACCCGCCACCTCACCACCTGCCACCAGAGTACCTGCCACCAGAGTACCCGCCACCTCTCACCACCTGCCACCAGAGTACCCGCCACCTCACCAGAGGACCTGACACCTCACCACCTGTCACCAGAGTACCTGCCACCTCACCAGAGGACCTGCCACCTCACCACCTGCCACCTCACTACCTGCCACCAGAGTACCTGCCACCAGAGTACCCGCCACCTCACCACCTGCCACCAGAGTACGCGCCACCTCACCAGAGGACCTGCCACCTCACCACCTGCCACCAGAGTACCCGCCACCTCACCACCTGCCACCAGAGTACCCACTACCAGAGTACCTGCCACCAGAGTACCCGCCACCTCAACACCAGAGTACCTGCCAATTCACCACCAGAGTGCCCACCACCAGAGTACCTGCCATCGTACCAGAGTACCTGCCACCAGAGTACCCGCAACCTCACCACCTGCCACCAGAGTACCCACCACCAGAGTACCTGCCACCAGAGTACCCGCCACCTCATCACCTGCCACCAGAGTACCTGCTACCTCACCAGAGGACCTACCACCTCACCACCTGCCACCAGAGTAAATGCCACCTCTCCAGAGTATTCGCCACCTCACCACCTGCCACCAGAGTACCTGCCACCTCACTACCTGCCACCAGAGTACCCACCACCAGAGTACCTGCAACCTCACCACCTGCCAACAGAGTACCTGCCACCTCCCCAGAGTACCCGCCACCTCACCACCTGCCACCAGAGTACCCACCACCTCACCAGCTGCCACCAGAGTACCCGCCACCTCACCAGAGGACCTACCACCTCACCACCAGAGTACCTGCCCCCTCCCCAGAGTACTCGCCACCTCACCACCTGCCACCAGAGTACCTGTCACCTCACTACCTGCCACCAGAGAGCCCACTACCAGAGTACCTGCCACCTCACACCACCTGCCACCAGAGTACCCGCCACCTTACCAGAGGACCTGACACCTCACCACCTGTCACCAGAGTACCTGCCACCTCACCAGAGGACCTGCCACCTCACCACCTGCCACCTCACTACCTGCCACCAGAGTACCTGCCACCAGAGTACCCGCCACCTCACCACCTGCCACCAGAGTACGCGCCACCTCACCAGAGGACCTGCCACCTCACCACCTGCCACCAGAGTACCCGCCACCTCACCACCTGCCACCAGAGTACCCACTACCAGAGTACCTGCCACCAGAGTACCCGCCACCTCAACACCAGAGTACCTGCCAATTCACCACCAGAGTGCCCACCAGAGTACCTGCCATCGTACCAGAGTACCTGCCACCAGAGTACCCGCAACCTCACCACCTGCCACCAGAGTACCCACCACCAGAGTACCTGCCACCAGAGTACCCGCCACCTCATCACCTGCCACCAGAGTACCTGCTACCTCACCAGAGGACCTGCCACCTCACCACCTGCCACCAGAGTACCTGCCACCTCTCCAGAGTATTCACCACCTGCCACCAGAGTACCTGCCACCTCACTACCTGCCACCAGAGTACCTGCCACCTCACCAGAGGACCTGACACCTCACCACCTGCCACCAGAGTACCTGCCACCTCTCCAGCTGTCACCAGAGTACCTGCCACCTCTCCAGCTGTCACCAGAGTACCTGCCACCTCTCCAGCTGCCACCAGAGTACCCGCCACCTCACCAGAGGACCTACCACCTCAGCACCAGCCACCAGAGTACCTGCCCCCTCCCCAGAGTACTCGCCACCTCACCACCTGCCACCAGAGAGCCCACCACCAGAGTACCTGCCACCTCACCAGAGTACCCCGCCATTTCACCACCTGCCACCAGAGTACCCACCACCAGAGTACCTGCCACCAGAGTACCCACCACCTCAACACCAGAGTACCTGCCACCAGAGTACCCGCCACCTCACCACCTGCTACCAGAGTACATGCCACATCACCACCTGCCACCAGAGTACCCACCACCAGAGTGCCCACCACCAGAGTACCTGCCACCTCACCAGAGTACCTGCCAACAGAGTACCCGCCACCTCACCAGAGTACCTGCCACCAGAGTACCCGCCACCTGCCACCAGAGTACCTGCCACCAGAGTACCCGCCACCAGAGTACCCGCCACCAGAGTACCCGCCACCTCACCAGAGGACCTGCCACCTCACCACCTGCCACCTCACTAGAGTACCTGCCACCAGAGTACCCGCCACCTCACCACCTGCCACCAGAGTACCCACCACCAGAGTACCCGCCACCAGAGTACCCGCCACCTCACCACCTGCCACCAGAGTACCCACCACCAGAGTACCTGCCACCAGAGTACCCGCCACCTCACCACCTGCCACCAGAGTACCCACCACCTCACCAGAGGACCTGCCACCTCACCACCTGCCACCAGAGTACCTGCCACCTCACCAGAGTACCTGCCACCAGAGTACCCGCCACCTCACCACCTGCCACCAGAGTACCCACCACCAGAGTACCTGCCACCAGAGTACCCGCCACCGGAGTACCTGCCACCAGAGTACCCGCCACCTCACCACCTGCCACCAGAGTACCCGCCACCAGAATACCCGCCACCTCTCCAGAGTACTCACCACCTGCCCCCAGAGTACCTGCCACCTCACTACCTGCCACCAGAGTACCTGCCACCTCACCACCTGCCACCAGAGTACCCGCCACCTCACTACCTGCCACCAGAGTGCCCACAACCAGAGTACAAGCCACCTCACCAGAGTACCTGCCACCAGAGTACCCGCCACCTCACCACCTGCCACCAGAGTCCCCACCACCAGAGTACTTGCCACCTCACCAGAGGACCTGCCACCTCACCACCTGCCACCAGAGTACCCACCACCTCACCAACTGCCACCAGAGTACCTGCCACCTCACCACCTGCCACCAGAGTACCTGCCACCAGAGTGCCCACCACCAGAGTACCTGCCACCTCACCAGAGTACCTGCCAACAGAGTACCCGCCACCTCACCACCTGCCACCAGAGTACCTGCCACCAGAGTACCCGCCACCAGAGTACCTGCCACCTCACCACCTGCCACTAGAGTACCCGCCACCTCACCAGAGGACCTGCCACCTCACCACCTGCAACCAGAGTACCTGCCACCTTACTACCTGCCACCAGAGTACCTGCCACCTCACTACCTGCCACCAGAGTGCCCACCACCAGAGTACATGCCACCTCACCAGAGTACCTACCACCAGAATTTCCTGCCACCTGCCAGAGTACCCGCCACCTCACCAGAGGACCTGCCACCTCACCACCTGCCACCAGAGTACCTGCCACCTCACCAGAGTACCTGCCACCAGAGTACCTGCCACCTCACCACCTGCCACCAGAGTACCCACAACCAGAGTACCCGCCACCAGAGTACCCGCCACCTCACCACCTGCCACCAGAGTACCCGCCACCTCACCAGAGGATCTGACACCTCACCACCTGCCACCAGAGTACCTGCCACCTCTCCAGCTGCCACCAGAGTACCCGCCACCTCACCAGAGGACCTGACACCTCACCACCTGCCACCAGAGTACCTGCCACCTCTCCAGCTGTCACCAGAGTACCTGCCACCTCTCCAGCTGTCACCAGAGTACCTGCCACCTCTCCAGCTGCCACCAGAGTACCTGCCACCTCACCAGAGTACCTGCCAACAGAGTACCCCGCCATTTCACCACCTGCCACCAGAGTACCCACCACCAGAGTACCTGCCACCAGAGTACCCACCACCTCACCACCAGAGTACCTGCCACCAGAGTACCCGCCACCTCACCACCTGCCACCAGAGTACCTGCCACCTCTCCAGCTGCCACCAGAGTACCCGCCACCTCACCAGAGGACCTGACACCTCACCACCTGCCACCAGAGTACCTGCCACCTCTCCAGCTGTCACCAGAGTACCTGCCACCTCTCCAGCTGTCACCAGAGTACCTGCCACCTCTACAGCTGCCACCAGAGTACCCGCCACCTCACCAGAGGACCTACCACCTCACCACCAGCCACCAGAGTACCTGCCCCCTCCCCAGAGTACTCGCCACCTCACCACCTGCCACCAGAGAGCCCACCACCAGAGTACCTGCCACCTCACCAAAGTACCTGCCAACAGAGTACCCCGCCATTTCACCACCTGCCACCAGAGTACCCACCACCAGAGTACCTGCCACCAGAGTACCCACCACCTCACCACCAGAGTACCTGCCACCAGAGTACCCGCCACCTCACCACCTGCCACCAGAGTACCTGCCAAATCACCACCTGCCACCAGAGTACCCACCACCAGAGTGCCCACCACCAGAGTACCTGCCACCTCACCAGAGTACCTGCCAACAGAGTACCCGCCACCTCACCACCTGCCACCAGAGTACCTGCCACCAGAGTACCAGCCACCAAAGTAACTGCCACCTCACCACCTGCCACTAGAGTACCCGCCACCTCACCAGAGGACCTGCCACCTCACCACCTGCCACCAGAGCACCTGCCACCAGAGTACCCACCAGAGTACCTGCCACCTCACCACCTGCCACCAGAGTACCTGCCACCAGAGTACCCGCCACCTCACCACCTGCCACCAGAGTACCCGCCACCTCACCACCTGCCACCAGAGTACCCGCCACCTCACCAGAGGACCTGCCACCTCACCACATGCCACCAGAGTACCTGCCACCTCACCAGAGTACCTGCCACCAGAGTACCCGCCACCTCACCACCTGCCACCAGAGTACCCACCACCAGAGTACCTGCCACCAGAGTACCCGCCACCGGAGTACCTGCCACCAGAGTACCCGCCACCTCACCACCTGCCACCAGAGTACCCGCCACCAGAATACCCGCCACCTCTCCAGAGTACTCACCACCTCACCACCTGCCCCCAGAGTACCTGCCACCTCACTACCTGCCACCAGAGTACCCACCACCAGAGTACCTGCCACCTCACCACCTGCCACCAGAGTACCCGCCACCTCACTACCTGCAACCAGAGTGCCCACAACCAGAGTACAAGCCACCTCACCAGAGTACCTGCCACCAGAGTACCCGCCACCTCACCACCTGCCACCAGAGTCCCCACCACCAGAGTACCTGCCACCTCACCAGAGGACCTGCCACCTCACCACTTGCCACCAGAGTACCCACCACCAGCGTACCTGCCACCAGAGTACCCACCACCTCACCAACTGCCACCAGAGTACCTGCCACCTCACCACCTGCCACCAGAGTACCTGCCACCAGAGTGCCCACCACCAGAGTACCTGCCACCTCACCAGAGTACCTGCCAACAGAGTACCCGCCACCTCACCACCTGCCACCAGAGTACCTGCCACCAGAGTACCTGCCACCAGAGTACCCGCCACCAGAGTACCTGCCACCTCACCACCTGCCACTAGAGTACCCGCCACCTCACCAGAGGACCTGCCACCTCACCACCTGCAACCAGAGTACCTGCCACCTCACTACCTGCCACCAGAGTACCTGCCACCTCACCAGAGTACCTACCACCAGAATTTCCTGCCACCTGCCAGAGTACCCGCCACCTCACCAGAGGACCTGCCACCTCACCACCTGCCACCAGAGTACCTGCCACCTCACCAGAGTACCTGCCACCAGAGTACCCGCCACCTCACCACCTGCCACCAGAGTACCCACAACCAGAGTACCCGCCACCAGAGTACCCGCCACCTCACCACCTGCCACCAGAGTACCCGCCACCTCACCAGAGGACCTGACACCTCACCACCTGCCACCAGAGTACCCGCCACCTCACCACCTGCCACCAGAGTACCTGCCACCTCTCCAGCTGCCACCAGAGTACCCGCCACCTCACCAGAGGACCTGACACCTCACCACCTGCCACCAGAGTACCTGCCACCTCTCCAGCTGTCACCAGAGTACCTGCCACCTCTCCAGCTGTCACCAGAGTACCTGCCACCTCTCCAGCTGCCACCAGAGTACCTGCCACCTCACCAGAGTACCTGCCAACAGAGTACCCCGCCATTTCACCACCTGCCACCAGAGTACCCACCACCAGAGTACCTGCCACCAGAGTACCCACCACCTCACCACCAGAGTACCTGCCACCAGAGTACCCGCCACCTCACCACCTGCCACCAGAGTACCTGCCAAATCACCACCTGCCACCAGAGTACCCACCACCAGAGTGCCCACCACCAAAGTACCTGCCACCTCACCAGAGTACCTGCCAACAGAGTACCCGCCACCTCACCACCTGCCACCAGAGTACCTGCCACCAGAGTACCAGCCACCAAAGTAACTGCCACCTCACCACCTGCCACTAGAGAACCTGCCACCTCACCAGAGGACCTGCCACCTCACCACCTGCCACCAGAGCACCTGCCACCAGAGTACCCACCAGAGTACCTGCCACCTCACCAGAGTACCTGCCACCAGAGTACCCGCCACCTCACCACCTGCCACCAGAGTACCTGCCACCAGAGTACCTGCCACCTCTCCAGCTGTCACCAGAGTACCTGCCACCTCTCCAGCTGTCACCAGAGTACCTGCCACCTACCCACCACCTGCCCACCACCAGCTGCCACCAGAGTACCTGCCACCTCACCACCTCACCAGAGTACCTGCCACCAGAGCCAACAGAGTACCTGCCCCCGCCACCTCACCATTTCACCACCTGCCACCAGAGCCACCAGAGTACCCACCACCAGAGTACCTGCCACCAGAGTACCCACCACCTCACCACCAGAGTACCTGCCACCAGAGTACAGAGTACCGCCACCTCACCACCAGAGTACCTGCCAAATCACCACCTGCCACCAGAGTACCCACCACCTACCCACCACCAGAGTGCCCACCACCAAAGTACCTGCCACCAGAGCCACCTGCCCACCACCAGAGCCACCTCACCAGAGTACCTGCCAACAGAGTACCCGCCACCTCACCACCTGCCACCAGAGTACCTGCCACCAGAGTACCAGCCACCAAAGTAACTGCCACCTCACCACCTGCCACTAGAGAACCTGCCACCTCACCAGAGGACCTGCCACCAGAGCACCTGCCACCAGAGTACCCACCAGAGTACCTGCCACCTCACCAGAGTACCTGCCACCAGAGTACCCGCCACCTCACCACCTGCCACCAGAGTACCTGCCACCAGAGTACCCGCCACCTCACCAGAGGACCTGCCACCTCACTAGAGTACCTGCCACCAGAGTACCCGCCACCTCACCACCTGCCACCAGAGTACCCACCACCAGAGTACCCGCCACCAGAGTACCCGCCACCTCACCACCTGCCACCAGAGTACCCACCACCAGAGTACCCGCCACCTCACCACCTGCCACCAGAGTACCCACCACCTCACCAGAGGACCTGCCACCTCACCACCTGCCACCAGAGTACCTGCCACCTCACCAGAGTACCTGCCACCAGAGTACCCGCCACCTCACCACCTGCCACCAGAGTACCCACCACCAGAGTACCTGCCACCAGAGTACCTGCCACCAGAGTACCTGCCACCAGAGTACCCGCCACCTCACCACCTGCCACCAGAGTACCCACCACCAGAGTACCCGCCACCTCACCACCTGCCACCAGAGTACCCACCACCAGAGTACCTGCCACCAGAGTACTCACCACCTGCCACCAGAGTACCCGCCACCAGAATACCCGCCACCTCTCCAGAGTACTCACCACCTCACCACCTGCCACCAGAGTACCCGCCACCAGAGTACCTGCCACCAGAGTACCTGCCACCAGAGTACCCGCCACCTAACCACCTGCCACCAGAGTACCTGCCACCTCACTACCTGCCACCAGAGTGCCCACCACCAGAGTACAAGCCACCCCACCAGCGTACCTGCCACCAGAGTACCCACCACCTCACCACCTGCCACCAGAGTACCTGCCACCAGAGTACCTGCCACCAGAGTGCCCACCACCAGAGTACCTGCCACCTCACCAGAGTACCTGCCAACAGAGTACCCGCCACCTCACCACCTGCCACCAGAGTACCCGCCACCTCACCAGAGGACCTGCCACCTCACCACCTGCCACCTCACTAGAGTACCTGCCACCAGAGAACCCGCCACCTCACCACCTGCCACCAGAGTACCCACCACCAGAGTACCCGCCACCAGAGTACCCGCCACCTCACCACCTGCCACCAGAGTACCCACCACCAGAGTACCTGCCACCAGAGTACCCGCCACCTCACCACCTGCCACCAGAGTACCCACCACCTCACCAGAGGACCTGCCACCTCACCACCTGCCACCAGAGTACCTGCCACCTCACCAGAGTACCTGCCACCAGAGTACCCGCCACCTCACCACCTGAGTACCCACCACCAGAGTACCTGCCACCAGAGTACCTGCCACCAGAGTACCCGCCACCAGAGTACCTGCCACCAGAGTACCCGCCACCTCACCACCTGCCACCAGAATACCCGCCACCTCTCCAGAGTACTCACCACCTCACCACCTGCCCCCAGAGTACCTGCCACCTCACTACCTGCCACCAGAGTACCCACCACCAGAGTACCTGCCACCTCACCACCTGCCACCAGAGTACCCGCCACCTCACCACCTGCCACCAGAGTACCCACCACCAGAGTACCTGCCACCAGAGTACCCACCACCTCACCAGAGGACCTGCCACCTCACCACCTGCCACCAGAGTACCTGCCACCTCACCAGAGTACCTGCCACCAGAGTACCCGCCACCTCACCACCTGCCACCAGAGTACCCACCACCAGAGTACCTGCCACCAGAGTACCCGCCACCAGAGTACCTGCCACCAGAGTACCTGCCACCAAGTACCGCCACCTCACCACCTGCCACCAGAGTACCCGCCACCAGAATACCCGCCACCTCTCCAGAGTACTCACCACCTCACCACCTGCCCCCAGAGTACCTGCCACCTCACTACCTGCCACCAGAGTACCCACCACCAGAGTACCTGCCACCTCACCACCTGCCACCAGAGTACCTGCCACCTCACTACCTGCCACCAGAGTCCCGCCCACCACCAGAGTACAAGCCACCCCACCAGCGTACCTGCCACCAGAGTACCCACCACCTCACCACCTGCCACCAGGAGTACCTGCCACCTCACCACCTGCCACCAGAGTACCCTACCACCAGAGTGCCCACCACCAGAGTACCTGCCACCTCACCAGAGTACCTGCCAACAGAGTACCCGCCACCTCACCACCTGCCACCAGAGTACCTGCCACATCACCACCTGCCACCAGAGTACCCACCACCAGAGTGCCCACCACCAGAGTACCTGCCACCTCACCAGAGTACCTGCCAACAGAGTACCCGCCACCTCACCACCTGCCACCAGAGTACCCACCACCAGAGTACCTGCCACCAGAGTACCAGCCACCAAAGTAACTGCCACCTCACCACCTGCCACTAGAGTACCCGCCACCTCACCAGAGGACCTGCCACCTCACCACCTGCCACCAGAGCACCTGCCACCAGAGTACCCACCACCAGAGTACCTGCCACCTCACCAGAGTACCTGCCACCAGAGTACCCGCCACCTCACCACCTGCCACCAGAGTACCTGCCACCAGAGTACCCGCCACCTCACCACCTGCCACCAGAGTACCCGCCACCTCACCAGAGGACCTGCCACCTCACCACCTGCCACCTCACTAGAGTACCTGCCACCAGAGTACCCGCCACCTCACCACCTGCCACCAGAGTACCCACCACCAGAGTACCCGCCACCAGAGTACCCGCCACCTCACCACCTGCCACCAGAGTACCCACCACCAGAGTACCTGCCACCAGAGTACCCGCCACCTCACCACCTGCCACCAGAGTACCCACCACCTCACCAGAGGACCTGCCACCTCACCACCTGCCACCAGAGTACCTGCCACCTCACCAGAGTACCTGCCACCAGAGTACCCGCCACCTCACCACCTGAGTACCCACCAACAGAGTACCTGCCACCAGAGTACCTGCCACCAGAGAACCCGCCACCAGAGTACCTGCCACCAGAGTACCCGCCACCTCACCACCTGCCACCAGAGTACCCGCCACCAGAATACCCGCCACCTCTCCAGAGTACTGCCACCTCACCACCTGCCCCCCAGAGTACCTGCCACCTCACTACCTGCCACCAGAGTAACCCACCACCAGAGTACCTGCCACCTCACCACCTGCCACCAGAGTACCCGCCACCTCACCACCTGCCACCAGAGTACCCACCACCAGAGTACCTGCCACCAGAGTACCCACCACCTCACCAGAGGACCTGCCACCTCACCACCTGCCACCAGAGTACCTGCCACCTCACCAGAGTACCTGCCACCAGAGTACCCGCCACCTCACCACCTGCCACCAGAGTACCCACCACCAGAGTACCTGCCACCAGAGTACCCGCCACCAGAGTACCTGCCACCAGAGTACCTGCCACCAAAGTACCCGCCACCTCACCACCTGCCACCAGAGTACCCGCCACCAGAATACCCGCCACCTCTCCAGAGTACTCACCACCTCACCACCTGCCCCCAGAGTACCTGCCACCTCACTACCTGCCACCAGAGTACCCACCACCAGAGTACCTGCCACCTCACCACCTGCCACCAGAGTACCTGCCACCTCACTACCTGCCACCAGAGTGCCCACCACCAGAGTACAAGCCACCCCACCAGCGTACCTGCCACCAGAGTACCCACCACCTCACCACCTGCCACCAGAGTACCTGCCACCTCACCACCTGCCACCAGAGTACCTGCCACCAGAGTGCCCACCACCAGAGTACCTGCCACCTCACCAGAGTACCTGCCAACAGAGTACCCGCCACCTCACCACCTGCCACCAGAGTACCTGCCACATCACCACCTGCCACCAGAGTACCCACCACCAGAGTGCCCACCACCAGAGTACCTGCCACCTCACCAGAGTACCTGCCAACAGAGTACCCGCCACCTCACCACCTGCCACCAGAGTACCCACCACCAGAGTACCTGCCACCAGAGTACCAGCCACCAAAGTAACTGCCACCTCACCACCTGCCACTAGAGTACCCGCCACCTCACCAGAGGACCTGCCACCTCCACCTGCCACCAGAGCATGCCCAGAGTACACCACCAGTACCTCACCTCACAGAGTACCTGCCACCAGAGTACCGCCACCTCACCACCTGCCACCAGAGTACCTGCCACAGAGAGTACCCGCCACCTCACCACCTGCCACCAGAGTACCCGCCACCTCACAGAGGACCTGCCACCTCACACCTGCCACCTCACTAGAGTACCTGCCACCAGAGTACCGCCACCTCACCACCTGCCACCAGAGTACCACACACCAGAGTACCCGCCACCAGAGTACCGCCACCTCACACCTGCCACCAGAGTACCCCCACCAGAGTACTGCCACAGAGTACCGCCTCACCACCTGCCACCAGAGTACCCACCACCTCACCAGAGGACTGCTCACCACCTGCCACCAGAGTACCTGCCACCTCACCAGAGTACTGCCACCAGAGTACCCGCCACCTCACCACCTGAGTACCCACCACCAGAGTACCTGCCACAGAGTACCCGCCACCAGAGTACCTGCCACCAGAGTACCCGCACACCTCACCACCTGCCACCAGAGTACGCCACCAGAATACCCGCACCTCTCCAGAGTAACTACCTCACCACCTGCCCCCAGAGTACCTGCACCTCACTACCTGCCACCAGAGTACCCACCACCAGAGTACCTGCCACCTCACCACCTGCCACCAGAGTACCTGCCACCTCACTACCTGCCACCAGAGTGCCCACACCAGAGTACAAGCCACCTCACCAGAGTACCTGCCCCAGAGTACCCGCACCTCACCATGCCACCAGAGTCCCCACCACAGAGTACCTGCCACCTCACCAGAGGACCTGCCACCCTCACCACTTGCCACCAGAGTAACCACACCAGCGTCCCTGCCACCAGAGTACCCACCACCTCACACTGCACCAGAGAGTACCTGCCACCTCACCACTGCCACCAGAGTACCTGCCACCAGAGTGCCCACCAGAGTACTGCCACCTCACAGAGTACCTGCCAACAGAGTACCCGCCACCTCACCACCTGCCACCAGAGTACTGCCACCAGAGTACCCGCCACCAGAGTACCCGCCAGAGTACCTGAACCTCACCAGCACTAGAGTACCCGCCTCACTGGAGGACCTGCCACCTCACCACCTGCAACCAGAGTACCTGCCATCACTACCTGCCACCAGAGTACTCTGCACCTCACTACCTGCCAGAGTGCCACCAGAGTACATGCCACCTCACCAGAGTACCTGCCACAGAGTACCGCACCTGCCAGAGTACGCCACCTCAAGAGGACCTGCCACTTCACCACCTGCACCAGAGTACCTGCCACCTCACCAGAGTACCTGCCACCAGAGTACCCGCCTCACCACCTGCTACCAGAGTACCCACAACCAGAGTACCCGCCACCTCACCACCTGCCACCAGAGTACCGCCACCTCCAGAGGACCTGACACCTCACCACCTGCACCAGAGTACCGACCTCACCACCTGCCACCAGAGTTCAGCCACCTGAGTGCCCCCAGAGTACCTGGCCACCTCACCAGGAGTACCTGCCACAGAGTACCTGCCACCTCACCACCTGCCACCAGAAGTACCCGCCACCAGAATACCTGCCACCAACCCTTCACCAGAGTACCCGCCACCCCACTGCCACCAGAGTACCTGCCACTCTCAGCTGCCACTAGAGTACCTGCCAGAGTTTCCGCCACCACCTGCCCCAGAGTACCTCACCTCTTATCCCACCCTTCACCTCTCTACCTGCCCCCATCTCATCCAGAGTACCCGACTCCCCTGAGTAACTTCCCCACAGTACTCGCCACCTCACCACCTGCCACCAGAGTACCCGCCCTCACACCAGCCACCAGTATACCCACCTCACCAGAGGACCTGACACCTCACTACCTGCCACCAGAGTACCTGCCACCTCTCCAGCTGCCACCAGAGTACCTGCCACCTCACCAGAGGACCTACCACCTCACCACCAGCCACCAGAATACCTGTCCCCTCCCCAGAGTACTCGCCACCTCACCACCTGCCACCAGAGTACCCACCATCAGAGTACCTGCCACCAGAGTACCCGCCACCTGCCACCAGAGTACCCGCCACCTCACCAGAGGACCTGCCACCTCACCACCTGCCACCAGAGTACCTGCCACCTCACCAGAGTACCTGCCACCAGAGTACCCGCCACCTCACCACCTGCCACCAGAGTACCCACCACCAGAGTACCCGCCACCAGAGTACCTGCCACCTCACCACCTGCCACCAGAGTACCCGCCACCTCACCAGAGGACCTGACACCTCACCACCTGCCACCAGAGTACCCGCCACCTCACCACCTGCCACCTCACCACCTGCCACCTGAGTGCCCAACACCAGAGTACCTGCCACCAGAGTACCCGCCACCTCACCACCTGCCACCAGAGTACCTGCCACCAGAGTACCCGCCACCTCACCACCTGCCACCAGAGTACCCGCCACCTCACCAGAGGACCTGACACCTCACCACCTGCCACCAGAGTACCTGCCACCAGAGTACCTGCCACCAGAGTACCCGCCACCTCACCACCTGCCACCAGAGTACCCGCCACCTCACCAGAGGACCTGACACCTCACCACCTGCCACCAGAGTACCTGCCACCTCTCCAGCTGCCACCAGAGTACCCGCCACCTCACCAGAGGACCTACCACCTCACCACCAGCCACCAGAATACCTGCCCCCTCCCCAGAGTACTCGCCACCTCACCACCTGCCCCCTCCCCAGAGTACTCGCCACCTCACCACCTGCCACCAGAGTACCTGCCACCAGAGAGCCCACCACCAGAGTACCTGCCACCTCACCAGAGTACCTGCCACCAGAGTACCCCGCCACTTCACCACCTGCCACCAGAGTACCCACCACCAGAGTACCTGCCACCAGAGTACCCACAACCTCACCACCTGCCACCAGAGTACTGCCCAGAGTACCGCCACCCTCACACCTGCCACCTGCCACCAAAGTTCCTGCCACCTCACCACCTGCCACCAGAGTACCTGCCACCAGAGTACCCACCACCAGAGTGCCCAACACCAGAGTACCTGCCACCTTACCAGAGTACCTGCCACCAGAGTACCCGCCACCTCACCACCTGCCTCCAGAGTACCCGCCACCTCACCAGAGAACCTGACACCTCGCCACCTGCCACCTCACCACCAGAGTACCCACCACCAGAGTGCCCACCACCAGAGTACCTGCCACCTCACCAGAGTACCCTCCACCTCACCACCTGCCACCAGAGTACCCACCACCAGAGTACCTGCCACCTCACCAAAGTACCTGCCAGAAACCAGTACCTGGTTGAGAAATGAGATTTGTAATTTATGCTTGTAGAACGCCTGACAGTGCTACTTCAATGTTGGGCTTCTGTATGTGGCCAGGCTGTGTAAAAGTCTCACACATGTGGTATCGCCATACTCAGGAGGAGTAGCAGAATGTTTTTTTGGGGTGTCATTGCAAGTATGCATGTGCTGTGTAAGAGAAATAACTTCTTGTTATGACAATTTTGTGAAAAAAAAAATCCCCCCCCAAGAATTGTGTGAAAAAATTACACGTTCAAAAAACTCACCATGCCTCTTACTAAATACCTGGGGATGTCTGCTTTCCAAAAAGGGGTAATTTGGGGGGTATTTGTACTTTTCTGGATTGTTAGGGTCTCAAAAAATGAGATAGGCCGTCAGTACTTTAGGTGTGATCAGATGTACCCGCCACCTCACCACCTGCCACCAGAGTACCCACCACCAGAGTACCTGCCACCTCACCAGAGGACCTGCCACCTCACCACCTGCCACCTCACCACCTGCCACCAGAGTACCTGCCACCTCTCCAGAGTACTCGCCACCTCACCACCTGCCCCCAGAGTACCTGCCACCTCACTACCTGCCACCAGAGTACCCACCACCAGAGTACCTGCCACCTCACCACCAGAGTACCTGGCACCATACTACATGCCACCAGAGTACATGCCACCTCACCAGAGTACCTGCCACCAGAGTACCCGCCACCTCACCACCTGCCACCAGAGTACACACCACCAGAGTACCTGCCACCTCACCAGAGGACCTGCCACCTCACCACCTGCCACCAGAGTACCTGCCACCTCACCACCTGCCACCTCACCACCAGAGTACCCACCACCAGAGTACCTGCCACCAGAGTACCCTTCACCAGAGTACCCTCCACCTCACCACCTGCCACCAGAGTACCTACCACCTCACCAAAGTACCTACCAGAAACCAGTACCTGGTTGAGAAATGAGATGTGTAATTTATGCTTGTAGAACACCTGACAGTGCTACTTCAATGTTGGGCTTCTGTGGCCAGGCTGTGTAAAAGTCTCACACATGTGGTATCGCCATACTCAGGAGGAGTAGCATAATGTTTTTTGGGGTGTCATTGCAAGTATGCATGTGCTGTGTAAGAGAAATAACTTCTTGTTATGACAATTTTGTGGAAAAAAAAAATTCCCCCGCAGGAATTGTGTGAAAAAATTACACGTTCAAAAAACTCACCATGCCTCTTACTAAATACCTTGGGATGTCTGCTTTCCAAAAAGGGGTAATTTGGGGGGTATTTGTACTTTCCTGGATTGTTAGGGTCTCAAGAAATGAGATAGGCCGTCAGTACTTTAGGTGTGATCAGATGTGATCATTTTTTAATGATTTGCACCATAGCTTGTAGACTCTATGGGCCAGATTCAGGTAGATGGGCGCTTCTTTACTTTGGAGTAAAGTTTCTCATTTACGTTACTCCGCCGACACTTTCGGCGCAAATACTGTTATTCACATAGCACTTGCTCCTAAACTTGCGCCGGAGTAACAAAAATGCGCTGGCGTAACCCGACGCAAGTGGAAGTGGGTGTGATCATATGTAAATGATGGGCGGAACCCAGCGCAGAGGCTTACGTTCAGCGCATCATCCACGGAGCATGCGCAGTAAGTGAGGCTTCACTCGGCCCCCTGTGCGCATGCTCACAACTTCCGTCGGCACCACTTCACGGGAAACGTCAGCGAAATGTGTTCCGTTGCGCGTATAAAAGCGCCATTCCGGCGCAAAAGTATTTCCGTTCCCCCCACCCCAGGGAATTTACTTTTGCTCTGTTATGGCTGCTCCCGCTACCCCCAAAGAGAGGAGGAACCTCAATTTTAATGCCCAGGAGGTCTCTGTGGTCATCTCTGCTATAGAGACCCACAACGATGTCCTCCATGGCAGGAAAAGCCTGAAAGACCACCCGTGAGAGGAAGCAGGCCATCCTGGCAAGCATTGCTGCCAGGGTTAATATTTTGGGGTACTCCACCCGGACTGCTGGCGATATTGCCAAGAAGATCAACGATCTACGGCGCAAGGTTCGGGGCAAGGTGGCCACCATTAGGAGGCATGAGAGTGGCACGGGTGGTGGGTGGTGGACCCCCATGTGCGGTCAGCCTGACCACAGAGGAGGAGGTGGTCGCCCGCTGCCTGGAGAGGGAGCAGTTGGAGGGGGTACCAGGCTATGATTCTATGGAGGAAGGCTCCAGGACAGGTAAGTGTTTTTTATCCCCTATTTGGTGTATTGCATGTGGGGGGGAGGGTACATGTGCCAAGTGTGTGGGACCACCAACATGTGTCTGCTTTGTGTCATCCACAGATGACGGAGCTGGGAGCCAGGGCCATCATCTGTCGGCGGCCAGTCCACCCCATCCCCCCCAACGGCATCCAGTGCCTGTGCCCCTGGGTGGTGAAGACACCGAGGTGGAGGAGGAGAGTGCCCACACCTCAC
Source organism: Rana kukunoris (assembly GCA_029574335.1). Taxonomy (NCBI): domain Eukaryota; kingdom Metazoa; phylum Chordata; class Amphibia; order Anura; family Ranidae; genus Rana; species Rana kukunoris. The sequence goes on from CM056050.1 coordinate 299,016,272, forward strand.
CTGCAGAGGTCGTTGAGGAGGAGCCTGTTGGGGCAGAGCAGGACATTATTTTATATTTGGACGAGTCCTCCTTTTCTGCAGGGCCCTCTCAGATCCCCTCCCCCATCATAGGAAGCCCCTCAAGGGCGACTCCATCCCCCCGGGGACAACCATCTACTGGCCCCAGGAAGGCCACCCGTAAGACCAGGGGGGGCTCTGATCTGGTCCAGGACCAGGTGGCGAGGGATCACGCCAGGCAGACCCAGCAAATGGGGGACATAGTTGGGCACCTGGACAGAGTGGCTGACAGCCTGTGCTCCGTGGCCCAGATTTCTTCTGCAGTGCAGGATGTGAGCTGCAACTGCGCTGCAGTGGTGACCAGTCTGGGGAGGTGCAGGGTGAGATAAGGGACCTCACTGCAGCCGTCCAGGCAAACACTGCAACGGCGGGCCCACCAGGTCACCCGGCAGCTCAGGATGCAGGCCCAGCAGCTCAGGGTGCAGGCCCAGACAAACTCGTACCTCGGCCGGATAGCCATGGCCTTGGAGGGCATGCAGGCCACACCTGCCAGGAGTGGCCCACCCGGGGATAAGCCACCTCCAGATGCCCCTCCACCCCCACCCACTCCATCCAGGCAGCTGAGGAGCCAGAGAGGGGCCGCCAGAAGAAGCCCCCGGCATCCCAGATGATTTTTTTTTTTGTTTTTTTGATTGATGCTCAGGACATGAGTTTTGTATTTTATTTCTTCTTAATGCTCAGGTTATGAGATTTTTATTTTATTCTTAATGCTCAGGTTATGAGTTATTTTATTTGTGATTATGCTCTGGATATGAGATTTTTTTTTTTTTTGATACTGCACATGTTGCAGTGTGAATGGTGTGTGAATGTGAGGGGGTGGCACTCCTGCCAGTAAGGGGTGTCACCCTCGGTCGTGGTGGTGAAGTTAACCCCACGGCTGTATGAATGACGTGTGAAAGGTGTATGAATGGACAGCGACATCATTGGGGCCTTGACGCTGGCGTTGCTGCTCCCAAGTCCTGCATGTTGGACTTGGGCTAATCCAATGCGTTGTGGATGTGGTGTGTGTGATCTAGGGACATCAGTGGTGTGCATGCATGCATTGTCTGTGTGATTAATGTTTTGGTTTAGTGTCCAAAGATGCCTACGGCGAGGACCCTCCTGACTGCTCTTCCATCAGCTGAATGGGTCTCCTCTGGCAGGGGGGGGCTGTCTGGTTGGGGGGTCAGGTCACCACGTATGTCAATCTGCAGGCCTTTTCTCATAGCAAAGTTGTGCAGAATGCAACATGCACCGATGATCTGACACACGAAGGTAGGGGGAATACAATAGGGCCCCCCAGACTTATCCAGGCAGCGGAAACGGGACTTCAGGAGCCCAAATGTTTGATCCACCACTGCACGGGTTTTGATGTGTGCTTCATTGTATTTTCTCTCTCCTCTGGTTTGTGGGTTCCGGAAAGGAGTCTTTAGATGGGGTCCCAGTGCATATGCAGAGTCACCTGGAAGGGAAAAGACAGGAGGATGTTAGTCATGCATGTGCCCCTTGTGAGGTGTGCATCATGGGAGGGGATAGTCATGCCTGCCACCCATGTCACTCACCAACCAGCCAGCTGTCCCCATACATGTTCTGCTCGAATTCTGCTGGGATGGGGCTCTGATTGTATATGAAGCTGTCATGGCTGGACCCGGGGTGTTTGGCACGGACGTGCCATATGAGGCGTTGGGCATCGGCTATCACCTGTACGTTGATGGAGTGCCAATGCTTCCGATTGTGGTATATGTGCTCTGTGGCACTGGGGGGCTGTAGGGCCACATGTGTGCAATCAATGGCCCCCACAGTGCGTGGGAATCTGGCAATGCTGTAGAAATCTGTCATTGCCTTCAGCCGCAGCTCCTCAGTGGTGGGTCTGATGAACTGGTTGGACATGCGTCTGAGGATTGCAGGGACAACCTGGTGCACACATCTGCTCATGGAGGACTGTGACATCCCAGCCACCACTCCACTTGTACGCTGGAATGATCCACTGGCAAGGAAATGAAGTGTTGCCAGTACCTTCACCAGTGGCTGCACTGCTTGTGAGCGGTGTGTCTTGCTGGTGATGTCACCCTGCAGGGTTGTGGTTAGTTCAAGTATTGCATCTGGGCTGAATCTGAAGAGGCGATACACCTCCTCATCCCCCATGCCAAAGAGGCTCATGCGCGTGCGGTATATCCTCTCATGTGCCCGCCTCCTCCGTACCGGGGGACCCAGTACTAGTGCTAGGACCGCAACTGCCCCTGGCATGTTGGCACACAGAGGGGTTGTCCTTGCACGTGTGGTTGTTCAGCTTGCTAGTTTCGTCGGTATCGCTGCTGCTGACCTGAGGCTGTCTGGAGTAAAGATAAAGCAGCTATTTGTAGAAATAACTTTGCGCCGGAAGGACGAGATACGCGCGGCGCATGTAGCCAGCGTATGGTGCTAATCCGTTCGTGAATCGGGAAATCTCCCTCATTTGCATATTTGCAGGGGAAATCAATAGGCGCGACTGATGCGCCAAGCGAAATTATGCGCTGATGAGACTCTGGCGTCGGAAAGTTAAGCCGATCGGAAATGGCCCGTTTTCTGTCGCATCTAGTTTGGTGGGTACGGCCACATAGAAACGACGGCGCATATTCACAGTTACGCGGCGCATATCAAAATACTCCAGCGCAACTCTACCTGAATCTGGCCCTATAACTTGCACAGAGACCAAATAATATACCCTTTTAATTAGTTTTACTAAAGATATGTAGCAGTATACATTTTGGGCCAAAGGAAAAATTACTTATTTGCAAAATTTTAGACTAGAAACTAAAAAAAGCATCGCTGGCTGGAGGGACTGGGGAGGTGGGGTGGAGGCTGAGACTTGGCGGTGGTGGAGGCGGAGACAGGGCGGAGGAGGAGGCGGAGACCAGTGCGGCATTTTGTGCCAACATGGGTGGAGAGAGAGCGGAGGCAGCGGTGGAGGCGGAGACAGGGTGGAGGCAAGAGTGCCAGCCTAAGCCGAGACTAGTGGAGACGCGGCAGTGGAGGCAAGGCGGACTGGCCGCGAATGCGCTAATTTGCCGCGCTGCTCGCAGGACTGGGATCCCAACCTGCCAAAATGAGGAGACCTGCAGGCCTTGCGTTTGCCACCCCTGCCCTAGGTAATAAAATGGCGATTATTGCAAATTGAAAATGTCACACTGCATTAGCGCAGCGGTCTTTCAAATGCAATTTTTGGGGAAAAAATATACTTCAATGAATTTAAATAAAATGACACAGTTAGCCCAATTTTTTTGTATATGTGAGAGATGATGTTATGCCGCAAGAATCGTGATCTTTATTCTAAGCCAAAAAAGTTTGATTCTCATTTTAGCCAGAATCGTGCATCTCTAGATGGTGGGGGGGGGGGGGGGAATTGTGGCAGAGGGATGGTGGGATGGATGGGATCAGTGGCAGAGGGATGGTGGGATGGATGGCATCAGGAGCAGGGGAGATGGATGGGTTTGGGGCAGTAGTGGAGGGATGGGATCAGTGACACTGACACTCACCTGCTCTCAGTGTCAGTCGATTCCCCCTCCTTCATGCTCAGCCTGTCTCTGCCTCTCTTCTCCCTTCTGGTGCTTCCAGTGATGCCTCTCCTGACGTGGTCTCCTCGAGCTCCTTCCTCTTTACTTTACTGGCTGTCAGCTCATCAGCTCACTTTCTGCTCCAGTGTCCATCTCACTGCATACTGCGATGAGCAGGGAAGGGGAGGGGGCTTTATTCAGCAGGCAAGCTCCTCTGTGTTTCTCTAGGTGGGGCAGAGCACCGCGCAGAGCGACGGATGACATAATCAGTGATCCATTCGGCTGACTCTCAGAATCGATGCAGAATCGCAAACATCTAAATTGCGATGCACCGATGCTGTGATTATATTCAACACCCCTAGGTAAAACGGTACCAGCCTGCAGCAGCACACATACCCAAAGGTGCCCCCCACAGCCGCTGGGCCTTAAACCTTTCAGGGAAGGGGACCCACATATAGCAGAGCTTTAGCGGACCCCCTCTGGCCAAAAATCAGAGGACCACCTGTCTGGGAACACCTGCAGCTGCAGGACTACCCAACACAGCAGTACTACATCCCAAGAGCAACACCCTTATAACAAGTACTTTAGGCCTCACTGAGCACTAAGACATGGGGAGAGCGGTAGGGGAACAGGTGAGATGGACTGGCAGGAGAGACAGACCTGGAGGAGGGGAGAAAAACACTGCAGGGCCGACCACTCCAAAGAGTGCCAGCGCCCGTGGGGGGCATCTACTTACTGATCCACAGTGGGTAATACTCCTGAGACAGATCCTCCTCTCCACTGAAGTGGAGGGCTGTTGGCCAGGGTAACACTGTGATGAACTGCAGGTTCCCAGTCATACAATATGTGTCCCTGCGAGACGTTTATCTCACTAGCTGCCCCAGTCCATAATGGGGCTTGTCGCAGCCGACCTAGAGCTTGTTGGCTAGACTGGGGTGACCACTGGATCTAAATTATCCAACCAATTGCGCCAGCCTGGCTAATGACTGAATATCCCCACAGAAAAATCTGAGGTCCCTTCATGGAACTAGGTCCTTACTCCTGAAACACTAGGCAGAAATATCTGAGCTGCTTGTAGCAGAAAAGGGGGTTTATACCAGCTAGAACTGCCCATAGGCGGTGCAGAGTTTTTTCTGCCTAGTGTTCTACTCCTGTAGGTGGTGCTATAACCCTACAGTCAAGATTAAAGTGGTATTAAACTCAGTTTTTAAAGCTGTACCTACAGGTAAGCCTATAATAGACGTACCTGTAGGTACAGTGAATATCTCCTAAATTTGCGGTGCTTTGGAGATATTCATAGAAACATAGAAAAGTGACTGCAGAAAAAGTCCAAATAGTCCATTGAGTCTGCCCTCCTTTTTTAAATTTATTTTTGTTTTTCTTGTTTTTAATAACTTTGTTGTCTGACTATAGATATACGTTTATCCCAAGCATGTTTGAATTCATTTACGATTGACTGTCTCACTACCTCTGCTGGTAGTTTATTCCAAGCATTAACTACCCTTTCAGTAAAATAATACTTTCTAAGATTAGATTTTGTGTATCGCAGCCAAAGACTCTTGCACACATACGCTGGAGTGACGTCATCGTTGTCCAGGGCACTAATGTAGCCAGAGGCTGTGAACCCGGAAGGAAGACCAGGGTAACATGGAAGACCTGTCAGTGGTGAGAGCTCCACTGGAAGGCTTTGTTTTAAGGCAAGTCTCTCATATGCGATGCAAACTAGCACATTATGACATTGCCTTGCAGGGTTTTCATTATTTATTTTTTAAGCTGCGGTTAACTACCGCTTTAAGAATAGCTGTAACCATCAAAGGACGTAAGAGAAAGTATGTTTACTTTGCGCTTGCATATCTTATAATTAGGGTTGTCCCGATACTAGTATCGGTACCGATACAGAGCATTTGCGTGAGTACTTGTACTCGGGCAAATGCTCCCGATGCTTCACGATACTTTTTTTTTATGTAGAGTGGCCGGAGATAAGTCCGTGTCTGGGGAAGGCAAGAGAGGGCGGGGGGAGTGCAGGTGGAGTTTGGCTGTATAGGGGGCGGGCAGCACACGCTGGGGGGGTGTCGGGCCGGTGCTCCCCTTCCAAGACTGAAGAGGACAGCGTGGAGACAGTGGGCGGCATGGCAGTGACAGGGAGGCAGTGACACACAGGCTGAAGCCTGGCTTTGCGGGGGGGTCCGTCGGCACACCCGGGACCCAGACGCGGCTCTGACAAATCTCGGCGGTGACTGTCTCACAGTCACACAGCCGAGCAGACCGCAGCCGCCTCCCCCTCCTCTGTATATACTACAAGTGCTGTGCACTGCACGCTGATCATCTGAGCAGCCGAGATTCACAGCATTACGGGTCTGAAGTGGGGGGGTCTGTATTGTAGGAGGGGGGGTGTCTTTATTGTAGAGGGGAGTGTCTATTGTAGGGGGGGTGTCTATTGTAGGGTGGGTGTTGTCTGTATTGTAGGGGGGGATTGTGTTGTCTGTATTGTAGGGGGTGGGTTGTGTTGTAAGGGGGAGGTCTGTATTGTAAGGGGGAGGTCTGCACTGTAGTGGGAGGGGGGTCTGTGTAACATATTAGCGGCCAAACGTCCCTACACTCATCTTGGTACACCCTGCACTCTGCTGCAGTAAGCAGCAGCAGACATCTTGTTACACCCAGCCTGAGCTATATGGGCTGGGTTTAACAAGATGTCTGCTGCTGCTTGCTGCAGAGGAGTGCAGGGTGTACCAAGATGGGCGTTGCAGAATATTTTTTTTTTATTCAGTGTCATTTTTCTCAGCATTTCAGTGCCAGCCACCTGTCAGTGCAATCAGTGCCCACATGTGCCACCTATCAGTGCCCACAAGTGCCATCTATCAGTGCCCACAAGTGCCTGTTATCAGTGCAATTAGTGCCATCTATCAGTGCCCACAAGTGCCTCCTATCAGTGCAATTAGTGCCATCTATCAGTGCCCACAAGTGCCACCTATCAGTGCCAGCCACCTATTAGTGCCCATCAGCGCCAGTCACCAGTCAGTGCCCATAAGTGCCACCTATCAGTGCCACAAATATATGGAAAGGCTCCTGCGCTACCGAGGGACATGGATGGGGGGAAGGTTGGGCTGGGAGATGGGCTGGGGGTACTGCAGCAAACTCCTAACACTCTGTCCTGGGCAGAGAGAAATAGCATATAAAAGGGAGGGGGTGGTGTCTGCGCTGAAGTGGTGAGGGAGGGGGGGGGGGAAGGTACGTGGACGTGAGTGGGAATCAGGCAAGTGACTGGATGGGTGGATAAATGGATGAGGTGAACGTGGATGGGAATCGGGCAGGTGACAGGATGGGTGGATGGGGGTGGACTTAGGACAACATAATAACCAACATTATGAAATAAACAATGTGAATTGATATGCACAATAAGGGTGATTACCAATAAATACAAAAAAAGTGTGTGACAAAGAAAACATACACCGGTGCGATGTGAGACCAAAGGAGAACCTTGAAAACACAATACTGAATCCAAGCACACTATAAGACCAGAGAAAAATCCATGGAGGAATCTCTCTGGATCCACAAAATAATAAAGTGATAACTGAATGAATAAATAAAGTCTCTGGTGAAAAAAACCAAAATGTCCAGAAAAGTCCAGGATGGAGTAGAGGTGCCAGGAAAGGGTGACAGCAGAAAACACCTCAGGTGGTCCCCAGCTCCTCACCTCAAGGCTATTGCACGGATAGCCTAAAACAACACCTCCCGGTGGAGGACAATAATCCCTCAGCAGGCAAGCAGCAGAAGCACTCCTCAGCAGTAAGTAAAGCAGATAAAAGCGGGTGAGTGACAGTATAAAAAACGTCTATGTAGGCAGCTAGTATCACTCATACATCCACTCACCAGAGGGTGATGGATGATGGGCCTATCTCCCACGAACAGCGAGTTGGTTCTTGATCCGGAACTAGTGTCAGGTGCCCTCTTCTGGGATTGGCCAGACAGTCACTCAAAGCAATGGAACTCTCAGGTGGCATACATGATGAAAGAGAAACAGACCATAGCGCAATCCCGCAAGATAAAAACACATTTATTCAAAAAATGACACTCACATTTAAAACGATCCAATTGGGCATAAAACAAACGGACGTCAGGTGGGACACTCTGCGTCAGGCGTATGGACTCTGTGGCTCCTCGATCCCTACGCGTCTCGTCACACCACGTGACTTCCTTAGGGAAGTCACGTGGTGTGACGAGACGCGTAGGGATCAAGGAGCCACAGAGTCCATACGCCTGACGCAGAGTGTCCCACCTGACGTCCGTTTGTTTTATGCCCCATTGGATCGTTTTAAATGTGAGTGGTCTCACATCGCACCGGTGTATGTTTTCTTTGTCACACACTTTTTTTGTATTTATTGGTAATCACCCTTATTGTGCATATCAATTCACATTGTTTATTTCATAATGTTGGTTATTATGTTGTCCTAAGTGCACCCCCATCCACCCATCCAGTCACCTGCCCGATTCCCATCCACGTTCACCTCATCCATTTATCCACCCATCCAGTCACTTGCCTGATTCCCACTCATGTCCACGTACCTTTCCTCCCCCCCCCCTCCCTCACCACTTCAGCGCAGACACCACCCCCTCCCTTTTATATACCTATCAGTGCCAGGCACCTGTCAGTGCCACCTATCAATCCCCATCTGTCAAACTGCCACATGACTATAAAAAAAGAATCAGTATTCGGTATCGGCTAGTACTTGGAAAAAAGTATCGGTGCTTGTACTCGGTCTTAAAAAAGAGGTATCGGGACAACCCTACTTATGATAATGGATCCACAATAGTAATGCCATGGTTGAAGTGCTTCGAGATTAAAAAAGTGTATTCAATCATGCAACTAAAAAGTGAGCCCAGAAGTCTAGCTGGATATGAAAACTTTGTTTTGCTTACTATGCCGCGTACACACGGTCGTTTTTTGTGATTAAAAAAAACTGTGTTTTTTAAAACGTCATTTAAATTGATTGTGTGTGGGCAAAACATTGTTTGTCTTAAAAAAACGACCAAAAAATAATTCCAACATGCTTGAATTGTTTGTGTCGTTTTTCAAAACGTTGTTTTTTGTTTCACAAAAAGTCACCGTGTGTAGCAAAAACGTAGTTTAAAACGACGTTTTTCAACCTGCGCATGCGCAGAAGCTAGTTATGAAGCGAGCTTCAATGGAAAAGAGTGGTGAACGTAACCTCGCTTTTTGTGAGAAAAACGATGGTGTGTATGCAACATCGTCTTTGAAAACTGACGTTTCAAAAACGTTGTTTTTTACTTCACAGAAAACGTCGTTTTTTTTCATCACAAAAAATTATCGTGTGTACATGGCATAACAGCTATTAAGCATTATTTGGAGATAATCTACTATGGCTGGGTTCACACTGGTACGACACGACAGCCGTCCTACTTTGCATCCGACTTTGCCCTGCAACTTGCAGCCAACATACGTCCGACTTTCAATGAACAGGGATCCAACTTCCAAACACTGTTTGGTATGAATCTTGAGGGGGAACTCCATGCCATTTTTCTTTTTTTTTTTTAACAACAAGGTTGGTCTTCATTGGAAAAACACAAATATGGTACATGACAAATCACTCTGGGTAAGAGCAGAACAAAACAGGAAAAAAAAAAGTTCAGAATTACAATGTACATCATGCAGAGGAGGAGATGATGCGACTCAGATGACCACAAAGCAGCAGACAACACCCTTCTGTCTTCTTCCACCCCACTGTGCCAATCAGTATGCAATATCCCAAACAAAGCAGCTACTTTTAAAATAATATCATATACCAAAAATTCTGAATAAACAAAATAGTAGCGCTACAGTGCAAAATTAATTTGAACAATACTGAATAATATGATAAATCTGTGAAAATGTAAAATATATAATGTGAAGAGAATAGAAATGTGTAACAATACACATATACTAAATAATGTTGTGATAAGAGTTTAAAAAAAACATCCATATAACAGTTAAACTTAAACTTTTCAAATAAAATACTTTTCTTTGGACACTTTAATTTTCTTCACTTGGAGTTTTTTATTTATTTGTTCTTTTAAGTTTAACTGTTATATGGATGTTTTTTGGAAACTCTTATCACAACATTATTTAATATATATAAAAAAAAGTACTCATACGTTAGACTCTGTGACTAATCAGTCCAATCTAAAAACAAAAAGTACCAACAGAGCTGTTAATGCAGTGAAAATGAGCTCCACTGCATACATAAATGTAACCACACGATGGCAGCAGAAAATCTAAAAAAAATGTCCAAGAGAAAATAAAGGTAGCAGGATAAAGTAGAGTGCACCGTCCACCAAAGCTCTTCTATCACCTCTTGTGAACACTCGCCCCGTCGGGGTTTAAACTCACCCTAATGAAATGAGTGGTAGGCGTATCAAATACCCATGCTTAGAGCGTTCTGCAGCCAAATCTTGTCAGGAAGCCAATCATAGAAGGAAACCTCAGATGCAGACAGGTACAAACAAAAGAAGCCAACATAGCGTAATCAAGTTTAATAAAAGTCAGCCCTCATGTTCCCATACAGGTAGCTCCCCTATACATTAAACGTACAATATTAAGCGATTAAATGAACAAATGCAAGTCACCAGTCTCTCCAACGTAAGGAATCGCCTGCTGACTTCCAGCGATGTAATCCAGGCCAGGTTAGAACACGGACTCACAATCAGAGGAGCAGCGTGAGAGGCAGCGTGTCGTGTAGCTCACGCCCTGACTAGTTTCGTCATTCGTTGACTTCACGCCCTCCGTAGAAGTCAACGAATGACGAAACTAGTCGGGGCGTGAGTGAGCTACTACACGACACGCTGCACAGATGATGAGTCACCCCCCCCCCCCCCCGCTCAACAACTTCAATTCCCCCCCCGCGCAATAACTTTAATGCCCCCCCCCCCCCCGCTCAACAACTTCAACTTGCCCCCCCACTCAACAACAACTATGATCCCCCCTCCAGGGGGCCCCTTTAACACTCAAGCCCAGGGGCCCCCACCACCTTAAGTCCTGCCCTGAAAGCAGTAAATGTTTAAATGTTATAAATGTTAAAATAGGGCAGTAAGTTTAGGCACCAACAGCTCCTGGTAGGTGGAATATAGCTCTATACCGTGTTTCCACGAAAATAAGCCCGGGTCGTATATTAATCTTGGCAACCTAAAACACACTAGGGCTTATGTTCAGGGGGGTGTCTTATTTAACTCTGGAATGTACAATGATCCTAAAGTGGGTACCTTTCTGCAGCTTCCCTGACTTTCCTGGCTGTCGTATGGTCTGCCTGGGCTCTTCTCTGCTCCAGGATCCCCGCTGGCGTCGGCCTGCTCTGTGCCTGCTCCATGCACTGAGGAGTGAGCCACGGGCGTCGGGCGGGAGGAGAGCAGAGGAGGGGGGAGCCGGCATCCTTCTGGCATCAGCCTGCTCCGTGCACTGGGGTAGGGTCTGCGGGCGTCGGGTGGGAGGAGAACAGAGGAGAAGGGAGCCGGTGTCCTGCTGGCTTCTGCCCGCTCTGTACGCTGAGGAGGTAGGGGCTGCGGGCATCGGGCGGGAGGAGAGCGGAGGAAGGGGGGAACCAGTGTCCCGCTGGCGTCTGCCTGCTCCATGTGCTGAGGAGGGAGGGGCTGCGGGCATTGGGCAGGAGGAGAGAGGAGAGTGGGAGCCGCTGCAATCATTCTGCAAAATGGATTAAAAAAATGTTAACTACATTTTACTAGGGCTTATTTTTGGGGTAGGGCTTATATTGCAGCCCTCCCCAAGAATCATGCTAGGTTTTATTATCGGGGTAGGTCTTATTTTCGGGGAAAACACGGTAGGAATCCCATCTGGCCCCGGGGCCTTCCCAGCCTGCAAGGAACCCAACGCCTCCTGTACCTCTTCCAGGGAGATATCCTGATCTAATTTTTCACAGGTAACTGAATCAAGAGAGGGAAGGGGGGGCACTGCTGACAGAGGGAGGAGTCTCGGATGACGCGGCACGCATGCCAAGGTGGCTAGGTGAAGCTCCAGCTAGCGGGTCTCTCCGTGGTGAGATGAAGGGCTCCATCGGCTCGGCACCCCGACCAGCCTCCCGCTGAGGCTCTCCTCCTCCCCCTCTCCATCATTTTCGCTCTCCAGCATTAGTAGCGCGGCGCGTGCAGCACGGCACCCCCGGCATCCCCGCGCATCCCCGGGCCCCCGATACACGCCGCGTTGCAAGGCAGTTCTGAAGCCTGAAGTTGGAGGGTTTCGATGCCGGGGTGGCGTGCGGGGAGTCGGGAATGTATGGGGGTGGTCTCCATCACTCGTAGCGTGTAGCGCGGCATCCCGGAAACACGCTCTGTAACCTCTGCAGCTCTAAGGATCGGCAGCTCCGTGGTGGCGCGCGCTGACCTGGGAGTGCACGGGGGGGAGAGCCGGAGTGAAGTTCGATGCTGAGGCTGTCGACAGGCAGTCGATAGCTGAGCTCCCTGGAGGGAGATAGGGAGACAGCACGAGAACGCCTAGGCTAGGCTCGCCCACCGGTGACCCCCTAAGGCTTGCGAGAGAAAAAACGGAGTAGTAGTAAGATCCCCGAGCCAAGGGATTGAAGCTCAGGTGGTAAAACAACAGCAAGCAAGGAAATAACAAGCGATCATATGGGACCACAGAGGAGGTAACATCAGCAGAAACATCACATCTACACTACATCACTACACCAAATGTAAGTAAATATAATCTGCAGCCCTATGGACAGCGGTTAAGACTCCAAATGCAACACAACACAACTCAAGACTGTGAGTATAATCTGAATCCATTGACTTTAATGACAAAATTATTATAGACATTATGAGGTCTGGGAGTTTGGAGCTGGTGTAGGGGCTGAAATTGTGATTAAGTGTGATGAGAAAAGGATGTGAGAAAACCAACTGCCTGCTGATAATACCAATAATACTGATAATTGCTGATAATTGCTTATAATACCTTAAACACCCCAAGTCCAAAGGTAGAAATACTGGAGGCCAAGAATGGTCACTGCAAAAGCCTTAAAAGGATAAAGGATAAATTGGTTTTCTGACACTCAGGTGACTGAGCCTGATTGGAGGTTGGAGGTTACTATTTCTGATTGTTTCCGATTATCTCCGATTGGAGGTTAGCGGTCCGATTTGAAGAATTGGAAGGTTTATATAGCCGCAGACGGCATGGATAAACGGTACGGATAAACGATGCAATACAAAAGCAGCCACCGATCAGCAGCGGGGAAGGACCCGAAATAGAATAGAACATTGTGTTTTTTCCCTTTTTTTTTTTTTTTTACCTACGCAACTTTCGTAAAAATCAAAGGGGGGTACTAAATACACTTCAAGTACAAGATAAAAATAGTTTACAGAACCCAAGGGAACCTAGAGGCGGAGGTGAATTATTTTTCTTTATATCTCTCTATTTCTCCATGTAGACAAAAGTCTCAGGGGAGAGACCGGTTCCCTTTCTATTTAAAGGAGAAGGGGAAAAGGAGGAAAAAGAAAAAAAAAAAAAAAAGAATATATACTCATTTACCACATATTATAAAAGTAATATAATAAAGCACTCTCAGAAACTATAAGTTCTGCAGCATAGAGGGGAAGACAGGGAATTACAGGTTATCGTACGTTCAACAACTAACTAAAAATTCCCCACAGTTCTGGTTTAAGCTCAACTCTTTTTTTTTTTTTTTTTTTTTTTTACATCACAATACTGGAACAATACAAAATAAAGAATATTGTAGATCGTAAAAAAAAATAGATCACAGAACCTCAACGATAACCATAAGCACAAGGGCAAGAGGAGCAAGAGGCGGGGCGGCCTCAACCCCTCGTTTGAGCCAAAGCCCTGGCCCAATGAATAAGTACGTATTACAAGGGATAAACGGTGACAAATCAGCAGCAGATAAACAGCAGGGGGGCAGAAGCTCTCAAGCAGAGAAGGAGAAGAAAAAGTCCAAACTTAACCAAATAGAACTCGACATCCAAACTGAGACTTCGATTGACCATGGAACTGACTCTACGAATGTCCAGAGGGTAGCTGATGAACCCCAAGATAGATCAGCACTACCAACAAAAACAGAAATACAAGGAATGTTTGCGGCTTTGGAAAAATCATTAAAAACGCAAATGGAGCGAATGGAGAGAAACATGGGGCTCATGTTGGAAAGACTTGAGGAAGTCGAAAAGAAAACAGACTATAACGTAAATCATATCAGAAAACTTGAGGAAGAAATCAAAGGAATTAAAACAGAACAAAGGGACCAAGCGTATAAAGCTGAAGACCAGGAAAACAGGGACAGACGGAAAAACATTAGAATCCTCCCAGTCTGAAAATCTCCCTGAAATCATACAAAAAATCTGCAATCCATTATTGGATAGGGAAATAACTTCGCTATTGAGAATCGAACGCGCACATCGGATCAGGAGGCCAAGAGAAATCCCACAGGAGAGCCCCAGAGACATTATAGTAAGATTTGAAAGCTGGGAGGAAAAAAATCAATTGTGGAAAAATCTGAGAGGAAAATCCCCATTTAAATTTGAGGACCACAATATTCAAATCTATCAGGACCTATCCCAAGAGACTCTTAGAAGAAGAAGAAACCTGAAACCCCTAGTACGGTTGCTGCAAGAACTAGGAATACAATATAATTGGGGTTTCCCGGCATGTCTGATCGGGAGGAAAAACGGGGTCACCGCTAAGCTCAGATTCATAGAGGAAGTGCCAGAATTCTATCAAAAACTAGATATCCCCATACCGTGTAGTTTCTGAAGTGCCAGGAGGGTGAAGAAGGGGCGGGAGAGACGGAGGGGGGGAGAGGAGGGGGGGTGGCGGGAGATGTGCTATGGGGTGCGGGAGCACAAGAAGGGAGTTGTCACATTAGAGTTAATAATAAAAGAGACCCAGGTGCTGGAACCCACTACCACCCTGGAGTGATTCCCCTGAATCAGGGGAATTCAGGCCGTGGCGAATTGAATTCCGCCTCAAGGGAGGGAGCATAAGAGCACAAAGAGGGTGCAAGAGGAGATGCTCCCCAATATGACCTTAGGGCCAAGGTTCCATCTAGGGAAAAAGGGAGGGGGGGTGGAAAGGGGGGGGAAAGAGGTGGGGGGGAGGGGGGAGGTTTGGGTCAAAGGGGGGGAGAAGGTTCGAGGGGGAGGGTATGAGTTTAAAATCGGTTATCTGTCTGAGGGTTGAAGCGTTAGTGAAAATGGGGGGGAAAAAAAAGAGCATGTCTAATGTAAACTTTATTACCTACAATGTAAGAGGCCTCAGCTCCCTAGGGAAAAGACATATGATTCTGAGGGAAATCAAAAGATATTTTGCAGACATAGTCTTCCTTCAGGAGACACATATAACAGCTGATTCAGCGGTTAGGCTCTACTCTCAGGCGGTCCCGAAATGGTACTATGGAGATTCCCCGCAGAAAAGATCTAAGGGGGTCGCCATTGGGATAGGGAAAAACATCAAATATGTAGTAGAAGACATGAGGGTCGATCCAGATGGCAGGTACCTGTTTCTAAGAGGGACCCTACAAGGGAAAAAATACACGTTGGTCAACGTATATTGCCCTAACAAACACCCACAAAAATACTTAAAAAAGATATTAAACTTGTTGATGGATTTCAAACAGGGATATGTAGTATTGGCTGGGGACTTTAATCTCACACTGGAACATCACCTTGATAGGGCATATGGGGTACCTTTAATAGGTTCCAAGCAACAGCGCATGTTAAAAAAAAAACTTTTTAAGCATCAACTAATAGATCCATGGAGAATTGCCAACCCAAATAAAAGAGATTATACATTCTACTCTACAGTGCATAAAATGTACTCAAGATTAGATTATATAATGGTAGACCATGAAATACTGGAATATGTAAATAAAACCTTGATAGGGGTGACATCAATTTCAGACCATGCCCCGGCCATGGTGAGAATACACTTTGCAGATATCGAAGAGAGAGAAAGGGGGACTGGAATTTAAATGAAGATCTAATAGAGGACATCGAAGTTTGTGCAAAAATAAAAAGGGATATTGAGGAATTCTTTGCAGTTAATAACACACCAGGAATGAGTGCAGCGACAGTATGGGAAACCCATAAGGCATGTATTAGGGGAAATTTCATTTCCTTAGGGGCTGGGAAGAAAAAGGCAAGAGAAGTAAACAGGAAAAAGATAATTAGTGAGCTACAAGACCTGGAAAATAAACATAAAAATCAAAAAGAAAGTGAAGTATACCAGGATATAGTAATAAAAAGGGCCCAACTAAGAGAACTAATGGAAATTGAAACTCGTAGTATATATAAAAATGTATTAAAAGAAAGATATATATGGGGGAATAAACCCGGAAAATATTTAGCTCGGATTTCAAAAGAAAAAATAAATATAAACTATATTGAAAAAATCAAAAACCAAGAAGGAGAGATGAAATATAAAACGTCTGAAATTGCCACGGCTTTTCAGACTTTTTATAGTTCCCTGTACTCCATAAGAAGTGGAGGAACACAGGAGCAAAAAGATACTAGGAAAAAGAAAATCAGGGAATATCTTGAGGAAGCTAACCTACCAAAATTGCAACAAGAAACGGCGGAACTCCTGGAAGGCCCAATAACGCTGGGGGAAATAAATCAAGTAATTCAAGAAATACCTGGTGGTAAGAGTTCAGGCCCAGATGGACTACCTATCAAATACTATAAAAAATGTAAAGAACTCCTGGTCCCAGAGATGTGTAACTACTTCAACAAACTGGGGGAAACTGAAGAAATAAGGAAAGAATCCCTCCTTGCCAATATCACTATTATTGCTAAAATGGGGAAAGATAACACTCTCAGCTCTAGCTACCGCCCAATAGCATTATTAAATGCTGATATTAAGATCTACGCAAAGATATTGGCTACAAGGATAAAAGCCCATATGCCGGATCTAATTAATGCAGATCAAACAGGGTTTATAAAAGGGAGAGAAGGACGAGATAATAGTCTAAGAACGATTCTGATGTTACAGGAGGATAAAAAGAAGAAACCCCCAGTCGTACTCATGTCAATAGATGCTGAAAAAGCATTTGACAGAGTCGACTGGGGGTTTATGATGGAAACCCTGCGAAGTATAGGAATTGGACCAAGATATTTGAAATGGGTGGGAAATTTCTACAATTCCCCGACAGCAAGAGTGAAGGTGAATGGGAGTATGTCGTCGGCATTGGATATGAGGAACGGAACAAGACAGGGTTGCCCGCTCTCGCCCCTCCTATATGTAATTTCTCTTGAACCCCTGTTGACCAAGATAAGGAAAAATCCAGATATAGGGGGAGTGAAGGTGGGAGAAGAGGAGCATAAGGTGGCAGCGTATGCCGACGAGATACTCCTATACGTGACGAAGCCCAGACTTTCTGTACCAAAGATAATGGTGGAAATAAGAAAGTATGGGGAACTTTCCAACTTTAAAATAAATCCAATAAAAACTGTAATCTTAAATTTGGGAATAGAGACCTCAGAAGAAGCAATCCTCCAGCGAGAGTTCCCTTTCACATGGGAAAAAAAATCATTAACTTACTTAGGAATAAAGATCACACCCAGAGTAGATAGACTCTACGAAGCCAACTATATTCCCCTAGTTAATGAGATAAAACAAGAGTTAAAAAACCTTGCCCAAAAACAGATCTCCTGGTTAGGGAGGATTAACGTATTTAAAATGATGGTCTTACCAAAGATAATATATAAGTTCCAAATGGTTCCAATTAACATCCCACAAAGCTTTTTTTAAATAATAAAAACCATTATCTCAAAATATATCTGGCAGGGTAAAAAACCTAGAATAAGTAATTCAATCCTGACCCGGGGGAAAAAAAGAGGGGGACTTGCACTCCCTGACATAAAAAGATACCATCAAGACGTAATACTAGCAAGGTTAGTGGAATGGACAAATATAAATACACAAAAAAATGGGCACAGATGGAGAGTATAATAAGTCAGTCACAATTAAGTACAATTATTTGGATCCCACCTAAATTCAGAATAATAAACACCGATACACATAGTATAACTAAGAAGGTTTTTAAAATATGGGACTTATTATTTAAGGGAGAAAAATGGGAATACAATTCACCTTTAATACCACCTTTAATACCATTAGCCGACACAATTTTTTTTACACCGGGAAATAAGACAAGAATGGGGAAGAAATTAGGTAATAAAAGATTAGGGGAAATAGTCACACAAGGGAAAATAAAGGAAAAAAAAGATATTCACGTAATAGAGGGGGCCCAACAGTTAAGTGATTGGGAATATCTACAATTAAAGCACTTTGTGTACACTTTACCAGCACCGCTAAGAGAAGATAAAACACAGAATCCAATTGAAAAATTATGTTCCAAGGGACAACCACTACAACATGGAATTGCGGCACTATATAAGATACTTACAGACCTAGGGACAAAGGGGAACTTGCTAAACGTTGAGAAATGGGGGCAAGATATTGGGGAAACGATCGAGGAGTCACATATGATAAGAGCCGTATATAATCATGCAAACGATATCAATTGAAGCAAATTACAAATGCATGATGCGCTGGCATTTGACACCGGTAAAAATGAACAAAATACACTCAAATAACTCTGCCCTGTGTTGGAGAAACTGCAACCAAGCAGGTACCACTATGCATATTTGGTGGGAATGCCCGCGAGTCCAGGAATACTGGAACGAGGTCTTGGAGTACATAGAGGAAATCACAGGAGAAAAAGTCCCAAGAAACCCCCTGACCTGTCTGTTTCACAGATCTGCTAGAGGGCCAAAAAAAAAAAAAAGAATGGATCGACATGCAGCAAAGGGCCTAATCCCTAAAAAGTGGTTAAACCCCCAGAGACCATCTATAAAAGAATGGATACAACGGGTCAATCATGTTTCTGAGATGGAATACCTGAGAAGGGTAGACCTAGGAGAAGAAGAGGGGGACAGTGGTAGAACTCCCTGGGACCAATGTAGACTATTCAAAACTACAGGAAAATTTGCACAGGCAATAGCAGAATTAGATTGATAAGACAACAGAAACAGTAGGGGAAAAAGATATAAGGGGGAAAAAAAAAAAAAAACGTGAAAAACACCAGACAGATCCGTAAGATAGAATGAACCATGAAGCAGGGAGGGGGGGCACAAGAAGGGGGGGGGGAAGCGAAGGGGGAAAAAAAAGAAGGAAAAGTGGAGAGATGGTTGGTGAGGATGAGGAGACAAAAGAGAAAGGGACGAGTGGGAATGTTATGATCTTTATGCCTTCTCTAGTTGGTTCTTTATTCTTTTAGCATATCTAACTTATGAGAAAAAAAATAAGAAAAAAAAATAAAATAAACGATTGAATAATTAAACAATAAGAAAATAAAATACCACAAGTGATGCGAAGACCGTAGAGGAAATGCGAAGGGCGGAATTACTGTGAGAATCTCCCATGCTTCCATTAACCCGGTTGTGACTGATGTGGGAAAAAAATAAATAAAATAAAATACAAAAATAAAAAAGAGAGGGAAGGGGCACCCAATCTAAATATTGAAGAAGCTCCGAAGTGCTATAGGAAACGCTAGAGGAGTAGAGGGCCTGGTAAAAGCTCAGGAATCTCTCACCAATGTCAACCTGCTGACCATTCAGTCCCCGCAGGTGACCAACATGGGTCACCCCATGCTGCCCCTTCGCCAACCAGGCCAACAACCTGCTAGGCCCCTGGCCTGGATTTGGTGGTGCCTGCCCTTGTCAGTTGTTCGGGAGAAAACCCTTGCTCCTCTTTTCATCGGGAGGAGTGGTTAGTATTTCCCAAACGTGATTAGGTGGGAGGGATGGGGGTTGTGGGAGTAGATTGCCGAGGTGGGCTCTCCCCCCACCTTCCTGGCTGGGAAGGGTGCTGCTGGTCTGAACCGGGGGGCAGGGTCCGTTGAAAAGCCTGTGGAGATAGTGCCCCTGGAGTGGCAGTCCAGGGGTGCCATACATTGCACGAGTGTTTGAGGGGCACTCATCGTATGGCACCTTGGTCACAATCTCCACGAACACACTTTTTATCACCTGAATCTAGGGCTGAGCCTTTTGGCTAGGACCAGGGGAATTTTTGTTCCCTGGCCGGAGGGCCGGCCATCGTATGGCACGATGGTCACTTTCCACTCACCTCTCCCACCTTCCTTCTCCCCCTACTTTATTTTACCCCCGTCTGTCACGTTACGTCTTTTTTTGTTGGTGCACGTTGTGTAGACTTTATGTGTGATGAGTAGGGTGCGGGTCCTCGGGCCTGCTCTGAAAGTCTTGGTAGTGGGTGGACATGGCCTTCTGGCTTAGTTCGCCTGCTCTCATGGGTTCTGTTTCGGCAGACCCTCCAAGGAAGTTGGGTCCGTGTCGGCTTCGGCTGCACGGACCACAGATTACTCTAGTCCCTGCCAGGAGCCCAACACCCCGGGGAATCAGAGTTGGGTCCTTTTCGGAGGACCATTTGACGATGCACCCGTCAGAGTTTTTTGTGTATCACTCTTTATGTGTGTGCAAATTTTTTCCTGCATCGGGTGAAGTTTTTGGGTTGTGTTATGCACGCCACAGGCTTTTCAATAGGAAAAAAAAAACACTGATCGTATTGCACTATGGTCACTTTTCACTCACCTCTCCCACCTTCCTTCTCCCACACTTTCTTTTTTTTATTTTACCCATTGTTTGTCACTTTTATGTCTTTTTCTGTTGGTGCACTTTTTGTACACCTTTGTGTAGGGTGCTGGTCCTCGGGCCTGCTCTGAAAGTCTTGGGAGTAGGCTTAGTTCGCCTGCTCTCATGGGTTTCTCCCTTCGGGGGAGCCTCACCGAGGAGGATTCTGTTTCGTCAGACCTTCCAAGGAAGTTGGGTCCGTGTTGGTCCTCTTTATATGTGTGCACATTTTTTCTTGCATTGGGTGAAGTTTTTTGGGTTGTGTTATGCACGCCACAGGCTTTTCAATAGAAAAAAAAACAACCCGCCGGTGAAGAGTGTTAGTGTTTCTGAGTGCGAAGTGGGCTTACAGTGCTGCTTCTAATTGCTGCTGCTGTTAGTTGTTGATGACTGTTCTCTGCTTTTTTTAAAGGCGAGGAGGAAAGAAACACAAGCTGAGTGATTGTTTTATTGGGTCTTAATAATAGAGCATATTGTACAGTGAATATGTCTCCCCAGAAGTTGTCTAGAACAGTAATTGTTATATTGGATCGCTTCTCGGCCTCTTGGCTAAGATCAAGTGTAGTATCTGATTTTTCCGTTACCCCTGGACTGCCACTCCAGGGGCACATGCACCGTAGGCTTTTAAGTTCCTAATCCAACCCCCCGACAGGGTCAGTGCAGCCCTCAAGCCCACTGGGAGAGAGTCAATTCCAGGTTTTCTGAAGGAAGCCATTTCTCTTACAGCTTCCCGGTACTAGCCATTCTAGGACCCCCTCAACCCGGCGGATTTGCATGGTTTCCCCCCATCTCAAATACAGGGTTCCACCAGCTCCTCCCACCGGATCTTCGGCAGAGACAGCACTTACACCGACACCAGCCAGAAGGCCAGAATAAGACTCGGCAAAAAAGCCAGACCAAGTGCGCCACCCATCCTCACTAGAAGAACCCTTCCAGATGGCTCAGACTCGACTGATGGCCTACCCCTGGCTCGGCTGGAGCGTAGTAATCCACCAGCCCCTACTAAAAACCGTCCTTCCAGGTGCAATGACACCATTGGATTTGCATCCACCCTCCCCGCTCTTGGGAGTAGCTGCAGCGCCTCCTCTGGCATAGAGAGAGCATACCGATCTGTGTTCCTATCTGCCTTCTAGCTATAACATAATTGTCTGCTTGTCCTGTGTTTCAAAACATGAGGCCAGGCAGAGTTCAATGTCATGATGAAATGCTCCAGTGTACAGCCATCAGAATATACATAGACAAGTGATTAGGGTAGATGTATTTAGTCCAAGCTTGAGTGATCTTCTTCTTATTATTGTTATATTGAAGTGTGTGTGTCTGAGGTCACCTGATCACATATGCTAAATTCCTATGTGACCAGGATGTGTTATGTGGGGGAGGGGTGGATTTCTCACGGTTTATATTTGCACCCAGGCTGAATGAACTTAGGGCTGGTTCACATTAGTGCGCTGTGCGAGATCGCAAGTGATTTGCACCACACTGCTGTTCAGATCACATGCAATGTCTGTGCGATGAAATTTCAGTCATACAAACTGTATGGCTGAAATTGCATCTCATTTTGACCAAACACGCACAGGACCCTTTTTTTGGTCCACACCAGAATCACATGGGTGTTCACACCTATGCAATCCGATTCATGTCCAAACTGTCGGTTCGCAGTGTGATATGCGAGCTGAAATCGGGGTGTCATTACCATTGTATGACACTCCCCAGCAGTTTGCATATGGCAGTGTGAACTGCCGTGCGAGTCGGGGTGGGATTTGGGAAACCGCAGTGGATTCGCAGGGTTCCCGAATCGCACCAGTGTGAACCGAGCCTCAAAGCATACAGCCTACAAATGTCACCTGACTGCTCCCACCAAGGCTATGTTCACACTGGTGCGATTCGGGAACCCTGCGAATCCACTGCGGGTTCCCAAATTGCACCCCGACTCGCATGGCAGTTCACACTGCCATATGCAAACTGCTGGGGAGTGTCATACAATGGTAATGACACCCCCATTTCAGCTTGCATATCACACGGCGAACTGACAGTTATTACATTAATCGGATCGCATAGGTGTGAACACCCATGCGATTCTGGTGTGGACCAAAAAAAGGGTCCTGTGCGCGTTTGGTCAAAATGAGATGCAATTTTAGCCATACAGTTTGTATGATTGAAATTGCATCGCACAGACATTGCATGTGATCTGAACAGCAGTGCGGTGCGAATCACAGTAATGCAGAGTGTACAGTGGTGGGTAGTACGTGCAGGATGGTGCCAGGATAGTGTCAGATAATTTTTTTATATTACAATTTTATATTTTTTTTTTTCAAAAAGTTTTTTGGGACCAGTGGATTTTTTTTATTTATATACATTTTTACAATTACATTTTTTTTACAATTTATTTTTGTACTATTCATGAGAGGGTGGGGTTTTATTTTTTAAATATATTTTTTCACAGTGCTTTGGGAAAGGGGGTGGGGGGATGGGGTAGTGGACGATGTCAGTGGGGTAGTGGTCGGTGTCAGTGGTCTTGGGGCTCTGGACCGTGTCAGTATTGTTGCGATTGTTTTGTCAGTTGTTATTTGTTTGTTTTTTCAAATTAATTTTATTATCTCTTATTTTTTTTATATATTTTTTTACAATTTTTTTTTTTTTTTTATCGGTCAGTGTCAGTGGGGTAGTGGTCGGTGTCAGTGCAGTAGTGGTCGGTGTCAGTGCGGTAGTGGTCGGTGTCAGTGCGGTAGTGGTCGGTGTCAGTGGGGCAGTGGTCGGTGTCAGTGGGGCAGTGGTCGGTGTCAGTGGGGCAGTGGTCGGTGTCAGTGGGGCAGTGGTCGGTGTCAGTGTGGCAGTGGTCGGTGTCAGTGGGTGTCAGTGGGGCAGTGGTCGGTGTCAGTGGGGCAGTGGTCGGTGTCAGTGGGGCAGTGGTCGGTGTCAGTGGGGCAGTGGTCGGTGTCAGTGGGGCAGTGGTCGGTGTCAGTGGGGCAGTGGTCGGTGTCAGTGCGGTAGTGGTCGGTGTCAGTGGGGCAGTGGTCGGTGTCAGTGGGGTAGTGGTCGGTGTCAGTGGGGTAGTGGTCGGTGTCAGTGGGGTAGTGGTCGGTGTCAGTGGGGTAGTGGTCGGTGTCAGTGGTCTTGGGGCTCTGGACCGTGTCAATATGGGGGGGGTGGTTGTTGTGTCAGTTTTTTTTTTCAATTTCATTTTATTATCTTTTATGTTTTTACAATATTTGATTTTTTTTATCAGTCCTGTGGAGGGTAGTGGTCGGTGTCAGTGGGGTAGTGGTCAACCACTATCCCACTGACACCGTCCACTACCCCACTGACACTGACCACTACCCCACTGACAGCGACCACTACCCCACTGAGTCCGACCACTACCCCACTAACACTGACCACTAACCCACTGACACCGACCACTAACCCACTGACACCGACCACTAACCCACTGACACCGACCACTACCCCACTGACACCGACCACTACCCCACTGACACTACCCCTCTGACACCAACCACTACCCCACTGTCACCGATGTCAGTGGGGTAGTGGTCAGTGTCAGTGGGGTAGTGGTCGGTGTCAGTATGGGGGGGCGGTTGTTGTGTCAGTTGTTTTATTTATTTTAAAAAAAAAATTAGTTTTTTTTTATTTATTTATTTTTTTACTATCAGCCCTGTTAGGGGCTTCGTGATATGTCACGGGTCTAAACAGAGACCCCTGACATCTCCCATTTGAGACAGAGAAAGGGACAGAGGACATTCATTCCCCAGTCCCTTCTCTGCATTGAAGATGAATGGAGGGACAGACAGCGTCTCCCCTCCATTCATAAACTGAGCAGAGAAACACACAGGTTACTCTGCTCAGTTATCACAGGACGCACAGCGCTCGGTAACGAACGCTCTGTGTCCTGTTTCCGCTCTCCATCCTGACAGACCCCCCCCGCCCCCCTCCCCTCGCAGCCTGCAGGAGAGGAGAGAGAAGCCTGAGATGGCTGCGGGGGACGATGGAGACACACGGATCGGGGGGGCGGTGGTTGAAGACACGGCATTGGGGGGGGGGGAGTGTGACACACGGAGCAGGATGAGTTGGGGTGGGTGTGTGGACACATGGAGAGGGACGACATCAGGGGTGAAAGCCGCGGGAGGGAGGAGGAAAAGCAGATGATGAAAAGCCATGCAGGGGGTCGGTGCTCACAGCTGTCCCGTCGCAGCAATCATCCCCGATTGTCACAGGACATCAATGTGAGCTGACAGGGGGGCCGTGAGCGCGCTCTGCTATTGCCCAGAACGCGCTCTCCTGTCTTGTGCACGCTCTGGCCAAGGGGAGTGTAGAGGTGGGCGGGAGTCTGCTGACATCATGACTCCGCCCATCGAGCACCGAACAGACCTGCCCACGATTCTGGACTTTTTGGGGTGTTTAAACAGCAAAATGGGGGACATTTGACAGGTAAGGATACATGCAGGAGGCATGTACATCCTTATAGAACAGCACCATGGCAGTAGTTTAGAATTGATGAAAGTGGGTTTACATCCACTTTAACAATCTTTTTGTTTTTCCTACATATAATAACCCACAAGGGCACCACATGAGATAAACATGGAAGGAGTTACAGGTGATAAACTCCTTGATGTCAAATGATTCCCCATCCCTGTTGCAGACTGTAGTTTTGCCCCTATTGCTAGTTTTAACTGTTCTACAGCATATACATTTCCTGCAACTAAAGAAACCTTTTAAATCAAATTGTTGCCGAGCAGGAGGATCCAAAATTTTCTTAACTATTTGGTCAACAAAGTTAGGGGCTTGTCTGTAAATGAACTTAGGGTGATTAGGAATAATGTTCCCCAGGTGTCTATCCCTGCATAATATATAAACAAAAAAGGTTACCGCGCTAAAACAAAAAAACACAAGTGAGCTGCAACTAAAAAAGTGGTATACACACAAAATACTGGAAAAAATAAATATAGTTGCGCTAAATAATTGATAATATTGTGATAATATTAATAACAAGTGAAAATGATAAACAAAGTCCCAAGTGTAAATTGAAACAAATAAAAGTCCAAAAGTGATTCCAAAATTCTTGGTTAACTTGAAATCAACCAGTGAGACCAGAAATGGAAGAAACCACCACCAGCAGGAAGCACCGTAATTAATGGAGGCTAAGGCTCCATTCACATCTAGGCGTTTTGTCGCCTGAAGCCCGACGCTGAAGCAGCCTGACATACGCTGGAGGGGGGAATATACATTGTCGGCTATGGAGATGGTTCACATCTCTACGCCGAACGCCGATACGCCTGAAGCGTGAAGCCTGAAACAAGTCCCGGACCCTTTTTTTCAGGCGTATCGGGCGTTCGGCCATAGCCGACAGTGTAAAATTCTGCCCTCCAGCAAAAAAGCAATAGGCGTTTTGTCGCCGCAAATCGCGGGGACAAAACGCCTATTGCATGTCGCCCGAATACACCGCTGCTGCCGACGCCTAGATGTGAATGCAGCCTTAACAGAAGGCAAGCATGTGGAGCTTGCGGATGAAACCCCAGCCAGGGCCTTTAAACTGGAACTAACACCAAACTCAATGAACAAAATCCTCCCGATTTCCTATGATGTCAGTGAGCCCCCAGAAGAAATGATAAACTAACATAGTGATGTACCGTAAACGAACAATTTATTAAAAGAAATACACTTACAGGAATGTCTCTCTTTAAAAGCATATAGTATAAGCCGGCCGGCTCTCACGAACGCCTGTCCTCATGGATCGTAACGCCTCACGTCAGCACGTCTACCTTGCCCGACGTACGTTTCGTCATACAATGAGGTCGTCTGGGGAACGGGCGACGAGCTGACACATCGCATATTATATCAACGCTACGGGACCAAGCCTCGTTCTGAGTCAAAGTCTTCTAGCGATGTATCACTGTATCACCTATTTGGGCTGATCACCAGGAGCCAAGCCTCATTATGGGTCAAGGTCTCCATATAAACAACTACGGTGGCCGTTAATGTTCCATCTAATCACATACACATTAATACAAAGATAAAATAGCCACGATCTGAGTCAAGTGTCCAGAAAAAATGACGATCATTAAAGGTAAAAATCGATGTGAAGGGAACCCAAATAAATCGATAATTCCAATCCTCAAATACAAAGCTCCAATATACATTAATAAATTATCAGGTAAATTGGAAAAATTAGAAATAAAAAATTGTCTCCGCCAAAATTTAAATGTGGAGCAAAATTGTAAAATATATGAAAAAATATATATACAAAAAATAATATAAAAAATTATTCTTTAATTTTAATCTGGAGATTAGGATTAAAATCTAACTGTGATGGACAAATGGCATGTCCATACAGTTATAAGAGAGCAAAAATTCTTATGTGCTGAGACAAAGTTTTATTAATTAACAAAAGAACAGGAGGATATTAAATCTTTAACCTGTACTCACAATAAGTGTGTATCTTAATTGTGGCCAGGAAGAAAAGTGGGAGGGGCAATGATAACAGCCACAATGAGATGGCTCAAAAAGGAAATATATAAAAGGAATAATGTAAGAAATGGATATATCACTTAAATCAGCCATATCTACATCATAAAAGACATTGTTCCAAACTTTCCATGTAGAAGCCTGTAAACAATATATGACCATTGTATGGTTAAAAAATATAGTCAAGAAGGTTATAAATTTGTTATTATTGAGAAAGGACCTCAAAACATGCGTGTACTCCCACCCCATAAGGCTACCGTCATAAACTGAGGTCTAACCTTGACTCAAATCGGGTTCACAAGTGAAAAATAAAATTCACAAATGAAAAGTAGAAAATAAAACAGTAAGTTTATGAATTATTTATGAAAGCGTTTACATCGACTTCAATGTTTAGCCCATGAGGGGTGTAACATTTAACTCTATGTATTCAGGCCATCTCAAGTTTGGAGATGCTTCTCACCAAAGAGCTACCTCTCCAATGTGGCGTATATTTATCAATGCCCAAAAAATAGTTTTAGAGAGTTTTTTATTGTGGGCCAAAAGATAATGCTTTGAAACCGAATGATTAGAGAATCCCACTAGAATGTTAGTAATACGTTAATTTAGTCTTACGGAAAGGGGTCTCTTCGTTCTGCCAATATATTGAAGCCCACAAGGACATTGAAGTAAATAAACGACCCCTTCAGTAGAGCAAGTAATGAAAGGTTTAATCTTAAATTCTTGTAATGTAGACGTAGAAATAAAATTGTGTGTTCGTCTGTGTGTACATCCATTGAGAGAACAGACTAGGCAATTCCTACACTGGTAAAAACCAGTGAAGGCATTAAGGAACTTCATCCTGGTGGGGGGCGGTTCAAGAACATTAGGGGCCAGGGGAGCTGTGGTGGCTCAACGTGATTGGCACTGCGTTGACAAGCCATTCACCTCTGCAGCCAAGGGTTCGGATCCCGGTCTCGGCTACATGTGAATTGAGTTTGGTGGTCTCAGCCCGGCTCCCGGTGGGTGTGCTATGCAAGGTATGCCTGTGCTTAGTACGCCCACCCCCCCCACCCCCAAAAACCACCACACTTGCACGCACACAAAATTGGTTTAAAAACACACGCACTTTGGCCATGCGGTCTCTTAAAATAAAGAGAGGCGAAGGACCTACGGGGCTGGCTGGGTGGGCTAGGCCCCCTCACTCCCTCATAGGGGGAGTCCCTCTGCCCCATTGGGGTCCCGTTGGGCCCCAGTTGGGCTCCCAAGAGGAGCAGGTAGGGCGGGGTGAGTGGGAGGCCCCCCTTCACACCCGCCATTGCCACCAGGGGCATGGAGAAGGATGGCGAATGCCTCCGGGGGGAGGGTCTGCCTACTCCCAACTCCTGGAGTCCGGCTCCTCTCTCTCGAGTTCACGCACAAAAATACACTTTAAAAAAAAAAAAAAAAAGAACATTAGGGGCCAATCTATGTCTCAATGCCGAAGCACCTCTGAAAATCACCTGAGGTGTAGCAGGTAGAGTAGAACCAAGTACAGGGTCGTTTTTAAGGATGTGCCAATGTTTTTTAATAAGATTCTTAATATTAAAATGTTGGGCCGAGTAAGCTGTCAAAAACTGGACCACAGGCAATTCCCTATCTTGTGGGGGCATGCCCATAAGAATGTCAGCTATATTTTTCATTTTAACTTCCTCTAGTGTAACCATAAGAGAGTTTTCTTTGTATCCCTTCTCTAAAAATCTTTGAGTTAAGATGGTTGCTTGATCCAGAAAATCGTTCTTATTGTACAATTACGTTTAATTCGCAAGTACTGGCTTTTAGGCACAGACTTCAACCAGGATATATGGTGGCAACTATCTACCGGTATATATGAATTGCGGTCTGTACTCTTAAAATGAGTCAAAGTAGTGCATTCATTTTGGCAAACGGAAATGTTTAAATCCAAAAAATTAATACTGGACTGGCTCGCCTCGAAATCCAGATGTATGCCTCTCGAGTTGTTATTCAAAAATCGCATAAAGAACTGTAGATCTTCCAACGATCCGTCCCAAAGGAGGAGGATGTCGTCAATGTACCTCACCCACAACTTAAGTTGGGGTTTTTGGCTAACATAGACGACATCCTCCTCCCACAAGGCCATAAAGAGGTTGGCCAGACTGGGGGCGTAATAGTTCCTAAAAGCAGCAAAATGAAGTAGCTCTAAAATAAAACAGATCTGTCCGTCCAGTAAACCTGAATCTCGTCTCAGGTAGTATTCCACCGCAAACAATCCCAGGTCGTGTGGAATTATAGTATAAAGCGATGTTACATCAGCTGTGACAAGCCATATATTTTCAATAGGTTTAAGATCTGATAGAATATTTAATACATGGTGAGAATCCTTAAGATGGGATGGCATGGTAGAAACCAGGGGTTGTAAAAAATAATCTATATACCTGCCTTGTTTATCATTTTCACTTGTTAATATTATCACAATATTATCAATTATTTAGCGCAACTATATTTCTTTTTTCCTGCATAATATACGCCAGTGTCTTTTATAGATATCCTCTATATCTTTGTACCGACAATGGAAATTGGATATAAATCCCATTTGATGTTGATTAGTAGGGCCCTGGACTTCTTCTGAAGGCATAATTCTCTTGGGATTTTTTCTACCTCCTGAATGATATTATTCAGAGATTCCTCAGTGTACCCCTTCTGCACAAACTTGTCCCTTAGCAGCTCAGCTTGTTGGTGATAATCCGAAATGTTGTGGGCTCACGTCTATCACGATACACATACTGGACTATTCTGTTCATTCACTGTCTATGGCACTTTTGCACTGGTCTTTTTTCAGTCACTAGGACTAGAGACAATTTCACCCTTTAGACTTTTCCCCTTTGGGTCATCAATATTGGGGATTACGTCACTATTGCTCCTATTATTTTATTATATTTATTTCTTATTGTTGTTAGTCATCACATTGACATTCCATTATTACCAAATATATTTACAGGAACCCTATGGATTGCTACCGCACACTGTTCACAATTATAATTACTGACTGGAAATTCCATTCCTACCTATTGTCCTTGTTGTATGGTTATTGCCGGGCTGCTGTCGCATTGCCATTACCTCAGTTCCCACTGGGAATCCTACATTCCACAACGCCCCTAGACGCCAATATCGCCAGCTACCATTTAGTATTCCTATCTACTCAGAGGTAAGAGTGTTGGGACTTTACCTTATGCCCCTTCCTTTTTCTGTTATAAGCACTGGATTACCATTTAGTGAAATTTTGTACTATACCCTACTATATTTACAGATCTACCCAGGCTTTACTTGCTCCTGATGAGTGGAAGTTATCCACGAAACGCGTTGAGCTCTTCATTGATGATATTTTACAGCAATTTTATTACACCATGCTACCTCTATCTCGGAAAATTATGAATCATTTATTCTTACTCGGCTAACTATGACCACAGTTGTCACAAGCGTTGATAACTGGGTCTACACACATTTTTTATAATGTTTACATATTCATTTGGATACTGTGATGCATACTATGTTACATTATAGGTATTATTAGGTTATATCATGTAATTCTTGATTTACCAATCATGCCTATTATTTTATGTATATCATGTACTGTGATGTATGTTCACTTTTTGGTATGTTCTATTGTATCCAATAAATGTTCTTGTACTCCATTAACTGATTCATTTTAATCCGGTGTTGTGTTTCAAGTAAAAATCCCACAATTCCTACTCCCCTTCTTTTCCGTTAAACCCCCCCCCCCCCTCCCCCCTTTTCTGTTCCCCTTATGTATGCCTTCTTTACAAGCATTGGGGACATAGACTACAGTACATATTACTAGCCGTAGTCATTTACTAACCCTATGCTATGCTGTTATTACATTCTGTCCTTCCCCATTCCCCCTTTTTCCCTTCCCCCTCCCAAACTATATACAACCACTAGGGATTGAGACAGTGGTCTAATTTTAGCCACTGCCCCTTCAAAAGTCCCAACATATATTCTTTCTTTCAAATGGTCCGTAAGTTGGATTCCTAAATAGTTAATAGAGGATTTGGCCCAACGAAATGGGAAAGCTTTCTGTAAGTTGAAGGCCAACGGTTCGGGTATAGTAATGGGCAGCACCTCAGATTTGGTGTAATTGATCTTAAAGTTTGAGACTTGTCCAAAAATGTTAAGTTCTCTCATAAGGTTTGGCAGCGAGACAAGGGGGTTGAAGTCAGGTGAAAAAGCACATTGTCAGCATAAGCTGAGAGTTTGTGTTCTGTAGACCCCACTGTCACTCCTCTGATATCATTGCTTGCCCATACCGTTCTAAGAAGAGGCTCCAGAACTAGGGCGAACAGGAGGGGAGAGAGGGGGGACCCCTGCCTTGTGCCATTCCGTATGGGAAAACCAGAGGACAAATGGCCATTAACCTTAACCTTCGCACTGGGGGACGCGTAGAGGGCCATGATCCATTGGAGCATACGAGGACCCAACCCCAGGGTTTCTAAAACCGCCCTGAGGTACGACCAGTCTATTCTGTCAAAGGCCTTTTTGGCGTCCGTGGACAGAATGAGGTAAGGAGTGAAGTCACAATGGGAGCGGGCCCACTGAATTTGCTGCATGGCCCAGATGGAATTATCTCTGGCCTCTCTACCCAATATAAATCCCGTCTGATCAGGGTGAATGATAGATGGTATAATATGTTTCAGTCGGTTCGCCATTATTTTTGCAAACATTTTTACATCGACATTAAGTAACGATTTTGGTTGATAGCTTTGCGGGAGGCTGGGGTCAGAGACGGGAGCCCGGCCGATGCGAGGTAGTCGCCTATCGCGAGCAGTTTAGCCACCCGTTCCACGTGGGGAATATCCTTTTCCAAGTGGTATAAATCTGCATAGTAATTTCGGAATACAGAAGCAATTCCAAGAGTGCAGGATCGCCGTACCACTGGGGGACCTAAGGCAGTGCACATGAGAAGTTATTTGACGCTTTCGTAGTGTTCGTAAAATGTATGGGAGAGATAGCGTAGTTGCCTGCGGGCGCGACGGTCAAGTAGGCGTGAAAGCAGCTCCCTTAGTTCAGTCAGTCGGTTGCGGGCCTCAGCATCCCCTTGGCGTTTATGTCTAAGTTCTTCTTGTTGTAGAGACGACACTACTCTCTGGAAGTCTATCTGTCTTTCCTTCTCGAGTCTAGCTGGTATGCCAGGCCTTCTTTGAAGTAGGCAACCAGAGAAAAAGAAACAGATGCAAGGGAGGTATTCAATATAATCAGAGAATCTGTAAAGGAGTCAATACTGCAAGTATCCACCACAGAACCGAATAGACCAGCTCAAATCGCTTCATCGACTGTTTCTTGTATCCCTCAAATGTCAGACGATTCATTGGAAAAAAAAAAAAAAGAGTTGCAGGCATCCACTGGGTTTGACTTTACTTTAATAGACTCATTCGCAAAGTCAGTAAAAGTAGCGATTGGTTTGGAAAAATCAAAGGCAGCCCCTAGCAAGCTCAGAAAATACTTTCCGAATTTAAAGAAGCATCCAGAGACCTTCCCATTTATTGACGAGCTAGAAGATTTAACAAAAGATGAATGGCTAAAACCTGACAAAGTCTAGCATTAACAATAGGCTATCAAAATTATACCCATTAAGGGAACCAAATGTAAACCCACTGTTCTCGGCACCCGTAGTGGACGCATCTCTAATGCGTCTGGCTAGGCATGTAACCTTGCCAAATCGAGGATGCAGTAACCTTTAGAGACGTATTAAATCGAAAAATTTACCTTGACCTAAAAAAAAAAAAACTATTCAGCAGCAGGAGGTGCCTGCAGACCAGCAATCACCCTAGTGGCAGTTGGTAGAGCAATTACTAGCTGGACCTCCAACGTTGAGGAAATTGCTTTTGGAATCAGCCGACCAAGAGAAAATTGTGTCCCCACTCTAAGAGCTCAGGGAGACTTTGTGGAAGAAGCATCAGTGGATATAATAAGATCATCAACAAGAGCCATGTTGAAGAAGAGCGGTGTGGTTAAAATCCTGGGTCTCAGATGTGGCTTTCAAGACTAATCGGTGCAAAGTACCCTATGACGGGACCAACTTGTTCGGTTCCAAGCTTGGCCATTAAAGGTCACAGGTGTTAAGACGGGCCTACATTCCTTCCGACAGAAGGCCAAAACAGCAAAAAGTTCCACCAGTCAGATGTAATCTTCCCGAGATATAGGGAAGCAAGATTATATAGGCCGGGAAAGATATTCAAGCGAAATTGGCAAAATTCCCAATTGTCTTTTTTGAGGATGCAAAAACCAAAACCCCCTATGGCAGGGAAATAACAAAAGTCATTTTGAAGGCAAGGGAGCTAGACTCGGGCTATTCATGCAGGTCTGGGCGAATTATACAAAAGGATCCTTGGACAATATTCCCCGTCCACGTGGGTCACAAGTGGAGATTCAAGTCCAGAATTCCCAAAGATCACTTTCAAACTACCAAACTTCCATCATCTCTTCAAAACAAACGCTCTTAACCAAGTATGTCCTAGAGTTGCTACAAAAATGGGTGATTGTGGAAGTTCCACTAGATCAGAGAGCCACAGGGTTTTACTTACCACTTTTCCTTGTAAAAAAGAAGATAGAAGATCTACGATCAGTAGTAGATCTAAAGTGAAAAATATATAAATCTCGCGCCTGAATAATAATGAATAAAAATGTGAAAGAAAGCTACTAACCCAGATAGCCTTTTCCTGAAGATGTGCAATACAAAACAGCTGTCGAGGTGTCACTAGGTCACGCACCATACGTAACCTCCGGTCCTGCTGGCTCAGTGCTATCACAGGTGGAACGCACGCCAGGATACCTCTACTCAGGGCTTCATTGCCACTTACGAGATCGCCATCCAGCCTCATTGTCGGGTCACTTGGCACCCTATAATGTAAGAAGCCAATTGCCTTTTATTTGTACATTGTTTTTAACATATTAAATGGAATTTCACTATTTGTCGTTTACCTTCCTTTTCATATCCTGATCTGATCTTTTAGTGAGGCAGGGGTTCGAGTCCATCCGCACCATCCATTTTCATCTATGTCAGCAACATATTGTACTACAAGCGCAATTGACCTTTTTTAAATAAAAGGGTCATTGCTCTCTGGTAAGCTGCCATCTTACTTTGAGCACATTTGGGTGATAATTGTTCTTTGGTGAAGGTGAACATAGCAAGATACCTTTCTTGGATTTGGATTCCAACAAGATGTTTTTAGGATTACACCACTGCGAGTGTCATTGTTCACCATTTGCGATTTATCAAGAGGATCGATATCAAAACTGTCAATAGTTTTTTTGCTCTGAACATTTCATGTAAAACATTTTTAAGTGATCACATTCACTGATTTATTCACCGTTAATAAGACTTGTTTTCAGGTCTGGTTTCAGCATTGGAACATTGGGGACTATCACATTTGTGACCAATTTCATTGGTTTATGTTCATAAACTGTTGGTGATTCTTTTGTGCAATGGTTTCACTCTGTGTATTTTTAGATTCCAATTCACTGTATTAGTGCAGCACCACACTATATATATTTCAAGCCTATCAACATTTTTGTGTTGTAGGCAGGCTGGTGTTTGTTTATTTTATATATACGTTTTTTAACTATTATGTTATCATTTAATTAGTACACTATGTAACCAGCGCTCCCACTAATATATATTATTTATATATATATATATACACATTTTTTTTCAGTAGATCTAAAGAGCCTCAACAGGTAGATCCTAGTGGAATCCTTCAAAATGGAGAGCCTCCAATCGATATTACTAGCAGTAAACACAAAAGATTGGATGCTATCAATCGATTTATCGATACACCAGGCCTTTCAAAAATACCTACGTTTTTAGGTAAAGCAGCAACACTTTCAATTCCAGAGCCTGCCATTTGGAATATCGGCTGCTCTCAGAATGTTCACGAAAGTTCTATTGCCAATAATGGCATATCTGAGAGAGAAGGGATTAAGAACTCATTTCCACTGGCGTTTTTACAGCCACTTTTCTGGGCGTTTTTTTGCAGCT
This sequence comes from Rana kukunoris, assembly GCA_029574335.1. Taxonomy (NCBI): domain Eukaryota; kingdom Metazoa; phylum Chordata; class Amphibia; order Anura; family Ranidae; genus Rana; species Rana kukunoris. The sequence continues at coordinate 299,050,988 of CM056050.1, forward strand.
TAAAAACGCCTGTCAATGTTAGTCTATGGCCTCATGCCCACCATGACGTTTTTGAGCTGTAGATGGCTGAGACGTTTTTAAGCTGCAAAAAAAACGCAGGACCAGTGCGTTCTGAAGCTCCAGCAATAGAGCTGTAAAAACGCCAGACATTAAAAAACGCTCAAAAACGCTCAAAAACATGCAAAAACGCTGCCTTTTTTTTTTTTTTCTAAAATAAACGTGGACAGGCTTTTTTTAACCACTTAAGACCCAGAAACATATGCTGCTAAATGACCCAAGGTGTTTTTACAATTCGGCGCTGCGTCGCTTTAACAGACAATTTCGCGGTCGTGCGACGTGGCTCCCTAACAAAATTTGCGTCATTTTCTTCCCACAAATAGCTTTCTTTTGGTGGTATTTGATCGCCTCTGCGATTTTTATTTTTTGCGCTATAAACTATAATAGAGCGACAATTTAAAAAAAAAATCACAATTTTTTAATTTTTGTTATAAAAAAAATCAAATAAACTAAATTTTAGTAAAACATTTAGGCCAAAATTAATTCAGCCACATGTCTTTAGTAAAAAAATAAATTAAAAAAAATCGCAATAAAAAAAAAAAAATAGCTACCTAGCGGGAACAGTGACACTAAGGCCTCGTACACACGATCAAATCTGTCTGCTGGAAACGGTCTGCTAGACCGTCCCAGCAGACAGATTCGATCGTGTGTACGGGCGAGCCAACGGATTTGGCCACCCGACAGATTTCAAAGCAGACATGTCGTCTCGCACCGGCGCCGAATGGATTCGGCGCATGCGCGGAAGTGTTTTACTTCCTGGTGCGGTGACGTGGTGGCGTCAACGTCACCGACACGTCAGCGCGCCGTCTGCTGGCGGGGATTTTGGTTTGCTCGTGTGTACACGCGACCAAACCAAAATCCCAAGAGACAGATTTGTTCAAATCGGTCGGTCCGACCGATTTGAACAAATGAATTGCCTTGTGTGTACGAGGCCTAATACAGCGATCAGAAAAATGATCGCTTAGTGACGCTGGCAATAGGGAGTGAAAGGGTTAACTAGGGCAGTGATCAGGGAGTTAAAACTTTATTAGGGGGGTACGGGGGCTATCCTGAACCTAACACTAACTAACTTTCACACTGCCTGTCAACACAGGAGGAGGAAGTGACACGAAGGGGGAGCGGTCCCATTGGCTGGGAGCGATCGCGGGGGGGCGAAAAAAACGGGACATCCGCCCGCTCGTCGGCGATCGCTCCCAGAGCCAGGGGGACCGCCGCACGCCGCGAAGAGGGTCCCAACCCCCGAACCGCACAAAGGCAAGGACGTAAATATACGCCCTTGTGCCTGTACGAGCCATGTTGTGGACGTACATAGGCGTGCGGCGGTCATTAAGTGGTTAAGCTATAAAAAACGCTCAGAAAAGTGGCTGTAAAAACGCCAGTGAAAATTAAGCCTAAGAGTCCACCATTATCTCAATGAAATCCTCCTCCCCCTAGCCGACAGTCAGCAGTCTCTCCTTCACCGTTGGGAAATAATATACACATTACAATAATTTTGGTGGAAAATAAATTGGAAGAAAATTACCTTCTTGGGAGCGGAACCTAACACTAACTTTAACCCGGTAGAAATCCTTCAGGAGAAAATATTTCTGTTAGTTCAAAACATAAAGAGACTGATGGCAGAAGTTTATCTACCCGCCAGGGCATGCCTGAGCATTTTGTGATCAATGTCATTGACTTTCCCAATGGAATATGAGGACATTCCAGAATTAGTTTTTGACTAAATGGAATGACACATCAATGCATCAACAGATCCTTGTCAAAAAACGGTGAAACAATCTGTATGGTGGTGGACCCAGGTCTGCAACCTCAAATGTCATCGGCCTATTGTTCCCCCCCAACCAGAAATAATCACATCAGATACCAGTCTGCAAGGATTCAGAGCCCACAATTGGGATCATGAGGCACAAGGGCATTGGCATTTCAGACCACAGGGCATAGTCTCTCACATCCTGGAGCTCAGAGTAGCCTTTCAAGCCCGCCTAGCTTTCAGCCCATTCCTCAGAGGGAAAAGTGTCCTACTACGCATGGACCACAAGGTAGCGGTAGATTACATACAAAGACAGGGTGGTACCAAGAGCAGCACACTCATGCAGGAAGTATGCCCTATCCTTGACTGGGCTCACATACATTTGGCAGACCTGAAAGCAGTATACGTTCCAGCAGCAGCCGAGGAGGCTGTGGTTCACAACCATTCTACAGCTGAGTACTGAGGACCTGTTACCTCTACCAGTAACACCGGATTTCTCTCACACAGCCAGTTTCTGCACCCAGCACCGGAAATACGACACCTGATGGCATGGAAAGTGAAAGGGAGAGGCTAATAAATCAAGGATGTTCACTTAGGGTGGTAGTTACCTGTAAGGAAAGATGTCTGCATAGTGCAGACATACACATGTGCGCAGGTGTCGACAGGGAATGAACAGAACAGTTACGGGCACATATGCAAACGTAAATGCACGAGCGCCTGTCAACAGCTGCTTGGTCTACAGAATTTGTGTATATCCCGATTCCTATGATTGACTTTCACCAGCCAAGCATGGCTTCCTGCCCGTGGTTTCTCACTAGCCAGGGAGATCCACATCCATTGGATATCAAAACTATTATTACTGCATACTTGGAAGCTACAAGCCTATTCAGAAAGGCAGAAATTTCTGGTTATACATCACAGCACTAAAAGAGGCCAGGCAGCTTCTTCACGTACAATAGCCTCATTTTTTTTTTTTTTAAAGCCTATGGCGTGTGAAACACACCCAAAAAACTCCACCCGGTGCAGAAAAAATGTGCACACACAGAGAGTGTTCACAAAAACGTTCAGACGGGTGCAACTTCAAGTGGTCCTCCTGTGAAAAAGGACCCAAACCCTGATCCCCCGGGGCGTTAGGCTCCAGACAGGGACTAAGGTACAGTGGTCTGAGCTTCCGAAGCCGACACGGACCCAACTTCCTTGGAGGGTCTGCCGAAACAGTACTAGGTGGGGCTCCCCCGAAGGGAGACCCCATGAGAGCAGGTGAACTAAGCCAGAAGGCCATGTCCACCTACTCCCAAGACGTTCAGGGCTGGCCCAAGGACCGGCACCCTACTAACCACACAGTGAACAAATAATGTGCACCAAAAAAAAAAAAGACAAAAATGTGACAAACATAGGCTAATGAATTAAATAATGTGGGGGGGCGTGTCCGGAAGTGCTCCGGGAAAGACGTGTTCGTGCAGAGCTCCATCTTGGGGCCTACGAGACCTCCGGTGTCTGCCGCATTTGGATGCTATTGTCTGCGGGGTGGGCGGCTGTCTCATCTCGTCCACCACCCGCAGCACCTCCGGAGGAAACTGTCGAGGTGTGCCACGGCCGGGACTTGCTGGAGACCTCCTGACGTCCGGCGGCGCCTTTAGGACAGACCGCGGCTCCGGCCTAGTCCCGGAAGACGGCGCCCAGCTTGCTGCACCTGGGATCTCTGGCGTCCTATTCATCCTCCCACCCTGCTGACTAACCTTCTCCTCGCAAGTGGCTGGAGATCTCTGTGACCGGCACTGCTCTCCACAACACCCGCAGCAGCGTCCCCAGGGCTCCTGCTTCCAAACAGTGAGTAATTGCCATCTTGCCTCACTCAGCTAGTTCCCCACAGACTCTGCCCCTCTCTCCTTCTCCACCTTGCACCCCCCCAAATTAACAGAGCTCCCTGGCTATTCTACACCCCCCCCCCGTCTTTCAGCATAGAAGCAGGTAGCGGGACATGATTTCTCACATGGAGCAGTGAGATGGACTCTATCCTGACCCCCTGAACACCCAGCTCCATGGACCATATCATTATTGGAAACCAGCCCAAACCCCGGCACATGGGGAAAGACAAGCAGTGGACACATAAGGGATCCAGTGGGGATCGTAGGGGAGGTGATCTGGAAGACTACTTTGCCCGATCCCGAGCCGCATCACAGCGCTGTTCTGAAGCTAAGATGGTGCAGGCACCTCCGTCTCCAGCCCGCTCTGAATCGTCCCTACACTCTCAGGTGAGCACGCACAATCATCTCCCCCTCCCTGGGGACTCTGACTCTGTGCTCACCAGAAGCCGTTCTAATGCCTCTCTGGCCTCAAGAGAGGGTTGGGATCTGGAGGCACAGATACTCTCCCTACACAGCTATATCAGATCTCTGCCCACCAAGGCTGACTTTGAACACTGTGTCCACAGGATTAAAAAGGCCTACAAAAAATAAATCTCTGACTTCAAGAAGGATGTGAGCGTTCGTTTTAAGGGCCTGGATGCCACCACAGAAGGTCTTAGTCGTACGGTACAGACACATGACAAAATCCTGAACACCCATACCGTCATGCTGCAGCAGTTGGCGTACCAACAGGACGATATCGAAAAACGTAACCGCCGCAACAATATTCGCATTCGCGGAATTCCCGAAACAGTAGACGCCAAAGCCCTACCAAAAGCTGTGACCATCATTTTTAACCAATTGCTGCACCGCCCTAAGGATGACCCAATTGAGCTGGACCGGGTCCACAGAACCTCCAGCCCGCGGATCCAGGACCCCTCCTTCGTCTGTGACACCCTGTGCCGGGTCCACTTTTATAAGGTCAAGGAAGCCATCATGAGAGCTGCCAGCTCGCAGGACACTATACTGTTTAATGATACCCCAGTGATGCTTCTTCCGGACCTGTCACGTCAAACGTTGACGATGAGAAAAGCATTGAAGCCGCTTACCCAACTGTTGATATCCAAGCAGATAAAATACCAATGGAGATTCCCGTTCCATCTGCGAGTGTACCACGAGGGCAAGACAGCCATCTTCCGCACGCTCGTAGACCACCCTACCTGTGATCCTGCCGTGCCCCCCCCCCCCCCCTTTGAGTTTTTTTTTTGTTGTTTTTACGGTGTCAATATGGATGCCGTCTGGACTATGGCTACGAGCCATGCTGTAGGTTTTTTTTTTTCTTTTTATGTGCAGTCTTTTGGAGCCACCTAGTGGCCTTTATTGTTGCTCTTTTTTTTTTTTTATCATTACTCGCCTGGCTATCATGGTCTCCCTCCCCGCCACCTCTCCCTGACTGTCTCCTGCTACCTCTACTTGATGACAAGGGTGGTGCGGATGGGTTCCATGCTCAATCCATGTCTTTTTATTTCCTTTGTGCCTTTTTTGTTTTTTATTGCCACCCGTTCTTACTCTTCCCTCTGTCTATTCCCACCTCTCACCCCCTCTACCCTTTTCCCTCTCTCACTGTTTCTTCTTTCTCTAGGTTTTATCTGGTGCTGTTTCTATTTCCGAGAGTTGCTGATGTATGGTATTGCTTATGCCCGTGCTTCTGCCCTTCATCCCCACCGCTCACTCCTACAAATCTTTGCGCATCAAGGCTCTCCTACATTCCTTCCACCTGGTGGATGTTTGGCGTGTCCAACATCCCACAGACAGGGATTACAGTCATTACTCTGCAGCACACAACTCGTACAGCAGACTGGACCACTTCCTGATATCCCAGTCACTGTTAGATACCCCCATACAAGCTTTCTTAGGTCAATTGCTCTGGTCGGACCATGCCCCGGTCTACTTGACTCTTACATGCCCCCCCACATCATGTAGAGTTGCACACTGGAGGCTTAATGACAATTTATTGCGTGACCCCATATGTGTGGCTGAATTTCTGACGCTATCCGTCACTTCGTTTCTGATCATTCCTCGGACACTACCCCCCCTCTTATCCAGTGGGAAGCCTTGAAATGTGTGGTCAGAGGCGTGCTCATCCAACATGGCTCCCGCCTCAAGAAGATGCGGTCGGGTGACATTCGCCGTCTCCTCTCCACCATAGCGGAGCTCGAACCTCTACACAAACGTAATTTAGACCCTGACATTTTTGTCCGCTTGTCGAATGCTCGTAGGGATCTCCTTCAACTTCTTGACTCCCATTCCTTGATAGCGCAGGATAGGGCGCGCAACTTCCATTACTCACTAGCCAATAAATGCGGTAAACACTTAGCACGGGTCTTACACCCAAGAATGCCACGCTGCTCCATTTCCTTTATCTCGCACCCTGATCAAACTAGATCATACAACACAGACGGTATATCCTCGGCCTTCCTGGGACCCGACCAGGTGTTCTACATCTTCGGGAGATGACATGCGGGATTATATTGCTGAGACGGCATTACCCCCCCATTAATGTGTCGGCTGTGGCTGCTCTAGATAAACCTCTCGATACGTTCGAGTTTCTCTGCGCCATCAAAAGCTTGCAGGTGGGCAAATGCCCTGGCCCGGATGGATACACCCCTTGTTTTTACAAGACCTTTGCCCCACTTCTATCCCCGTTGATGGCTAAGGCCTTTAAAGGTGTGGTTCACCCAAAAACCTTTTTAAAAAAAAGGTTTTTGGGTGAACCACCCTTTAATACCACGGATGACTCCCTCACACCGCCCAAGGCCCTGTTATCTGCTAATATCTCTGTATTACCCAAGCCAGGCAAGGACCCCCTCCCAATGCAGCAGCTATAGGCCCATATCCCTGCTCAACGTGGATCTAAATCTGTTTGCAAAGGTTTTGGCCAACCATTTGTCTCCTCTACTCTTCCGGGCGTAATCCACAATGACCAGGTGGGATTTGAGCCCGGGCCGCGAGGCGAGAGACAATACTACCAAAACGATCCATTTAATCTCTTACATCCAACGTAGAGGGCTAAGGGCTTGTCTCCTCACTTTCGACGCCGAAAAGGCATTTGATCGGGTCAACTGGGGATTTCTTCGAGTCTCATTGGAACAATTGGGCCTGGGAGCTCCCTTTATTTCCAAAGTGATGTGCCTTTACTCACAGCCTTCAGCCTCGGTCTTAGTGAACGGTTCTGGTTCTGCTTCTGCGTCCTTTGACATTTCCAATGGTACTCGGCAGGGCTGCCCCCTGTCCCCACTCTTATTTTTCATTGTAATAGAACACTTAGCTTGCGCCATTAGAAAAAACGCCTTCATACGCGGTATCCAAACCACTTCCTCCCATTACAAACTATCCCTCCATGCCGACGACCTTTTGGTATACAGGACCCCCATACCTCCCTGCCATCCCTTTTTCCGGAATTCCGTCACTTTGGCACATTTAGCAACTTCAAACTTAATCTGTCCAAGACTGAGGCTCTCAACGTCTCCCTCCCCGCCACTACGATGACCATGCTCAAAGCCAATTTCTCTTTTAAATGGCAGAATCATACTCATACTCAATCTCATACCTTGGTGTCATTATTCCTTCTAATCTCTCCAATCTCTTTTCTTCAAACCATGTTCCTCTGCACTCACGGTTACGAAAGGACTTGGAGGTTTGGGGGGGGGGGGTCTTCTCTACCGTGGTTCGGACGGATCAACACCCTGAAGATGGACACTCTACCCAAGCTCCTGTACCTCCTTCAAACGGTCCCCATCATGATCCCTAAATCCTTCTTCAACTCCCTACGCTCTCTTGCCATCAGATTCCTATGGAGACGGGGGCTATCCATGGTGAAGTACAATGTGCTCACCCACCCAAAACTGCGGGATGGAGCTGGCATCCCCGATTTCGAGACCTACTACAAGGCCACATACGTTGCGCGTGTCTTGGAATGGTTCCCACGTCCCTTTTTAAAGGCCTCCGTTGCCGTGGAGCAGGACTTGGCTCATGTGGACCTCCGAGCACTTTTATGGGGATATAGGACTGAGCTAGCACGCATGCCCCCTCCCTCCCCACTTACGTTGGCCTCTCTCAGATTGTGGTACAACAGGGGGTTATGTTCCCTCTTATCCTCCGACCCCTCACCGCTATCCCCCTATTTGACAATCCCTCCTTTCCCCAAGGCTTTGGTGTGCCATCGTTAGGCCCCTTCAAAAGGACTGAATTGCCTCAGGCACGCTCTATTGTGCATCCTACGCTGGGGTCGCCAGTGACACGGGCAGGTTCTCATGACTGGCTCACTACTCTACACCTGTCCACACTCACAAAGCACCTACATTCCTCCTCCCATGTACATCGCCCTCCTACAGAGTTTGAACGACTGTGTTCCCTCTCGGAGATGCCCAGGCACCTACTCTCGGCCATATATAGCCTCTTACAAAGACTCACACACACTGAGCTACCCTCTTACACTGGGATGTGGTCTGCAGATTTGGGTGAGGACATCCAGCAAACGGACTGCAGAGTTTGTTTTACTTTACTCACAAGTCCACGATCTCCTGCTACTCACAGGAAAAGAACTACAAGATTCTATCAAGATGGTACAGGGTCCCCTCTGTGTTGCACAAAATAATCCCGTCCACCCTGGCATCCTGTTGGCGATGCTCCGCTGCTGTGGGGACTTATCTACATGTCTGGACTCAGGTATTTGAATGTTACAACAACATTTACGGTGAATCACTGGTTCCCTCCCCTAGGATTGCTCTTCTTTCTATACTACCAGGTTCTGTTAAAATCGCAGAAGCGGAGTCTCCTCCGTTTCTTCATGTCCTCAGCAAGACAACTCATACCTTCTTATTGGAAATCAACCGCAACTCCCCCATTGTCACATTGGGTCTCTATTATAAAAGACACCATGAGAATGGAGGAGATGCTGGCTCTTGATAACAACACTTTTGATAATTATACATTGCTGTGGCTCGTTTGGCTCCACTTCTCTTCCTCCGATACCCTGGCGAACATGCTGTCCACCCAACTATGATCACCCCTGATCGCTTCCATATGTGTCTCCTCCTGGAGACAAACTAGTTCCCCTCTACCCTGCTTACTCTACACTGTCTCCTTCAATTGCTATATCAGCAACTCTCACTATACTGTATGATCCCCCTCTAGCTTTCTTCTCTCTCTCTCCTTCTCTTTCCCCCCCATTCTCTCCTTTCCTTCTTCCCCCTTTCTCCCCTCCCTTTCACGCCCCTGATTCTTAACCTCCCATTTGTATTTTTATTTTTCTTGTTATTTTTTATTTCGGTCTTTGTCCTTTTTGTCCTATTTGTAATTTTTTTTCTTTTGATTTTATTGTTTCCCTCCTGGAGACTCTAATTGCAATGTTGTCACCTATTAAGAGGCCTTTTTCGAGTTCTTGTCATAATTGTTCCTGTTATGTTATGCGTTGTTGGAGGTCCAGCTGCGGGCGATAGCCACTTGGCTGACTCTTCACCACTACGTATCTATGACTGTTCCCTGACTGACGCCTCATGCTGTTAATGTTCATTATGTTAAAATTTCAATAAACATATTTTCAACTCTAAATAAAGTGGGAGAAAGAAGTGTCCATTGTGCAGTACAATGGCAAGGGCCTCCGGCCAGGAATAAAAAACTCCTGCGGTCCCAGCCAAAAGGCCCAGCCCAGGAGGCAGCTGCTTAAAAAAAAACGTGTATCGGTGCAATGACCGTGGTACCAGTCAAATCAAAGTGACCCTCACTCACAGTGATTATTTCGGTACCCCTGGACTGCCACTCCATGGGCACATGCACCATAGGCTTTTCATGTTCCATATCCAACCCCCTGACCGGCCAGTGCAGCCCTCCACCCCTGCCAGATAGAGAGCCATTGAAGGTTTTCTTAGGGAGAACTGTCGCTCCAGTAAGCAGCCTCCACCAATACTTTTTTTTTTTTGAAAAGCCTACGGCGTGTGAACACACCCAAAAACTCTACCCGGTGCAGAAAAAATGTGCACACACATAAAGAGTGGTCACAATAACGTGCAGACGGGTGCAACGTCAAGTGGTCCTCCTGTGAAGAAGGGACCGAAACCCTGATCCCCTGGGGCGTTAGGCTCTAGAGGGGGACTGAGGTACTGTGGTCCAAGCAACCGAAGCCGACACGGACCCAACTTCCTTGAAGGGATTGCCGAAACAGAACCCTCCCAGTAAGGCCATGTCCACCCACTCCCAAGACGTTCAGGGCTGGCCCGAGGACTGGCACCCCTACTAATCACAGTGAACAAAACGTGCACAAACAAAAAAAGACAAAAACGTGCATCAAAGGGCATCTACCCCACGCATCAAAGGGCATCACCAGCTCCTCCTGCCAGAACGCTGACAGAGATGGCACTTACACCAGCCAGCCAGAAGGCCAGACTAGAACTTGGCAAAAAGACCTTGACCAAGCGCTGCCACCCATCCTCACCAGTAGCACCCTTCCAGATGGCTCAGACGCAACCATTGGGCAGCACGGCGTAGTCCCTGCTGAAACCATCCTTTCAGGTGCAATGACGTTATCGGATTGCGTCCGCCCTCCCCATATAGGAGGTGCTTCAGCTCTCCTCTAACAACGGATGAGAACAGATACTACACCAGATCTTAGCCAAAAGGCCGAGCAGTGGCAGGGAAGACACCACCAGCACAGCCGGAGTGCAATGGCCGAGCCTCGCCCTGGGAAAACCACGTTCATGATCATGGTGTCTCCCCTGCCAGGTAAGTACCCCTGGACTGCCACTCCAGGGGCACATGCACCATAGGCTTTTCGTTCCAAATCCGACCCCCCGACCAGCCAGTGCAGCTTTCCACCCCTGCCAGATAGAGAGCCTTTCAAGGTTTTTTTAGGGAGAGCTGCAGCTCCAGTTAGCAGCCTCCGCCAATACTAGCCCTTCCAGACCCCCCATCAATCTGACGGATTTGCATGGCCCTACCCCGACTCATCCCAGGGCAGTACCAGCTCCTCCTACCAGATCGCTGAAGGGGATAGCACTTACACCGGCCAACCAGAAGGCCGGACTAGAACTCAACAAAAAGACAAGACCCAGTGCAGCCACCCATCCTCACCAGGAGCACCCTTCCAGATAGCTCAGACACAGCCATGGGCCGGCCCCCAGTATCTGTTGGGCAGCTCAGCGTAGCCCCTGCTGAAACCATCCTTCCAGGTACAACATTGTCATTGGATTGCATCCAACCTCCCCATGTATGAGGTGCTTCGCGCTCCTCTGACAACTTATAAGAGCAGATACTGCACTTGGTCTTAGCCAAAAGGCCAAGAAGCGACGTACAATAGCCTCACTTTTCTATTCAAAAGCCTGTAGCGTGCATAACACAACCCAACAACTTCACTGGTGCAGGAAAAAAATGTGCACACACAGAGAGTGAAACACAAAAAACTGGCGGGTGCATCAAGTGGCCCTTCCGAAAAGGGCCCAACCCTGATCCCCCGGGGCGTTAGGCTCCAGACAGGGACTAAGGTACAGTGGTCTGAGCTTCCGAAGCCGACTTGGACCCAACTTCCTTGGAGGGTCTGCCGAAACAGAACCCTCCCAGGTGAGGCTCCCCGAAGGGAGACCCCATGAGAGCAGGTGAACTAAGCCAGAAGGCCATGTCCACTCACTCCCAAGACGTTCAGGGCTGGCCCGAGGACCGGCACCCTACTTATCACACATTAAGTGTACACAAAGTGCACCAAAAAAAAAAAAGACGTAACGTGACAAACAAGGGGGTAAAATAAAAAGTGGGGGAGAAGGAAGGTGGGAGGGGTGAGTAGAAAGTGACCATTGTGCAATACAATGGCCAGCCCTCTGGCCAGGAAACAAAAATTCCCCTGGTCCTAGCCAAAAGGCTCGGCCCTAGAGGCAGGTGTTAAAAAGTGTGTTGTGGAGATCGTGACCAAAGTGCAATACGGTAAAGTGCCCCTCAAACACTTGTGCAATGTATGACACCCCTGGACTACCACTCCAGGGGCACCATCTCCACAGGCTTTTCAATGGACCAGCAGCACCATTCCCAGCCAGGAAGGTAGGAGTTCAGAGAGATCGGGGAGAGCCCACATCAGCAAGCTACTCCCACAACCCCCATCCCCCACACCTAATCACGTTCGGGAAATACTAACCGCTCCTCCCGACGAAAAGAGGAGCAAGGGTTCTCTCCCAAACAACTGACTGGGGCAGGCACCACCAAATCCAGGCCAGAGGCCCAGCCCTCCAGCTTTGATGTCATGCCTCTCCGTCCATCGCTTTCCACCTCGCCGTGTACTGGGGAAGGTCAGCATAGCACCACCTACTGGCAACCAGGGCTGAACTGTGACAAAAATGTGGCCCTGGACTTTATCCAGACTGGCCCATTTTGACAGGTCTCTTCCACGGCGGACGGAAAACTCCTGCACCCCCCTGGCCACCCAAGCTCTCTCTCCCCCTTCACTAGCCACTAGCCGTTCTACTTTAATCGAGTAGAACGGCTAGTACTGGTACTCTTATAGGCAGTACCAGTGGGGAAGCTTTTTGTAACTGGAGATTCTAATGTATATTGTCATGAGAGAGAGACATCTTGGGGCTCCACCCTGAATCTAAGAGGATCAATCAAATGTCATTTCTCCTCCCCCCGGCTTGCAGTGAGGTTTGTAGCACCTGCTGCCGGAGGAAGGTTAGGCAGACAATCTCACCGACATACAAGCTCCCAGCTCCTAGGATCAGGATTAAGCTTCCCACAGCTTCTAGGACCAGCTCCTTCCATCCCCTTGGACCCCCTCTTCTCCGCACACTAAAACAGGTAGGACCCTGTTTCTCAGGGCTATCCATCTCCCCTGGAGCCGTTGGCGGCTGTCCTTTTCAGGACAAGCTGCTATATCGGCCCAAACACAGCGGTTCTTCCCCCTCTCCTTTACCCCGCATCGCCACCCACACTGCCACCCACAATTGAGGCATCCCCCACGCCACCTCCCCGGCTCAGTTCCGCGACTTTTCCCAGTTTTCTCTGGCATCCGCGCCAGCCTATAACAGATTTGCGGCGGCCGCGTCCCAGTAAAGACCGCGGCTTCAGCCGCACCTACGCCCACCAAACAATCCCTAGAATTGCCCAGAATACCCCCCCCACCACCCCTGGAGGATCCCATCCTTCCCCGGTCAATAACCAACTCAGGACGGCCAGCCAATCCACCCAGCTGACAGCCCCCCAGCCTGGGTCCTGTGTCTCGGTCGGTAGCCATCTTGGTACACCCCAGCAACAGAGACACCTCTCACCCCCTCTTCCTACTTCACAACCAACAGTACTTAAACAAAGGCTTGTCCGATCGCCTCTTAGGGATCAGGAAGGATTTTTTTTTTCCCTGCCGCAGCACATTGGCTCAGCATGCCCAGGTTTTTTTTGCCTTCCTCTGGACCAAGCCGGGAGAGAGGATTCAGTGACTCCTCCCTCCATCGCCATTTAATTCCCTTTACCCCCCTGGTGACTGGCGACTATGGTTAATCTGCGATACTCTGTAGAAACCATTTGGGGTCTGAGGCGATTCGCCACAGTATTACCAGCCGTCACCAAAAAGGCCTTAAAAATTGAGCAACTATTGAGAACCGATCGAGGATCGACTATCAAAAATTTCAGCCATTCACCCCAGCCTAAGCACATATCATGTGCTTTGATCAACACAAGATCGGCAGTAAAACACTGATTAGAAATCCATGATTTCATACTACAACATGATTTAGACTGCCTCTTTATTACAGAAAGCTGGCTCTCAGCCGACTGTAACACCATTCTAGGAGAATTGGTGCCAGAAAACTATCGTATTATAACGGAAAACAGAATAAGGCAAAGAGGAGGAGGCCTGGCGGTGATCCACAAGACTCACCTTGCGATCACTAAACCAGTCCTTCAAAACCATCTTCCATTCATGGAAACCCTTTCCAATTCAATTTCCAATTCATGGAAACCCTTACTCAAACAAATCCCCAGGAGACTGTCCACATTCTTCTCTGCTACAGGCCACCCGGACCAAAATCGCAGCTTCTACCATCACTGACGGAGTTTATTTCCACTTATACCCTTAACAGCAAACACCTCTTGCTGCTTGGGGACTGCAATCTCTGGGCCAACTCCTCACAGGATCCTGTTGCCGACGCCTGTATTGACCACCTGGAAGGATTAGGGCTACAGCAACTAGTATGTGGGCCCACACATGCTTCAGGTCACACGCTCGACCTTATTTTCAGACAAGAACTGAAAATAAGCATTTTGGAAAATGAACCATTGCCATGGACAGATCACCATGCAATTACATTCATAATTTCCAAAATTCCCCCATTGATAAAAACACCTAAGTCGGTGATGACACACTGGACTAGATCTCAGAAGAAGCTCCATTCGGAACTCTTCAAATCTACCTTAGGAAATAAAATAAAAACAACCACTGCGAACAGCCTCAGAAACACTGGATGCCATAAACGCAGCCCTATTACAGTCAGCCGACTTAGTAGCACCGAAACGCATAGCCCGCATCCAGAAAAACAAGTCTGGCTGGTTCAACAACCAGCTGTCGCTATTGAAGCAAGAGCGCAGAAGGGCGGAAGCCGCCTGGAAAAGAAGCGCTTCAGAGGAGAACCTCATCATCTACAAGACAATAACAAGAAAATACCATAAAGAAATCTTCAAAGCCAAGAAACATAATTCTATGGCTATCAACAGCGCCTTAAACCACCCCCGCGAACTCTTCAAGATGGTCACTCAGACCATCAATCTAGGATGCCTTGAAGCCCCCAATTCAGATACCCAAGAATTTTGCAATTTATTGTCGGATTTCTTCATCAATAAAATTGAGAGAATCCGTCCTCCACACAACACCCATAGAAATTTTCTACAATCAACAAAGTTCACTCTGGAACCCATCTCCATCGATGCCACTAAAAATATCATCGGTACTTTGCGAAACAGCACAGCACCTAATGATATTATCCCCACTAAACTGCTGAAGGAATGTGCCGACATCCTGGCACCACCTATTATGCAGCTTATAATCCAGTCATTTAAGGAAGGCATAGTGCCCTCCCTGCTGAAAGAGGGCACAATCCAGCCCATCTTGAAGAAACCTACCCTGGACCCCAAGGACCCAACTCACCGCCGCCCCATAACAGGCCTAAACGTTCTCTCCAAGGTAATGGAGAAAGTAGTGGTACAACAGCTGCAACAGCATCTAGATACCCATAATCTACTTGATCCACTTCAATCAGGTTTCCGTCCCAGACACAGGACGGAAACAGCATTGCTCAAAATATGGGACGACACTCTTGAGGCCGCAGACGAAAGAGAATCTTGTCTCCTAGTTCTGTTAGCCAGAGTCGCAGAAGGTGATTTACCATGGTTCTCCTTTTTGGAAAACCGATCACAAATAGTGAAATTGGGACCTTTTACTTCTGAAAAACGCACGGTATCATGTGGAGTCCCTCAAGGATCCCCCCTGTCACCGGTGCTCTTCAATATCTATCTTCACCCTCTCCTTGAAATCATCAGTAGCCAACAACTACTCTATCACTCATATGCAGACGACACGCAACTCTATTTTCGCATCTACAACAAAAAGGATCATCATCTCAGTTTAGAGAAATGTCTCTCTTTGATAGAAAACTGGAGGACTAATGCCCCGTACACACGATCACTTAATGTGATGAAAAAAAACGACGTTTTCTGTGAAGTAAAAAACTATGTTTTTGAAACTTCACTTTTCAAAGACGATGTTGCCTACACACCATAGTTTTTTTTCACAAAAAGCGAGGTTACGTTCACCACTCTTTTCCATTGAAGCTCGCTTCATAACTAGCTTCTGGGCATGCGCGGGTTGAAAAACGTTGTTTTAAACAACGTTTTTTGCTACACATGGTGACTTTTTGTGAAACAAAAACAACGTTTTAAAAAACGACACAATGGATGCACAAATAGGATCAGTAGTCAGCGGATCTCACCATCTGCTGCGCCTACTACGCAGACTTATTCCATTTATTCCCAAAGAAGACATAGCAGTAGTGGTGGGAACAATTGTTAACTCCAGACTGGACTATGCAAATGTCCTTTACCTCGGACTCCCAAAGTACCAAATCTCTTGTCTGCAAGTCGTTCAGAACACGGCCCCAAGACTTGTGACTGGGGGGAAAAACATGGGAATCAATCTCACCTTCGTTGAGAACCCTTCACTGGTTGCCAGTAAAGGACAGAATTGCTTTTAAAGCACTCTGTCGGACTCATAGTGCATCCTTGGGAAGGCTCCGCAGTATCTATGCGAAAAGATAGAAGCCCACAATTCCAAACGCGTTCTGCGATCCACCGACCAAAATCTGGTCAAAGTACCCAAAGCCAGATACAAGTCCAAAGGAGAAAGAAGGTTTGCATTCCAAGGTCCCAGACTATGGAACGCTTTACCAACCAGCATTCGGTTGGAGGAAAACCACCTGACCTTCAGAAGAGATTAAAACTCTGCTTATTTGATGTCTAGAGAGACAGGAACAACGAGCGCCCAGAGGCGATTTAGTATGCATGTGACGCGCTATATAAATTTTTCATTCATTCATTCATGATCGTGTCCTAATGTACATAATTAATAAATTCTTTTCATATATATTTCTGCATTTGTTGGAATTTTCGCTGCATTAAAACCCCACCCGGGGAAAAAGTTCCATGCTGTACCAGTGGGGAAGCTAGACATTATTTCACCTGGGGCAAAGAATCAGTTTGGTGCCCCACCTTATGGGACAAGATTAGGCAGAAGTGAGAAACTCCCAGGCCATAGCTGTTGAGTCAGCTGTCTGTCCCCTCCCCCATGCTCCTCTGTCATCCCCCCTGCTCCCCTGGTCCTCCCCTTTTTTTTTTGTTCCTCCCAGGTGAGGGCAGGGAGAGGAGGTGAGCGCTCCAGGAAGGGAGAGACAAAGGAGCGGAGGGGGGCGGCGGTCCGCTGTCACTGAAGCCGGCCCACTGAGCCATCGGCCCACCGGGAAACTCCCTGTAGTCCCAATGGTCAGTCCATCCCTGCTGACAACTTATAAGAACAGATACTACACTTGATCGTAACCAAAAGGCAGAGAAGCGTACAATAGCCTCATGGCTGATAAGAACCCTTAGGAAAGCATACGCTGTACAACATCTTCCAATACCGGATGGCCTAATGGCTCATTCTACCAGGACAGTGGCAACCTCATGGTGGGCAGCATATTGTAGGGTGTCTTCAGAGACAATATGCAAGGCAGCAACTTGATCCTCCAAAAACCACGTTCATGTCACATTACAAAATAGATCCTGCGCAATTAACGACTGAGTTCGGAAGATCAGTTTCAAGCTACTTTTTCCATATCCTGCGGATAAGAAAAAATATCTTCTAAGCACCCACCCGTGTAGCGAGTTATTTCTTTTTTTTTTCCCCATAATGAATGGCCTTTATTTAAATATCTTTTTTGTCAAATTGCTTTTTATTCTTTTTCCATTTTAGCAAACATTACGTATAATTACATGTAGTTTTAAAAAAAAAATATTTTAGTACAGCTTGATTATTTACATACAAACCATTATACAGTGTACAAATCAATTGTATACAAAAATTGTAAGATCTCATTCCACTGTTCCAAGGTATTAACCCCAGTGTCTCTTTCCCATCTTTCTCGGCTCCTATAGACCCCAGTTTGACTTATAGTTTTAGTACCCAATTTATAATATAGTGCAGATATTTGGCCTCTCGTGACAGTAGTTTGGATCATTTTAAGCAACCCAGGAGTAGAGGTCCTAACTAGTGGATGGGTCTTAAACTGAGTTTGAAGGGCGTGCCTAATCTGGTGGTAGTTAAAGAAGGTTTTATTTGGTATATTAAATTCTTCCCTCAATTTAGAAAACGTTTTGATAAGCTCTCCCTCATACATATGCAGCAGTCGTGTTATTCCCTGGTTTTCCCAGACTCTAGGGATTTCAATATCCCTAAATTCTGTTAAATTTTTGTTGCGCCAAAGGGGAGTGAATTCGGTTATACCCATATAGCCCAGGAGGGCTTTCGTATTCTGCCACAGTTTGTTAATTAGTTTAATAGTCGGGCATTGGTGATGGAATGAGGCTGCTTCCAAAGCTTCTATTATTGTACTATGTGGGGCCCTTGATAGCATTAAACCTAAAACAGCTGTTCTCTGGGTTTTGGTTACCACAACCCACTAAGAGCTGCAACTGAGACGCCAAGAAGTATGTTCTTGGGTGTGGTACCGCCATCCCCCCTTCACCCACTGAGAGCTGCATCGTCTGCAATCTGATTCTAGACTGTCCCCCCTTCCACATCAAGTCCCTAAACAGCGTTTCGATTCGTCTAAACCACATTTGGTTTACCCAAACCGGGGAATTATAGAGAACGTATAATATCTGAGGGAGCCAGATCATTTTTTATCAAGTTGCATCTCCCAGCTACCGAGAGAGGAAGGCGGTTCCAAATATCTTTTTTCAGTTTAAGTTTTAACAATAATGCAACTATATTATTAATAATATATTCCTTAGGCTCCCTAGTTATCCAAACCCCCAGGTATTTTAGGTTTGTTGAGATTTTCAACTGGGGTGCTTCGGCTATTGCCTGTGTGCCTAACGGGTCTATTGGAAGTAGGGCAGATTTATCCCAGTTGACTCTTAGTCCCGAGAATCTTTCAAACTCCTTCAACATTTGGGCCACAGGGGCCAGCGAACTATCTACATCTCCTAGAAAAAATTGGACATCGTCCGCAAAAAGGGAGATCTTATCTTTCCTCCACACCTCTTCTGAACCCTTGGATATTTTTACTTAATCTCGCCTTGATAGCAAGAGGCTCCATGGCCAGTGTGAAGAGGAGTGGAGAGAGGGGGCACCCTTGTCTCGTACCTCTCTCTCGAGATCAAATATGTCTGAGACTGCGCCGTTGACTTTTATTTTTGCTCGTGGTTTCCTATATAAGAGCTTGACCCTTTTAATAAATATTGGCCCGAATCCAAAGCTTTCTAATACCCTCCAAAGATATGGCCATTCAATGCTGTCAAACTCCTTAGCAGCATCCAAAGCCAGCAATGCTCTAGGCCCCTCATTATCAGTCGGAATTTGTATGTTTAAAAAAGCTCTTCTAATATTTATACTAGTTGACCTATTTGGGATAAACCCTGATTGGTCCAAATGGATGAGATCCTCTATGCACCCTTTGAGGCGATTTGCCAACACTTTGGCAAAGATTTTTGCATCTGTGCAAAGCAATGAGATTGGTCTGTAGGAGGACGGGTCTAGTTTGTCTTTTCCCTCTTTGTGTATTACCACCACTGTTGCCTCCAGCATAGGAGAGAAATGTCCCTCCAAGAGCCCCCTTTTCAATGTCTGGAGAAGCTCTGGTATCAAGATTTTACCTAGCCGCCTATAAATCTCTATTGGGAGGCCATCGGGGCCAGGTAAATTATGGCTAGACATCTCCACCACTACTAACTGAAGTTCTTCTAATGTAATAGGGGACTCTAGTTTTTCCCTATTGATTGCTGACAATGCTGGAACCGGAAGATCATGGAGGAAGGATTCCATACCCTCATTTCCTCCCCTGGACTTATAAAGGGATTTATAGAAATCATAGAATACATTTCTTATCTCATTCCCATCAGTGGAGATATCTCCTGCGGGAGTCCTAATTGCCGCAATATTTGAGGAGGGAGAGTTGGCCCGGACCAGCATAGACAATGCTCGCCCCACTTTCTCTCCCCCTCCAAATTTGATTTGATTCTGAAATATCTGGTAATTTTGTGTTTTCCTCATAATAGCCATCCTGTACACCTTCTGTTTGTCTAGCCAGTCTTCCTGCCTGCTTGGGGTTGGGGCCTCAATATAGCTTTGTTCAGCTGCTAGAGCTTCACTTCTAAGTTTCTCCTCCACTGCCCTAGATTCCTTCCTGACCCTTGCCACCCTCTGAATCAAAAGGCTTCTTAAGTAGGCATTTAGTGAGTCCCAAACCACTCCGGACTCAGCCGAGCCTGCATTGATTTGAATATATTCTTCTAGGCTTTTCAAAAGTTCTCCTGTTTCACCCAGTAACTCGAGACAATATGGACTAATTTTCCATTCTTTTGGAGCGGTTTTCTCATTGCTCCTGATAACTAAGTCCAGTGGTGAGTGGTCTGAAACCCCCCTTGGTCCGTACTCTATCTCTGACGTTGTTTAATGCCAACTCATTACCCAGAGCCATGTCAATTCTAGAGAGAGTGACCTGTGAGGTGGATAAGCATGAGTATTGTCGGGTAAGGCATGCACAATTGTAATTTCTAAATGTGAATTTGCATTTTTTCTGGATCAAAAACAAATGGGAGAAGAAAAAGCAGAGTTCAACTGGAAACATACTAAATGGAAATGTTGGTTTGCCAGTTTATAATTTGATTTGCAAAAACGATATGGAAAAATATGTAAAATGGCTTTGTACAAATCTTTGTAAATAGTTTTTTTCTTCAAATGTAATGTAATGTGACTATGTATATATGTGAAAGTTTTAAATAAAGCTTTTTAAAAAAAAATAAAACAGGGATGGCGAATGCACCACATATCTTTTAGTCCTATTTCCTCCAGGAATTGGGAGAGGCGACTCCCTTCCTCCGGAGTTTGCTTCTGGGGCGAGGGAAATCTGTCATAGGCTCTATCTAATACTTCATTGTAGTCTCCCACTGCTATTAAAGGAATGTCCGTTTTGTCCAGCATAAATTCAACCAGCCTCTGAAGAACATCAAACTTAAAAGGGGGGGGGGATATAGATGTTGGCTAATACATATGGCCTGCCCCCAATGGAGCAGGCTAGGAATATAAACCGACCCTGATCATCTATAAGAGTTTCTTCACAAATAAATGGCACCCCCCTACCCACCATTATGCTCACCCCTCTAGAGTATGAGGAGTGGACCGAATGGTAACGAGAGGGGAATTTCCGTGAGCCCAACTGGGCCATATTGTCTTTAGTTAAATGTGTCTCCTGTAAGCACAATATCCCTGGCCCTCTCTCATCCATTGATGCCAATACCAGGGCTTTCTTATTGGGGTCTCCCAATCCCCGTATGTTCCACGAATTATCCAGCGAGTTATTTCTAAGTGTGTGTGCTGCCATGATGTGACAGAGAAAGAGAAAATTGTATACTCACCTTTCCATAATTTTTCTTTCCTGATGCATCGTATGGCAGCACACAGATGCCCACCCATTTAAAGTGATAGATACAGAGATCTTCAAAACGTATAGCTAACCAGTCCGATCAGCAGATCCGCCATACTGTGGCAACGCCGTAATATAACTGTTCAACTTTTTCCGCTGGAACGATTACCGACTGACTCCTCTCATGCCAAACTAGTCTCCACATACTATGGGTCCCTTTTACACTGCACAACTCATAGGCTCAGCAGTGTGGCCAATAGCTGGAGAGCTGACATCCCTGAACTGGCGGAAGACATCTGGCAGGAGGTTTTTCCCCTTCAGGTTCCTTCGGTCATTTCTTCCCGTGACAAGGTGATACAGATTAAATTGCTATACAGATCCTACTTTACACCATGCTTACTGTACAAGTTAAATAGATTACCCTCTGCACTATGCTCCCTTGGCTGATGGCACATTCTTTCACTTAATGGTGGGACTGTGCTCCAATTAGAAAGTTCTGGTCGGAGGTCACAGCCTTCATTAGCTCCCCTAACGCAGATACCCAATATCTGCAATCCCCTGAGATGCTTACTGGGCTATATTGATAATGATGGCATCTCTAAGAATGTGCAAACCTTTTTGCGCATAGTATTGTTTTATGCTAAGAAATCAATAACCTTCCATTGGAAGTCTCAATCTTCGCCCACCATAGCCTTTTGGTTCACTACCATTAACCATGCTACACCGCTATATAAACTGACATATGAGGCTAGAGGGTGCCCAAAAAAAATCTTAAAGGTTTGGGGCTCTTGGGTTAACTGTGAGAGCACCATACCACCGGGTCCTTGAAATCTGACTGAAGCCCCAGCATACTGAATGCTCATAATTAGACAAATTGACTGTCAGGGTACCAGTAGCTCCAGCGGCCGATCCTCGTCACGGTGCATGGTTCTGTGTTACGGCGCGGGCACGTCTGCACACGCATCCACGCGCACGTCCACCAATCAAGTCTCAGCCCGGCCTATTTAAACCAGCTCCAGACGCATGGCGGGTTGCTGGTTTGTTGTCAGCTATCCTGCTATAGTACCTTTGCTAACCTGAAAGCCTTGACCTATTTGACCCGGATCGGACCTGACTTCTCTACGCCTTCTCCTGCACTTGACCCTTGGCTCGTCTTATTGGATCTGCTGCTGTCTTTGCCCTTTTCACCTCCGGCTTGAATCTTGGACTTCTACCTTCTCCAACCCCTGACCATTGGCTCGCATCCCGGATTTGCTTATAGTCCTGACCTGAACGGATTCTCTGCTTGTTAAACTTTGTTTGCTCCTGGATCACTATCCATACCTGCCAAAGCCCTGCTTTTTTTTTTTTGTTACTTAAAATAAGTTGTCTTTTATTTTCAACTGTACACACAGTCACTGCAACCAACAAAATACAGTATGGCCGACGCGTTTCGCACTTGCAGTCAGTGCTTAGTCATGGCTAAAAAAGGTTCACACTAAAATGACATATATACTCAAACACATGATCACATGGAAAAATATCCGCCTATGGCAGTAAAAAGTTAATTAAGTAATCAAACACAAAATCAAACCAGCTGAAGGGGGTGGGGCCTCCCTCAGAATAAATGCTTTCAAATGAGAAACATATAAACACATGTAATATATATAGGAACACCTGTATAATCCAAATACCCCTATAACAACTTGATTAAAACCACAATCCACATGTCTAAGGTTTACAAGCATATACTAGACAGGTATAATGCACCACTCTTCACTTTGCCAGGTGTTTCAATGTGACACCCAACCAGCGCTTGTATGATTAGAACCATAATAACTATGCTGAGAGGGCCGGTGGATTGATCTAAACTGTGTGTAAACATAGACAGACTGTAGCAATAGACCGACTAAGAAGTGAAAAATTAATAATATTAATTAAAAATACTAAGTGATGTTGTCCTTGCAAAATGTGTCAAAAAGTGTCCATAGTGGCTGCGTGAAAGGGTTAAACCTTAAGCTTCTAAGTGTAATGTGTTGCAAAAAAAAAAAAAAAAAGGATCTAGTATAAAAGTCTGTGGTCTAATGCCATAATATACGGTCCTTTTCACTATGTTAAAAAAAGATTTGTGAAAACTATGACCGTATGGCTAGGTCACTAAAGGTATTCGCAAATGTGACCATGGTGCAAATATTAGTGATAGATCCGTGATCAAATATATAATGATCTAGTGTAAAAGTCTGTGATCTAGTGCCATAATAAATGGTCATTCTCACTATCTTAAGAAATGGCAATGCTATAACCGGTCAGTTTCTGACCATAGTACAAATATTAGTGATAGACCCATCATACAGATGCATGATGATCTAGTATAAAAGTCTGTGATCAAAAGAAAAAAAAAAAAAAAAAAACAACATGTGTGACCATGGTGCAAATATTGGTGATAGATCCGTGATCAAATGTGTAATGATCTAGTTTAAAAGTCTGTGATCTAGTGCCATGATAAATGGTCATTCTCACTATCTTAAAAAATGGCAATACTATAACCGGTCAGTTTCTGACCATAGTACAAATATTAGTGATAGATCCATCATACAGATGCATGATGATCTGGTATGAAAGTCTGTGATCATGGTGCAAATATTAGTGATAGATCTGTCATGCGAATGTATGATGATCTAGTGTAAAAGTCTGTGGTCTAGTGCCATAATGAACGGTCATTTTCAGAGAACAAGGACCCCTATATGTACGGGATCTGTGGTGAGTATTATGTTCTAAACTATGGGCTTCAAAAATGAAGCTCCGCTAGAACCAGGGTGTGGTGGTGTCCGTCAGATATCCGCGCGGGGAATGCCCAAAATTTGATAATGGATGCTCAAATAAAATGCTTGTATAGCACCAGTAAATGTTGGACTATATAATGTGTCACAAATAGCGGAAATAACAAAGGCGGGAGAGACCCAGTAACAGTGGGTGGACATTGAAGTCATGAGCAACTTATCATGAGGGAGTCCATGTAAAACCCAGAACAAGTTCGAAAGGCCTCCTCCGTCTAACCGCAAAATTTAAAGTGACCTTGAATGCACTCCCCGTGCAGTAACCTGGTGAACCCACCATGCAGAACCCTCCTGTCCGTTCCTGATTGATCGGAAGGGAAACCTGATCGGATAAGATGTATAGGTAATTAGATAAACAAACAATAATCAATAATGTGAACCTATAGTGTGGTCCACCTATCTGTGGACTAGTGTACACGTCAGTCATGGTAAACTCGCATAGTGTGGGTAGATAGATGAATTGTTGGAGATGAGACAGACCACAGGCACAGTTCAAATCGCAGAGCATGTGTAGGTATTAATGAAGATGGAAAAGAAACATTGTAACCACGGCAGTAAGAGAAATACGTGTGCCAAAGCCGGGGGGTATGTTCAATCATGGAAATGGGACACATCCCAGTCGAAGTTGAGTCCCTGGGGCTGTCTACAACTGAGATGGAATATCCAAAATACTTCTCGTTTGCAGAGAATCTTGAATTTATCTCCCCCCCTGGGTGGGCACACGACCCTCTCCATGCCCTGTATAGATAAACTGGAAATATTTTTGTCATGTACGTTGTTCCAATGTTTAGCCACGTTGGTGTTGTGGTTTTTCTCAATGTCGTAAAGATGGTCGCTGAGTCTGTCCCTTAGTCTCCTTATAGTCCTACCCACATACTGGACACGACAAGAGTTGCATGTGATCACATAAACTACGAATTTTGTGTTACAGTTGATGAATTGTTTGATTTTAAAATCTCTACCGTTAGAACATGATTGCACAATTTGGCCAGTTCCTATTAGGGGACAATATCTACACCCGTGGGTGCCACATTTAAAAGTACCCACAAAATTCAACCAGGTTTGGGAAGTGGATTTGGATACAAAAAGACTGGGCGAAAGGACCCCCCCCAAAGTTGGGGCTCTGCGACTCACTGTTTTAATGCCTTCAGACAAGATGGACGCATAAGACGTGTCACTGTATAAGACAGGGAGGTATTTATTAACAATCTGTCTAATCTTATTGAACTCCATACTGTATGGGGTGCAAAAGATAGGGGCTAATCCGTTGGCCATGGGGCTGGTGTGCATATCCCTTGACGCCCTGTTGGCCAACAGTGAGTCCCTAGAGATAGTGCTGACCCTATAAAGGGCTTTATTAATGACTGTGGCTGAGTAGCCTCGGTCCTTGAACCTGTGAGCCATTGTCCGGGCCTCACTTGTGAAATCATCAGAAGAAGTGCAGAGCCTCTTGAGGCGAAGGAACTGCCCATAGGGAATGCTGTTAACGGTGTGTGAAGGATGGGATGAGTCAGCTCGTAATAGGGCATTGCCCGCTGTGTTCTTTCTATATAGACCCGTGGAAATGGTATCATTGGCACCTGTAAGCTTGACATCCAGGAACTCAATGGTAATGGGCTGTAGGTTGCCCGTAAACCGAAGGTTAAGCTCATTGTCATTGAGATAGTGTAACCATTCATTCAGATCTGCAAACTCATCTGAAACGATGAGAAGCAGATCATCAATGAAACGACAGTACAGAACTGTGTCAGAACGGCGGGGGCTGGTACCCCCACAGCAGAGAATCCACCGTTATCACCACAGCAGAGAATCTTCAACACGTCCCTCCAGCATACCAGGAATTCACAGACGTCTTTGACAAACAACAGGCCGACCGTCTGCCACCTCACAGGCCTTACGATTGCCCTATAGACCTGCTACCCGGCGCGGAAATCCCGTTTGGCCGTATTTTTCCCCTATCAGAGACTGAACTGAAGGCCCTCAAGGCCTACATCGACGAGAACCTCAAAAAACTATTTATTCGCCCTTCCTCCTCCCCTGCGGGAGCAGGGATCTTCTTTGTGGAAAAAAAAGTCGGCTCCCTCAGACCCTGCATAGACCACAGGGAATTGAACAAAATTACTGTCAAAAACAGATACCCACTACCTCTCATCCCCGAACTCTTCCAACGTTTCCGGTCTGCTAAAATCTTCTCCAAATTAGACCTCCGGGGAGCTTACAACCTCGTCCGAATTAGAGCAGGGGATGAGTGGAAGACTGCATTTAGATCCAGATTCGGACACTTCGAGTATCTCGTAATGCCGTTCGGCCTTTGCAACGCCCCAGCCACCTTCCAACATTTTGTCAATGACATTTTTCGGAAGCACTTGGATGACTTTTTGGTGGTCTATTTGGATGATATCCTTATCTTCTCCGCTTCTGTTGAGCTTCATCGAGAACATGTCAAGATAGTTCTTACAACCCTCAGACTCCATAAATTATACCTGAAAGCCGAGAAGTATGAGTTTGAAAAGAGTACAGTACAATTTCTCGGGTTCATCGTTTCCACGTGTGGAGTCGCCATGGACCCACAAAAAGTCCAAGCCATTCAGGACTGGCCAGCTCCCTGAGACAGGAAGGGAGTACAACGTTTTATTGGTTTCGCTAACTTTTATAGACGATTCATCACTGGGTTCTCCGCCATAGTTGCACCCGTTTTGTGTGGTCCCAGGAGGCCCAAGAAGCCTTCCTTAAGCTCAAGTCATTGTTTACTTCAGCACCCATTCTACGCCACACCGACCCGGCACTAGCCTTCATACTCAAGTTTGACGCCTCCGAGACAGCTGTGGGAGCAATCCGATCCCAAAGACATGGACTAAAAGCCCTGCTGCATCCGGTGGCTTTTGCCTCTCGAAAATTAAATCCGCCAGAAATAAATAACAATGTTGGTGACAGAGAGTTGTTAGCGATTAAGTTCGCCCTAGAAGAGTGGAGATACTTGTTGGAAGTCGCAGTTCACCCTGTTATGATCTTCACAGATCACAAGAATCTAGAATATCTGCGATCTGCAAAACGGCTAAGACCCAGACAAGCTGGTTGGGCTCTTTTCTTCACCCGGTTCAATTTTCTCATATCCTATAGGCCTGGTTCCAAGAATGGGAAGGCAGATGCCCTTTCCAGAATGTTTTTGGAAACCCCCGGAGCATCTGAACCTGGCACCATCCTATCTTCACAAAACTTCCTGTTACTCCCGCAACTGGATCTCCTAACCTCTATTAAGACCGCATGCAGGCACTGTCCCAACCAGAGCTCTCTCCCTCTTGAAAGACGGGACGAGTTGCTCTGGTCTCGAGACAAGATTTTCGTTCCCGTGGAAACCCGGCACCTAGTTCTGAGTACCTTCCACGATCACAAGCTGGCGGGCCATTTCGGAGCCCGAAAGACCGCAGAACTGGTCTCCCGCACCTTCTGGTGGCCAAACTGGAGACAGGATTGCAAAGCCTATGTGTCTGCATGTACTCGTTGCCACCGCAACAAAGGGCCTAGTACAAGGAGTTGGGGGTTGCTCAAGCCTCTGCCCATCCCCGAACGACCATGGTCGGAGGTCTCCATGGACTTTATTGTGGATCTCCCCCCTTACGGGGGTTTTACCTCAATTTCGTAGTCATTGACCGCCTTTCCAAAATGGCGCACTTCTTACCTATGGTGGGCACCCCCTCCGCTACATAGACAGCTAAAGTTTTCTTAAAGGAGATAGTCCGGCTTCACGGGACTCCCAAAAGTATCGTCTCTGACAGAGGCGTACAGTTTACGTCCAAATTCTGGAAAGATCTCTGCAAATCTCATTAAATCTAAATTTGTCTTTCATCAGCCTATCACCCACAGAGCAATGGTCAAACCGAAAGGACGAACCAGACCCTGGAGCAATACCTCCGCTGCTTCTGTTCAGCCTCACTACTTCCATCCGCGGAATTTGCATACAACAATTCCATCCATTCCACAACCAACCAAACCCCCTTCTGGTCAAACTTCGGGTTTCACCCCTCATTTCTGCCTAGTCCTATTCCGGAGACTTCGGTTCCAGCCGTTCAGGAGCACATAACCTCTATTCAACTGAACATCAAGAAACTCCAGGAGATGATGCGGCAAGCTCAGGAGGACTACAAAAACATTTTTGATAGGAAGAAAAAGGAAGGCCCGACCTTTGAAATTGGGGAGAAAGTCTGGCTGTCAGCCGCAAATCTCAGGTTACACATACCTTCTCGGAAGTTAGGACCGAGGTTCATCGGACCCTTCCAAGTCAAACGAAAAATCAATGATGTGGCTTTCGAGTTAGCTCTACCTAATTCTTACAAAATCCATCCTGTCTTCCATGTCTCCTTACTGAAGCCTGTCGTCCCTGAGTCCATTCCAGAGAGGGAAGAATCTCCGCCATCACCAGTTGAAGTCGAAGGTGAGATAGAATTCGAAGTTGAGGCCATTCTGGGCTGCAGAAAGAGAGGAAGACAGCTGCAATACCTGGTCAAGTGGAAGGGGTACCCTCCGGAAGATAATTTGTGGGAACCATCAAGGAACTTACACGCTCCTCGGCTAATTCGAGCTTTCCACCAAGACCACCCTGAACTGATGTATAGCCTGGGCGTCCAGAGTCCGCCCCTTGGGGTGGGGGCACTGTCAGGGTACCAGTAGCTCCAGCGGCCGATCCTCACCACGGCGCATGCCCGTGCGCGGCGTGCCTCCGCGTTCCAACATGGTTCTGTGTTACGGCGCGTGCGCGGGCACGCGCCTGCGCACGTCTGCGCGCGCATCCACGTACGCGTCCACCAATCAAGTCTCAGCCCGGCCTACTTAACCACTTTGCAACCGCCCTATGCTGAAAGTACGGCTCTAGGGCGGTTGCTGTATTCTAACTGGCCGTTAATTAACGGCCTGTCAGAATCGCGCTCCCGCGCGCCTCCTGAGGCGCGCACACGGGAACATCCGTGACCGCCGGGTCCAGAGGACCCGGCGCATCACGGATCACGGTAAATCGCCGCTGATAGCGGCGGTTTACCACGTGATCGCGCCGTCCAATGACGGCGCGATCAGATGTAAACAGACCGGCGTCATTTGATGACGCCGGTTCCTCCCTCCTCTCTCTGTACCGATCGGTACAGTGTGAGAGGAGAGGGGAGGGAGCGGATGGCAGCGCCAGTGCTGCGGGCTGGATCTGTGACAAATGCAGTCACAGATCCATCCATCCCTCCCTCCCTGCTCAGCCATCCCTGCTGCAT
Organism: Rana kukunoris; assembly: GCA_029574335.1. Taxonomy (NCBI): domain Eukaryota; kingdom Metazoa; phylum Chordata; class Amphibia; order Anura; family Ranidae; genus Rana; species Rana kukunoris. Next base: position 299,079,908 of record CM056050.1, read on the forward strand.
ATACTCTGCAATACTCACCTGGGCATACTCTGCAATACTTGGGCAATACTCTGGGCAATACTCTGGGCAATACTCTGGGCAATACTCTGGGCAATACTCTGGGCAATACTCTGGGCAATACTCTGGCAATACTCTGGGCAATACTCTGGCAATACTCTGGGCATACTCTGGCAATACTCTGGGCATACTCTGGCAATACTCTGGGCATACTCTGCAATACTCTGGGCATACTCTGCAATACTCTGGGCATACTCTGCAATACCCTGGGCATACTCTGCAATACCCTGGGCATACTCTGCAATACCCTGGGCATACTCTGCATACTCCGCAATACTCTGGCAATACTCTGGGCATACTCTGGCAATACTCTGGGCATACTCTGCAATACTCTGGGCATACTCTGCAATACTCTGGGCATACTCTGCAATACTCTGGGCATACTCTGCAATACCCTAGGCATACTCTGCAATACCCTGGGCATACTCTGCAATACCCTGGGCATACTCTGCAATACCCTGGGCATACTCTGCAATACCCTGGGCATACTCTGCATACTCCGCAATACTCTGGCAATACTCTGGGCATACTCTGGCAATACTCTGGGCATACTCTGCAATACTCTGGGCATACTCTGCAATACTCTGGGCATACTCTGCAATACTCTGGGCATACTCTGGCAATACTCTGGCAATACTCCGGGCATACTCCGGGCATACTCTGGGCAATACTCTGGCAATACTCTGGCAATACTCTGGGCATACTCCGCAATACTCTGGGCATACTTAGCAATACTCTGGGCATACAGCAGCCCCTGTCCCCGCGAGCTCGCATGCAGAAGCGAACGCATACGCAAGTCCCGCCCACATATAAAAACGGTGTTCAAACCACATGTGAGGTATCTTTATATCATGTTTTGGGGTTTTATGTATTTTTCTAGCAAATAAATGATGATTTTTACATGTAGGAGAGAAATGTCAGAATTGGCCTGGGTGCACCCTGCATGTTGGGCCTCTGTATGTGGCCGCACTGTGTAAAAGTCTCACACATGGGGTATCGCCAAACTCGGGAGGAATAGCAGAATGTGTTTTGGGGTGTAATTTGTGGTATGCATATGCTGTGTGTGAAAAATAACCTAATAATATGAAAATTTGATGAAAAAAAAATAAATCTTGATTTTGCAAAGAATTGTGGGAAAAAATTACAACTTTAAAAAACTCACCAGGCCTCTTTCTAAATACCTTGGAATGTCTTCTTTCCAAAAAGGGGTCATTTGGGGGGTATTTGTACTTTTCTGGCATGTTAGGGTCTCAAGAAATGAGAGAGGCTGTCAGTACTTCAGGTGTGATGAAATTGATCAATTTTCAGGATTTGGTACCATAGCTTGTAGACCCCATAACTTTCACCCAGACTAAATAATATCCAACATTTTTTATTTTTTTTACCAAAGATATGTAGCAGTATACATTTTAGGCCAAATTTATGAAGAAAAATTACTTTTTTGCAAAATTTTATAATAGAAATGAAGAAAAATTATTATTTTTTGCAAAATTTTGTTCTTTTTTCATTTATAGCAAAAAAAATAAAAACCGCAGAGGTGATGAAACACCACCAAAAGAAAGCTCTATTTGTGGGAAAAAAGGACAAAAATGTCATTTGGTTATAGTGTTGTATGACTGAGTTATTGTCATTCAAAATGTGAGAGCACCGAAAGCTGAAAATTGGTCTGGTTATTAAGGGTGTTTAAGTGCCCAGTGGTCAAGTGGTTAAACCAGCTCCAGACGCATGGCGGGTTGCTGGTTTGTTGTCAGCTATCCTGCTATAGTACCTTTGCTAACCTGAAAGCCTTGACCTATTTGACACGGATCGGACCTGACTTCTCTACGCCTTCTCTTGCACTTGTCTTATTGGATCTGCTGCTGTCTTTGCCCCTTTGACCTCCGGCTTGAATCTTGGACTTCTACCTTCTCCAACCCCTGACCATTGGCTCGCATCCCGGGTTTGCTTATAGTCCTGACCTGAACGGATTCTCTGCTTGTTGAACTTTGTTTGCTCCTGGATCACTATCCATACCTGCCACGGCCCTGCTCTGTGACCGCAGACCAAGTCTTCAGTGACCTACTATCAGTCCAACACCTACCGCTGGTAGCTGGTGCCCCTTTGTGCCCTTCCCCACTGTCTCCACCTCCAGGGGGTGAAGTGCACAGAGTCGCAAAGGCAGCCGCCCTCGGCATCTCGGCCTCGGTGAGTACTTATCCTGACAGTTCTGAGATTGACATAGGATTTTTGGATTGCTATATATGTATAAAATGTCTTTGTCAGATCTTTGTAATGGAATGGGCGATGGTGTTTGTTGTCTGTTGTGTACTTAAAATAAATAAAAACTTAACTTTAAAAACAAAAAACAAACAGTCCTATCAGGTTATGGGAGAGAAGTCACAGCCTAGTGTGTGTGCTACCATAGGATGCGTCAGGAAAGGAAAATTACGGAAAGGTGAGTATACAATTTTCTGTTTTAGTTGCACACATTTGCAAATAAATGTAAAGGCCGCGCTCCTTCGTCAAGTGCGGTCCTAACTCTTGTATTTAAGAGCCTCCGTTTTAGACCATATACAGTATATTAGTGGATTCCTTCTTAAAGGGGTTGTAAAAACAAAAATATTTTCCTCTTAAATTAAAGTCTGACAGTAGCTGATAAAGAAAAAGTAATGTTTTGCATTATAACTAGTTTGATATCTGTTGAAATCGAGCTGTTTTATTCACCTCCGTCACTCCTGAATCGTTATTCTCACTGACTTCCTGGTTTGCGGTGTGCATTCATTCTTGCTACATCACGGCCTAATGGGAACTACAGTTCCCATTAGGCTTAGCCTCCATGCCTGTGAGGGATAAGAGGGCATCTTCACGCAGGGCTGTAGTCATAGGGAGGGGGTGAGCACATTCTGCTTTCCACCATGTAAAACAGCTCAGGTGCTGGTGGAAAGCAAGAAGAGGAGAGAGACAGGAAATGGCATTTTCAAACCTGGATTACTGTATTTTGGAGGTCAAAATGAAAAACGAGGTAAGTGATATTTAAATGCTCTAGCTTACAGCAATCAATTGATCTAATAAAAAACAAACCGTATTATAATAAGCTGTACATTTAGGACTTTTTAAAACCTTTTGGTATAACACTTACTGGTTTGGATTGGATCCATATTCCAAGAGTAAATCGACTATCTTTTGGAGCCCAAGTAATGCAGCAACAAACAATGGCGTTTGTCCAAGAGAATTTACTGAATCGGGTAAGATTCCTGAAAAGAAACAAGTGACAACTATAGCATCATATCACCCACAATTTAGTATTTAACATATAGATTACCATGATTTTTAGTGAGAAAAATGTATAATTTTTTGCATAAAAATATACAAAAAACAAATACTTCAACAGGGTACAGTACATTCCACTTTGTACTGTGACGCAGCGCATGAATACACTACACTACAATGCAATTTCCAAGCGTACAAATAAAGTTACATTTGCCCTGTGGTATGATGCCTAATGTGTTGACCAGAGTAATAATACCCCGAAACATCACATGCATGACGCTTCATTACCCCAAAAGCATTAACTAAAAACATGTTACTAGCAAGTCATATAACCTTTCAGACAGGCAATGCGGGTGATGAGGGGGTGGGGGGGATAGGGGAGTAGTGGGAATAAGAGTTGACAGGCCCAAAGCTTAATTGAAATGCCAAAGGATACACGGGGGGCAAGAGGAAAGCTTCAGACCTCCTCTTCCTCCTTAACCACTTCAGGCCCGCGCTACCGTCGGATGACGGCAACAGCGCGGGCCTGAGTATCCAACATGCCGTCATTTGACGGCATGTCCTTTAGGCATTCCCAGCGCGCACTGTAGAGCGTGCTGCGGGGAAGCCCTGTGTTGTCCGTGTCCCTTGGACACGGGCAATCACAGATCGCGGCGAACGGCCAATCAGAGTGGCCGTTTGCGATGCGATCTGTGGGCGAATGAGAGATGATCTCTCATAGATCATCTCTCATTGCCGTTTTACACAGAGACAGCGTCCTGTCTCTGGAGAGGAGGAGCCCGATCTGTGTTCCTTCCTACATAGGGACACAGATCGGTCACCCCCCCCAGTCACCCCCCCCCCTCCCCCACAGTTAGAACAAACCTAGGATACACATTTAACCCCTTCCTCACCCCCTAGTGTTAACCCCTTCAATGCCAGTCACATTTATACTGTAATTAGTGCATATTTATAGAACTGATCGCAGTATAAATGTGAATGGCGCCAAAAATGTGTCAAAAGTGTCCGTTGTGTCCACCATAACGACGCAGTGACAATAAAAATCGCAGATCGCCGCCATTTCTAGTAAAAAAAAAAATAATAAAAAATAATAATTTTCTCCCCTATATTGTAAGCGCTATAACTTTTGCGCAAACCAAAAATATGTAGAAGAATACGTATCGCCCTAAACTGAGAAAAAATGTTTTATTTTTTTTTAATTGGGATATTTATTATAGCAACAAGTAAAAAATATTGTATTTTTCTTCAAAATTGTCGCTCTTTTTTGTTTATAGCGCAAAAAATAAAAACCGCACAGGCGATCAAATACCACCAAAAGAAAAGCTCTACTTGTGGGGAAAAAAGGACGTAAATTTTGTTTGTGAGCAACGTCGCACGACCGTGCAATTGTCAGTTAAAGCGACGCAGTGCCGGAAGCTGAAATTTTACCTGGGCAGGAGGGGGGTGTAAGTGCCCAGTATGCAAGTGGTTAAAGTCCATCAAGTTATAGTCTCTGAGCAGACCGACAGTCCTCGATGGATATCCTCTCCCACTGGTGGATGAGGGGCTTTCTGTCTGGCGCACCATAAAGTGTGCTTAAAGCAACTCAGCACCCGCCAGGCACTGTCAATGTCCTCCTGTTAATGAGTTCCACAGAAGAGTCCATTCAACACACCAAAGTGTGTGATGGCAGTCTGTGGCACAAAGTCTTTAAGTTCAGGTTCTAAGGCCCTCAACAGGCACTGTGCAAAGGGGCACTCCCAGAAAATGTGCAAAGCAATATCCTCCTGGATGATACAAAAAGGGCAGTGCCTGTATCTGTACAGGTGTCAGAGAAACATATTATAAAGAAACATATTATACTTTGAACACTAGATGGCAGCAAAGTTGACAGTGAGAGCTGTCAGAGAAATCTTTAGCTGCAGACTGGCTGTCGCATGACACGCACCACATGACTTCCTGGCTGCCTATAAAAGTTGAGCAAGTGTTTAGAGGAATTATTGGTTTGTCTTCAGCTTCCTGTACCTGAGTTCCTGTTGATTGATTACCTGCTGTGACCCGAATTGATACTGACCTACTCTAGTCTTCTCCTGGATCCGACCTTGGCTTGTTTTACAGACTTTGTTCCTGTCTCCTGTGCCTTGACCTTCTGCTTCTGACCCAGGCTTGCTTCCCGTCTCCAGTGCCTTGACCCCCAGCCTGTGACCTGGATTGTCTGCTTACCGGTGTTTGATCCTCAGCCTGCTCCGGACTTTTAACCTGACTTCTCCTCCTGGATCCTGATACCCTCGGACCCTGCTCTAGTTCTACAGGACTTCCACGCAAGCTCTACCCTGCATGCTGGTAGCTTGTGCCTCTTTGTGCCTTCCACCCTCTGTACCACCTCCAGGGGGCAGACTGCACTTAGTCGGAACAGCGTGCCGCTCTCGGCATCTCGACCTTGGTGAGTAGAGTACCCTATTCTGTTAACAGGTTTCTGGCATGCAAAAATGTCCTGAGTGGCAACCCCCCTTAGATTGCCAACCATGGGCAGTCTATTTTTCTTTTATAAAACCAATGGCATGTGAAACACATCAAAAAACTCCACCCGGTGCAAAAAAAAATGCACACGCACAAAGAGTGACACAAAACGTGCAGCGGTTGTCCGGCACTAGGAAGGACCTTACCCTGATCCCCCAGGGCATTAGGCTCCTGACGGGGACTGAGGTACTCACTAGGTCCATCTGGCTGAGACCAGATGGACATCTTTCTTTGGAGGGTCTGCCAAAGTACTCAGTAGGGCTCCCCGAAGGGGGACCCCATGAGAGAGGGTGAACTAAACCAGAAGGTCATTTCCACCCCAGCCCGAAGACCCACACCCTACTAATCACACAGTGACAAAACACATTCAACAAACAAATACAAAAGTGACAAACACGGGGATAAAATAAATAGAAAGTGGGGAGAAGTACGGTGGGAGAAGTGAAAGTGGCCATTGTGCAATACAATCAAAATGGTAGGAATCAAAATGGTAGGAATCAAAAATTTCACAAATTCACAAAAACATGCAGACGGGTGCAAACGTCAAGTGGTCCTCTGAAAAGGAATCAACCCTGATCCCCCAGGGTGTTAAAAGTAATTTGTAGTGCATGCAGCCGAAGCCGACGTGGACCCAACTTCCTTCGAGGGTCTGCCAAAACAGAGCCCTCCCAGGTGGGGCTCCTCCGAAGAGAAACCCCATGAGAGCAGGTGAACTAAGCCAGAGGCCCATGTCAACCCACTCCCAAGACGTTCAGGGCTGGCCTGAGGACCGGCACCCTACTTATCACACACAAGGTGTACAAAAAGTGCACAAAAAAAAAAGACAAAGTGACAAACAGGGATAAAAAAATAAAAGAAAGTGGGGGAGAAGTGAGTAGAAAGTGACCATCGTGCAATACGATGGCCAGCCCTCCAGCAAGGAAACAAAAATTCCCCTGATCCTAGCCAAAAGGCTCATCCCTAAAGGCAAGTGGTAAAAAGGTGTATGTGGAGATGTGACCAAGGTGCCACACTTGTAAGTTCCCCTTAAACACTTGTGCAAGGTATGGCACCAATGGACTGCCACTCCAGGGGCACCATCTTCCCAGGCTTTTCAATGGACCCTGACCCCTGGCCCAGACCAGCAGCACCCTTCCCAGCCAGGACAGAAGGAGGAGAGATTGGGGTGAGCCCACCTCAGCAGGCTACTCCCACAACCCCCATCCCTCCCACCTAATCACGTTCAGGAAATGCTAACCGCTTTTCCCGACGAAAAGAGGAGCAAGGGTTCTCTCCCAAACTACTGATTGGGGCAGGCACCACCAAATCCAGGCCAGAGGACCAGCCCTCCAGCTTTGACCTCATGCCTCTCTGTCCAAATCAGAAGGTTTCCACCTCCACGCCAGCAGGCTTAGAATCTGCCAACCGCCATCCCTTTCCCCCTCGCCGAGTACTAGGGATGGTTAGCATAGCACCTCCTACTGGCAACTGATAAGAACAGATACTACACTTGATCTTAAATAACTGGTGATCAAGATAAAAAAAGCGCCCTCCTGACTTCCCACCGTTGCGCTGACTGGAAAAAGGATATTTGCAACGGCTCCTAGCTGCTGCTTTAAATAAGATAAATGTGCACAAATATATATTGACTCCAAAATCCTAGTTTAGTGTCATAGATATTAAGCAGCGCTAAAGTGAATATTAGTGTAGTCTGCACAAACACATATAGACATGTTTGTTTGTTTGTTTGTTTTTATTTCTTAATTACTCGCTTTACAACAAATTTAATGGTTTTGTTGCGAGGCCATCAGAAACAAAATCAACATAGTTCAGACATATAGGTACACAAAAACATAGAAAATCTAAAACATGATTAAAAGGAGGAAAAAAAATTTGTCACATTGAGTCCATTAATATACATTTAGGTTAATTAACTTTTCATTCATCTAGGGCATCCATATCTAAAATAGTTCATTTTTAGAGTTAGATTACAAAATTCACATACCAAATATCACTGACTACATTTTTCTATATACAGTACTCAATCAAACTACATAATCTAATCAGATCCAGGGTTGCGTAGGTGACCTTTCATCATTTTTTTGAATTGGTTAAAAGTTTTTGCCCTTCTAATATCAATCGGCAGAGCATTCCATTGCACCGCCGCTTGGTATGAGAATGAGCGACCACCAATTCGGATATTCTTTATTTTTGGGATGTTTACGCGATAATATCCATCTTCGCGTAACTGTCGCGTTGGAACATGTTTGACAACCTTATCCATTATATATTTTGGTGTCATAGCATTAAATGTTTTATACATTAAACATGCTATTTTTAATTTAATGCGTTTATCGACAGTTAACCACCCCAGACTGTTTAATTGTTCTGATGTTGGATCTCTTTTTCTCAGTCCAGTTGCAATACGAACTGCAAAATTTTGTAATTTTTGTAGTTTTTGTATATATGTTCCCGGGATGCCCACTAGAAGTGCATTACCATAGTCTAAATGAGGAAAGACCAGGGCAGCAATAACTTTAGGGCGATCCATAGGAGCTAAATACACAAGGATCCTACGTAGTACTTTTAATTTGTACATAACAGTCTTGGTGACTTGATTAATGTGTGGCAAAAATAGCAGATCCTCATCTATATAAAATCCCAGATTTTTAACCACTTTACTGCAGCCTGGACCATTACCATCCATGTCTTGCCATGGCAGTGTCCAATTTTGAGGTATCTCGCTTACGGAACTCCTGACCACGAGTACTTCAGTTTTTAATTTGTTTAACGCCAGATAGTTTTCTCCCATCCAACGTTCCACTCCTTTTAGGCAATCAGTAAGTTTTTTTGTGGCTGTATCAAGTGATCCCGCTCCCACCCTCAAATAGAGCTGGGTGTCATCAGCGTAATTCTGACACTGCAGACCATGGGACCGAATAAGGGCCAAGAGGGGGCGCACGTAAATGTTAAATATCAACGGGGAAAGGGGGGACCCCTGGGGAACTCCACACTCAACAGGTCGACTTTCGGAGAAGTGGCTCCCCAGGCGTACCCTCTGACTTCTGCCCTCCAAAAAAGATGAAAACCATCTGAGGGCAGTTCCCTTTACATGCGCAACCTCCCGCAGCCGCTGTAAAACGATCCCATGGTCCACAGTGTCAAAAGCCGCCGAGAGGTCCAGCATTACTAGGATGGAATCTTGTAACTGAATAAAAAAAATTCAAACCATATTTTGAAAATAAATAAACTAATATGAACCCGTGAGCCTACAAAAAATAGTGATAAAGCAAAAAAAGTTTGTAAGTGATAAGATATCTTGCAATCTTCAGAGTCTTCCACCACATCAAATGTGTTCAGTGAATCCTTAACCCATCAAATTGGCCACTCACCAGAACAATATGCCTTACACTAGCGTGTTTTGGCAACAAAGCATAGAGCAGGATCTTTCTAATACGTATCAAAGGATTCCACTTCCAATAATGTGATTCAGATGCTCCACATAAGTGATAAAGAAAAGCGCACAATAGTGTAATAAAAGATAAGGCAGTTTAATAAAACACCACTCTCAATCCGCCGAAAACTGATAAGAACAGATACTACACTTGATCTTAGCCAAAAGGCCGAGAAGTGTATTGTTTATTTTTTTGAAAAGCCTATGGCGTGTGAAACACACTGTCTATTTTTTTTGAAAAGCCTATGGCGTGTGAAACACACTCAAAAAACTCCACCCGGTGCAGAAAAAATGTGCACACACATAGAGTGTTCACAAAAACGTGCAGACGGGTGCAACGTCAAGTGGTCCTCCTGTGCAGAAGGGACCCAAACCCTGATCCCCCGGGGCGTTAGGCTCCAGACAGGGACTAAGGTCCGAGCAACCGAAGCCGACACGAACCCAACTTCCTTAGAGGGACTGCCGAAACAGAACCCTCCAAGTACTAGGTGGGACTCCCCCGAAGGGAGACCCCATGAGAGCAGGTGAACTAAGCCAAAAGGCCATGTCCACCCACTCCCAAGACGTTTAGGGCTGGCCCGCGGACCAGCACCCTACTAATCACACTGTGTACAAAACGTGCACAAACAAAAAAAGACAGAAACGTGACAAACATAGGTAATAAATTAAATAAAGTGGGGGAAAGGGATAGTGGAGAGGAGAGTGAAAGAAGTGGTCATTGTGTTTAACAATGACCAGGCCCTCCGGCCAGGAATAAAAAATTCCTCCGGTCCTGGCCAAAAAGCCTGGCCCAGGAGGCAGGTGCTAAAAAAGCAGGTAGCTGGTGCAGTGACCGTGGTGTCGTTAAATCAAAGTGACCCTCACTCACAGTGATTCTCAGACACCCCTGGACTGCCACTCCAGGGGCACATGCACCATAGGCTTTTCCGTTCCAAATCTAACCCCCCGACCGGCCAGTGCAGCCCTCCACCACTGCCAGAAAGAGAGCCCTTCAAGGTTTTCTTGGGGGAAAACTGCCCCCACTTAGCAGCCTCCACCAATACTAACCCTTCCAGACTCCCTGTCAACCCAGCAGGATTTGCATGGTCCTACCCCATCTCATCCCAGGGCAGTTCCAGCTCCTCCTACCAGATCTCTGACAGGGACGGCACTTGCACTAGCCAGCCAGAAGGCCAGACTAGAACCCGGCAAAAAGACCAGACCAGGCACAGCCACCCATCCTCACCAGAAGCACCCTTCCAGGTGGCTCAGACGCAACCAGGGACAGCACTTGCACTAGCCAGCCAGAAGGCCAGACTAGAACCCGGCAAAAAGACCAGACCAGGCACAGCCACCCATCCTCACCAGAAGCACCCTTCCAGGTGGCTCAGACACAACCATTGGCCGGCCCCCAGTATCTGTCGGGCAGCACGGCATAGTCCCTGCTGAAACCACCCTTCCAGGTGCAATGACGCTATTGGATTGCATCCACCCTCCACATATAGGAGGTGCTTCAGCGCTCCTCTAGCAACTGACGAGAACGGATACCACACCTGATCTTAGCCAAAAGGCCGAGCAGTGGCAGGGAAGACACCTCGATCAGCCCAGCCAGAGTGCAATGGCTGAGCCTCGCCCTGGGAGAACCACATTCATGATCATGGTGTCTCCCCTGCCAGGTAAGTCGTTTATTTTTTTGAAAAGCCTATTGCGTGTGAAACACACTGTTTATTATTTACATATGTAACATATATATTTTTTATATATATATATAGTCCTTTTAGGTTTTTTAAATGTAGGTTTATATATGCAACATGAATTCAGTTCACTGTGACACATAAAAACTGATATTGTGCTATGGGCTAGGGATGTGCGCATATATACCTATAGTAATTGTGTGGTCCCTGCTGGGTCTAATCAATTGTAGCAGGTTGTATTACTGGTGCATTGTGGTAGCGGGGACATATACGATACACACAGGTTTTTTTTTTTTTTAAAAGCTTTATTTAAAACTTTCACATATATACATAGTCACATTACATTACATTTGAAAAACAAATATTTACAAAGATTTGTACAATGCCATTTTACATACTTTTCCATATCGTTTTTGCAAATCAAATTATAAACTGGCAAACCAACCTTTCCATTTAGTATGTTTCCAGTTGAACTCTGCCTTTTCTTCTCCCATTTGTTTTTGATCCAGAAAAAATGCAAATTCACATTTAGAAATTACAATTGTGCATGCCTTGCTAACCGGTATGACTTCTTTTTTTAAAACTAAAAGGTTACGGACATTCCATAAAACTTCTTTAATTATGCAAAAGAAAATCCAGGCCATTCTTGCTTTGTACTTATTCTTAATTTTCAGTGCCGTGTTAAACAAAAAATAATCTAGACATGTGACCCCAGCTACTTCTGCCAGAAAAGGCTTAAAATTATCCATGACTTTTGATGCAAACTCACAATTCCAGATCAAATGTTTTACAGTTTCTCTCCCTCCACAATCAGATCTAGGGCATTGCTCTGTTGCAGTAAGGTGTCTGGATTCCAAGAAATTTCTGGTTGGCAAACATTCATGTAAGCCCATCCAGACAATGTCCCACTGTCTTTTTGTGACCCCTTTTATCTGTACCTTTTTCCACACTAAACTGCTTTGACTAGAATTTAATCCCGATATACGTGACATCAGTTCTTCCCTTCTAAGCCAGTTCTTGATAATTTGTTTGTTCCCCATGTTTTCTCCTAGTTCCTCCAACTTGTTTACTTCTTTAAATTTCTTGAGAATTGCGTAAAATGGAGGTACCACTAGTGCATATGGTTTGGTTAGGTCTTTTTGTACTAGTCCCCATTTAATGAACCACCAACCTGCTAAGTACCTTATCATAATTGCTGTCCGATCACCCTCTTTCACACAGGTGGTGTGGGGGTTAATCTTCAGACGTCCTCTTCCTCAAAGTCCATCAAGTGACAGTCTCAACAGTGTCCGATGCTTTAATCAACTTGTGGATAGTTTTTGGCTTCCACAAGTCGGGCTTAACTCCATGCAGCCCCAGCTTCCTGATACACTTAAAAGTATTCAAGAAATATCAAGGCGTGTCCCAGTCCCTACATTTGTCCCATTCAAGTGACCTTCCCATTAAGGAAGTGGTTAATTTTGTCCCCTTTACATCTAAATGGAGCCATGTTGGCATCTTTGACAGGATGGGTATAAAAAGAACTAAAAGCATGCACTGGCCTGGTAATGAAGACATTAGCATTAGTTAATTTAGAAATAACCATTTCTGCTTTTAATAATTAAGGCAAAAATCATAAAATCTCACTCTGCTACCAGGAGAAGAGAACCAAAAAGCATGCATATATATGCTTCTAAACAACTTCTGGGGGACATATTCACTGTACAATATGCTCTATTATTAAGACCCAATAAAACAATCACTCAGCTCATGTTTCTTTCCTCCTTGCCTTTAAAATAAAAGCAGAGAACGGTCATCAACAACTAACAGCAGCTACAATTACTATAGAAGCAGCACTGTAAGCCCACTTCATGCTCAGAAAGAAACACTAACGCTCTTCATCGTGATTGGTGAGTTTTGAAAAGCCTATGGCGTGTGAAACACATTTAAAAAACTCCACCGGTGCAGAAAAAATGTGCACACACATAAAGAGTGTTCACAAAAACGTGCAGACGGGTGCAACGTCAAATGGTCCTGTGCAGAAGGGACCCAAACCCTGATCCCCCGGGGCGTTAGGCTCCAGACGGGGACTGAGGTACTGTGGTCCGAGCAACTGAAGCCGACACGGACCCAATTTCCTTGGAGGGACTGCCGAAACAGAACCCTCCAAGTACTAGGTGGGACTCCCCCGAAGGGAGACCCCATGAGAGCGGGCGAACTAAGCCAGAAGGCCATGTCCACCCACTCCCAAGACGTTCAGGGCTGGCCTGGCCCGAGGACCGGCACCCTACTAAAGACAAAAACGTGACAAACATAGGCAATAAATTAAATAAAGTGGGGGAAAGGGATAGTGGAGAGGAGAGTGAAAGAAGTGGTCATTGTGTTCAATAATGACCAGGCCCTCCGGCCAGGAATAAAAAGTTCCTCCGGTCCTGGCCAAAAGGCACGGCCCAGGAGGCAATATTTAAGTTTATTTTGCAAAGCAAATATACAAAAATCAAAAATCCAATACTTTCAACAGGGTACATTCTACTTTGTATTGCGACGCAGCGCATAAATACACTACATAACAATACAGTTCCAAGCATACAATTAAATTACATTCATCCGTCCTGCGGTATGATGCCGCATTACCCTGAAATCAGCACTTCAAAAACGTGTCAAGAAATGTCCATATCATATACTGTCAAAATGCCCGGGGGGGGCCAAAGTCTTTCAGTGTAAACGTACAGTTAGGGGAGGGGGGAAATCTTCAAACGTCCTCCTCCTCCTTGAAGTCCATCAAGGTATAGTCTCTCAGCAGGCTGAAGATCAGTCTGCGACAGTCCTCGATGGACATCCTCTGCCGGTTGTGGACGCGGCGATTTCTGGCGTACCATAAGGCATCCTTAAAGCAACACAGAACCCGCCACGCACTGTCAATGTCCTCCTGTGAATGAGTTCCACAGAAGAGTCCGTTTAACACACCAAAGTGTGTAATAGCAGTCTGTGGTACAAAGTCTTTAAGTTCAGGTTCCAAGGCACTCAACAGGCCCTGTGCAAAGGGGCACTCCCAGAACACATGATATGCTGTTTCCTCCTGGATGATGCAAAAGGGGCAGTGCCTGTATCTGCACAGGTTTCTGGCATGTAGGAATGTCCTGAGCAGCAATCCCCCTTGGATTGCCATCCATGCCTGATCTTTGTGCCTGTTGGTGAGTCTCTTTGAAGAAACATTCCTCCAGAAAACTTTGCAAGTGGCTGAAGGGAGGCCTGGAATAGTCTCAAAGATGTCCGATGCTCTAATCAACTTGTAGATAGTTTTTGGCTTCCACAAGTCGGGCTTAACTCCATGCAGCCCCCGCTCCTTGATGAACTTGAAAGTATCCAAGTAATACCATGGAGTGTCCCAGTTGTAGGGGACGGAACTGTCCCATTTGTCCCATCCAAGCGACTTCCAAAGAGGCAGGAGGAAAAAACGGGACATGGAGTTACCGCCAGAGTCCACAGTTCTGTCAACCAAAGTCCTGCGGATGCAGTTACAAGCAAAGAACACCCTCAGTAATGTGGCGATGTCGGGCACGCCCTTACCGCCCTTGAGAGGTTCCTTGAACATAACAGTCCGCTTTACTCTGTCCATTTTGGAGTTCCAGATGAAGTGAAACACCGCCCTGGTGATGGCCTTGCAGGTATTGACCCGGGGGGGCCAGGCCTGGGCGAGGTACTGCAACACAGGGAGAATCTCGCTGCGGAGTACCAGTGTTTTCCCTTCGATGGTAAGATCTCTGTTGCTCCAAAGTCCAAACTTTTGTCGCATCTTAGCCAGTCTTTCCTCCCAGGACTTCAGGGCTGCGCCCTCCGCTCCAAACCAGACTCCAAGAATTTTGATGAAGTCCGCTTTGATGCTGAACGGTATGGGTGCAGAAGAAGGCAGGAACCACTTTCCGAAGAGCATGACTTCCGACTTCCCGCAGTTGACCTTTGCCCCTGAAGCTTGGCCGAAGTCCTCGCACGTCTGGACGAGTGTGTCGATGGAGCGCCGGTCAGCACAGAACACCGTCACGTCATCCATGTAGAGCGAGCACCTGACCTCCCGTCTTTCCGGTCCTGGTGCGGTGATCCCTCTGATCTCTGGGTTCCGTCTGATGCTTTGGGCGAATAGCTCTATACAGCAAACAAAAAGCAGAGGTGAGAGAGGGCAGCCTTGTCTGACCCCCGAGAGAACCTTGAAGGGGTCAGTTTTCCAGCCATTTACCAACACCAAACTACAAATATCCTTATACATGACATTCACATACGAGCAAAACAGTTCCCCAAGACCAAACCTGCGCAGAGTTCTGCACATAAACTCATGGGAGACGCGGTCAAAGGCCTTCTCCTGGTCAAGACTGACCAGGGCCGCGTGCACACGGCGGTCCTGAATGTACTGGACCGTGTCCCGGACAAGCGCGAGGCTGTCCGCAATCCTGCGACCAGGAATGCCACAAGTTTGATCCGGGTGGACGATCTGTCCGATGACAGATTTCAGCCTGTTGGCCAAAACCTTGGCGAGGATTTTGTAGTCCACGTTCAAAAGAGAGATCGGACGCCAATTTCTCAAGTCCGACCTCTCCCCCTTGCGTTTATACAAAATTGTGATCATCCCCTCTCAGTGATGGAGGCATTCTACCCTCCACCACCATCTCCTCGTACAGCTCGAGCAGGTCCGGGCCCACGAGGTCCCACAGGGCTACATAGAGCTCAACTGGGAGACCATCGCAACCCGGGGTCCTGCCTTGCCTAAAGGATTTAGCGGCAGAGTGCAGCTCCTCCAACACCAGGGGGGCGTTGACGGCTGATGAACCTGCAGGATCAATTTGGTTAGTGATACCTGACAGGAACCTGTCGGCTGCCTCCGTGTCCGTTTCTTTCGGGGAGTAGAGGTTGGTGTAGTAGTCTTCAACCACTTGCATTACAGCCTCCTTCCCCTTCTGGAGTGTTCCGGTCTCGTCACGCAGCTCTGGCAAGGGAGTGTGTCCCGAGTGGAGTTTCCTGAAAAAGAAAGCGTTACACTTCTCACCTTTCTCAATGTTCTCCACCTTGGCACGGAAGACAATGTGCCTGGATTCTTCCTCAAAGTACCCCTTCAGGCTCTTCTTGGCGTCCTCCAGGTCGTGCCTAACGTCCCAGCCGCAGTGGTGAAGGTCCTGCAGGGACTGCAACTGACGTTGCAGTCTCCTGAGTTCCTTCTTCCTTGCACACACTTGCTGTCGTCCCCTTGCCTGAAAGAAGCTGCGCAGCTTAACTTTCACAACCTCCCACCAATCACTTACCTTGCTGAAGAATCTCTTTTCCTCCGTCCAGGAGGCGTAGGCCTCCCGGAGTTCCCCCATCAATTCCTCATTTTCCAGCAGGGTGCAGTTCAGCTTCCAGGAACCAGGGCCGTGGGCAAAGCCCTCGCCCAGTTCACCCCGAAAGCGAATAGCCCTGTGGTCAGAGAAAAAGCAGGGGATCATGGAGAACTCACGATGCTTGACTGTTCTTGAAGTGAGCACAAAGTCAATCCTGGAACGCACAGATCCATCGGGTCGGCACCATTAATAATTCACGGTACCTTGCCCTATGGATCCCACGGCGTCCTGTAGGGAAGCCTCCGAGATCATCTCCTTGAGCAGCCTAGAAGTACCATCAAGTTTTGCGTATATGCTGGAACTGCGCCCATCCTCCTCTATCGGACAGTTAAAATCACCGCCGATCACTACTGCTCTGGTGGTGACAAGTTGCGTCCGCAGGGTCTGGAAAAGTTCCAGGCGCGCATTCGTCTCCGGGGAAGCGTACACGTTGATGAGCCTAATTGAGCCGTCTATGAGGCAGGTGCTAAAAAAAAAAAAAAACAACAAGCGTGTAGCTGGTGCAGTGACCATGGTGTCTTTAAATCAAAGTGACCCACACTCACAGTGATTCTCAGACACCCCTGGACTGCCACTCCAGGGGCACATGCACCATAGGCTTTTCTGTTCCAAATCTAACCCCCTGACCGGCCAGTGCAGCCCTCCACCCCTGCCAGATAGAGAGCCCTTCAAGGTTTTTCTTGGGGAAAAGCTGCCCCCATCTAGCAGCCTCCGCCAATTCCAACCCTTCCAGACTCCCTGTCAACCAGGCAGGATTTGCATGGTCCTACCCCGTCTTTCCATCAGGGCAGTTCCAGCTCCTCCTACCAGATCTCCGACAGGGACAGCACTTGCACCAGCCAGCCAGAAGGCCAGACTAGAACCCGGCAAAAAGACCAGACCAGGCACAGCCACCCATCCTCACCAGAAGCACCCTTCCAGGTGGCTTAGACGCAACCATTGGCCGGCCCCCAGTATCTGTCGGGCAGCACGGCATAGTCCCTGCTGAAACCACCCTTCCAGGTGCAATGACGCTATTGGATTGCATCCACCCTCCACAAATAGGAGGCGCTTCAGCGCTCCTCTAGCAACTGACGAGAACGGATACCACACCTGATCTTAGCCAAAAGGCCGAGCAGTGGCAGGGATAACACCACGATCAGCTCAGCCAGAGTGCAATGGCCGAGCCTCGCCCTGGGAGAACCACCTTCATGATCATGGTGTCTCCCCTGCCAGGTGTAGTCCCTGCTGAAACCACCCTTCCAGGTGAAATGACGTCATTGGATTGCATCCACCCTCCCAATGGAGGTGCTTCAGTGCTTCTCTGACAACTGTTAAGAACAGATACTGCACTTGATCTTAGCCAAAAGGCCGAGAAGCGATGTTTACTAAGCCCCCAAGCCTCCACTTCTGTGGGGGGGGGAGTTTTAGATAAAAGGGTGTGGCAGGGGTGGAAAGGCAGGGAACAGTGAGGTGGCGGGGTGGACGGTCACCTTAGGGGTTAATAACTGATGAGCGGGTTGTAATCTGCTGATCAGAGTTATGGTCAATGAAGTGACCATAAGCTTATAGGAGAGGGGGAAATGAGGTCCGCACGCTGTATTGATCTGGCTACCTGTGGTAACTTCTGTACGCCGTGCGGACCTGGCAGTAAAAGGGTTAAAAGGATAAGTTCACTTATTTAAAAAAATAAATGCATTTTATTTTGCAGAAAAAAAAATGCATTTTTTTTGGAGCCCGTAAAGCATTGCACCAGCAAATTTGTCAGAGTATCTGTGTGGCTGTATATCCAGTAAGGGCAAGTAGATACAATCTGAACTACAAGCCAACATCCACAAAGAATGTTGGAACTTGTAGTTCATTCTTACACAGAGCTCTGTGTATGAATACACAGAGCTCTGTGTATGAATTGACCTGGCAGTGTGGATGGAGCCTCGCACGGCCACACTGTTTTATATACACTTGTACATTATGCTCTATTATTTAGACCCAATGAAGCAATCACTCAGCTTGTGTTTCTTTCCTCCTTGCCTTTATAATAAAAGCAGAGAACGGTCATCAACAACTAACAGCAGCTACAATTAGAAGCAGCACTGAAAGCCCACTACGCGCTCAGAAAGAAACACTAACACTCTTCATTGTGATTGGTGAGTTTGTACACTTTAGAGCACATTTCGACAGTCAAAAACTATAGAAATGATCCCTGAAAGTATAGTCTTAACCAGATACTGTGTTGTTTAAAGGGCACATGTTACGAGCACCCATTCCAAGTTGTAGTGACCTTTAACATACACAAAAAAATAAAATACAGATCACTCAACAAGGTTACCAATACCATTCCCAAACGCTAAACTATTTTCTGAAATGTGTTGTGTGTGTTCCTAATTACATACCATATGTCTTTCTATGTAATGTATCTAGCTTACAAGTCCTTCAATCCCAACATTTGCATATCTGGCAACCCTTAACCAATCAAAGTTTATCCCGCCTCCTGTAGCTCTTACTAATGTAGTCAGGAGAAACTTAACTCCTGTCCTCCTAGTGTTGTGAGATAAAACATGGGTGTATATTGCAGAGAAGTAATGAATATGGTTTTGTTTTTTATTCTCCCTGACATATGCTTTTGCAAAAAAAAAAAAATCCATTCTGATAACTGTAGGTGAATACTACATATAACTATAGTATTAATTTTTATTTTCTTTAACCCTTTCGCTGCCAGGCCCTGTGCTCCATTTTGTACAGGGGGGAGGGTCACTGTGCCTGTACTACAGGGGGGGGTCACTGTCTGCCTGTACTATGGGGGGAGGAACTGTGGATATTACAGTGGGGGAGATTTTATTTTAATTTTTTTGCTGATCTGAAAAATGATCTGATCCGTGACTCCTGATCCAAAGAACGATCCGAATCGTGAGTTTTTTGACCCGTTGCACCCCTACCCCACGGTATTTATGAAAATGTTTATCGAACAAATATATTGGCAAAAAATACACTAAAACGATATTAGCAGATAAAAACACAGAAAATTTTACAAAATCCCTACTAAATATAAAAGCTTAACCTGTATGGAGTTAATAAATAACAAAAAAGTTTACATTTTTACATTGTGCCTTTTTGCAAAATGGTGAAAAATCGAACGTACGCAAAAATGTAAATATCCAAATTTCTCAAAAAATCTGAAGGTTTTAATTTTTCCCTAATTAGAAAGACCCAATACCATATATTTTCTGAAAGCACGATAGGTAGAATAAAAAGAAGGTGGTACTTATTTTTTAAACTCCGTGGTATTTGGCCAAATGTTTATCGGACCAATATATTTGCAAACAATACACTAAAACCATTATATATATATATATATATATATATATATATATATATATAAAATTGGTAATAGATTTATGAAGATAAAAACACAGCAAATTTGATAAAATTGAGCTGTATTGAGCAAATAAATAACAAATATTTGTAACTTTTAAATTGCGCCTTTTTGCAAAATGGTGAAAATCAAACAGACGAAAAAGTGCAGCGTTCGACAAACCTTGGGCGCCAGGTCGCATTTGCGACTAGAATTAGCAACCTGCCACCTGGGGCATCCTGTCTCCGTGCGTACCCCCCTGGCATGATCTCGTTGGGCCGTGCCGGCCGGTAATTGAGGCCACAGCTTTGCAGCCTTCTGCAGTCCTATGCGTCCTACTGGAATCTGGCGCCCTCTTGTGGTGGCCGTTGGTATGACAAGACAGCCAGCAATGCTAATGGCCAGATTTCACTGTCAGCCCATCTCCTTCCCTTTACTTAGAACCCCCAAACATTATAATATATATATATATATATATATATATATACATATATATGTGTATATATATATACACATACACATAGAATAAAATATATATATATATATAACACCCTAGAGAATAAAATGGCGGCCGTTGCAATACTTACTGTCACACCGTATTTGCGCAGCGGTCGTACAAGCGCACTTTTTTTGGGGGAAAAAATACACTTTTTTAAATTAAAAATTAAGACAACAGTTAGCCCAATTTTATATTGTGAAAGATAATGTTACGCCGAGTAAATTGATATCCAACATGTCACGCTTCAAAATTTCACCCGCTAGCGGAATGGCGACAAACTTACACCCTTTAAAATCTCCTAGGCGACGCTTAAAAAAAATTCTACAGGTTGCATGTTTTGAGTAACAGAGGAGGTCTAGGGATAGAATTGTTTCTCTTGCTCTAACGATTGCGGCGATAACTCACATGTGTGGTTTGAACACCGCTTTCATATGCGGGCGCTACTCACGTATGCGTTTGCTTCTACACGCAAGCTTGGCGGGACGGGGGCCCATTCCTGGCTCCTAACTTTTTTACCTGGCTCCTAGATTCCAAGTAAATTTGTTAAGCCCTGAAAAAGTGTAAATATCTAAATTTCACAAAAAATCTGAAGGTTTTAATTTTTCCCTTACAGCATATGACCTCTAGAAGGAAAAAAAGAGGCTACTGATTTTTTTTGACCCTGCGGTATTTGCACAAATGTTTATCAAACCAATATATTGGCAAAAAAATACACTAAAGCCATTATTAGCAGATAAAAACACAGCTAATTTTACAAAATTCCAGCTAAATCCCTACTAAATATAAAAGCTTAACCTGTATGAAGTTAATAAATAACAAAAAGTTTAAATCTTGACATTGCGCCCTTGTGCAAAAATCAGAAGGTTTTCCTTTTTTTCTTACAGCTTTCAGAATTTGTGAAAGACCCCCAAAACCATATATTTTATAAAAGCAATGACCTCTAAAATAAAAAGAAGGTGCTACTGATTTTTTAGACTGCGCTGTATTTGCGCAAATGTTTATTGAACCAATGTTTACTAAGCCCCCAAGCCCCGACTTCTGTGGGGGGGGGGGGCAGTTTTAGATAAAAGGGTGCAAAGGCAGGGAACAGTGAGGCGGCGGGTGGACGGTCACTTTAGGGAATAACTGATGAGCGGGTTGTAATCTGCTGATCAGAGTTGAAGAATCGTTCAGCAAAGTCTTTTTTTTTTTATTGAAAAGCATGTGTCGTGCAAAACATAACCCAAAAACTTCACCCGTTGCAGAAAAAATGTGCACACACATAAAAACTGACGGGTGCATCGTCAAATAGTCCTCCGAAAAGGACCCAGCTCTGATCCCCCGGGGCGTTAGGCTCCTGGCAGGGAAAAGAGTATAGTGGTCCAAGCAGCCAAAGCCACGAGGACCCCACTAAGGTCCATGCAGCCGAAGCCACATGACCTAACATCCTCGGAGGGACTGCCGAAACAGAACCCTCCTCGGTGAGGCTCCCCCGAAGGGAGACCCCATGAGAGCAAGCGAACAAAGCCAGAAGGCCATGTCCACCCACTCCCAAGACTTTCATGCCACATACACACGATCATTTTATGTGATGAAAAAAAATGAAGTTTTTAAAAACGTCAATTTCATTGACCGTGTGTAGAGGAAATGCCCAGAAGCTAGTTATGAAGCGAGCTTCAATGGAAAAGAGTGGTGAACGTAACCTCGCTTTTTGTGAAAAAACGATGGTGTGTAGGCAACATCGTCTTTCAAAAGTGAAGTTTCAAAAATGTATTTTTTTTACCTCACAGAAACACCATTTTTTTTCCATCACATAAAGTGATCGTGTGTACGCAGCATCAGAGCCAGCCCGAGGACCAGCACCCTACTCATCACACTAAAAGTGCAGTGCACCAACAGAAAAAGAGACAAAACGTGACAAACAGGGGGTAAAATAAAAAAAAGAAAGTGGGGAAAAGAAAGGTGGGAATGGTGAGTGGAAAGTGGCCAATACGATGGCTAGCCCGCCAGCCCTCCGGCCAGGAACAAAAATTCCTCTGGTCCTAGAGGCAGGTGTTAAAAAGTGTGTTGTGGAGATGTGACCTAAGGTGCCACACGTTGAGTGCCCCTCTCAAAACACTCAGTGCAATGTATGGCACCCCTGGACTGCCACTTCAGGGGCACTATCTCCACAGGCTTTTCAACGGACCCTGACCCCCAATGCGGACCGGCAGCACCCTTCCCAGCCAGGAAGGTGGAAGAAGAGATCGGGGAGAGCCCACCTAAGCAGGCAACTACCCACAACCCCCATCTCTCCCATTTAATTACATTTGGGAAGTACTACCCGCCCCTCCCGGTAATAGGAGGAGCAAGGGTTCCCTTGCAGAACAACTGACTGGGGCAGACACCACCGGATCCAGGCCAGAGGCCAGGGGCCCAGCCCTTCAGCTTCGACCTCATGCCTCTCTGCCCCGATCAGAAGGCTTTCGCCTCCACACCAACAGGCTTAGCGTCCCCAAACTGCCATCCCTTTCCCCCTCGGCGGGTACTGGGGACAGTCAGCATAGCACCACCTATTGGCAACTGATAACAACAGATACTACACTTGATCTTAGCCAATAGGCCGAGAAGGCGAGCTCACTCCAGGGGCACATTTTTTTTAAAAGCCTGTGGCGTGCAAAACACAACCCAAAAACTCCACCCGGTGCAGGAAAAATGTGCACTTTAGGGGTTAATAACTCTGATGAGCGGGTTGTAATCTGCTGATCAGAGTTGAATTGTTCAGCAAAGTCTGCTGAACAATTTATTATTTTTTCTATTGAAAAGCCTGTGGCGTGCATAACACAACCCAGCAAAACTTCACTCGGTGCAGGAAAAAATGTGCACACACATAAAGAGTGAAACACAAAAAACTGCGACGGGTGCCATCGTCAAATGGTCCTTCGAAAAGGTCCCAGCTCTGATCCCCCGGGGGGTTAGGCTCCTGACAGGGAAAAGAGTTACAGTGGACCAAGCAGCCGAAGCCACGAGGACCGCACTAAGGTCCATGCAGCCAAAGCCACATGACCTAACATCCTCAGAGGGACTGCCGAGACAGAACCCTCCTTGGTGAGGCTCCCCCTGAAGGGAGACCCCATGAGAGCAGGCAAACTAAGCCAGAAGGCCCAGTCCACCCACTCCCAAGACTTTCAAAGGTGGCCCGAGGACCAGCACCCTTACTCGCCACACATAAAGTGCAAAGCACCAACATAAAAAGAAGAAACGTGACAAACAGGGGGGGAAATAAAAAAGAAAGTGGGGGGGAAAGGAAGGTGGGAACGGTGAGTGGAAAGTGGCCACCGTGCAATACGATGGCCAGGCCTCTGGCCAGGAACAAAAATTCCTCTGGTCCGAGCCAAAGGGCTCGTCCCTAGAGACAGGTGTCAAAAAGGTGTGTGTGGAGATATGTGACCTAAGGTGCCACACGTTGAGTGCCCCTCTCAAAACACTCAGTGCAATGTATGGCACCCCTGGACTGCCACTCCAGGGGCTTTTTTTTTTTTAAAGCTTTATTTAAAACATTCACATATATACATAGTCACATTACATTACATTTGAAAAAAAAACTATTTACAAAGATTTGTACAATGCCATTTTACATTAGAGCTGAAACGATTAATCAATATTATTGATAATAATCGATAATTAAAATCGTTGTCAACGATTTTCATTATCGATAGTTGGTCCACACCTTCTGACTATGCGTCCGCCCTTCCGATCATTCAAAGCCGCGGCCTTAATTACCGGCCACCGCGATCGAGCAGCGGGGGAGGTGGGGGAGCACGGAGGCACAGGATCCTGTGTTTCCGTGCGCCCCCCACCTCCCCTGCCGCGCGATTGCAGCGGGTCCGCGACGGTCGGTAATTGAGACCACGGCTTTGCGGCCTTGTGAAGTCCCAAGCTCTTCTTTCTGTGAGCTGGCACCATCTGGTGGTGGACGTTTGACATTACAAGTTAAACAGCAATTCTAATGTAATTTTTCACTGCCATCTCCTTCCCTATAATTAGAACCCCCAAACATTATATATGTTTTTTATTCTAACACCCTAGAGAATAAAATGGCGATCATTGCAATACTTTGTGTCACGCCGTATTCGCGCAGCGGTCTTACAAGCGCACTTTTTTTGGATTTTTTTTTTTTTATTAAAAAATAAAACAGTAAAGTTATCCCAATTTTTTTTTAGATTGTAAAAGATAATGTTACGCCGAGTAAATTGATACCCAACATGTCACGCTTCAAAATTGCGTCCGCTCGTGGAATGGCCTTAAACTTTTACCCTTTAAAATCTCCATAGGCGACGTTCTGAGTTACAGAGGAGGTCTAGAGCTAGAATTATTGCTCTCGCTCCAACAATCGCGGCGATACCTCACTTGTGGTTTGAATACCGTTTACATATCCCGGGAGGAATAGAGCCCCAGCATTGGTGTTCCCGGGAGGAATAGAGCCCCAGCATTGGTGTTCCCGGGAGGAATAGAGCCCCAGCATTGGTGTTCCCGGGAGGAATAGAGCCCCAGCATTGGTGTTCACGGGAGGAATAGAGCCCCAGCATTGGTGTTCCCGGGAGGAATAGAGCCCCAGCATTGGTGTTCCCGGGAGGAATAGAGCCCCAGCATTGGTGTTCCCGGGAGGAATAGAGCCCCAGCATTGGTGTTCCCGGGAGGAATATTACTGCTGCAAAGTTGTGTAATGTTAAGAGTTTTTTTAATCTGCTGTTTGAGTGTAACATGTTTTTTCATTATTACTGTTAAATAAACAAAAAAAATCTACATTACGTTTTTTTTTAATGATTCTATCCAATTAATCGAAAAAATAAATCGGCCAATTACTCGATTATGAAAATAAATCGTTAGTTGCAGCTCTATTTTACATACTTTTCCATATCGTTTTTGCAAATCAAATTATAAACTGGCAAACCAACATTTCCATTTAGTATGTTTCCAGATGAACTTTTCTTCTCCCATTTATTTTTGATCCAGAAAGAAATGCAAATTCAAATTTAGAAATTACAATTGGGCATGCCTTGCTACCGTTATGACTTTTTTTAAAACTAAAAGGTTACGGACATCCCATAAAACCTCTTAAAGTATGCAAAAGAAAATCCAGGCCATTCTTGCTTTGTACTTATTCTTAATTTTTCAGTGCCGTGTTAAACAAAAAATAATCTAGACATGTGACCCCAGCTACTTCTGCCAGAAATGGCTTAAAATTATCCCTGACTTTGGATGCAAACTCACAATTCCAGAACAAATGTTTTACAATTTCTCTCCCCCACAATCAGATCTAGGACATTGCTCTGTTGCAGTAATGTGTCTGGATTCCAAGAAATTTCTGGTTGGCAAACATTCGTGTAAGCCCATCCATACAATGTCCCACTGACTTTTTGTGAACCCATTTATCTGTACCTACCTGGTACAGGTAGGAGTGGGTGGACATGGCCTTTTGGCTTAGTTCACCTGCTCTCATGGGGTCTCCCTTCGGGGGAGTCCCACCTAGTACTTGGAGGATTCTGTTTCGGCAGTCCCTCCAAGGAAGTTGGGTCCGTGTCGGCTTCGGTTGCTCGGACCACAGTACCTCAGTCCCCGTCTGGAGCCTAACGCCCCGGGGGATCAGGGTTTGGGTCCCTTCTGCACAGGAGGACCACTTGACGTTGGACGTCTGCATGTTTTTGTGAACACTCTTTATGTGTGTGCACATTTTTTCTGCACCGGGTGGAGTTTTTCGAGTGTGTTTCACACGCCATAGGCTTTTCAAAAAAAATAATATTTATCTGTACCTACCTGGCAGGGGAGACACCATGATCATGAAGGTGGTTCTCCCAGGGCGAGGCTCAGCCATTGCACTCTGGCTGGGCTGATCGAGGTGTCTTCCCTGCCACTGCTCGGCCTTTTGGCTAAGATCGGGTGTGGTATCCGTTCTCATCAGTTGTTAGAGGAGCGCTGAAGCACCTCCTATATGTGGAGGGCGGATGCAATCCAATAACGTCATTGAACCTGGAAGGGTGGTTTCAGCAGGGACTACGCCGTGCTGCCCGACAGATACTGGGGGCCGGCCAATGGTTGCGTCTGAGCCACCTGGAAGGGTGCTTCTGGTGAGGATGGGCTGCTGTGCCTGGTCTGGTCTTTTTGCCGGGTTCTAGTCTGGCCTTCTGGCTGGCTGGCTGGTGTAAGTGCTATCTCTGTCAGAGATCTGGTAGGAGGAGCTGGAACTGCCCTGTGATGAGACGGGGTAGGGCCATGCAAATCCTGCTGGGTTGACGGGGAGTCTAGAAGGGTTAGTATTGGTGGAGGCTGCTAGATGTGGGCAGCTTTCCACCAAGAAAACCTTGAAGGGCTCTCTATCTGGCAGGGGTGGAGGGCTGCACTGGCCGGTCGGGGGGTTGGATTTGGAACAGAAAAGCCTATGGTGCATGTGCCCCTGGAGTGATAGTCCAGGGGTGTCTGAGAATCACTGTGACTGTGGGTCACTTTGATTTAAAGACACCACGGTCACTGCACCAGCTACACGCTTTTTTTTTTAGCACCTGCCTCCTGGGCCGGGCCTTTTGGCCAGGACCGGAGGAATTTTTTATTCCTGGCCGGAGGGCCTGGTCATTGTTCAACACAATGACCACTTCTTTCACTCTCCTCTCCACTATCCCTTTCCCCCACTTTATTTAATTTATTGCCTATGTTTGTCACGTTTTTGTCTTTTTTTTGTTTGTGCACGTTTTGTACACAGTGTGATTAGTAGGGTGCCGGTCCTCGGGCCAGCCCTGAACGTCTTGGGAGTGGGTGGACATGGCCTTTTGGCTTAGTTCACCTGCTCTCATGGGGTCTCCCTTCGGGGGAGCCCCACCTAGTACTTGAAGGGTTCTGTTTCGGCAGTCCCTCTAAGGAAGTTGGGTCCGTGTCGGCTTCGGTTGCTCGGACCACAGTACCTCAGTCCCCGTCTGGAGCCTAACGCCCCGGGGGATCAGGGTTTGGGTCCCTTCTGCACAGGAGGACCACTTGACGTTGCAACCGTCTGCACGTTTTTGTGAACACTCTTTATGTGTGTGCACATTTTTTCTGCACCGGGTGGAGTTTTTTGAGTGTGTTTCACACGCCATCGGCTTTTCAAAAAAAAAAATCCGTTCTCATCAGTTGCTAGAGGAGCGCTGAAGCACCTCCTATATGTGGAGGGTGGATGCAATCCAATAGCGTCATTGCACCTGGAAGGGTGGTTTCAGCAGGGACTACGCCGTGCTGCCCGACAGATACTGGGGGCCGGCATATGGTTGCGTCTGAGCCACCTGGAAGGGTGCTTCTGGTGAGGATGGGTGGCTGTGCCTGGTCTGGTCTTTTTGCCGGGTTCTAGTCTGGCCTTCTGGCTGGCTAGCGCAAGTGCTGTCCCTGTCAGAGATCTGGTAGGAGGAGCTGGAACTGCCCTGGGATGAGACGGGGTAGGACCATGCAAATCCTGCCTGGTTGACAGGGAGTCTGGAAGGGTTGGAATTGGCGGAGGCTGCTAGATGGGGGCGGCTTTCCCCAAGAAAAACCTTGAAGGGCTCCCTATCTGGCAGGGGTGGAGGGCTGCATTGGCCGGTCGGGGGGTTGGATCTGGAACGGAAAAGCCTATGGTGCATGTGCCCATGGAGTGGCAGTCCAGGGGTGTCTGAGAATCACTGTGAGTGGGGGTCACTTTGATTTAAAGACACCACGGTCACTGCACCAGCTACATGCTTTTTTTTTTTTTTCTAGCACCTGCCTCCTGGGCCGGACCATCGAAGGGAAAACACTGGTACTCCGCAGCGAGATTCTCCCTGTGTTGCAGTACCTCGCCCAGGCCTGGCCCCCCCGGGTCAACACCTGCAAGGCCATCACCAGGGCGGTGTTTCACTTCATCTGGAACTCCAAAATGGACAGAGTAAAGCGGACTGTTATGTTCAAGGAACCTCTCAAGGGCGGTAAGGGCGTGCCCGACATCGCTACATTACTGAGGGTGTTCTTTGCTTGTAACTGCATCCGCAGGACTTTGGTTGACAGAACTGTGGACTCTGGCGGTAACTCCATGTCCCGTTTTTTCCTCCTGCCTCTTTGGAAGTCGCTTGGATGGGACAAATGGGACAGTTCCGTCCCCTACAACTGGGACACTCCATGGTATTACTTGGATACTTTCAAGTTCATCAAGGAGCTGGGGCTGCATGGAGTTAAGCCCGACTTGTGGAAGCCAAAAACTATCTACAAGTTGATTAGAGCATCGGACATCTTTGAGACTATTCCAGGCCTCCCTTCAGCCACTTGCAAAGTGGTCTGGAGGAATGTTTCTTCAAAGAGACTTACCAACAGGCACAAAGATCAGGCATGGATGGCAATCCAAGGGGGATTGCTGCTCAGGACATTCCTACATGCCAGAAACCTGTGCAGATACAGGCACTGCCCCTTTTGCATCATTCAGGAGGAAACGGCATATCATGTGTTCTGGGAGTGCCCCTTTGCACAGGGCCTGTTGAGTGCCTTGGAACCTGAACTTAAAGACTTTGTACCACAGACTGCTATTACACACTTTGGTGTGTTAAACGGACTCTTCTGTGGAACTCATTCACAGGAGGACATTGACAGTGCGTGGCGGGTTCTGTGTTGCTTTAAGGATGCCTTATGGTACGCCAGAAATCGCCGCGTCCACAACCGGCAGAGGATGTCCATCGAGGACTGTCGCAGACTGATCTTCAGCCTGCTGAGAGACTATACCTTGATGGACTTCAAGGAGGAGGAGGACGTCTGAAGATTTCCCCCCTCCCCTAACTGTACGTTTACACTGAAAGACTTTGGCCCCCCCCGGGCATTTTGACAGTATACGATATGGACATTTCTTGACACGTTTTTTGGAAGTGCTGTTTTCAGGGTAATGCGGCATCATACCGCAGGACGGATGAATGTAATTTAATTGTATGCTTGGAACTGTATTGGTATGTAGTGTATTTATGCGCTGCGTCGCAATACAAAGTAGAATGTACCCTGTTGAAAGTATTGGATTTTTGATTTTTGTATATTTGCTTTGCAAAATAAACTTAAATATTGCCGGGCCTTTTGGCCAAGACCGGAGGAATTTTTTATTCCTGGCCGGAGGGCCTGGTCATTGTTGAACACAATGACCACTTCTTTCACTCTCTCCTCTCCTCTCCTCTCCTCTCTCCCTTTCCCCCACTTTATTTAATTTATTGCCTATGTTTGTCACGTTTTTGTTTGTGCACGTTTTGTACACAGTGTGATTAGTAGGGTGCCGGTCCTCGGGCCAGCCCTGAACGTCTTGGGAGTGGGTGGACATGGCCTTTTGGCTTAGTTCACCCGCTCTCATGGGGTCTCCCTTCGGGGGAGTCCCACCTAGTACTGTTTCGGCAGTCCCTCCAAGGAAGTTGGGTCCGTGTCGGCTTCGGTTGCTCGGACCACAGTACCTCAGTCCCCGTCTGGAGCCTAACGCCCCGGGGGATCAGGGTTTGGGTCCCTTCTGCACAGGAGGACCACTTGACGTTGCACCCGTCTGCACGTTTTTGTGAACACTCTTTATGTGTGTGCACATTTCTCCTGCACCGGGTGGAGTTTTTTGAGTGTGTTTCACACGCCATAGGCTTTTCAAAAAAAAAAGCCTGTGGCGTGCAAAACACAACCCAAAAACTTCACCCGAAGCAGGAAAAATGTGCACACACATAAAGAGGTGCAACAAAAAACTGCGACGGGTGCTACGTCAATTGGCCCTCCGAAAGGGGCCAAACACTGATCCCCTGGGGCGTTAGGCTCCTGACAGGGACTGGGGAAAACTGTGGTCCACATAGCCGAAGCCGCATGAACCCAAATAGGCCCATGCAGCCAAAGCCAACACGGACCCAACATCCTTGGAGGGACTGCCGAAACAGAACCCTCCTCGGTGGAGCTCCCCCGAAGGGAGACCCCATGAAAGCAGGCGAACTAAGCCAGAAGGCCATGTCCACCCACTCCCAAGACATTCAGGGCAGGCCCGAGGACCAGCACCCTACTAATCACACATAAAGTGCAAGTGCACCAACATAAAAAGAAGTAACGTGACACACAGGGAAAAATAAATAAGAACGTGGGGAAGAAGGAAGGTGAGTGAAAGTGACCAACAAGCAATATGTTGGCTGGCTATCCGGCCAGGAAACAAAAATTCCCCTGGTCCTAGCCAAAAGAATCAGCCCTAGAGGCAGGTGTGAAAAGGTGTATTGTGGAGATCAGTGACTTATAAGGTGCCACTGGTTAAGTGCCCCTCACACACTCAGTGCAATATATGGCACCCCTGGACTGCCACTCCAGGGGCACCATCTCCACAGGCTTTTCAATGCACCCTGGCCCAAGGCCTGGACAGTCACAGCCCCCCTTCCCCAACCCCACCAGGAAGGATCAGGAGCTTGATGGGCTCAGGGAGAGTGCCCTTACGCCCCTTTCGCGCCTTACCTAATTATGCTCAGGGAGGAACTAGCTACTCACTAGACCCGGGGGGTAGGGCCAAAGTTCCCTCTAGAGCAACTGGCAAGGTCAGGTTAGGAACCGCATCAAATCCAGGCCAGAAGGCCAGGGGCCCGGCCCTCCGCTTCGATCTCATGCCTCTCCATCCTCACCAGGAGCACCCTTCCAGATGGCTCAGACTCGACCATTGGCCGGCCCCCAGTACCTGTCAGGCAGCACGGTGTAGTCCCTGCTGAAACCACCCTTCCAGGTGCAATGACGTCATTGGATTGCATCCACCCTCCCAATGGAGGTGCTTCAGTGCTTCTCTGACAACTGTTAAGAACAGATACTGCACTTGATCTTAGCCAAAAGGCCGAGAAGCGATGTTTACTAAGCCCCCAAGCCTCCACTTCTGTGGGGGGGGGGGGGGTTTAGATAAAAGGGTGTGGCAGGGGTGGAAAGGCAGGGAACAGTGAGGTGGCGGGGTGGACGGTCACCTTAGGGGTTAATAACTGATGAGCGGGTTGTAATCTGCTGATCAGAGTTATGGTCAATGAAGTGACCATAAGCTTATAGGAGAGGGGGAAATGAGGTCCGCACGCTGTATTGATCTGGCTACCTGTGGTAACTTCTGTACGCCGTGCGGACCTGGCAGTTAAAGGGTTAAAAGGATAAGTTCACTTATTTAAAAAAATAAATGCATTTTATTTTGCAGAAAAAAAATGCATTTTTTTTGGAGCCCGTAAAGCATTGCACCAGCAAATTTGTCAGAGTATCTGTGTGGCTGTATATCCAGTAAGGGCAAGTAGATACAATCTGAACTACAAGCCAACATCCACAAAGAATGTTGGAACTTGTAGTTCATTCTTACACAGAGCTCTGTGTATGAATTGACCTGGCAGTGTGGATGGAGCCTCGCACGGCCACACTGTTTTATATACACTTGTACATTATGCTCTATTATTTAGACCCAATGAAGCAATCACTCAGCTTGTGTTTCTTTCCTCCTTGCCTTTATAATAAAAGCAGAGAACGGTCATCAACAACTAACAGCAGCTACAATTAGAAGCAGCACTGAAAGCCCACTTCGCGCTCAGAAAGAAACACTAACACTCTTCATCGTGATTGGTGAGTTTGTACACTTTTGAGCACATTTCGACAGTCAAAAACTATAGAAATGATCCCTGAAAGTATAGTCTTAACCAGATACTGTGTTGTTTAAAGGGCACATGTTACGAGCACCCATTCCAAGTTGTAGTGACCTTTAACATACACAAAAAAATAAAATACAGATTACTCAACAAAGTTACCAATACCATGCCCAAACGCTAAACTATTTTCTGAAATGTGTTGTGTGTTCCTAATTACATACCATGTGTCTTTCTATGTAATTTATCTAGCTTACACATCCTTCAGTCACAAAATTTGCATATCTGGCAACCCCTAACCAATCAAAGTTTATCCCGCCTCCTGTAGCTCTTACTAATGTAGTCAGGAGAGACTTAACTCCTGTACTCCTAGTGTTGTGAGATAAAACATGGGTGTGACATTGGCAAAAAATACACTAAAACTATATTAGCAGATAAAAACACAGCAAATTTGTCAAAATTCCTACAAAATATAAAAGATTAAGCTGTATTGAGTGAATAAATAATATTTGTAACTTTTAAATTTTCTGAAAGCATATGACCTCTAGAAGGAAAAGAAGGTGCTACTGATTTTCTTAGACCCTGCGGTGTTTGCACAAATGTTTATCAAACCAATATATTGGCAAAAAATACACTAAAGCCATTATTAGCAGATAAAAACACAGCTAATTTTACAAAATTACAGCTAAATCCCTACTAAATATAAAATCTTAACCTGTATGGAGTTAATAAATAACAAAAAGTTTAAATTTTGACATTGCGCCCTTGTGCAAAATGGTAAAAAACCGAACGTACGCAAAAATGTAAATATCCAACGTTCTCAAAAAATTAGAAGGTTTTCATTTTTTCCTTACAGCTTTCAGAATTTGTGAAAGATCCCCAAAACCATATATTTTATGAAAGCATATGACCTCTAGAATAAAAAGAAGGTGCTACTTATTTTTTAGACTCCACTGTATTTGCGCAAATGTTTATCGAACCAATGTTTAATAAGCCCCCAAGCCTCAACTTCTGTTGGGCGGGGGCAGTTTTAGATAAAAGGGTGCGGCAGGGGTGGAAAGGCAGGAAACAGTGAGGCGGTGGGGTGGACGGTCACTTTAGGGGTTAATAACTCTGATGAGCGGGTTGTAATCTGCTGATCAGAGTTGAAGAATTGTTCAGCAAAGTCTGCTGAACAATTCTGATATAAGCTTATGGTCATTGAACTGATCTGGCCAACTGTGGTAACTTCTGTACGGCGTATGGACCTGGCAGTAAAAGGGTTAAAAGATAAGTTCACTTATTTAAAAAAAAAAAAATTAATTCATTTTTTTTGCAGAAAAAAAATGAATTTTTCTATGGAGCCCGTAAAGCATTGCACCAGTAAATCTGTCAAAGTATCTGTGTGGCTGTATATCCAGTAAAGGCAAGCCGACATCCACAAAGAATTTTGGGACTTGTAGTCCATTCTTACACAGAGCTCTGTGTTATGAATGACCTGGCAGTGTGGATGGAGCCTCGCACGGCCACACTGTTTTATACACACTTGTGCATTATACTCTATTATTTAGACCCAATGTATCAATCACTCAGCTTATGTTTCTTTCCTCCTTGCCTTTATAATAAAAGCAGAGAACGGTCATCAACAACTAACAGCAGCTACAATTAGAAGCAGCACTGTAAGCCCACTTCGCGCTCAGAAAGAAACACTAACACTCTTGCCCGACTATACGCGAGTGTACTGCGCTCGGTATATGCAGGCGCAGTACACTCGTGAATAGTCGGACAGGCTCGGCTCCTTTCGCGCTCACGTTCTGTACGTCCAGGACGTCAGCGCGAGAGAAGCAGAGTCTGCCCGACTATACCCGAGTGTACTGCACTCGGTAAATGCCGGGGCAGTATTCGAAATAGACGCGGGAAAGCGGGAAACATTTTTTTTCCCTCAGTTTAGGCCGATACGTATTCTTCTACTTATTTTTAGTAAAAAAAAATCGCAATAAGCGTTTAATGGTTTGCGCAAAAAGTACCGTAAAAAGATACTTGTGGGTTACACGGTCATTTGCCTTCTCCAGGTCGATGCTTGCCACCGCCAAAGGTATGTTGTTACATTGGGCATAATATATCAAATCCCTTGACTTGCCATTCTCCAACAATGTTATCTACCACTCTCCTTATCCTATCGGCCAATAATTTAGCAAAAATCTTGCAGTCACTATTAAGCGTTATTGGATGCCAATTCCGTATATCACGTTGATCTCCTTTTTTTATATATATACAGTAAGGTAATTATCCCCTTCTTCATTGATTTTGATATTCTTTTCTCTTCTATACAAGTTCTCACCACTTCACATGGCTCGTCCTTCAACACCGGCCAGAAGTCTGCGTAGAACTCGATGGGTAAGCTGTCCCCTCCGGGGTCTTGTTCCTTCTCATGTTCTTGACCACCTTCTCCACTTCTTCCTCCTTTACTGGTTCCAGCAACATCTCCGCATCATCCATACTCAAATTCCCTCTAGCCACCTCACAATATTCCCGCATTTCTTCATCCGCTGCACCACCACCACCACCATAGAGATCTGCATAGAAGGACTTGATAGATTCTACCATTCTGTTACTGCTCATCTCCTTCCAGCACCGACTGGAACATCTTCTTCGGACCAAAGGACTTCTTAAAGAAGTACGTGGAACATTGTTCACAATGGCGACCCTAGGGGGGGCAGAGGGGGCCCTGACCCCCCCCCCCCAAATTATGCTGTGCCCCACCATGTGCCCCCCCAAAAAAATATATATATTTTTGTTTGCATTTTGTTCAGGCCGCCACTGGAGTAACAGTCTCTCCTGAGAGGGAGAGCGTCCCCAGTCAGCTCTGCGGGGCATTTCCCCCCTCCCTCTTCTCGCTGACACTGCATAATGCGAGCGCTCACACAACCACAGCCCCCCGATCTGCTTCTTCCCCTGCATCCTCATTGACACAGAGAAGAGCAAGTTGCAGAAAGGACTCCATGAGCACTGTGGGGGGGGGGGGTTAAGCCTTCATCTCAGTTACTGAAAAAATAGACTGATTTCTCCCGTCCTTAGGACAGGAGAACCAGCCTGTAAATTTTGAGAGTGGTGACTGCAAGCTGAGCCCAGTGAGTCCAGCCATCACTCTCCTCACAAACGAGCAGGGAGGAATACAGCTCCTCCGCGGACAGCAATGACTGCGAAGTTTGATGAAGAAGTGGTGTTTGAGGATCTGTTCATTCATCTGACGTGGTGTATTTTGAGATCTGCTCCCTGGATCCCTCCCCAGTTTGGTGCTAATCTGGAGTGGAGCCTGAAAATAAAATGTGTCTACAGGCCTAATGTTTGGGTTGTTCTAGTAAGCGGCTTTCCGTTTGGTGGTTGTGTATTCACACTGAAGTTTTGGTGGTACACGGTGGTGTTAGGAACTTTTACTGGACTGGATGAGCTTTGTTTTATACCATTAACAACCATTGCTTTGCACCAGCTTGACATCGGGTTTCCCACTTGGCGCAGTTTATCCATTTATATTGTATTTATATGCTTATCACATTTTCTCTGCTGCCTTGATCCATATTTATTATTTTTTTGATAAGCGCAGATTTTTTCTTTATAATGTGTGTGAATGATGCCTGAGATTCTAGCCTGGACCGTGGGTAAGTGTGTGCACTGCAGATTGCAGTACACTGTAATCACTGAACTGCATTATCTCCATCTTTTCTCTCCCCCATCTGTCTCCCTCCCCTCTCCTGTTCTTTCAAGACATTCACAATTTACTTTCACTTTCAGTTAGGCAGGTAATATACGTGCTAGGTGACCAGCTGGGGGCTCGGCTCTCTATAACCAATAGTGCCAGCCTTCCCCTGCATGCATCCGTAATGTAACCAGCACTAGGTCCTAATAGACTTCCACGGCTGCCAAGTAAACAGATGCCAGACCAGCGCTGTCAATAGCAGGGACAGGACAGCTGGGGAACCCCATAGTGGCAGAACACCAGACAACCTTTGCAAACCTGAGAGTTCTCCCACTGCTTTGGACCCTTATATTTTCTTGGTGTGCTGGTGACATATATCTCTTGTTTTCTGCCACCCTGGGGGGCCCCAGTATAGTAGGAAGGGAGCTCACTGCAGAACATGTGAAAGGGCTCGTTGTGGGATCGTAGTAAAGGGCCCCAGGATATATATTTATATATATAAAACTGCATTTTATAGTTGGCCCCCCTACTTTTGTCCCTCTCCCCTCATGTGCCCCCCCTAAATATGAAAGCTGGAGATGCCACTGATTGTTCATCTTCCTCCGTTTCCTGGATTTTAGCTCTGAAGACAATGCCTTTCCCGCGCTCCTTAATCATCTTATTCCGGAGGCTCACGTAATTCTTTCAGTTCTTCCTCCACATCCACCCCCATCCTTTTGCACTGAAATAGGAAGTGCATCCTATCCACCAGCCTCCTTTCCTCCTCATGCCTTCTCTTAGCCGCCTCCACACCCAGTTTCCTAAAGAAACCACCAATCCGGTTTTTTTGCCCAATGCCACCACTCCAAGGTGTCAAACCTAAAAA
Source organism: Rana kukunoris (assembly GCA_029574335.1). Lineage (NCBI taxonomy): Eukaryota > Metazoa > Chordata > Amphibia > Anura > Ranidae > Rana > Rana kukunoris. Next base: position 299,116,105 of record CM056050.1, read on the forward strand.
ATTTTATAGCTAAGGGGCCAGATTCAGAAACAATCACCTATCTTTAGGCGGGCGTAGCGTATGTCAGATACGCTACGACGCCATAACTTAGTGAGGCTGGTTCCTTATTCAGAAAGAACTTACGCCGTAAGTTACGGCGGCGTAGTGTAAATGAGCTGGCGTAAGCCCGCGTAATTCAAAACAGGCAGGGGGCGTGTTGTATGTTAATGACTCGTGACCCTACGTAAATGACGCGCCGAACAAACAGCGCATGCGCCGTCCATGGACGAATGCCAGTGCGCATGCTCGAAATCACGTTGCAAATAGTCAATGCTTTTGACGTGAACGTAACTTACGCACAGCCCTATTCGCAAACGATTTACGCAAACAACGTAAAATTCGACGCTTTCCCGACGTCCATACTTAACATTGCCTGCGCCTCATATAGCAGGGGTAACCTTACGCCGGTCCGACGCCTTACGTAAACGGCGCAAATAGATACGCCGGACGCAACTACGTTTGTGAATCGACGTATCTATCTAATTTGCATATTCAACGTTTAAATCTACAGAAGCACCACCTAGCGGCCAGCGTAAATATGCAACTAAGATACGATGGCGTATCTTGCTTTCTGAATACAGAAAAAAGATACGCCGGCACATCCTAGAACTTACGCAGCGTATCAACAGATACGCCAACGTAACTTCTTTCTGAATCCGACCCAAGGTGTTAAAAAAAAAATCCTTGAAATTTATAAAAACCCAATTCCTCCTTCAAACAAGAAACATTAAGCTTCCACATACCCCTCCCACACATCTTGGTATCGTCCAGACAAATGGAGCCTGAGACTATTGCGTGATCCGAGAAGGGTACCAGGTCTACCCGATTCCCAATAATCTTGAAAGCCAGGGATACGAAAAAAAAAAATTGATCCTGGACCTAACTGACCCCTTATCTGAAAAAAAGGTAAAGGAAAGATCATTTTTCTGCACACTCATAGCTGTATCCTGGAGATGAAAATCATTCACTATCTGATGGGCTTACCTGGCAGGGGAGACACCATGATCATGAAGGTGGTTCTCCCAGGGCGAGGCTCCGCCATTGCACTCCGGCTGGGCTGATCGAGGTGTCTTCCCTGCCACTGCTCGGCCTTTTGGCTAAGATCAGGTGTGGTATCCGTTCTCGTCAGTTGCTAGAGGAGCGCTGAAGCACCTCCTATATGTGGAGGGTGGATGCAATCTAATAGCGTCATTGCACCTGGAAGGGTGGTTTCAGCAGGGACTATGCCGTGCTGCCCGACAGATACTGGGGGCCGGCCAATGGTTGCGTCTGAGCCACCTGGAAGGGTGCTTCTGGTGAGGATGGGTGGCTGCGCCTGGTCTGGTCTTTTTGCCGGGTTCTAGTCTGGCCTTCTGGCTGGCTGGTGCAAGTGCTGTCCCTGTCAGAGATCTGGTAGGAGGAGCTGGAACTGCCCTGATGGAAAGACGGGGTAGGGCCATGCAAATCCTGCTGGGTTGACAGGGAGTCTGGAAGGGTTAGTATTGGTGGAGGCTGCTAGATGGGGGCAGCTTCTTCCCAAGAAAACCTGGAAGGGCTCTCTTTCTGGCAGGGGTGGAGGGCTGCACTGGCCGGTCGGGGGGTTAGATTTGGAACAGAAAAGCCTATGGTGCATGTGCCCCTGGAGTGGCAGTCCAGGGGTGTCTGAGAATCACTGTGAGTGAGGGTCACTTTGATTTAACGACACCACGGTCACTGCACCAGTTACACGCTTTTTTTGCACCTGCCTCCTGGGCCGGGCCTTTTGGCCAGGACCGGAGGAATTTTTTATTCCTGGCCGGAGGGCCTGGTCATTGTTGATCACAATGACCACTTCTTCACTCTCCTCTTCACTATCCCTTTCCCCCACTTTATTTAATTTATTAGCCTATGTTTGTCACCTTTTTGTCTTTTTTTGTTGTGCACGTTTTGTACACAGTGTGATTAGTAGGGTGCCGGTCCTCGGGCCAGCCCTGAACGTCTTGGGAGTGGGTGGACATGGCCTTTTGGCTTAGTTCACCTGCTCTCATGGGGTCTCCCTTCGGGGGAGTCCCACCTAGTACTTGGAGGGTTCTGTTTCGGCAGTCCCTCCAGGGAAGTTGGGTCCGAGTCGGCTTCGGTTGCTCGGGCCACAGCAACTCAGTCCCCGTCTGGAGCCTAACGCCCCAGGGGATCAGGGTTTGGGTCCCTTCTGCACAGAAGGACCACTTGACGTTGCACCCGTCTGCACGTTTTTGTGAACACTCTTTATGTGTGTGCACATTTTTTCTGCACCGGGTGGAGTTTGAGTGTGTTTCACACGCCATAGGCTTTTCAAAAAAAAAAAAAATCTGATGGGCTTACACGAATGTTTGCCAACCAGAAATTTCTTGGAATCCAGACAACTTACTGCAACAGCAATGCCCTAGATTGGATTGTGGAGGGAGAGAAACTGTAAAACATTTGTTCTGGAATTGTGAATTTGCATCCAAAGTCAGGGAAAATTTTAAGCCTTTTCTGGCAGAAGTAGCTGGGGTCACATGTCTAGATTATTTTTTGTTTAACACGGCACTGAAAATTAAGAATAAGTACAAAGCAAGAATGGCCTGGATTTTCTTTTGCATACTTAAAGAAGTTTTATGGGATGTCCGTAACCTTTTAGTTTTTAAAAAATAAGTCATACCGGTTAGCAAGGCCTGCACAATTGTAATTTCTAAATGTGAATTTGCATTTTTTCTGGATCAAAAACAAATGGGAGAAGAAAAGGCAGAGTTCAACTGGAAACATACTAAATGGAAATGTTGGTTTGCCAGTTTATAATTTGATTTGCAAAAACGGTATGGAAAAGTATGTAAAATGGCATTGTACAAATCTTTGTAAATAGTTTTTTTCTTCAAATGTAATGTAATGTGACTATGTATATATGTGAAAGTTTTAAATAAAGCTTTTAAAAGAAAAAAAAATCTCATTCATCGCTTCTCGGCCTTTTGGCTAAGATCAAGTGTAGTATCTGTTTTTATCAGTTGCCAATAGGTGGTGCTAAACTGACTGTCCCCAATACTCGGTGAGGGGGAAAGGGATGGCAGTCGGTGGACGCGAAGCCTGTTGGTGTAGAGGCGAAAGCCTTCTGGTCGGGGCAGAGAGGCATGAGGTCGAAGCTGAAAGGCCGGGACCCTGGCCTTTGGCCTGGATCCGGTGGTGTCTGCCCCAGTCAGTTGTTCGGCGAGGGAACCTTTGCTAATCCTTTCGGGGAGAGGCGGGTAGTACTTCCCGAATGTAATTAGGTGGGAGAGATGGGGGTTGTGGGTAGTAGTCTGCTGCGGTGGGCTCTCCCCAACCTCTTCTCCTACCTTCCTGGCTGGGAAGGGTGTTGCCGGGCCAGGCTGGGGATCAGGGTCCGTTGAAAGGCCTGTGGAGATAGTGCCCCTGGAGTCATACTCTGGTTTCTCTTCAGAACGAACAAATCTTTCGTATTACTACCTTCGGGTTGTAGATGCTAGAGCCTTTGTAAAGGCTATGTAAAAGAGTGAAGACGTCGAGGAATCAGAAGGAAGCCGCTTAAAGAACACCTGCAGCGACATCCACTTTCCTGACGATGGGGAAACATGAGAAGAAGACCAACAATATGAAGACAAGCCCTGCTCCAGCCACTTCCTCCGAAGTCCCTGAGAATGCCACAGCCTCAACCTCCACTTCTACCCCGGCCGGCGCCAGCCAATCGGGACCAGCCAAGCCGTACCTGACTGCAGACGGGCTGCCAATCCTGGAGCCCTGGATGAAGCAGATGGTCGTGTTGCAGCTGAAAGAGGTGGCCGGAAGAGTCCCCGACATGACCCCGGAGATCTTCGGAAAGAAGATGATCCTGGAGCAAGGCTTCAGCAAAGCGGAGACGCTTTCCGTGCAGACCCTCCCAAGAGGTGTATTCTTCATAACCTTTTTGTCGTTCCAAGTCTGCAGAAGATATTGGGAGATGGTGAAGACCAGTGGCCCTGAATCTCCTTTCGGAAAGTTCATTGCGAACTGCCCCATAACACGGGACGAAAAGTGGGTGACGGTGGCCATGAGGAACCCCCATACTCAAGGCAAGGACATTGCCACCTACCTCCGGAGGTTCTGCATCGTGGTAAAGGACCCAGTCCGAATACTCGATGTCAACGGCTTCTGGATAGGTAAATGGTCCGTCCTATGCAAGCTCAGAAAAGACCCTTCAGGGGACATGCAGCACCTTCAGCCACGCTTCTCCCTGGGATCACCCGCAGGCCTCCTCTTCTACCCCGGGATACCCCACAACTGCAACAGATGTGGCCACCCTGGGCACATGGGAAAGGATTGCACAGAACTTTCTTGCAGGTTCTGTCGGGTTGTAGGCCATGAGACCAAGGACTGTCCGAGGTCCAAAACCTGCAACCTCTGCGGTTTGGCAGAGCATGTCTTCAGGCAATGCCCCCAGAGGACCCGGACCTACGCTGGAGCCCTGATCCAGGGTAAGTCAGCCTCTATCTCCGGGAAGAACCCACCAGAGAAGAAACCGAGTGAGCCCCTCAAGGCCACAGGTAAGTCAGCCCCTGCCCCCACCCCTGTCCCCGCCCCTGTCCCCTCCTCTGGTACACCCCCACCCACCCCCTCTGTGCCAGAGGAGACCCTTCCCGTCCCGCCGCCCACCCCGGACCTGTCCTCTATGGAGGACTTCCCAGCCCTCCCCCCTTCCACCCCTGTCAGTGGCCCAACAGGAAGCCTGAGAGCCCAACGGCAGAGCAACCCGCTGCCTCCACCAAACGGCCCAACGGGGCCCAGCACGAAAGTGCTGGCCCAGGGCAAGTAGTGGAGGACCTGGAGTCTGCAGGTGAGGAAGACGAGGAGGAGATTATGGCCGACACTGTGCCTAACTCCACCGTCAACCTCAATCAGGAAATAATGGACGAGGTCCTAGAGGAACTGGGTCTAACCCAGAACCCAGAACAGCCAGCTAAGAAAATGGAGGAGTCACCCCCCCCCTGCGGGGAGGTAAGTTCGGCCCCTTGCTAACTAGACCTCATACCCCTTTTTCATTATGGCTGAGATCTCAATCTTTTCCATTAATGTGAGGAGTATCAAGGATACCTCTAGAAGGCAAGCGGTGCTGACTTTTCTTTCTACTCATCAGAGTGATGTCTATATGCTTCAGGAGTGCGCTCTTCCTCCTTTGAGAAGGTACACCCATTTGACCTCTCAGTGGACACTCGGTCCCTCCTACTGGTCCGGGGGTGGCAATTGCAAATCTGCAGGGGTAGCCATTCTTATCAGGAGTGGATGCTTCACGGTTGACTCCATCCATGGGCTAGTCTGTGGCCGTCTTTTGGTCATAGACGGCTCATGGGCGGGAGAGCCAATTAGGCTCATCAACGTGTACGCTTCCCCGGAGACGAATGCGCATCTGGAACTTTTCCAGACCCTGCAGATGCAACTTGTCACCACCAGAGCAGTAGTGATCGGCGGTGATTTTAACTGTCCGATAGAGGAGGATGGGCGCAGTTCCAGCATATACGCAAGACTTGATGTTACTTCTAGGCTGCTCAAGGAGATTTTTTTATTTTTTTTTACCCACATCAGACTTTACCATTTCCAGAGAGTCACTCGTGTTTTCACAAGTAGAGAAAAGACCGCCATCTCCACTTCGGTAATGCATCATTTGTGAGTTTCTATTTTATTTATTTATTTTTAGTTTTGTATTCTTTCTCTTTTTTTTTTTCCTTTCTTTTTTTTTTTTTCTTATTTTCCTTTCGCAGTTTACATTTCCGTTTGTGGTTCTACGCTTCCTCTCTTTAGTCTAATCTAATTTCTCCTACTCTCTAGCCTATCTTATCTATGTCTATCCTCCCCCCATTCCCCCCCCTCCCCTATGTGGTTTGTTTCTGAAACTTATTTTTTTTTCCTTTTATTTTATTTATTTTTTTCCTCCCTTTTTTTTTTTTCTTCTCATCTCCTTTCCCCCTTTCCCCTTCCTTCCTCCTCTCCCCACTCCTCACTCTCCCCCTCTTCATTCTATTCACGCATTTTTATTGTGTATTCTGGCGTCCTCTTGTAATTCTCCCATTGTTTCCATTTTCTGTTGAATTTTTCTAGTTGGCTATTATCACTGCTACTCAGATATTCCAGTTTGTTATAATTATCTATTCGCTCAAACCACTCTTTTATGTCTGGTTTGTTTGGGTCTAACCAGTGTTTTGGGATTAACCCTTTAGCTGCATTTATTAACTGCGGGAGCAGGGTTTCTTTCTTTCTGTTTCTAGGGCCTCTTGTATCGTGGAACAGACAGGTGTAGATATTGTTGTCTAATTCTTCTTGGGTTATTTCCTTTGAGATTACTTGAATTTCCCTCCAGTATTCTTTTATTTTGGGGCAACTCCACCATATGTGCACAGCTGATCCTGTCTGTCCGCAGCCTCTCCAGCATAACAGAGAGTTGTCCTTGTGAAGCTTATGCATTATTTCAGGTGTTCTATGCCATCTAACGATACATTTATAGTTCATCTCAATGGTGTTCATGTCTATTGCCGTGTTATGTACTGATGCTATAATTCTTCCCAGTTGTGGATCTTCGAATTCTTTTTTATTTCTTGTTCCCATTTTTTTATATACCCCGGTTTGCCTTGTGAATCGATCTCTGCCAGTATTTGATATATTTTTGATGTTACATGTTTTATTGGCATTTGTGTGGCACATAATTTTTCAAATTGGGTTAAGTTTCCTCCTTCTCTTAATGGTGTGGGAATTGATTCTATAAAATGCTGGAGTTGTAGGTATTCCCATTGGTTGATGTTCCATCCAAGTTCTTCTTTTATCTTCTGAAACAATTTAATCTTCCCCCTTTCTATGATGTCTTTTATTTGTGCTGTTCCTATTTTATTTCTTAATCGTGTTACTTTCCCCGGCAAAAAAAAATTAGTGCTCGTGAGTGGTATTAAAGGTGAATTGTGAATCCATTTATTCTGTTTATACAGTGTGTCCCAAATTCGGAAGGCATTAGTGGTTATTTCGTGTACATTCCTCCCCAGATCTCTGTATTCGCGAGGTATCCATATATTTTTATATAGTGGTGTGTTGCTTAAACTATTTTCTACTTGTATTCATTTTTTATCTTTTTCTTTGTGTTTATTTCCCCATTCTACTAATCGTGCTATTGTTATAGATTTATAATATCTCTCTATATCTGGTACTGCTAATCCACCGCTTCTTTTGCTTCTTGTGAGTGTTTTGTAATTTATCCTAGGGGTTTTATTGTTCCAGATGTATTTTATCAGTATTGATTTCATAATTTTGAAGAAACTTTGTGGGATTCTTATGGGCAGCGTCTGGAATTTATATGTTATTTTTGGCAGGTTCACCATCTTAAAAGCGTTGATTCTTCCACTCCATGAGAGGGCTCTAGTGGCGTTTTTTTTTAGGTCTATTTTCACCTCATTTAACAACGGGATAAAGTTTGCAGGGAATATCCCTTCGATTGTGGGTGTCAACTTAATCCCCAAATAGCTCAACTCCTTGACCCATGTGTATGTATATTGTTTTTGCAAGGCTGACTCTTCCTTTTTTCTCATACTGATATTCAGGATTTCTGTTTTTCTGGGATTTATTTTAAAGTTAGAAAGTTCACCGTAGTTTATTATTTCTTTAGCTATAGCCGGTAAAGTTGAAGTTGGATTTGTTATAAACATTAAGATGTCATCGGCATATGCTGCTAATTTGTATTCTTCCACACCTGTTTTTGCACCTTCTATTCTGGGGTTATTTCGTAAGGTTGCCAGGAAAGGTTCAAGTGTCAATATGTATAGCAACGGGGAAAGCGGGCAGCCCTGTCTGGTGCCATTATACATTTCAAAGGGAGCAGAGACTTTACCGTTGACCTTCACCTTTGCCGTTGGTTTGTTATATAGGTTTTGTACCCAGTGTCGGAATCTTGGCCCTATCCCCAGATGTTGAAGGGTTTCCATCATAAATCCCCAGTCCACCCTATCAAACGCTTTCTCGGCGTCAATTGAGAGTAGTAGGACTGGGGATTCTACGGCTTCATTTTTTTGCATTAGTAATATCGCTTTTAAGGTATTATCCCGACCTTCTCGTCCTGGTACGAATCCGGTTTGGTCTGCGTTGATCCAGTCTGGCATTAGATCCTTGAGTCTAGTAGCTAAAATTTTTGCATAAAGTTTAGTATCTGCGTTTAATAATGCAATTGGTCTGTAGTTGGAACATATTGTCTTGTCTTTCCCGGGTTTTGGTATTAAGGTGATATGAGCTAATAGGGATTCAGGTCGCATTTCTGTCTCTTCTCCTAATTGATTAAAATATTCCCATAGTCTCGGGACCAGCAATTTTTGAAATTTTTTATAATATTTAATGGTAAATCCATCGGGTCCAGGACTTTTCCCATTGGGCGTTTCTTTAAGTGCTCTTATTATTTCTTCTTGTGTGATCTCCATTTCTAGGGCTGTCAACCGTTCTTTTTGTAATTTTGGCAGGTTCGCGATGTTTAAGTATTTTTGCGTTTTCTCCCGTCTCTTTTTTTCATCTTGGTGGAAGTTTCTCTTGCCAGTTGCATATAGGGAGCTGTAATATGTATGGAATGCATCCGCTATGTCCACCGTTTTGTTCACTATTTCGCCTCTTATATTTTTGATCTTTTCTATGAAGCTTAACATCTTTTTATGTTTTAACATTTTTGCAAGAAATTTTCCTGGTTTATTCCCTCCCATATAACGCTCCTTTTTCATCCTGTAGAACTCTTTCCTTGTCTCTTGTTCCAATTGATCTTTCAGGGCATCTCTTTTGGTCGTTAAAGCGCACTGGATTTCAAGTTTCGGGTCTTTTTTGTGATTTTGTTCTAATTCATATAATTCTTTCAAAATTTTTTTGGTGTTATTTTCTCTTTCTTTTTTTTTTCTGGCGCCTATAGCTATTAGTTGTCCCCGTATGACCACCTTGTGCGCTTCCCATATAGTTGCCTTACTTAGGTCTGGTGTGTCGTTGGTCCGGAAGTAATTTTCTATTTCTTTTTCAATTATCTTCTCTGTTTCTTGTTCTTCTAAGATATCTTCATTTATTCTCCAGACTCCCTTTCCTCTTGTTTCCCCGAGGGTCTTCAGTTTCATAGTCACTGGCGCGTGATCTGATAGCGTAATTATTTCTATATTTGAATCCACTGCTTCCTCTAACAGACTGTGTTCAATCAGAATGTAGTCTAATCTGGAGTACATCTTATGTACCACAGAATGGTAGGTATAGTCTTTTCTGTTGGGGTGATGGATCCTCCAGATATCCACCAGTTGGTGTTCAAAAAGTTTTTTCTTTAACCGTCTTGTTTCTTTTGTTTCTGTATTCGTCCTCCTGGATGTAGCATCTATTTTGTTATCCATATAGAAGTTTAGATCTCCTGCCAATACTAATTTGCCTTTTTTTACCTCATCTATTTCATTTAAGATTTTTATGAAATAGTTTTGGGGGCGTTTGTTCGGTCCGTATATGTTAACCAAGGTGTATCTTGTATCGGCGATGGTTCCTATTAATATCAGCGACCTACCGTTAGGATCGACTTTCCTCTCCTCTATCTTGAAGTCCACATTTTTCCCGAAACCGATTGCCACCCCTTTTGCCCCTTTTGTGGGGGTGTCACTATAAAACCAAGTGGGGAATTGCTTTGAGTACAGCTTAATATTGTTCTCTAGGGCCAGATGTGTTTCTTGCAGGAATATTACTTCCGCTCCTTTCCTCTCTAGTTCTCGCAATACCATACATCGCTTTTGAGGGGAATTTAATCCTCTGACATTATATGTTATGAAATTGATTGCACCCATTTCTTTTTAATTACTTGTTCCTGCTCCAGATGTTTAATGCCATTTTCCGGATGGCCCTCCCTATCCAGGCAGGACAAGCCCGGGCATGGAAGGCCACCGGGTCAACCCCCGGTCTACAAAATATTTTCCTTTTTTTTTTTTAAACAAACCACTTCCCCTCCTTTCCCTTGTTCCCGCCCTTCCCCCTTCCCTCCCGCACTCTCCCTCCCTTCCTGCTCCCACTTTCCCCTTCCCCTGGCCCCTTGGCACTTGTTGGTATTCTTGACCCATGGTCTTGCAGGTTTCTACTCCTTTCCTCTCCCTACCTGCTATGTGCGCCGGGGTGGAGAACTGTCTGACGCTTTGTCTGCCCCTTGATTGGCAGACTCGGGGACCCCACTGACTCCCTATGACTCCCGCCCCCCCAACTTATTTCTCCATTGTTCCTCCCTATCCCATAGATTCCATGCTCCCGATAATCCCTGTTTTGGTCTTCATCATGGCTTCCTTCTTGGGACTAGTTGCCAATTTTCTTCTTCCTGTGTTTCATGTATTTCTATTTCTTGGCTCCTCTTTAAAATTTCTGGTACGATTTCCTGTCTTCCATAGAGACTTCCTGTCCAGGTAAAAGTGAGATCGCCGGGCGTGGCCTGGACATGGCTGAGTGAGGAAGCAGATCTCTGGAGCTCCCGGCCTTGTCCTCCCTTCTACCGGCCTAAAACCTGAAAAAACAGGCATGCAATCTGCCAAAAGGAATAAATCTAGAGGAACAACCCGACTGACCCGCTCAGGTGTGAAAACCGGCAACCTACACCACTATTTCCACCCTCAAGAGCCAATCTCCCCGGGAGCAAGAGTGGCGGCGCCACGTGGCAACCTGCATGGCGGCCTGAGAGACGACCCGGACCAAGCGGCCTGGCTCTTCCACCCAGACGACATGTCGGAGGATATCATCGCACCGGAGTCAACAGATGCACACCCGACCATGTCCACCTCCATTGCAGAATCGGGGGGCACACCAGCGGAACGTGAGATACGGGCGCTCCTACAGGCCCTTCCGACCCGCTCGGATATAGAGTCTCTCATATTAAAACTAGAGGAGACGCACCGACGAGACTTCCAGGAGGTGAGAGCAGAGGTGTCCACGCTAACGGATAGGGTATCCACAGGCGAGAGCTCCCTGGCAACCTTAGAGCAGCGAGTGTCCGGCCTGGAGCGCGATAGAGACCTCCACAGGGAAGCGGCGGTCACACTTCAACTACACCTCGAGGAGGTTGAAGATAGAAGCAGACGCAATAATTTGCGTCTTCGGGGGATACCGGAATCGGTGGAGCCCGATGCCCTGGACGGATCGCTGCTACAACTGTTTCGTGACGTGCTGGGGGACCCGGAGGAGCTAGTGGAGGTGGACCGCGCTCATCGCGCACTAGGCCCGAAGTCAGATGACCCAGATAGACCTCGAGATGTGGTATGTCGGCTACTCCGTTACACCGAGAAGGAGCGCATCATCAGAGGAGCGTGGGAGCGCGGAGAGGTGCTACTGGAAGGATCCCCGATCAAGATACTGCCAGATCTATCGCGAGCGACACTGCGCCGGCGGGCGATGTTAAAACCCATCCTGGATCTGGCGAAACAACAGGGCTGCACATACAGGTGGGGCTACCCGCTCGCTGTCACCTTTAGGAAGGAAGGAGCTGCCTTCACCGTTCAGACGCCGACTGACCTCCCAGGCCTCTTTCAATTCCTGGACACGGACCGGATTCCCGTCCCGGACTGGCTGCAACTCCTGCCTCGCACCTCCGGCCGAGGGGGCCCCTCGAGGTTCAGGCCCGGGATGGATGCTCGTTAACGGGGTCGAGGACAGAGGAGGCGCCGCGCGCCATCGGGTGGTGAACAACACCGTGAGTAGGCCGTAGGCCATAATCCCCGAGCCCCCGTAGACTGCCCTCCCTCTACTGCACCAGCGGAGATACCTCCCCCCGCCCCCCCTTGTTTACCCCTTTTATCGATGCCATACTCAGGGAACCACTGTGCTACGTCCCTATGTGAATCCTGGACTGCTGTCGGTTCATACAGCGCTGACCCCCCCTTCATGCATGTTGCTTGAGACCCGAGCAGGAACCCTAGGGGGACGGGATAGCTCGTTCTGCTTCATGGCCCCCCGCCCGACCTCCGTGTGTACCTCTCTGGGCTCCCGTGCTGTTAGGGCGCGCCCTGACTCCCCGCAGTTTGACCCGGATCCCAGGAGACCCTGATGCTCCTTTCCTCTCCCCGTGTTGCGGGATCAGGGTCCCCCGTCCCTGCACAGCCACCCCCGGTCCACCCCCTGCTCACCCGGCCCAGACCCACCCAACTGCCTACTACTAGGGGCCCGAGGCTGCGACATCTTGCGGATCCCCCCCCCCCCTGCCCGCGGAGGAGCTTCCGCTTCATATGATTTTATTATCACCCAGGGGTGAGGGGACCCTGTACTGTGGATTATTACCCGAGCTGGGCCTCAGGACGTGATTTATTGGACCTCCGCGCTGTCAGGGCGCGCCCTGCTCCCCCGTGGGCAGAACACATGTCATCATCCTCCCTTCCCCTCCTACATGGCCTGCCGACGTTGTGTGTGGGCACCGGGCAGGATGGTGACATTACGAAAGGGAAGAATGATCTATCTCTCACTGGTACTCCCCCCCCCCCCCAACCGCTCATGACTGTCTAGTGGTATCGGAAGATGGAGAGACCCAGATAGTGATGCATCCCACACAGAGACTGTCCTATGTTGACTGCTGGGAACATGGGATGAGATGTGGTGCGGGCTGGGGGGTGGGCGCGGTGCTATGGCTAGGGGAGCACACTATGGAAGAAAAGTCGGGTGGTGGGTGACCCCCTGACCGGGGTCGGTGAATGGGGACTGTGTTAATATGTTTGGGAGGGGGGAGGACCGCTGGCTGCTTGGGACTGTGCCATTGGGGGAACTGGGGTCATTCCACCCTTCAGATCTACCTATATTGTACCTGTTTAGACCACTAATTTACCTGTTACAGCAATCCTTAGGAGTGCGCATGTCTAAGTTGAGGCTCTGTCACCCGTGTTTTATGCTGTGTTTCTTGCCCTATATGTTCCTTTTGTTTATTTGTTCCTTTCTTTTATAACTCTCGTATTGACAATACATTGCCATAGATTGCACTACTGTTATTATACTCAGACATTTGATATGGCTGGGGGGGGGGATTGATGAGGCCGGGGGCTCCCACCACCGGCTTTGTCTATCCACCTACCCACATAGGCCTGCGCTCATTTACCAGTCTACCTCTGGTGAGCGTTCTAGCCGTTTTAGGCTAATTTAGATTCTCCTCTCGACCTCACCACCTGGTGCTGGTCTTCTCCCGTGGGCCCCCTCCACGTTAGACGAGGACCCACGTCTCTTAGACTTTCCTCTGTAAATATTTCTATAATTCTTGACCCTTGGCCCACACTGGACCGCACAATACCCCCTTCTACCTAATTAAATATCTCCTTCCCACCCCTCACCCGCGAGCATGGATACACTAAAGATTATGTCATTAAACGCCAAAGGCCTGAATACTCCTGAAAAACGCAAAATGTTGCTGCATGACATCCGTAGCCAGAAAGCTGACATTGTTTTTGTACAAGAGACGCATTTCAGGGAAGACAGACTCCCAATCTTGAAGAACAGGTACTACCCCACGGTCTACCACTCCTCCTACTCGGAGGCGAAGTCCAGAGGTGTTTCGGTGCTCATAGCGGCCGGAGTACCCTGGACTTTGGGGGACGTGCAAAGAGACCCTGGGGGTCGCTTTTTGTTTATAAAGGGCCGTATTGGCACGACAGAGCTCACCCTAGCAAACCTCTACGCCCCAAATGACCACCAGGATAATTTCCTGGCGCGACAACTCCAATGTCTGATGCGTTTCACCACCGGACACTTAATAGTAGGGGGCGACCTTAATATTCCTCTGTCTCCACGGGACGACACGTCCACTGGACTGTCCTCGATGTCCGCAAAAACCCGCAGTCACATTCAGACGACACTCCATACTTCTCAACTGGTAGATACGTGGCGACTGTTTCACCCAGGGGAAAGAGACTTCACTTTCTTTTCTAGACCTCACCAGGTTTACTCCCGCATTGACTACTTCTTAGTACAACACAGAAACCTGAGTGCGGTCAGGGACGTTGGGATAGGGTCGATCACCTGGTCAGATCACGCCCCGATTACCCTGACTTACGCCCTATCGGAGCACGGCTCCGAACGGAGGCACCCCTGGAGACTAAACGAATCCCTACTGCAGGACCCCGACATCTTAGCAGACGTGGTTAAGGAACTGAGACACTACTTTGCGGACAACACCACCCCAGATAGTAAACCTGAAGTAGTGTGGGAAGCCCACAAGGCGGTCGTGCGAGGTATCCTTATCAAACACGGGGCCAGGCTAAAGAGAGTGAGAACGGAACGACTGACTACTTTGCTAGCCACACTACAGACCTTGGAATTACAACACAAACAGACACCGACGAGACAACTGGGCATAGAGCTAGACACCACGCGGAGGCGAGTTACAGACATTCTTACTTATAAAGCTAAGGCGGCCATTCAAGTCTGCAGACGAAAGGTATATGAGTCGGGAAACAAGTGTGGGAAGATGCTGGCCCGCTCCCTGCGCACACAAAGCAGCGCGTCATACATACCACACGTGGTTAATCGGGAGGGACGGAAGGTATCGGTTCCACATTTGATCTCCCGGGAGTTTAGAGACTTCTACAATACATTGTATAATCTACCCACTGCCCCTCTAAATACCGAGACAGATCCTTCCAGGAAATACTTAGACTCCTCGGCTATGCCGACTTTACCCCCGGACGTTAGGAACCTACTTGAGGGACCTATCACCTTAACCGAACTACAACTGGCTGTGAGCAGCACCAAACAGGGAAAAGCCCCGGGCCCAGATGGGTTAACCGTGGCATACTACAAAGCACTCTTCCCATCCCTGAGCCCCCATCTGATCTCTCTATTTAACAACCTAGGCACAGGGACGAGGCTACACACATCAACGTTGCAAGCACAGATAGCGGTAATCCATAAAGAGGGGAAAGACCCGAGCCATTGTGGAAGCTACCGCCCTATCTCGCTGCTGAATGTCGATCTCAAACTCCTTACTAAGATCCTCGCGACCAGAATCCAAAGCCACTTACCGAGCCTGATCCACTTGGACCAGGTCGGGTTCATCCCCACCAGAGAAGCGAGGGACAACACTGCTAAGGCGCTGAACCTCGTCCATGCAGTGAACATTGCAAAAAACCCCTGCATCTTTGTGAGTACTGACGCTGAAAAAGCGTTTGATCGTGTTAACTGGAAGTTTATGTTCGATACGTTGAAACACATTGGGCTAGGTCATAAAATGCTGAATTGGATAACGGCGACCTATACAGATCCATCTGCCAGAGTCAGAGCCAACGGTGTACTGTCAGAACCATTTCCGATTAAAAACGGGACACGCCAGGGGTGCCCTTTGTCACCCCTGCTGTTTGCACTTACTCTTGAACCCTTTCTGTGTCACGTACGAACAAACTCAGCCATTATGGGGATTAGGGTGGGAGATGCAGAACATAAAGTCTCTGCCTATGCGGACGACTTACTCTTCTCCCTAACAGACCCAGAAACATCCCTCCCCGGTCTGTTGAAAGAATTCGAGATTTATGGACAACTATCCAACCTTAAAATAAATATGAGCAAATCGGTAGCAATGGGGGTGGGAATCCCGAGCCCGAATCTGGAACGCCTACGCAGCAGCACTAAACTGCGGTGGACGGATACAGCACTAGACTATCTTGGCACGCGCATCCCCCCGACCCTTTCCCAAACTTTTAGACTTAACTTCCCACCGCTCCTGAAAGAGGTCCAGAGGTTATTGGACCACTGGACCACCGGTCTCCACTCTTGGTTCGGCAGGTGCAACATACTGAAAATGTCCATACTACCGAAATTTATATACCTTTTCCAAGCCCTTCCCATTCATATACCAGCAATCTTCTTTAAGCAGGTTCAGACCATGTTTAAGACCTTTCTGTGGGCTGGGAAACATCCTCGAATACGCAGATCAGTACTGTCCCTGCCCAAGAGTCATGGGGGAATGGCCATGCCCGATGTCCGAACGCTGCCCATTTAAACCGTCTTGTGGACTGGTGCCGACATAGAGACACCAAACTGTGGCCCCACCTGGAGCAGGCCCAGAGTGAGATCCCGCTACAAAGGGCACCGTGGTGCCCGATAGCACTGCACAGATCGATGCGACTTCATCCCCTCATAGGAACTACACTCAAGGTCTGCGCTAGGCTACTCTCACAAACAAGGCTAACAACGGGAACCTCGCCGTTGTACCCAATACTAGGCAACCCGCAATTTGAACCGGGAATACAAGACACGCGATTTCGTACTCTGAGAGACTCGGGCACTTTCCAGGCCTCCCATTTCAGTGCGGCGGGTCGATGGAGGACGCTCGCGGACCTGATGAACCCAAGCGGTATTTACCGCTTGGACTTCCTGAGGGCCAATCAACTCAGTCACTTCTTACACACCATGCCACCCCCCCCCCCCGCGGGCACTCACTCCCTTAATGCCCTGGAGGAGCTATGCTCGGGCACGGAGCCGGTACCACACGCCCTATCCATTTTATACAATATACTTATCACACCACCGGAGGGATATCGTATCCCGTGCATTGATAAATGGGAACAAGACCTACACTGCACGTTCTCTACCAAGAAAAGACAACAAATATTGACATTTACCCACAAGTCCTCCATCTGTACGAAAGTCCAAGAGACAAATTATAAAATTATGACACGCTGGTACCGTACACCGACCTTGCTTAGCAAACTGTTCCGAACGACCTCGGACCTATGCTGGCGCTGCCAGGCTGAGAGGGGCACATTACTCCATATCTTCTGGTCCTGCCCACGACTAAAATCCTTCTGGACGGAGGTCAGGAGGATATCCCAAAAATTTACTGACAGGCAACTTCCCGACGACCCAGCCTTCCTGCTGTTACATGCCAATGACATCCCCACACGCGTATATAAGAAGTCCATTATTAGACACCTTCTTGATGCCGCTAAGGCCTGCATTCCCATTCGCTGGAAATCCTCAGAACCACCGACCATAGCGATGTGGCTACGGAAAGTAGATGACATAAATAAAATGGAAGACCTGATTCTTTCAAGCCAAGACAGACAGGAAACTCATATACAAACATGGCGACTGTGGAACATGTACACCTACTCCGATGAAGGACAAAATCTTAGAGATCCGACCAGATCCCAAGAACCTACCCCCTCTGACCCTGTAGACCTGGGAGCCACCTTACCAGACCAAGCACAACATAGTCAGGACCTCTAGACATATGGATCCATGCTCGCGGGTGCCCCTCCCCTTCTGTGCCCCCCGTTTGGGACCTCTTCCCACGGGGTGATTCCATTATCTGACCTATCAGGCTAGGCCTGGAAAGCTCTCTCTATCTTCTGTCCCTCCCCTTCCTTCGCTCTTACTATTTCTCAGAATATTAGGAAAAAGTGAGCAGATCCACGGTTCCCTGGTTACAGATCACATCCCTTGGACCGCTGAATCTAACCTCTACAATGTTTACAGTGTAGTACCCGTAAGGGGCTGTTGCTTCCAGCTATGAGATGACCTATTTGTTATTAGTAACAATATATCTATCATCTAACTTTGTTTGAATATGCATCTCGGGATAACACTGTTTTTGATTATGGCTGTGATCCGTGTGAAATGCTCTTTGTTGTGTGAAAATAAAGAATTTTGAAAAAAAAAAATTTCTGGTACGGGGATATTCAGTTTTCCACAAAAATCTTGTACTTCTTCAATAAACCTGAGTCTCACTGATTGACCATTCTTTTTTCCCACTAAGCAAGCAGGGAAACCCCAGTTGTACTGGATCTGGTGATCTTGTAATGTTTTTATCAGAGGTTTTAACGTCCATCTTCTTCTTAATGTTTCCTGGGATAAGTCAGGGTATATTTCTAAGGGATTTCCTTCGTATTTTAGTGGAGGCTTCCCCCTCATGTTTCTCCATATTCGGGTTTTTTCTTCTAGTTTTTCAAACCTTACAATTATATCCCTTGGGCTCTCTGTAGAGAATCTTGTGGGTCTCCTTATCCTAAAGGCTTCTTCAATTTTTACCCTGTTTAGTTCTTGATTTCCCATTAGGGGGTGAAATATCTCCTCCATAATTTCTTTCAGATTTTCTTTCTGCGGTTGTTCAGGGAGTCCCCTGATTCTCAAATTTCTTCTCTTGTTTTTATTTTCCTGTTCTTCCATCCTGTATGCTTGTTCCCTCTGTTCCGATTTAAGAGATTTTATTTCCACTTTTAGTTCTTTTATCGTGCTTGTGTGGGTGTCTACTTTATTTTCTACCTTTTCCTCTCTGGTCAGTAAGTGACCTACGTCATTGTGAATTGTAGCAATCTCCCGTTTCAGCGACGACTCCAGGCTCTTCAGTGACTTGTCCAGCGCCTGAAACATTGTTTCCATTTCCCCTTTTGTTAGGGGTTTATCCTTGCTTATTTGTTCCTCTTTACCTGACGTTGCTGTCTCCCCCACACTCTCAAGTTCTGTCTCCTCCTCCTCCTCTCTCGCTTCCTGAGGTTCTATATATGAGCTTGTTTCGGGAGCTGTTTTATTTTGTGTTTTCTTGTCTTTTTTGTCCCTCTTCTCTTTTATTTCCGTCTGCCATCCCTTAGTGATCTGTTTTTCTGCTCCTTGGTTGTTTTCACTTGCCCCCATTGTTACGTACTTAATCATAGGGCCAGGGCTTAGGCTGGTGCGAGGTGATTTGGGGACCGCCCCCCCTCTTCCCGATCTCCCTCTCATACTGCCCATCATCTCGCTAGATTGTGCAATGGGACAGGGAAAAAAAAGAAAAAGGGGGGGGGGGAGTTCAGATGTAAGAGCAAGGATAATTTCTATGTATATTAATAATGAATCCTTCGGAGTGCCAGAGTATAACACAACGGTAACACAACGGTATTGCGCAATTCAAATCAATTCTATGGGGAGCTGGTCTTGCTCTGTTTCTGCTCACCACTCTAAAGTTTACTCTATATGTTGTTTTTTTTTGTTTGTTTTGTAGGCACAATATTCTGTGCGCAATGTTTTTGTTTTAATTGCGCACCATAGGTTGCCCCAAAAAAAATAAAAAAAAGGAAGAAAATCCCAGTTTACAGTGCGCTGGTCTTACTCGTACTTAAATTTAGGATCAGATTACTTGTTTCCACCAAGAAAAAACAAAAAAAAACACATTAGGGCCCCAGAGTCCCCGTGAGTCCAGCTCTACACATCAGATTGTATACAGCTCAATGCGACAACTCAACGCCGTACAATATTGTATAGTTCTCAAGCGGCATTGTGCTTATTCTTATTCTTGTTCCGGGGGATCAGGGTTTGGGTCCCTTCTGCACAGAAGGACCACTTGACGTTGCACCCGTCTGCACGTTTTTGTGAACACTCTTTATGTGTGTGCACATTTTTTCTGCACCGGGTGGAGTTTTTGAGTGTGTTTCACACGCCATAGGCTTTTAAAAAAAAAAAAAAAAAGTTCTTTAACTGTTCCTTGATCAAAAAATTACTGATTACTTACTGTCAGCTGAGTAGCAGATTAACATAGATAGTGTCCTTTAAGTTACAGACCATGTAATGCTTCTGGTAAGAGAATAAGTTTTTTTGTTTTTTTTTGGGCTATAGTACTAGGGGAGGTACTCACTCTCTCTCCCCTTTCCTATCTCCCCTTACCTGTCCTCTGTTATGAAAGAAGTAATACAAAATAGTAATGGGAGCAGTTGTTTTTAGCACACTCTTGCACAGGTTCTGTGTCTTGCTCCTTTGTGCTCTCGTATGTTTCTCTCTGCCGCTGGGTTGTCAGGATGTTGTCACACACTGTCCTGGGCTTCCACGTGATTCCCTGGTCTCGTCGGGTCCTCCGGTGTCATCCGATGTCCTGCTTGCTTGGCGGCGGGGAGAGGGGGGGGTCTCGATGCAGTCAGGGCTTCCTCCTCTCTCCACTTCAGCCCGGACCCCACACGCCCTCCCTCCTTCCTTCCACGCGCCGCGCACGCCAAAGGTTACCAGCTGAGCCTCTGCAGCTCTCACGTTCCACCGCTCCGCCGCATGAACTGGCGGCCCGCCGCCTCAGACGTCCACACGCCGCGATCTCACAGGAGGCAGGTACACTGCCAGGGAAGCTCGGGCTCATGGGCTCATGGGTATGGAGCTGTACTGAGCATGCATCGTACGGGGGTTGGGGGCTGGAGACCTGGGACTCACGGCGTGCTCCCGACTCGCGCCATTACCAGACTCCTCCCCCTCCGCAGGCCTGACTGCAAGAGCCGGCTGCTCAAGGAGATGATCTCGGAGGCCTCCCTACAGGACGCCGTGGGATCCATAGGGCAAGGTACCGTGAATTATTCATGGTGCCGACCCGATGGATCTGTGCGCTCCAGGATTGACTTTGTGCTCTCTTCAAGAACAGTCAAGCATCGTGAGTTCTCCATGATCCCCTGCTTTTTCTCTGACCACAGGGCTATTCGCTTTCGGGGTGAACTTGGTGAGGGCTTTGCCCACGGACCAGGTTCCTGGAAGCTGAATTGCACCCTGCTGGAAAATGAGGAATTGATGGGGGAACTCCGGGAGGCATATGCCTCTTGGACGGAGGAAAAGAGATTCTTCAGCAAGGTAAGTGATTGGTGGGAGGTTGTGAAAGTTAAGCTGCGCAGCTTCTTTCAGGCAAGGGGACGACAGCAAGTGTGTGCAAGGAAGAAGGAACTCAGGAGACTGCAACGTCAGTTGCAGTCCCTGCAGGACCTTCACCACTGCGGCTGGGACGTTAGGCACGACCTGGAGGACACCAAGAAGAGCCTGAAAGGGTACTTTGAAGAAGAATCCAGGCACATTGTCTTCCGTGGCAAGGTGGAGAACATTGAGAAAGGTGAGAAGTGTAACGCTTTCTTTTTCAGGAAACTCCACTTGGGACACACTCCCTTGCCAGAGCTGCGTGACGAGACCGAAACACTCCAGAAGGGGAAGGAGGCTGTAATGCAAGTAGTTGAAGACTACTACACCAACCTCTACTCCCCGAAAGAAACGGACACGGAGGCAGCCGACAGGTTCCTGTCAGGTATCACTAACCAAATTGATCCTGCAGGTTCATCAGCCATCAACGCCCCCCTGGTGTTGGAGGAGCTGCACTCTCCCGCTAAATCCTTTAGGCAGGGCAGGACCCCGGGTTGCGATGGTCTCCCATTTGAGCTCTATGTAGCCCTGTGGGACCTCGTGGGCCCGGACCTGCTCGAGCTGTACGAGGAGATGGTGGTGGAGGGTAGAATGCCTCCATCACTGAGAGAGGGGACGATCATGATTTTGTATAAACGCAAAGGGGAGAGGTCGGACTTGATAAATTGGCGTCCGATCTCTCTTTTGAACGTGGACTACAAAATCCTCGCCAAGGTTTTGGCCAACAGGCTGAAATCTGTCATCGGACAGATCATCCACCCGGATCAAACTTGTGGCATTCCTGGTCGCAGGATTGTGGACAGCTTCACGCTTGTCCGGGACACGGTCCAGTACATTCAGGACTGCCGTGTGCACGCGGCCCTGGTCAGTCTTGACCAGGAGAAGGCCTTTGACCGCGTCTCCCATGAGTTTATGTGCAGAACTCTGCGCAGGTTTGGTCTTGGGGAACGGTTTTGCTCGTATGTGAATGTTATGTATAAGGACATTTGTAGTTTGGTGTTGGTAAATGGCAGGAAAACTGACCCCTTCAAGGTTCTCTCGGGGTCAGACAAGGCTGCCCTCTCTCACCTCTGCTTTTTGTTTGCTGTATAGAGCTATTCGCCCAAGGTCAGGTGCTCGCTCTACATGGATGACGTGACGGTGTTCTGTGCTGACCGGCGCTACATCGACACACTCGTCCAGACGTGCGAGGACTTCGGCCAAGCTTCAGGGGCAAAGGTCAACTGCGGGAAGTCGGAAGTCATGCTCTTCGGAAAGTGGTTCCTGCCTTCTTCTGCACCCATACCGTTCAGCATCAAAGCGGACTTCATCAAAATTCTTGGAGTCTGGTTTGGAGCGGAGGGCGCAGCCCTGAAGTCCTGGGAGGAAAGACTGGCTAAGATGCGACAAAAGTTTGGACTTTGGAGCAACAGAGATCTTACCATCGAAGGGAAAACACTGGTACTCCGCAGCGAGATTCTCCCTGTGTTGCAGTACCTCGCCCAGGCCTGGCCCCCCCGGGTCAACACCTGCAAGGCCATCACCAGGGCGGTGTTTCACTTCATCTGGAACTCCAAAATGGACAGAGTAAAGCGGACTGTTGTGTTCAAGGAACCTCTCAAGGGCGGTAAGGGCGTGCCCAGCAAATCTGTCAGAGTATCTGTATGGCTGTATATCCAGTAAAGGCAAGCAAATACGATCTGAACTACAAACCGACATCCACAAAGAACGTTGGGACTAGTACTTCATTCTTACACAGAGCTCTGTGTATGAATGACCTGGCAGCGTGGATGGATCCTCGCACGGCCACACTGTTTTATATACACTTGTACATTATGCTCTATTATTTAGACCCAATGAAGCAATCACTCAGCTTGTGTTTCTTTCCTCCTTGCCTTTATAATAAAAGCAGAGAACGGTCATCAACAACTAACAGCAGCTACAATTAGAAGCAGCACTGAAAGCCCACTTCGCGCTCAGAAAGAAACACTAACACTCTTCATCGTGATTGGTGAGTTTGTACACTTTTGAGCACATTTCGACAGTCAAAAACTATAGAAATGATCCCTGAAAGTATAGTCTTAACCAGATACTGTGTTGTTTAAAGGGCACATGTTACGAGCACCCATTACAAGTTGTAGTGACCTTTAACATGCACAAAAAATATACATACACAAATTACTAAAAAAAGTTACCAATACCATTCCCAAACACTAAGCTGTTTTCTGAAATGTGTTATGCGTGTTCCTAATTACATAACATGTGTCTATGTATTTACTTGTACTCTGATTTCAATTATCTAGCTTACAAGTCCTTTAGTCACAACATTTGCATATCTGGCAACCCTTAACCAATTGAACTTAATCCCGCCTCCTGTAGTGCTTACTAACTTTTTTTGTTACAAGTCAGGAGAACCTTAACTGTTTAACAACCAGATACACTGTAGCTGGTTAACAATTTTATAGCATATTTATATGCTATAAAATAACAGAAAAATACAATAACAGGTCCTGTTAAAAAAAAAAAAAAAAAATTCATTTTTTTTGCAGCCCGTAAAGCATTGCACCAGCAAATCTGTCAGAGTATCTGTATGGCTGTATAATCCAGTAAGGGCAAGCAAATACGATCTGAACTACAAACCGACGTCCACAAAGAACGTTGGGACTTGTAGTTCATTCTTACACAGAGCTCTGTGTATGAATGACCTGGCAGTGTGGATGGAGCCTCGCACAGCCACACTGTTTTATATACACTTGTACATTATGCTCTATTATTTAGACCCAATGAAGCAATCACTCAGCTTGTGTTTCTTTCCTCCTTGCCTTTATAATAAAAGCAGAGAACGGTCATCAACAACTAACAGCAGCTACAATTAGAAGCAGCACTGTAAGCCCACTTCGCGCTCAGAAAGAAACACTAACACTCTTCATCGTGATTGGTGAGTTTGTACACTTTAGAGCACATTTCGACAGCCAAAAACTATAGAAATGATCCCTGAAAGTATAGTCTTAACCAGATACTGTAGTGTTTAAAGGGCACATGTTACAAGCACCCATTACAAGTTGTAGTGACCTTTAACATACACAAAAAATAAAATACAGATCACTCAACAAGGTTACCAATACCATTCCCAAACGCTAAACTATTTTCTGAAATGTGTTATGTGTGTTCCTAATTACATAACGCGTCTTTCTATGTAATGTATCTAGCTTACACATCCTTCAGTCACAACATTTGCATATCTGGCAACCCCTAACCAATCAAAGTTTATCCCGCCTCCTGTAGCTCTTACTAATGTAGTCAGGAGAAACTTAACTCCTGTCCTCCTAGTGTTGTGAGATAAAACATGGGTGTATATTGCAGAGAAGTAATGAATATGGTTTTGTTTTTTATTCTCCCTGACATATGCTTTTGCAAAAAAAAAAAACCCATTCTGATAACCGTAGGTGATTACTACATATAACTATAGTATTCATTTTTATTTTCTTTAACCCTTTCGTTGCCAGGCCCTGTGCTCCATTTTGTACAGTCAGGTGGCCAGACCATTTTTGCAATTTCTCCTGTTTTTTATTTTTCACTTATAGCTTTCAAAGTTTGTGAAAGCCCCCCCCCCCCCCCCCCCAAACAATATATTTTCTAAACCATATGACCTTTAGAATAACAAGAAGGTGCTACTGATTTTTAAGACCCCACGGTATTTGTGCAAATGTTTATCAAACAAATATATTGGCAAAAAATACACTAAAACTATATTAGTAGATAAAAACACAGCAAGTTTTACAAAATTCCTACAAAATATAAAAGCTTAACCTGTATAGAGTTAATAAATAACAAAAAAGTTTAAATTTTTACATTGCGCCCTTTTGCAAAATGGTGAAAAATCGAACGTACGCAAAAATGTAAATATCCAAATTTATCAAAAAATCGGAAGGTTATAATTTTTCCCTTATAGCTTTCAGAAATAATGAAAGACCCCAAAAAACATATATTTTCTGAAAGCACGTTAGGTAAAATAAAAAGAAGGTACTACTCATTTTTTAAACTCCGTGGAATTAGCGCAAATGTTTATCGGACCAATATATTTGCAAACAATACACTAAAACCATTATATATAGATAAATATATAATAGATTTATATAGATAAGAACACAGCAAATTTGTCAAAATTCCTACAAAATATAAAAGCTTAAGCTGTATTGAGTAAATAAATAATATTTGTAAATTTTAAATTGCGCCTATTTGCAAAATTGTGAAAATTGAACAGACGAAAAAGTGTAAATATCCAAATTTCTCAAAAAATCTGAAAGTTTTCTCATTTTTCCCTTACAGCTTTCAGAATTTGTGAAAGACCCCCAAAACCATATATTTTCTGAAAGCATATGACCTCTAGAAGGAAAAGAAGGTGCTACTGATTTTTTTAGACCCTGCGGTATTTGCACAAATGTTTATCGAATCAATATATTGGCAAGAAATACACTAAAGCCATTATTAGCAGATAAAAACACAGCTAATTTTACAAAATTCCAGCTAAATTCCTACTAAATATAAAAGCTTAAGCTGTATGGAGTTAATAAATAACAAACAAAAAGTTTAAATTTTGACATTTTGACGCAAAAATGTAAATATCCAACGTTCTCAAGAAAAGGTTTACATTTTTCCCTTACAGCTTCCAGAATTTGTGAAAGACCCCCAAAACCATATATTTTATGAAAGCATATGACCTCTAGAATAAAAAGAAGGTGCTACTTATTTTTTAGACTCCGCTGTATTTGCGCAAATGTTTATGGAACCAATGTTCCCCAAGCCTCAACTTTTTTGGAGCCCGTAAAGCATTGCACCAGAAAATCTGTCAGAGTATATGTGTGGCTGTATAACCAGTAAGGACAAGCAGATACAATCTGAACTACAAGCCGACATCCACAAAGAATGTTGGGACTTGTAGTTTATTCTTACACAGAGCTCTGTGTATGAATGACCTGGCAGTGTGGGTGGAGCCTCACACGGCTACACTGTTTTAAAAAAAAAAAGCTAGTATGGGAAACTATGGGTAATGAAGACATTAGAATTAGTTCACATAGAAACAACCATTTCTGCTTTTAATAATTTAGGCAGAAATCATAAAATCTCACTCTGCTACCAGAAGGGAACCAAAAAGCGTGTTATATATATATGCTTCTAGACAATTCCTGGGGGAAATATACACTTGTACATTATGCTCTATTATTTAGACCCAATGAAACAATCACTCAGCTTGCGTTTTTTTCCTCCTTGCCTTTATAATAAAAGCAGAGAACGGTCATCAACAACTAACAGCAGCTACAATTAGAAGCAGCACTGAAAGCCCACTTCGCGCTCAGAAAGAAACACTAAGGCCCCATACACACGATCGGACATATGCGATGAAAACGGTCCGCGGACCATTTCCATCGGATATGTCCGATCGGGAGTTTGATCCGATGGCGTGTACACACCATCGGATCAAATTCCCCGCCGCCGGACGGCGCGGTGACTTGGCGGTGACGCGGCGGTGACGTTGACGCCGCCGCGTCACCGCACCAGGAAGTAAAACACTTCCGCGCATGCGCCGAATCCATTCGGCAGCGGCGCGGCGGCGGTGGGGGCCGACATGTCTGCTGGTAAGTGTACTAACCAGCAGACATGTCGGGCGGACAGATTCCCACCAGATAGATTTCAAAGCTTGCTTTGAAATCTGTCGGGTGGAGAAATCTGTCCGCTAGCCCATACACACGAGCGGAGATGTCTGCTGAAACGGTCCATCGGACCGTTTTCAGCGGACATATCCCCTCGTGTGTACGCGGCCTAACACTCTTCATCGTGATTGGTGAGTTTCTACACTTTAGAGCACATTTCGACAGTCTTTTTTGAAAAGCCTATGGCGTGTGAAACACACTCAAAAAACTCCACCCGGTGCAGAAAAAATGTGCACACACATAAAGAGTGTTCACAAAAACGTGCAGACGGGTGCAACGTCAAGGGACCCAAACCCTGATCCCCTGGGGCGTTACCCTCCAGACGGGACTGAGGTACTGTGGTCCGAGCAACCGAAGCCGACACGGACCCAACTTCCTTGGAGGGACTGCCGAAACAGAACCCTCCAAGTACTAGGTGGGGCTCCCCCGAAGGGAGACCCCATGAGAGCAGGTGAACTAAGCCAAAAGGCCATGTCCACCCACTCCCAAGACGTTCAGGGCTGGCCTGAGGACCGGCACCCTACTAATCACACAGTGAACAAAATGTGCACAAACAAAAAAAGACAAAAACGTGACAAACATAGGCAATAAATTAAATAAAGTGGGGGGAAAGGGATAGTGGAGAGGAGAGTGAAAGAAGTGGTCATTGTGTTCAACAATGACCAGGCTCTCCGGCCAGGAATAAAAAATTCCTCCGGTCCTGGCCAAAAGGCCCGGCCCAGGAGGCAGGTGCTAAAAAAAAAAAAAAAAAAGCGTGTAGCTGGTGCAGTGACCGTGGTGTCTTTAAATCAAAGTGACCCCCACTCACAGTGATTCTCAGACACCCCTGGACTGCCACTCCAGGGGCACATGCACCATAGGCTTTTCCATTCCAAATCCAACTCTCCGACCGGCCAGTGCAGCCCTCCACCCCTGCCAGATAGAGAGCCCTTCAAGGTTTTCTTGGGGGAAAGCTGCCCCCCATCTAGCAGCCTCCACCAATACTAACCCTTCCAGACTCCCTGTCAACCCAGCAGGATTTGCATGGCCCTACCCCGTCATATCCCAGGGCAGTTCTAGCTCCTCCTACCAGATCTCCGACAGGGACAGCACTTACACCAGCCAGCCAGAAGGCCAGACTAGAACCCGGCAAAAAGACCAGACCAGGCACAGCCACCCAATCCCACCAGAAGCACCCTTCCAGGTGGCTCAGACGCAACCATTGGCCGGCCCCCAGTATCTGAAACCAACCTTCCAGGTGCAATGACGTTATTGGATTGCATCCACCCTCCACATATAGGAGGTGCTTCAGGGCTCCTCTAACAACTGATGAGAACGGATACCACACCCGATCTTAGCCAAAAGGCCGAGCAGTGGCAGGGAAGACACCTCGATCAGCCCAGCCAGAGTGCAATGGCTGAGCCTCGCCCTGGGAGAACCACCTTCATGATCATGGTGTCTCCCCTGCCAGGTGAGTTCTGGTAAAACTACCATTTGTAATGGAGTAGGCACATTCATCACGCTGTAAGGTCCCGTACACACGTCCAAGCTTCTCGGCAGAATCCAGCGAGAAGCTCGCTGGGATCCATATTCTGCCGAGAAGCTCGATCGTGTGTACGTTTTCGCCGAGAAAACTGTCGAGCAAGGCGTCGAGCCAAAATAGAGAGCAGATTCTCTATTTCCTCGATGGGCCATCGGGACTAATGGCTCAACGCCTTTTTCGACAGCCTGGTCGACGAACTCGACGGCTGGCCGAGAACCTCGTCGGGCAGAACGATGAGTTTAGCCCGATAAGGTTCTCGTACGTGTGTACGCAGCCTTACGGACAGAAAAGCGCAAATCGTCTTTTACTAACAGGAAATCAGCTAAAGCAGCCCCAAGGGTGGCGTCATCCCCATAGAACTTCCCCTTTATAGTGCTGTCGTACGTGTTGTACGTCACCGCGCTTTGCTATAGCATTTTTTTTTAAACGATCGTGTGTGGGCAACGTTGTTTTAATGATGAAGTTGGAAATAAAACAACGTTTTTTCTACATGCCGAAAAACATTTTTTTTTTCAAATGATAATGTGTACGCGGCATCAGGGTTAGAGTTAGGCCCCTTTCACATTGAGGCGTTTTTCATGCAGTACAGCGCTAAAAATAGCGCTGCTATACCGCATGAAAAAAACCTGCTCTGTTGTGTTCAATGTGAAAGCCCGAAGGCTTTCACACTGAAGCGGTGCGCTAGCAGGATCGCTCCAAAAGTCCTGCTAGCCGCATCTTTACTGAAATCAATGGGAAACCGCGGTAATACCGCCCGCAATGCACCTTTACAGAGGCGCATTGCGGGCGGTATTAACCCTTTTTCGGCCGCTAGCGGGGGTTAAAACCGCACCGCAAGTGGCCGAATAGCGCGGTAAATACGACGGTATAGCAGCGCTAAAAATCGCGCTGCTATACCGCCACCGCGACAGATCACTGCTCCCGATGACAGGGACCAATAGCTCCCTGTCATGTTGCTAGGCAAAACAGGGAAATGCCTTGTTTACATAGGCATCTCCTCATTCTGACACTTTGACACGATTTCGGGCCCCTGCCGCACGTGAACACTATGCCGCAATTTAAAAGGGACGTACAGGTATGCCTATTTTCCCAGCCGTTCCATTGTGCTAAGGTAAATGTTGTGGGAAAGGGGTTAAAGGAGAGGTACAGCCAAAGCTCATTTGGCTGTACTTCTGTGGATCACAGGAGTGCAGTTGGTTCTGCGTCACAGAGTCGGTACTCGCTGGGGAAAAACCATGACCATATCAGAAAGCTGCTCCCGCCCTCTCCACAGCTCAGCATTCCAGTGACGCTGGGAGGGGCAGACCAGAGAGCGGTGACTGACAGTGTTAGATCGCTCAATTCTCACCCCTAGAGATAGCGGGGGACAGATGCAGCATAGTATCAATATTGCATCCACTTATGTAAGAATCATTTAAAAAACACATGTTTAACTCTACTGAAAGGAGCAGTAAAAGCAGGCAAAACGCTTACCTTTCTTAAGCATTTGTTTAGCTTTGACATAGTTCCCACTTTTTACATATTCATGAAGCTGTCTTTCACAGGAGTCAAATTTAATTGATCCAAGCTGGACAGGGTAAGGTGGTAGAACAATATTTGAACGTGACATTGTATTTCTGGAAAAAAAAAAATACAGGCATTAGATTACATTAGTAACACAGTTGTCAATGTTTGTGAACATGTTTTCTATATATTAGCATATTATATATACACACATACACATTATATATATATATATATATATATAATTAGGATTGGGGTTATTAGACTCCAGCAATAGATGCGTTTTCCAGTAAGTACACCAGTCCAGAACTGAGTTTTTAATTATGGGCCTGGTAGCCCACTTTTATTTAACCACTTTAGCCCCGGACCATATTGCTGTCCAAAGACCAGAGCACTTTTTGTGATTCGGCACTACGTCGCTTTAACTGACAATTGCGCGGTCATGCGACGTGGCTCCCAAACAAAATTGGCGTCCTTTTTTTCCCACAAATAGAGCTTTCTTTTGGTGGTATTTGATCATCTCTGCGGTTTTTATTTTTTGCGCTATAAACAAAAATAGAGCGACTATTTTGAAAAAAATGCAATATTTTTTACATTTTGCTATAATAAATACCCCCAAAAAAGATTTAAAAAAACATTATTTTTCCTCAGTTTAGGCCGATACGTATTCTTCTACATATTTTTCGTAAAAAAAAAAATCGCAATTAGCGTTTATTGATTGGTCTGCGCAAAATTTATAGCGTTTACAAAAAAGGGGGTAGTTTTAAGGCATTTTTATTAATATTTTTTTTTTACTAGTAGTGGCGGCGATCAGCATTTTTTTTTCGGTACTGCGATATTATGGCGGACACATCGGACACTTTTGACACATTTTTGGGACCATTGGCATTTTTATAGCGATCAATGCTATAAAAATGCATTGGATTACTATAAAAATGCCATTGGCAGTGAAGGGGTTAACACTAGGGGGCGGGGAAGGGGTTAAGTGTGTTCCTATTTGTGTTCTTACTGTGTGGGGGGGGGGTGGACTCACTAGGGGGAATCATTGATCTTCCGTTCATACATTGTATGAACGGAAGGTCAGCGTTTCCCCCGCTGACAGGAACGAGAGCTGTGTGTTTACACGCACAGCTCCCGTTCCCCGCTCTGTAACGAGCGATCGCGCCCGCCGGGCACGCGCGCGGGACTCGGGGGCGCGCGCGGGCCTCCGGCGGCGCGCACGCGCCCCCTAGTGGCCGCGAAAGTCCCGACGTAGAGCTACGGGCTCTCGCGTAGGAGTGCCGACCTGCCGCCGTATAACTGCGGCGGCTGGTCGGCAAGTGGTTAAAAGCACAAAAGTTCACAAATACAATAGCAGCCCTCGCAGGGGGTTCCACCATTCCTGTATCTTGTCAACTCAACAGTTTAGCCTCCTGGCTATCAAACTTTAAGCACACACCTAGCTTTTTCTTGCCATCTGGCTGTTTCAGGCCTGCAGCTTAGGCCCCAAGTTCTGCTCCTCAGAACTAATGCCGCGTACACACGATCACTTTTTGTGATGAAACAAAACTACGTTTTTCAAACTTCATTTTCCAAAACGACGTTGCATACACACCATCGTTTTTCCAAAATGCTCTAGCAAAGCGTGGTGACGTACACCAAGTTCGACAGCACTCTGTTCCATTGAAGCTCTGTCTCATAACTTGCTTCTGAGCATGCGCATCATTTTGCCCACACACCATCATTTTTTATGACACAAAAAACAACGTTTTAAAAAACGACACAAAAAATTCAAGCATGTTCGAAAAAAAAATTTGTCGTTTTTTTGAAGACATAAAACAACGTTTTGCCCACACACGGTCATTTTAATTGACGTTTTTGAAAACGTTGTTTTTTTTCATCACAAAAAATGATCGTGTGTACACGGCATTTGTTTTCTAGAGATAAGCTTAAACCTCGCTTTTCCACTGTCAGCGTCTTGCTGCTCAATCATCAATGAAATCTGCCTGTTTCAGACATGCAGACATGCATACAGCCTCTGAGTTCTCCCTGAGGGATTGGGAGTCACCTGACTCCCAGCACAGACCTCCGGTCTGTGGGGTAGGGCACTGATCCGTGGCAGGTCAGAACTAAAAAACCCAGGACACAGCTGTGCAATTAGTGTGTCTTTCTCTCCAAAATCTGGCGTAAACCAGCAGTCTTTCACATAGCACAGAGTCCCACCCTTACAAAATTTATATATATATATATATATATATATATATATATATATACACACACACACACACAATATATATTAGCTTACGTGCAAACAAACAATGTTTATTCCCTATATACTAGCACAGGGTTCAACAAACCCCCGGGCGCCCGGTCACATTTGCTACTAGAATGAGCGACTTGTCGCAGCACAGCTAGGGTATAATGTGTCTCCGTGCGCCCCCACCTCATGATCGCGTTGGGCCGCGGCGGCCAGTAATTGAGGCCGCGGCTTTGCGGTGTTCTGCAGGCCTATGCTTCCTTCTGTGATCTGGCACCATCTTGTGGTGGCCGTTGGTATGACAAGAAAACCAGCAATGCTAATGGAGTTTCCGCTGTCTGTTTTCACTGCCATCTCCTTCCCTCTAATTAGAACCCCCAAACATTATATATATTTTTTTATTCTAATACCCTAGAGAATAAAATTGCAATACCTTCTGTCACACCGTATTTGTGCAGCGGTCTTACAAGTGCACTTTTTTGGGAAATACACTTTTTTTAATTAAAAAATAAGACATCAGTAAAGTTAGCCCAAATACGCTGAGTAAATTGATACTCTAATTAAAAAATAAGACATCAGTAAAGTTAACCCAAATACGCTGAGTAAATTGATACTCTAATTAAAAAATAAGACATCAGTAAAGTTAACCCAAATACGCTGAGTAAATTGATACTCAACATGTCACACTTCAAAATTGCGAATGGCGGCAGACTTTTACCCTTTAAAATCTCCATATGCGATGTTTAGAGGAGGTCTATGGCTAGAATTATTGCTCTCGCTTTACCAATCGTGGCGATAAACCACACGTGTGGTTTGAGCACCGCTTTCATATGCAGGCGCTACTCACGTATGTGTTCGCTTCTGCGTACAAGCTCGGCGGGACGGGCCGTGTTCCTGACTCCTAACTTTTTTAGCTGGCTCCTAGATTCCAAGCAAATTTGTCAAGCCCTGTACTAGCATACCCATAAAATGTATATAATTTTAAAGTATTTGCTAGAGGTGAAATGTGATCAGGCCAGCTCACAGGAACCTCAGCTGATGAGATACTGACCAGTAGGGTCCAAACAACTAATCGATTATGAAATTAATCGATTACAATTTTTCATAATCGATTAATCGGCCAGTAACATAATAGGGTTAAAAAAAAAAAGCAAAAGCAAATCGCTACTGTAATTATTACTTTCACTGTCCCATAGTAAAAAATTAACCCCTTACAGTAGCAATTATTCGCTCTTTTTGTACTTATTTTTGTTTTTTTTAAACCCCATTATGTTACTAAACATCTCAGGCCGGGGTCACACCTCCTGTTTTTTGGTGCTTTTTGCAGAAACACACTACAGTTCATTTACATGTTTACCTATGGGACACGTTCACATCCATCATTTTTTTTCAGCTGCTGCATTTTTGAAAGAGCAAGGACTTTTTAACGCAAAGCGGTGCCATTTTTTTTTTTTTTTTGGGTTCAATATACTTCAATGGAGAAGCTGCAGAAAAGCATGTAATGTGTTTTTGCGGCAATTTGTGTTTTGTAATCTGCCCAACAACAAATTGGCCCCCAAAAAAATGTAAAAATGCTATTTTTAAGGCTATTATCAGATTAATCGAAACAATAATCGGCCAACTAATCGATTAGGAAAATAATCGTTAGTTGCAGCCCTACTGACCAGACATCATCAATTGTAAGGCTGGGCTCATACTATTGCGAATTGAATATGAGTTTCCCTGCATCCAATTCGCATAGCAGGAGATTGTGACCTGGCTCTCTACCAAGCCAGTTCACACATCTCCGCAGCGGTTTCGGTAGAAATTGCACAGAAGCCCTGTGCGTCTTTTGGTGGATTTGGTGGACCGTTTCCATCGGATATGTCCGCCGGACTGTTTGATCCGATGGCTGTACACACCATCGGATCAAATTCCCCGCCGGCGGACAGCGCGGTGACGCGGCGGTGACGTTGACGCCGCCACGTCACCGCACCAGGAAGTAAACACTTCCGCGCGCATGCGTCGGATCCATTCACAGGATACGACGCATGTGCGGGAGGATATGTCCGCTGGTTTCCCGTACTAACCAGCGGACATATCCGACGGACAGGTTTGTAGCGGACAAATTTCAAAGCATGCTTTGAAATTTGTCCGATAGACAAATCTGTCCGCTAGCCCGTACACACGATCGGATTTGTCTGCTGAAACGGTCCATCGGACCGTTTTCAGCGGACAAATTCGATCGTGTGTACGCGGCCTTACACAAACCAAAATAAATCCAGATGACAGAAACTAATAAAGATGTGTTTTTTTTTCTCTGAAGTCCATGGACGGACACAGCTTCCTTATACCAGGGGGCGGTCCCTCTGGTCATAACCCCTCACACTGCCCTGAGCAGCTCAGTTCGTCAAAAAGCAGTATAAAAACAAAAAAAGAAGGGGTGGCTGCTGTATCAGTCCATGGACTTCAGAGAAAAGGATTTTACGGTGAGTACAAAAATCCTATTTTCTCTTATGTCCATGGACAGACACAGCTTCCTTATACTCTTGACTGTAGGGATGTCCCCAAACAGTGTCAGAAACGAGGGGGTGGGAACAGCAATCAAAAAACAAACTTCACCAACACAATAGAGCTCCTCAACGGAGGAGATGCAACCTTAAACTGCCATCTGCAAAACTTTGCGGCAAAAGCAGGCATCCTAAGATGCACTAACATCAACCTAGTAAAACTTGTTGAAAGTGTGAACGGACGACCAGGTCGCCGCCTTACACACCTGTGAGACAGACGCTTGATGTCGAAAAGCCCAGGAAGCACCAATTGCGCTGGTTGAATGCGCCGTGCCTGGAAAAGGAGGTGCCCACCCTTTCAGGGCTTAAGCCTAAATCGCGATCTGTCTGATCCACCGAGAAATGGTGGCCAACGAGACCGCCAGGCCTTTCTTTGGACCAGATACCGATACAAACAGTGAGTCTGACCACCGAAACGAGTCGTAGCAGACAGATACACCAGCAGAGCATGTACCACGTCTAAGGAACGTAACGCAGCCTCCTTGGGATGTGACGGCCGAGGACAGCAGAGCATGTACCACGTCTAAGGAACGTAACGCAGCCTCCTTGGGATGTGACGGCCGAGGACACAAGAATGGAAGTACAATGTCCTCATTAAGATGAAAAGCCGAAACCACCTTTGGAAGAAAAGAAGGCTGTGGCCGTAGCAACGCTTTATCCTTATGGAGGACCAAGTAGGGGGACTTACAAACAAAGCCGCCAACTGATAAACCCGTCTGACAGATGTAATGGCCACTAGAAAGGCAACTTTCTGAGAGCGTCAAGTAAGGAATTTCTCTGATGTTCTCAAAAGGTTTCTGAAGCACCGAGAGCACCCGGTTCAAATCCCACGGAGGTAGTGGTGGTCGAACCGGAGGAGTGACATGTCAAACCCCTTGAACAAACGTACTCACCAGTGGGTGGGATGCCAAGGGTCGTTGAAAGAAAACAGCCATAGCTGAACTCTTTCCCTTAATGGTGCCTAAGGCAAGCTTCTGATCTACACTGTATAACAGCTTACCTGTAAAATCCTTTTCTTGGAGTACATCACGGGACACAGAGGAGCATAGTAATTACTATGTGGGTTATAGAGTCTACCTTCAGGTGTGGACACTGGTGTAATCAATTAGACAGGAAGTTCCCTCCCTATATAACCCCTCCCATACTGGGAGTACCTCAGTTTTTGTAGCAAAGCAATAAGTGTCCCAATATCCCCAAACAAGAGGGGTGGGAGCTCTGTGTCCCGTGATGTACTCCAAGAAAAGGATTTTACAGGTAAGCTGTTATAAAAAATCCTATTTTCTTTATCGTACATCACGGGACACAGAGGAGCATAGTAATTACTATGTGGGACGTCCCAAAGCAATGCTTACTGAGGGGAGGGAGACACAAACAACGCAGGCCGCCATCAGACGTGAGGATTCAAAACTGCAGCCTGCAGCACACTGCGCCCAAAGGCGCTCTCCCCACCTTCCTTATGTCCAATTGGTAAAATTTTGTTAAAGTATGGACAGACGACCACGTCGCTGCCATGCAGACCTGAGCCAAGTAGGCTTGGTGATGCACTGCCCAGGAAGTACCCACCGCTGTAGTGGAATGTGCTTTAACCTTAAACGTGGGAACCTCTCCCCTCAAGCCATCGGCTTGAGTAATGACCTGTCGAATCCATTTGGAGATAGTGGATTTCGACGCTGCCTGCCCACATCTGGGACATTCTGGCAGGATAAACGACATACCCGTTTTCCGGATCTGAGCAGCAGCCCTAAGGCAGAACTGTTCTAAGTACGTCTAGGGTATGCAATGGCTTCTCCCTTGCAGAACTAGGTTCTGAGAAAAAAGAAGGGAGAACTAGACCTTGATAAAAAGTTAGAAACAACCTTAGGGAGGAAAACCGGGTGAGGCCATAGGACCACTCTGACCTTATGGAGAATAAGGTATGGTTCCTTACAAGATAAGGCCGCCCACTCCGATACCCTCCTAGCAGAGGTTATGGCTATCACGAAAACTACCTCCTGGGCAGAAGGACCAATGGAATGTGAGCCAAAGGCTCAAAAGGTTGCTTCTGCCAGGCAGACAGGACCAGATTCAGATCCCACGGACACAAGGGGGTCCTGACTGGAGGATTAATCGGGATCACACCTCGTAAAAAAGGTTTTGAGCAGAGAATGTGTAGCCCGTGGCCTTTGAAACAAAATTGATAAGGCCGAGCTCTGGCCCTTAATGGTGTTCTAGGGCCAACTTCAAGTCTGCCCCCATCCGCAGAAAATCCAGAATTCTGCTACTGAGAAACCTCCGGGGATGCCACCCCCTGGTTTCGCACCAGGCCATATAAGATTTCCAAACTCTGTAATAAATAAGCCTGGATGCTGGCTTTCTGGCATTTATCAAAGTAGACACTATCAAAGAGACCCCTCCATTTAGGATATGGGGCTCAGCCAAACCGTTAAACTTAGAGACGGTAAGGAAGGATGGAATATTGATCCCTGAGACGAATCGGAAGGGTCCCCGGATGCCCCACGGACATCCTTACAATTTCTATGTACCAGGCCCTTCTGGGCCACGCCGGGGCGACCAGAATCACTGGTTTCTCTTCCGACCTTATCCTGCGAAGGAGGCAGGGTACCAATTGCAGTGGAGGACGCATACATTAGGGAGAATTGGTCCCATGGAAACACCAGCGCATTTGTGCCACAAGCGAGTGGATCCCTTGTCCGGGACAGAAAGTTGTTCACCCTCGCATTGAACCTCGATGCAAAGAGATCCACATCTGGTGTTCCCCATCTCTGACAAATGTCCTGGAAGATGTCGGGGTGAAGAGTCCACTCCCTTGGGAGAAATTGTTGGCGGCTTAGGTAGTCTGCCTGCCAATTGACTATCCCCGGAATAAAAACCTGCAGATATGCAGGGGACATACTTTTCCACCCAGGTCAGAATTCGATTCACCTCTCTTTGGGCTGCACGACTCCTTGTGCCCCCCTGGTGATTTATGTACGCCACAGCCGTGGCATTGTCGGACTGAATCCTGACTGGGAGACCCCTCAACCTGTCCGTCCACGCTGACAGGGCTAGATGGACTGCCCGAATCTCTAGCAGGTTGATAGGTAACGACCTCTCGGTGATTGACCATCTTCCTTGGAGAGACAGAGGCACCCCAGCCCAGAAGACTGGCATCTGTGGTCACAACCCGCCAAGAGATGGGAACAAAGGACTTCCCTCTTAGTAAGTTCTGGGGAACCAGCCACCAACAAAGGCTCTGCCGGACTGCCCGGGAGAGGGACAAGGGGAGGTCTAAGGCCTGAACCTTTTTGTTCCAGGCAGACAGGATGGCGTGTTGAAGTCCCCTTGAGTGGAACTGAGCGAACGGGACAGCCTCGAAAGAGGCTACCATCTTCCCCAGTAGCCGCATACAAAGGCGAATAGAGGACAGACGCCTTGACTTGACTAGCTGAACTAGTTCCCTTAAAGCATCGACCTTTCTCTGGGGAAGAAAGATCTTTCTTTGGTCTGTGTCTACAAGTAGACCCAAATGCTCGAGCCCTTGCACCGGCACTAAGGCCGACTTGTTTAGGTTGAGAACCCAACCCATGGATTCTAGGAATTCCACGGTTCTGTGCACTGCTGAGCTTAGATCGGCAACTGAACGGTCTACCAACAACAGATCGTCTAGGTAGGCTATTATAGAAATGCCTTGAGACCTTAGATTAGCTAATAGTGGGGCCAGTACTTTCGTGAATACACGAGGTGCGGTGGCCAGACCAAAAGGTAAGGCCACGAATTGAAAGTGGCGCTGATTTACCGTGAAGCGCAACAGCTTCTGATGGTTGAGGAAGATGGGAATGTGTAAGTATGCGTCCTTTATATCGATGGACGCCAGAAGCTCCCCCCCTTGTAAGGAGGCAACCACTGACCGGATTGATTCCATCCGGAAAGACTGGGCCTTTAGGAACTTGTTTAAGTCCCAGAGGTCCAGAATGGGCCTTACACCTCCGTTTGGTTTAGGGACGATGAAAAGATTTGAATAAAAGCCCAAACCTTGTTCTTCCAGTGGCAGTTCCTCGATTACCCCTTGGGATAATAGATGATCCAAGGCCAATGCCAGGGACCTTCTTTTTCCCGGATCTTTTGGGACGCTTGAGGCCAAGAAGCGAGGTGGAGGAAATTCGCTCAACTCCAGCTTGTAGCCCTCGGAAACCGTAGAGAGACTCCAACTGTCTTGGATCCTCCCTTGTCAAGCCTCCGCGAACAGCTGAAGTTTTCCCCCCACCCTGCTGAGTGGGGGTGAACCTTCATAATGCCGACTTAGATGCTGGCTTGACCGGCTTATGGTTCCAAAGCTTCTTGGAAGCCTGAGGCTGGCCCTGCGGCTTCCCTGTATTAAACTGTCCGGGAGGCCATCTGAACTGCCTGGTAGCAGAAGTACTAGGGCTAGGAGAGGAAGATTTTTTAAAAGGAGGGAGGACCCCTAAACCTTTTCTTTACTGGTAACAGTGTGCTCTTGCCACTGGAAATTTTCTGAATGTATGCATCCAGATCTTCCCCAAATAAACGCTCTCCATGAAAGGGAAACCCTGCCAGTAACTTTTTATACAGGGTTTCAGCCGACCAGTTCTTTAACCAGAGTAATCTGCGCATATGAACCAAAGAGAGAGTGAGACGGGAGGACTGTTGTATAGAGTCCTTGATAGCATCTATGGCAAAGCATAATGCTTTAGGAAAGTCAGCCAATTCCTGAGCCTGTTGAGCCGGTATATCCTTCAAGACCCCTTTCAACTGGTCTTTTAAGGCTTGGCAAACACCAATAGCTGCAATTGCAGGCTGGGTTACCCCTCTAGCTGTAGGAAACAAGGCCTTTAACAGCGTCTCTAATCTCTTGTCTGTCGGGTCTTTAAACACCTGAATGTTGTCTACTGGACAGGTCAAGGTCTTGTTTACGCAGGACACGGCTGCGTCCACTGTGGGGATACCCCACTTTTAGTGAATTGTTCCCCCATTGGGTATAAAACCGAAAACTTTTTAGGAGGAAGATAAAATCTATCCGGATGTTCCCAATCCTTGTAGATAAGTCCTTCCAGTAGGGGATGAACCGGGAAGGAAAAGTTAGCTTGAGAAGCTTTTAAAGAGCCTAAAGAAGAGACTGAACTTGATGCTGGCTCTGAAAGGGGCAACTTGAAGGCCGAACGGACCATCTCCGTGAGGGACTGGACCCACAATTTCTCGGACTGAGACGCCGAAAATGGTTCCCCCAGGGTGGAATCCTCAGAGTCCGAGACCTCTGAATGACCCTCTGCCTGGTCCCCAGAGGGTAAATCAACCTCTTGAGGATAGTTGTTCCACGCTGAGGAACTCTGCAGAGGGAGAGGGAGACCTTGTGCGTTTTTCTCTTGAGAGAGAGGATGCAATCAAGGTCGCTAATCTCTGCTCCAGACCACCCATGGCTGAGGCCAAAGCCTCCTGTGTCACAAAAACTGGAGCAGGCGGGACAAGGGCAGATGAGGCACCTGACAGCCCTGATGGTTCACCCTGGGCCTCCTCCAATTTATTAGGAGAGGAACTAGCCACAGGAGCATGCCCAAGATCCTCCGAGCCTGGTGGCGATCCCTTAGATCTTATTGTACTTCTAGTCCCTGAGCCTTTAGCCATAATAAAGCTGAGGTACTCACAACAGGTGCAACCACTTGCGGACCTATAGACCAGCACTGACGCTGCTATTTGATGGTCGGCAAGGTGCAGAGCCCACTATGCGCCTTAAGCAAGTGTCACTGTCCAACAACCAGCAATAATACTGAAACTTGTGCACAAGTATTCTCTGTGTCCACTGTCAGCCGGATGGGTGAAGTGGACTTGAGCTTTTATGGACTAGGTGCAAGTCACCTGACCTGCTCTGTCCTGGAATCTCAAGCCTTGTAGAGAATAGCTGAGATGGAACCCTTTGCGCGCACGCGCGCGCTGCCGCCAGGCGTTCATCACGAGGCTGCGCGCACACGTAGCCGCACGCGCGCACATGTTGCCGCACGCGCATCTACAGCCCCCATGCACGTCGCGCACACGCGTGCGCACCGATGCAGCAATAAATTATGCGTAATTGCGCGCGCGTGCGCCTATGACACATACTATGTCGCGCGCACACGAGACGCAAGCGCGCCTGTGCACAAGGTTGGAGCTACCGCAGCTACCATGTGAGGACCAGGTAAGACAAACTGTGACCAAAACTTGTGGACAACCTTACTCTGCTAAACCTGTACAGGAGGGGCTAAGTGACTGAGCATAGACACCCCTCCTCCCCACAGCATTCAGGACAATGTTAGAGAGGCACAGACAGATAGCTAGGCAAGCATAATGGCTCAAAAAAAGAAGGATACTTTCAGGACCAAGTCCTAAAGCACCTTCACTTACCTGATCCAACGCCGCAGGACTCTGCACACACAGACAGTCCAATCTTCGCCCATCACGGAGAGCAAAGTCTGCAGACCTTCAGGGACCGGGGTCCATGGACAGGAACACCACACCACCTGGACCCATATCGCACCCTGTCAGTAAACTTTTGGTATTAGGAAATTGACCAAAGTACTGAGTAATCAGGATCCAGCCCTCAAAAGAGGAGCATTACAGGCAAAACCCCGTTCTTCTCAACCGGGGCCCGGGTACCGTCCACTTTGGCTATGAAGCACCTTGGACGGATCCGGATTTATGGAGGCTTTTTACATCCAGCATGGATCCCTCCAGTGGAGCTCCTAAGAGCACATGTTCACTCGTGACCAACACCTTAGACACTGATGAAAAAACTGAGGTACTCCCAGTATGGGAGGGGTTATATAGGGAGGGAACTTCCTGTCTAATTGATTACACCAGTGTCCACACCTGAAGGTAGACTCTATAACCCACATAGTAATTACTATGCTCCTCTGTGTCCCGTGATGTACGATAAAGAAAACAGCCAAATCCTAGAAACAGAATATGTTTGTGGATGCCACCTCCATCATTTCACACATAGAGATGTAGGCCTTCCACGTGCGATGGTAAATCTTCCGAGAAGATTACTTCCGGGCCC
Organism: Rana kukunoris; assembly: GCA_029574335.1. NCBI lineage: Eukaryota > Metazoa > Chordata > Amphibia > Anura > Ranidae > Rana > Rana kukunoris. The sequence continues at coordinate 299,157,242 of CM056050.1, forward strand.
TCAGCATGGTGGAAATAACCGAATCCGTCAGGCCTCAGTCTCTCAGCACCTGGCTTTAAACAGGATGAAGAATGGGACCTTGCGAGAGAATGTCCTCCCGCATTGGCAGTCGCCAAGGAGCATCCGCCACCAGGCGTATTAGGTCGGCGTACCAAGGATGCCGTGGCCAATCTGGGGCAATTAGGATCATTGGGACCCCTCGGATTCCGCTCTGTGGAGCAGACGAGGAAGCAGTTTCAGTGAGGGAAATGCATATATCAGCCAATACTGTCCCCATGGTCCCCATGGGGCCACCTATGTGTCTGTCGCGTCCACCCAAGGATCTTTTGACCTGGCCATGAATCTCAATACCTTTGAGTCGAGAAGCCAGGACATCCACGTCTGGCTTGCCCCATTTTAGGCAAAGAAGGTGGAACTCATCCGGGTGTAGTGACCATCCTTCTTGGTCCAGCGTCTGGCGACTTATGTAGTCAGCTTGCCAGTTTTCTACACCCAGAATGTACACGGCCGATAGAGCCGGCATGCTTCGTTCCGCCCACCTCAGTATGTGAGCGACCTCCAACGATGCAGCCAAGCTTCTTGTTCCTCCCTGATGGTTGACATACGCCACCCCTGTGGCGTTGTCCGACTGGATCCTGGCTGGATGCCCCAGTAGGCTCTGCGACCATGTGGAGAGGCACAGCCTGATCACTCAGGTGTTTCAGAATATTGATCGGCAGGTGAGATTCTTACTGTGTCCAGCAAGCCTGTGTCGACTGAACACCCCAGCTTCCCCCCCAACCGGTCAGGCTGGCATCCGTCATGATAACCGTCCAGTGAAAGGGAAGGAACGACTTTCCGGCATGAAGAGCCGGAGATCTCAGCCACCAGACCAGGGAAGTCCTGACTAGTGGACTCACCCGGATTTGACAGGTTTGAGGGAAAAAATCTGTTGGACGAGAAAGAAACTCTTGTACCCTAATGAAACCACTTCGCAGACCCACTTGTCGGAAATTAGGTAGGTACACCGAGCCGCAAACTCCTGCAGACGTCCCCCCCACCCGAGAGTTGGGCGGGGGCAAACCTTCATATGCTGTTGCAGATTTGTTTGCAGGCTTGCAAACTCGGGGATGTTTTTGTCCCCCAGCAGGCCCTTTTTCTGAGAATGCTTACCTGTGGGACCTGACTGACGAAAATACCGCTTTTGCACGGAAAAAGAGGGTCCCGGCCTGTGGCGTGGCTCTTTTCCTTTCCTGGACTGGGGGAGGAGCGTGCTCTTACCCCCGTAGCATTCATTATGATGTCGTCCAGGGAGGCACCAAATAGCCTCCTGCCCCGAAAAGGCAAATCTGCCAGAACCTTCTTGGAAGTCTGGTCTGCAGACCAGACCTTAAGCCAAATCAGGCGTCGCAGAACCACCACAGATACTGAGGCTCTGGAGATCAAGGGAGCTGTATCCAGGGATGCATCACAGACATACTTGAGGCCATGCACAAACTGGTCAGCCAGTTCCACGCAGCCTGGAGGAGCATGATGCTCTTCCAACTCCTGGTGCAATAGTCTTGCCCATTCAGTAAGTGTCTGTAACAGTGCCATAGCCAAGATAGACCGCAAAGCTGAACCCAGCATAGAGAAAATGGACTGACCTACTGCTTTGGACCTCCTGTCAGTAGGGTCCTTAAATGCAGGGGTTCCCTCAACCGGAATTGGGTTTGCCTTTTTCAACCTGGATACCAGGGGGTCCACAACCGGGGGAGATGCCCACTTTTTAAAAAAAAGGCTCTCCTCAAAAAGGGTAACGGACTGCCATACGCTTAGGGACAGCAGAGGTTCTCTGTGGTCGTTCCCATTCCTCGTCTATGAACTTATCAAAAAAGGTCACATAAACACTTAAGCAGTGCGGGCCTGCTTGAGGGAACCCAAAAGGGACCGACCCTTCAGCAGATGTCCGGGCAGTATCCTCTAAGTTCAAGAGTATCCCGCAATGCGTTGATACGAGCTCCAACAAGTGCCTTGTCTTGCGCTGACCCGGACCTGGAGTCCGCCTCACTGTCCAAAAGGTACTGGTCCGCATCCTCTGATACCTCAGAACCAGGGCCCTGGGCCGCAGCCGGGCGCAAGTCAGAGTTATCCCCAGGAGATGGTGGGGGGGAGGCGTTTTTTACCCCCCTTTCGCCCACACACCGCTTCCACCCTGGCACCAAATGATTTCAGGAGTGCCGACCAAGTGTCTACAGGGACCGCAGGTGCAGGGGCACCGGTTGTCACCACTGGAATAACTGGGGAAGAAGCGCCAGCTTCTGATGCCATTCTGACCCGCTCACCTGACAGCCCTCAGGGACTAATGTCAAGGTACAAGTGCCTTGCTGTACAGACCAAAAGGGGTATCCCAGGGGACTCACCACCCTGACAAGAAAAACTGCACAGTGCTGCGGTCTGCTCTACTTCACACTGTGTGTGTCTGAGGTAAAACTGCGCTGTTCGTGCCGTTCAGAAAGTCCCCCCAGCACTAGAGGCCAAAACCTGTATAAAACCACAGCAAGATGGCCACCGGCCGCCTCAGGAAAAAGATCTATATTATCCAGCATGTCACCCAGCCAGCAGTTGATAGAGGTTCTCAGTATCAAAAAAAAAAAAAAAAAAAAAAAAATTGAAATCTTTAAAAATAAAAAAAGGTCCTCAGGATCATTGGTCCATAAGGGAGCCAGGTTCCTCTCCTTTACTAGAAAAAAAAAACTGAGCTGCTCAGGGCAGTGTGAGGGGTTATGACCAGAGGGACTGCCCCCTGGGCGTGGCTGTTTCAGCTTTGCTAAAGTTTAGATGTTTTAACCATTAACATGTCTGCCTAGTCCTCCAATAGACGGAACATAACTCTACACTTAGGAAAATAAGGAAGCTGTGTCCGTCCATGGACATAAGAGAAAAAAATATTTTTTACTTTCTGCTTTCATATCCACGTTAAAAAAAAAAAATGTACTCATCAGTTCAGGCCAATATGTATTCTACATATTTTTAGTAAAAAAAATCCCAATAAGCGTATATAGATTGGTTTGCTAAAAAGTTATAGGGCCAGATTCAGAAAGGTTTATGCCGGATAAAATGTTAAATAAATGGTCTGGCACGTGATGAGGACGTGACGGGCATGAGGGAAGGAGGCGCCGGAGTGCTCCATGGCTGCCAGTACTATCGAGGCTCCTTCACTACCAACACCGGTCCACGATCCGGCCGAGTGATCGGAAGGTACACAGCGTGAGAGGCTGGGGTACACGACCGGGTGGGACCCCAACCCCGCTCGCCTCCAGACAGACCAGGGACGAACCAGGGAACATCAAAGTAGCGCCGGAGAAGCCCGAGCAGCCGCGCGATACTGACAGCGTGCACACTGCCCTATTGGAGTGAGTGTATACTCAGCTGCAGTCGGGCGGGCGGACACGCGAGAACCAGCGGAGGACGTGCTCGCAAGTGTGTGACCTCGCCGACGAGCAGCAGACACGCGGGAAGCCAAGGGTCTGGTGACCCCCCCCCACACTCTATCTATGCTGCCCCCCCCCCCCACACTCTATCTATGCTGCTGCTTTTTAAAACCACAAATATCTTGGAAGCATAACCTGCATGATGGACATAGAGTTAAAATAATTCATAAGGATGGGGATATGACATAACAGCTTACATCTCTTGAACGGAAAGTCTCTTAGGAACAAACTGTGTCTGTAGAACTCATGTAGATGAGCTATGGGTAGTAACTAGAAAAGTAAAGTGAATTGTATATATATTCTTTGCATTGTATGTTCCGTATATGCACACCTACTGTTAAATACTGAGAAGTACCCCCTAGCAGATGGATAAATAGCCATTTAAATAGCTGCAAATCCCAGACGTTTGAAGTACATAGACACAATATCAATGTATACAGGACTGGACTATAGAACATGTACTATAGAATAAACAGAACCGAATGTCTGGTGGATAAACAGGGGACATCAATCTAGTACGCGGGGGACTAGGGGTGCCTCATAAAACAGACTAACATCGAAATTAAAAGATATTATATAACCAGTTATCACCTAATTAATAAAAGACCATTTTTGGTGGTGTAAAAGCGCCCAATAATATTACATCATAGGGTCCGGAAGAGCCCAGGTGACAGAGGGAAGACCGAGCTCCCACTCCGGTATAGTAAGATCTCTAGGCCCTAAGTCCAAACAATACTGACTAAAAGTTGGGAAGAATATCACCAACAGTGGGAGATAAATCAATTAATTACCCCGACTACAGTAAAATCCATATTCTGCCTGGATACCATCAGTATTAGTACAATCCTGAAACTGAGCTCCATTCTCCGAATCCGCGAGGCTGGTAACCCTCCATGGTCTAGACACCAAGGCAAAAAACGCTGAACCACATTAATACTCTCAAGCTGGGGAAGAGAATTAGATCGACAAACAGAAACAAGATGAGCAGGTCCACGAAAGTCGTTGCCTCAAAAGAGCCTAAAAACAACGCTGGAACTAGCTCAATACAGCAATATATGGTTCACGAGGGGAATCCCAAAAGCCCTGGATCAGTAAAGAAAACGGACAAGAAGAAGAACGAGAATAAAACAGGGGGAGTCCCCTCGGATCATGCTAAGGGAGAGCCGACCCTTGAAAGCGAATATGAGCACAGTAGATTAGAGGAACCAGGACAGGATACACAACCACCATCCAAGGCAGAAATGAACGAGATGCTGATGAGAATGGAAAACGTTATAAAAACCGAAATCAATAAGATAAGAACGGACCTCGGAGGACTACTAGAAAGGGTCGAGGAAGCTGAAAAAAAAAATGGAAGAACAAGATCAGGAATTGGATAAATTAAAAATACAAGTACAAGAGTTAACAGATAATCACAGAATGTTAGCCTATCGGCTAGAAGATCAGGAAAACCGTAACAGGCGACAGAACTTAAGAATCCGTGCGTTAGTGGAAGAGAAAGGAGAAGACCTAAGAGAGATCATGAACACACTATTCAATCCCCTACTGGACAAACCGGCTGAAGCAAAGCCCCTAAAAATTGAACGGGTACATCGAGTGGGAAACCCCAAATGGACAGAGAGAAAGGGACCAAGAGATATTATAGTTCGGTTCAGGGACTACGTAGATAAAGCTGAAATCTGGGGAAGGCTGAATGGGAAACACCCCATTAGATACAAAGAAAACGAAATACAAATCTTCTCCGACTTATCAAAAGAAACATTAACAAGGAGAAGACATATGAAACCTCTATTAGAGTTGATGCGTAAGCAAAACATAAAATATCAATGGGGCTTCCCTGCGTGCCTTATCGGTTCAAAGGGGGGTGTAAATGCTCGCCTAAGACATCCGGAAGAACTAGAGAGGTTCTGTCAAAAAATGGACATAATAGTTCCTGACCTGCCAGATTGGGTGGCATAGATAACTAAAATAGATTTGACGAGAGATGGGGGGGCCGGGGGTGGCCGGGGGGAGAGCGTATTGGTAGCTAAGGGGCACTCTTTGAGTGCCACACTCGAGAGAGGAGCCGATGGTGAAGGAGCGGAGGAAACCAATGGCGGCTCTTAGGCCTAATCCAGGCCAAGGGAAGGGAAGGAGGGACGGAGGGAATGGGGTGAAGGGGTGGGAGGGATAGGGAGGGGAGGAAAGGGAGCAGGGTACCATCTCGGGGATTCCACACAAACTAGATCTTCACACAGTTAGATGACAGAGATTAAATTCATCTCATATAATGTAAAAGGCTTAAACTCTCCGGTCAAGAGACATAAAATCCTCAGGGAAGTGAAACATCACAAGGCCGACGTGGTATTCCTGCAGGAGACCCACCTAACATTAGAATCTAATATAAGACTGTACTCCCATGGACATCCCATGTGGTACTACGGAGACACGATAACAAAGCGAGCCCGAGGAGTCGCAATAGGATTTGCAAAAGACACGCGCTTTGTACTAGAGCAGTGTTTTTCAACCTTTTTTCAACCAGGGCACCCTTTAAAATCTATGAGAATCTCGAGGCACACCAAACCAAAAATTTGAAAAAAAATGATGCCACTTGCTATTTGCACAGTGGTTCAATTAATTAAAACAAAACACAATATAATACCCCAATTTGTGGGTATAGTGTGAAAGATGATGTTATGGCGGGTAAATAGATACCTAACATGTCATGCTTTAAAATTGCGCACACTCGTGGAATGATGACAAACTTTGGTACTTCAAAATCTCCATAAGCAACACCTTAAAACACCTTGTCTTATTTATTAAACTTTTTTTTTTCACTGTCCCTTTTGGATTGTTTCTCAGGCAAGACGGTGGAGAAGGGGGACATCCCCTCCCCCTGCTTCTGAAAGCGTTCCAGTGGCTCAAAAAACGCTCGGAACGCTTTCATGAGAAAGCCAGCCAGAAAAACAATACCAAGGTTATGGCTAATATTTTCATTTTAGGGCACTTTCACATTGACTAATTCCATAGCAACCGATGATGTAATCGGTTGGCAAGACGCGGCCGGAAAGGCCCGCAGAGCTTCCCGAGTGCCTGTGGCAGCGGGAAGTGAGCTTTACACAGTGGACCGGGACCACTGTAATAACAAATATTAACCAAGTGGCTATCAGATAGCTGCCTATATTGGGGGTCATTTTGCCGTGGCACACCTGGGGACTCTTCACGGCACACCAGTGTGCCGCGGCACACTGGTTGAAAAACACTGTACTAGAGGATCAACTGACAGATCCTGAAGGAAGGTTTTTTTTCCTGAAAGGAAAATTGGGAGGAGTTGAATACACATTAGGTAATATATACGCCCCTAATGCTAACCCCGTAAAGTACGTAAATAAAATTCTAACAAAACTTAAAAATTTTGAGGCGGGACATGTGGTGTTAATGGGGGACTTGAATTTATGCATGGACCCTGCCCTTGATAGTACGTCCCGGGCACAGTGGACTAGGAATAACCAGCTGAAAATACTAAGACAAAGAATGTTCCACCATCAATTCTCACCCGAGTGGAGATTAGATGAAAGCCTACTGGGGGATGAGGAGATAGTAGGAAGAGTACAGAAGGAATTGGAAAACTATTTTCGTGAGAACGACATGGAGGGGATCTCTAGGGCCTCACTCTGGGATGCCCACAAGGCATACATAAGAGGAATATTTATTATGGAGGGGGCTAGGAAAAAGAAAGAAAAAACAAAGAAACTAAAATCAATAAGGAAAGAAATCTTTAAGCTAGAACAAGTTCATAAAACAAAGGGTCAAAAAATAGAAATATTGCACAAACTAACTCTAAAAAGAGATGAGTATAGAGCACTTATAGAACAAGAAACTAAGAACATTCTTAATAGCATTGAGAGAGAGCGATATATATGGGGGAATAAACCCAGTAAAACCCTAGCTAGAATGGTGCTAGAATGGTGCAAAAAAATATTTTATTGAAAAAATTTGAAAAATTGCATGCAACAAATGATATTGCAGAAGAATTCAGAAGCTACTATGAGAACCTATACACCGTGAAACAAAAGGATTGGAACCCTGGTGAGAAAGAGACCAAAATAAGAGAATTCTTAAGAAAAGCCAATCTCCCCAAAATAGATAATGATGTCGCTGAAAATCTAGACGGACCAATAACTGAAGAGGAGATAAGGGGGGCCTTAAAAAATTCTGCCAAAGGGAAAAGCCCCGGACCTGATGGCTTTACGACCATCACCCACGTGCAAGGGTTAAAATCAATGGGTCCCTGTCAGCATCTTTCGAGATGAGGAACGGGACCAGGCAGGGTTGCCCCTTGTCTCCTCTCCTTTTCGTCCTGTCCCTAGAACCCCTTCTGGCAATGGTCCGAAATAATCCTAACATCGAGGGAGTAAGAGTAGGAGAAGACGAGCACAAATTATCTGCGTTCGCCGACTATATATTATTTTTTGTGAGCAACCCGAAGTCTACGCTTCCCAATCTAATGGCCAATATTAAGCATTATAGCGAGATCTCTAACTTTAAGATGAACATATCGAAGACAGAAATATTGAATATTAATATAAACAAGGAGGAGGAGCGATCTCTTAAAAAGGAGTACAGGTTTGCTTGGCAGAAAGAGATAAAGTACCTGGGGATAAAATTGGCCAACTCTCTAAAGAAACTGTATAGGCTAAATTATATCCCCCTCTTAGATGAAATAAAATGTGAAATTAAAAAAATTAATAATCAGCCAATCTCCTGGTTCGGAAGAATAAATGTAGTTCAAATTATATTAGTTCCGAAAATCTTATATAAATTCCAAATGGTCCCAGTTGCCTTACCACAATCTTATTTCACCATACTTAACTCCTTGTTAATGAATTATATATGGAATAAAAAAAAAAAAAGGATTTCCTTCCACGTGTTAAAAGTGAGTAAAAAACAGGGAGGCCTGGCGGTGCCGGACTTGAGAAAGTATTATAACGCCTCGGTTATTTGTCGGGTAATAGAGTGGGCCAAAGAAAATCATGATAAAAGATGGCTTAACATTGAATGCGCACTTGCAAGGGCACAGTTAGGAAGAATAATATGGAACCCACCACAATTCAGAACCTTACACTCAACTACACATGCAATCACACATACGACACTACGGATATGGGATAGAGTTCACAAACACTTAAGATCGGAATATAATTCCCCACTTATAGATTTAAAAGACAACAAATTTTTTGCACCAGGGACAAAAGGGGTGGGGGGAAATTGGATTAAAAATAGAACTCAGGTAAGAGATTTGATACAAAAGGGAAAATTAATGAAATTTCACGACATTAGGTCGAAGATAGAATTCACAGGATTAGACGAGTGGCGATACCTTCAACTCTCCTCCTTCATTGTAAATTTACCGGGACCTCTACGTGAACATAAGGAATATACTATATTAGAACAACTATGTGTAATAGTTCAAGGGGGAATATCTCCAAAATTTACAAATTTCTGATGAGGGCGGAAGAGTTGGGGACACCCCCGTATATACACAAATGGGGAAGGGAACTGGAAATAAATAGGGGGAAAACCACAGTAGATAGAATCATTAATCTGACCCATTCCTCAGCAATTGATGTGAGAACGGCTGAGATGAATTTCAAGTGTATCACTGGTTGGTACAATACCCCAGATAAAATCAGTAAGTATAGAGAAGGACAGTCGGCAGACTGTTGGAGGGGGATGTCCAACCAGTGGTACCATGGCCCATCTATGGTGGGAGTGTCCCAAGATTAAAAGTTATTGGAAGAAAATTTTGACACTGATCAAAGACATAACCAAAAAAAGATAGAAGAAGATCCATGGGTGGTCCTTTTTCATGGGGGAGTAAAAAACATAAAAGAATATAAAGGATCCTTGACACCGCACCTCCTGAATGCAGCCAAACGGCTGATCCCCAAAAAATGGAGGGAATCTGAAAGCCCACAGGTCTGGGAGTGGATCGACTCAGTGGAAGAAACATATAGGAGGGAAGGGTTGAAATTCAGGTGGGAGGAAGACAACAAAAACTCCCGGGAAAAATGGGCTGCTTGGAAAAATTTCAAAAAAACTTGGAGTTTTGCCAAAAACCTACGAGTGATATGAGGCTGGCAAGGAGGTAATAGGACTTAAAACCAGTGAGATACCAAGCTAGAAGGGGGAGTGGAATCCCGAGATGGTAGGGGAGGGGGGGGCGGAAAAATCCCACTTTCCCGGTTTATTATATTAACTATGCCTTTCTTATAAGAAAATAAAGGTACATTTATATATAATAAAAAAAAAAAAATTTTAATAAAGAAATAAAAAAAAAAAAAAGAAAATAGAAAAATTTAAATAGCAAAGAGAAACCACAAGTGATGCGAAGACGCAAGTTGCCTACGCCGGCGTATCGTGGGCGCAGTTACGCTAGACACATTTGACGTTCCCATTAAAAATATGCAAATGAGCAAGATACGCCCGACGCAGTAATCTACGCCGTTTACGTAAGGCATTTTTCCAGCGTAAAGATAAACCACCAAAAAGATGACGCAGCCCATGTTAAGGTATGGACGTCGGAACAGCCGTCAAATTTTACGTAAGTCGTACGTGAATGGGGCTGTGCGTAAGTTACGTTCGACATGATTCTCATTTACTTGGGGTCACGGTTCATTAACATGTATCACGCCCACCTTCCACCTACTTTGAATTAGACGGGCTTACGCCGGCCCATCTACGCTACGCTGCCGTAACTTAGGGAGCAAGTGCTTTGTGAATACAGTACTTGCCTCTCTAAGTTGCGGCGGCGTAGTGTATATTCGATACACTACGCCCGCATAACGATATGCCGCCCTACCTGAATCTGGCGCATAGTGTCTACAAAATAGCAGATAGGGACTTTTTTTTAATGGTAATGGTAGTGAACTGCGATTTTTAGGGGGACTGTGACATTGCGGCAGACAAATCTGACCCTAAGCGACACTTATTGTGGAGTAGTGACACCAATACAGTGATCATTGCTAAAAAAAAATGCATGTATAAATGACACTGGCAGAGAAGGGGTTAACATCAGCGGCGATCAATCGGTTAAATCTTAAATGTGCTCCCTGTTGGTGTTTTCCTACTCGGAGGGGGAAGTGCCGACAGGAACAACACAGAGATTGCTGTTCCTAATCCCCCATTGTGTCCACCGGGCACGCACACTGGCTCGTTCTCCGTGTACCGGGTGTGCCCACACGATCTATTGCATGAAATGAAGTATAGGTACATTGTTTCCCGCAATAGAGCCGCCCTGCCCTAGTATATATATGGTGGGCGGTCCTTAAGTGGTTAAACAAACTTTAAGATGTCACACATACATCTCAAAAAGCTCAATGTCGGTAATGTAGCACCAACCAGTGGATTACCTTGCACTATGCTAAGCTGATAAAAAGTACTGCATTCAGTACTTTTTTTCAGAAAGCTGTATTGTGAACCAGGCAAATAGAAGACAAAGCCGTCCAAGGCAGTCCCACTGCATCTGATGTGAATCTACCCTTGTGAAGGGGACACCAAAATGCTTAGTTTGGGCTCACACAGGACTTTCACCATTCATCATGAAACCTTTTACCAAGATCACCTAATGCCGCATACACACGATCATTTTTCAGGTTGTAAAAAACGATGTTTTTAAAAAAATGTCATTTAAAACGATCGTGTGTGCGCTTCAGAGCATTTTTCGAGTTCTGAAAAACGACAACATTTTTTCGAGCATGCTCTATTTTTTTCACGACGGTTTAAACTATGTTGTTTTTTACGGGTTGTAAAAAATGATCGTGTGTGGGCTTTAACAACGTGAAAAATCTGCGCATGCTCAGAAGCAAGTTATGAGATGGAAGCACTCGTTCTGGTAAAACTACCATTCGTAATGGAGTAAGCACATTCATCACTCTGTAACAGACAGAAAAGCGCAAATCGTTTTTTACTAGCACGAAATCAGCTAAAGCAGCCCAACGTCGTTTTAATGATGAAGTTGGAAAAAACTTTGTTTTTTTCTAGAGACTGAAAGACGTTTTTTACAACCCGAAAAATTATTGTGTGTACACAGCATGAGAACTAGAGCAAAGAGGGAGTTGTTGCCTAAAAAAAACAGACATATCCAAACCAAGGTTGGCCCTGCAAGCAACACCTGGCTAGGCAAAAGTCGAATAAAAAAAAAAGGGATTTTTAAATACAGCTTACCTGTAAAATCCTTTTCTTGGAGTACATCACGGGACACAGAGCGGCATATTCATTACTATATGGGTTATATGGAGTACCTTCAGGTGTGGACACTGGCAATCTCAAACAGGAAGTCCCCTCCCTATATAACCCCCTCCCCTAGAGGGAGTCCCTCAGTTTTGTAGCAAGCAGTATGCCTCCCAAAATGTTTCCCCAAAAGAGGGGTGGGAGCTCTGTGTCCCGTGATGTACTCCAAGAAAAGGATTTTACAGGTAAGCTGTATTTAAAAATCCCTTTTTCTTTCTCGTACATCACGGGACACAGAGCGGCATATTCATTACTATATGGGATGTCCGAAAGCAATGCTTTAATGAGGGGAGGGAGACATCTTCCAAAGAAGGATTCAATTTAGAGGTATACTCAAATAATAATAATTCCAACTTAGTCAAGAAAAAATTTTTTTTTTTTTTTTTTTTTCTTTTTTTTTTTTTTTTACAACCAAGGGTGCTTCTGATCCCGAGGATCTTAAACTGCAGCCTGTAGTACTGCCTGTCCAAAGGCAGAATCCGCATTCCTTCTCACGTCTAGTTAATAAAACTTTGTAAACGTGTGGACTGATGACCACGTCGCCGCCTTGCATATCTGAGCCATAGAGATCTGATGGTGTGCTGCCCAGGAGGCGCCCATGGCCCTGGTAGAATGGGCCTTTACCGACAAAGGAGGAGGTAACCTCTTCAAACCGTAGGCTTGAATGATTAATTGTCTAATCCATCTCGAGATGGTGGATTTTGCAGCTGCCTGCCCCTTCTTGGGGCCATCTGGTAGAACGAATAACACATCTGTCTTCCGGATCTTTTCTGTAGCTTTAAGATAGGCCTTCATGGCCCGGACAATATCCAAGGTATGCAGCAACCCCTCCTTTCTAGATGTGGGTTTTGGAAAGAAGGATGGAAGTACCAAATCCTGGTTCAAGTGAAATTTGGATATAACCTTTGGTAGAAAGGAAGGATGGGGCCGGAGAACTGCCCTGTCCTTATGCAGAACGAGATATGGTTCCTTACACGATAAGGCTGCTAATTCTGACACTCTCCTGGCCGAAACTATGGCGACCAAGAAAACCAACTTTCTTGTCAGTAAGACTAAAGGAATCTCAGCCAACGGCTCAAAGGGTTGTTTCTGTAGAGTGGACAGGACAAGATTTAAGTCCCATGGACAAATTGGTGACTTGACAGGAGGATTAATACGCAAGACCCCCTGTAAGAAGGTCTTTACCAGCGAGTGGGTGGCCAGCGGCCTCTGAAACCACACTGACAGAGCTGAGATCTGTCCCTTGATTGTGCTTAGTGCCAGGCCTTTATCCACTCCTAGCTGGAGAAAACTTAACACCCTATCAATAGTATATTTGCGGGAATTCCATCTTTTGGATTCACACCAGCCTACGTAGTTCCTCCACACCCTGTAATAAATCACCCTGGAGACCGGCTTTCTAGCCCTAATCAGGGTAGGAATTACCTGCCTAGACAGACCTCTACCCCTGAGAATCAGGGATTCAGCCTCCAGGCCGTCAAATTTAGACGCTGTAATGTAGGGTGGAGGATCGGGCCTTGTGAGAGTAGGTCTGGTTGTAGAGGAAGAGTCCAAGGGTCTCCCACTGCCATCTTCAGGACTAGTGAGTACCAAGTCCTCCGGGGCCAAGCCGGAGCTACTAGAATGACTGGCTTGTGCTCCACTCTGATCCTGCGCAACAGGCGAGGGAGTAACTGTAGCGGAGGGAATGCATATAGAAGTTTGAATTGATGCCAAGGGCAAACCAACGCATCGGTTCCGCAGGCCATAGGATCCCTCGCTCGAGACACGAACCTGTCTAGTTTCTTGTTGAACCTGGATGCCATTATATCTACGTCCGGCATTCCCCACCTCTGGCAGATTGTCTGAAAGACCTGGGGATGCAGAGACCACTCCCCTGGCAACAGACTCTGGCGACCTAAGAAGTCTGCCTGCAGGTTGTCCACTCCGGGAATGAATATCGCCGAAATGCAGGGTACATGAACCTCTGCCCACTGAAAAATCAAGCTCACCTCCCTCTGAGCGGCCTGACTCCTGGTTCCCCCTTGGTGGTTTATGTATGCCACCGCCGTGGCATTGTCTGACTGGATTCTCACCGGGAACCCCTTTAATCTGGAGGTCCATGCCAGAAGGGCTAGGCGAGCAGCTCTGATCTCCAAGATATTGATGGGGAGCTGCCTCTCTGCTTTCACCCAAGTTCCCTGGCGAGAGAACCCCTCGAAGACCGCCCCCCAGCCTGCCAGGCTGGCGTCTGTGGTAACTACCTCCCAGACAACAGGGCTGAAGGATTTTCCCTTTAGAAGATTCTGGGGGTTCAACCACCAGGCCAGGCTTTGTCGGACCCTTGATGATAGCGTCAAAGGGGACTCTAAGGCATGTGCCCTCTTGCCCCAGGCTGCTAGAATGGCTGCCTGTAGGACGCGAGTGTGGATCTGAGCGTATGGTACTGCCTCGAACGTGGCCACTAGCTTGCCTAGTACTCGCATACACAGGCGAATAGTTGGTTTTTTCTTGTTTAGAACCAACTGAACCAACCCCTTGATAGCCTCGATCTTTACAAGGGGCAGGAACACCCTTTGCTGTTCTGTGTCTAACCTCATGCCGAGGTATTCCAACTGCTTTGTAGGCTGGAGCGCTGACTTTCCCCGGTTTAGGACCCAGCCGAATCCTTCGAGGTACCGAACCGTGAGGTTTACTGCCTGTTGCAGACCCGGCCGTGGAGTGATCTATGATTAAAAGGTCGTCCAAGTATGCTAGGACTGTGACCCCTTGGATCCTTAAATTGGCCAGAACTGGGGCTAGGATCTTCGTGAATACCCGGGGGGCCGTGGCCAGCCCGAAGGGGAGCGCCCTGAATTGGAAGTGTCGCTGCCCCACCGCGAAGCGTAAAAATCTTTGATGCGACTGAAAGATTGGTACATGAAGGTAAGCATCCTTTATGTCTATGGAGGCCAGAAAATCGTCCCTCTGAAGCGTGGCGGCTGCTGACCGGATGGATTCCATCCGGAAGGAACGAACCCTTAGGTAACCGTTTAACCTCTTTAGGTCCAAGATTGGCCTGACATCGCCGTTGGGCTTTGGTATGACAAAGAGATTGGAATAGAAACCTAGCCCTTGCTCTTGGGCTGGCACCTCTATTATTACGTCCTGGCAAAGCAGGTGATCCAAAGCTGCCAGCAATGAGGCCTTCCTTGCTGGATCCTTTGGTAGCCTTGATTCTTGAAAATGAGGCGGAGGACACCTTAGAAACTCCAGTCTGTAGCCTGTGGTTACAGATGCCCGGACCCATTTGTCGGGGATCTTGGCTTCCCAAACTTCTGAGAAGAAACGAAGCCTTCCCCCCACCCGCGAGAGTGGGGGCGCCCCTTCATAAGGCAGACTTAGGGGCTGTCTTTGTCGGCTTGCGATACCATGGCCTCTTACCCCCAGGGGCCTGTCCCTGCGATCTACTGTTAACGTTGGATCGTGCAGGCGGCCGTCGATACTGCCTGGAATTTGAGGGCCCCGAGACAGGAAAGAGCTGCCTTTTAAATGTAGGACCCCGGAATGTCTTTTTGACCGGTAAAAGGGTACTCTTGCCACTTGAAATAGTCTGAATATATTTATCCAGATCCTCTCCGAAGAGTCGTCCTCCATGGAAGGGAAACCCTGCCAGAAGCTTTTTGCATGGGGGCTCCGCCGCCCAGTTCTTCAACCATAAGAGCCTTCTCATGTGCACCAAAAATAGTGATAAACGAGAGGCCTGCTGGATGGAATCTTTTATAGCATCTACAGCAAAACACAGAGCTCTGGGAATGTCAGAAAACTCTTCTGCTTGTTGGGTAGGCATGTCCTTTAACATTTCTTTTGTCTGGTCTTTTAACGCCTGACAAACTCCAATTGCAGCCACAGCTGGCTGTACCACTGCTCCCGCCGTAGCAAAGGATGCTTTTAAAAGTGTCTCTAACCGTTTATCAACCGGATCTTTAAACATATGTATGTTTTCCACCGGGCAAGTTAGTGATTTATTCACACATGAGATGGCTGCATCCACTACTGGGAGCCTCCACCTCTTGGAGAATTTTTCCTCCATGGGGTAAATGACCGCAAATCTTTTCGGTGGCAGAAAAATCCTGTCCGGCCGTACCCAATCCCGAAAGATCAATTCCTCCAAGAGAGGATGGACCGGAAAAACTGCGTTGCTTAACGGAGCTTTCAAAGAGCCCAGAGAGGATACCGGAGGAACCTGAGGCTCTGGCAATGGTAAACTAAATGCCGAGCGGACCATGTCCGTCAAAGACTGTACCCACAGTCTTTCTGTCTGGGAGTCTGAAAATGGTTCCTCAGAGGCAGATCCCTCAATCCCTGAACCCTCTTGGTTCAGGTCTAGTTGATCCTCCTGTGATTCCAATTCCTCCGGAGAGAGAATCTCAGCATCTGAGGATACACCTCTTGGTGATGGGGATCTAACCCGTTTCTTACCAGGAATAGCTCTAGCGATCAATGCTGCTATTCTCTCTTCTAGCCCCCCTAGGGATACGGCTAGCATCTCCTCTGTGATAAACACAGGGCTGGGCTGATCTGGGCCAGCCTCCGCACCAGATCCCCCTAATGGCTCATCCAAGGCGCCCTTTATGTTAATAAGTTGCGGGGAAAGTATCGGCATATCATCAGAATCAGAGGGGGAACCCCTTTGTTTTTTGGTCTTTTTTGTACCCTTTGACCCCGAACCTTTGGAAGCCATAATACAAAATCGAGGGACTCCGCCAACAACAACAGACTGTAGTGGCCAGGAGTACAAAACCAGAGCTTAGGGGACAATAGATCACTAATTCCCAAAAACTGATGGGGCCCCGTATGTTTTTCTTTTTTTTCTTTTTTTTTTAAATATATATTATATATATATTTTTTTTTAAAACATACAGTGACCCCAAACTTAGTTTGCCAGCCTCCAACCTGCTGCAAAAAGGGGAATTTCTTGGCTTAACAAAAAAGGCATTGGAACAAAGTCCAGCCTGTACTACCCCTCTTCCGCCACCGGGAGTCACTGTTCTGCCGCTCTGCGTCCTCTCCTTCTGAAATCAGTCTCAGACTGAGCACTGACAATGCCTGCTGATCTATAACAGCACAAGGCGCGCCCCTGTATGACGCCGCAGGCATGCCCCCCCCCGCCCTCCTCTCTGAACGGCGCGAAAAAACGTCTATAAGACGTGCACGCGCGCGCGCATATGCCGGAACAGGAGGAACATGGAGGAGCCGCGCTGCTGGAGACTCAGGACTGCAGTATCAGGCGGCAGATTCAAACCCCCGGCCAGGTAGGACTCTCCAAAAGGCCCCATAGGGATCCTTACTAGTCCTAGGAAGAAAGCAGCAGGTTAGCTAGCAACACATTCTTAGACAGGGGAACCTAGTGATGGGGGAACAAAGGGGTCATCCTGTCTTTCTCAGACATAGTGAGCAAGGTTGCCAATGCAGAGCATACTTAGGCTATCCCCCCTTTTAGGTTACCCCGGAGAGCCTGCTGTCGAACCAAGTCCCGCAGGCTCCCCCTTACCTGCTCCATGCTGCAGGATGTTTGTCCAGCAAAACGATCCAATCTTCTCCCATCTCCGTGGGTAGCGTAGTAGACCTTCAGGCCCTGGGGTCCTATGAAGGTACCCACTGTCCTGGACCTATATAGCACCCTGGCAAACAGGCACTTATGGTTTTTACAAACTCCAAGTCCTGGGCCCAGGGTCCAGCCCTCCAAAGAGGAGCATTATAGGCAAAACCCCACGGTTTGGGGCCCGGGTACTGTCCACTTTGGCACTGAGGCTCCTTGGACAGATCCGGTTAGCCCGCCCTTAATCCCAAGGATGTGGAGCAAAGCTATTCCGTGACCAACACCTAAGACACTGGCGAAAAAACTGAGGGACTCCCTCTAGGGGAGGGGGTTATATAGGGAGGGGACTTCCTGTTTGAGATTGCCAGTGTCCACACCTGAAGGTACTCCATATAACCCATATAGTAATGAATATGCCGCTCTGTGTCCCGTGATGTACGAGAAAGAAAGGGCGGTTGGTCGAAAATATTCAGTTAAACAGTGACTTTATGTTGGTGCCATGAACACTCTCCCGGGTTTCTTGTTTCAGAGTGGCTTCTTTATATTGCAGCATCCTATAGAGCCACCCTTGCATTCAGGGACTAGAAATGTGTCTCTCTACAATGTGTACATCAATAGAAACACACAGCCTGTAGCCTAGAATGACAAGGCACTCCTCAGCTACTCCTTCCTCCAAAATAACAGAATGACCGGATGCCTCATGATCCATTGTTAACTCTCTCCTGTGAAGACTGAGAAAATTAAGTACTGTCCATGATACTACATACTACAATCATGTCCTGTGAAGACTGAAAGTACAGGGCAGTAACACTGAGAGCTGGTTCACACTGAGGCGACTCAGCCGCCTGACAAGTCGCGTCCCATTCTGATCACCAGAACCGTTCTAATAGTTACATAGTTAGCTAGGTTGAAAAAAGACACAAGTCCATCCAGTTCAGTGTGGCGAGTAGGGTGCTGGTCCTCGGGCCTGACTCTGAAAGTCTTGGGAGTAGGTGGACATGGCCTTCTGGCTTAGTTCACCTACTCTCATGGGGTCTCCCTTCGGGGGAGCCTCACCGAGGAGGGTTCTGTTTCGGCAGTCCCTCCGAGGATGTTAGGCCATGTGGTTTCGGCTGCATGGGCCTTAGTGGGGTCCTAGTGGTTTCGGCTGCTTGGACTCCTATACTCTTTTCCCTGCCAGGAGCCTAACGCCCCGGGGGATCAGAGCTGGGTCCTCTTCGGAGGACCATTGACGATGGCACCCGTCGCAGTTTTTTGTGTTTCACTCTTTATGTGTGTGCACATTTTTTCCTGCACCGGGTGAAGTTTTTGGGTTGTGTTTTGCACGCCACAGGCTTTTCAATAGAAAAAAAAAAACAAGTCCATCCAGTTCAACCATAAAAAAATAAAATAAACAAACAAAATAAAACACAGTACAATCCCATACACCCAAATCCATACCCACAGTTGATCCAGAGGAAGGCAAATAAATATAAATTAATAAATATATTAATAGTAGCGACACAAGTCGTTCCGACTTAGAAAAAGGTTCTTGAACGACTTTGGGGGTAGCTCGGGGCGATTTGCATTGACTTCTATACAGAAGTCATTTTGCTAATCGCCTCTGAAGTCGTCTTCAGGACGACTTGCCGAGTCGCCCCTGAAGTTGTGCCGCCGCAGTGTGAACCAATGCTGAGAGAACAGAAGTTAACAAGCATTGGAGATTGTGTAAGTGCTGGGGTAAGAATTGTAACAAATAGATTACTGCCAAATGTTTATTTTATTGTGCTCAATGTATTGCATGAAAAATACTCAAGGCTTATTGCTATAATAAAATACTGTAAATATAATAAATATTTATATAATAAAAGACTGATTGATCGGTTGCACATGTTCAACCACTGAGCTTTCTTTATCAGTCTATGACTCTCCTTATGTCTATAAATGTATGTTCTTGTACATGGGCTTAATGAAAGTGAAAATAAATACTAGCATAATTTTGTTAAATTCTTTTGCCTCCCACCTCCTCCTACATACATTGCATATTGTTTGTAAAAAAGATCGGTGTAAAACCTCTTTTAGAATTGTTAGGTGCTGTAACTTGATCCAGAAGCCGTGGCTCCCTGTGTCGGGAAGTGCTCAACAGCAGGGCTGAATGCACAAAGTCCTGATGTCCCCTGCCGGCTTTAATTGTCAGCACTCCTTTAAACTATCTACCTAGCAAATGCTAATTGCTTACTCTGAATGCAGCTACTAGAGTTAAGGTTTGCAAACATATACCTCTGTGATCTGTTCTATGTCACGCCTCTCACTGGCAAGTGTTAATTATTTTTTAGTTGGTGTTATTAAAGGGGTGTTCCAGCCAAAAATGGTGTTTATTAAAAGTCAGCAGCTACAAAAAGTGTAGCTGCTGGCTTTTAATAAACACTCACTTACCTGCTCCTGCGTTCCAGCGACGCGCCGACCGGGGCTCCGCTCCTCTGCCCCCCTCCCCGGCCGGCGTCTCCATCCTGTCTGTGGGCACCCAGCCGTGACAGCCTTCGGCTTCACGGCCGGGCACCCACTGCGCATGCGCGGGCCGTACTGCGCATGCGTGCGCGGCGCGGCTCGCCGCTGATTGGAGAGGCGATCGCATGGGACCTGTCAGTGTCCCATGTGATCGCCTACAGGGAGGGGGCTGGTGTAGGCGATTAAGCTTAATCGCCTAACCAGCCCCTCGGCGGAAGCAGGAAGTGGGACAGGAAGTCCCACTCCTACTGAAGCCCCCACTCCCCCCCCAAAAAAATTACATGCCAAATGTGGCATGTATGGGGGTGAGGAGTGGATTAAGAAGGGGTCATATTTTTGGGTGGAACACCCCTTTAAGAAGTTACTTCATGTACTGTGTTAGTTTGTAAGATCTCATGAGCCGAGTACTCCTAATGTTGGCTTGAATTGTATTGTAACTTTGCTGTCTCATTCATTTTGTACAGTGTTGTGCAAAACTGTTGGCGCTATAAGAATCTCATATCAAATTTGTGTTCTCTGCCTCTTGTAACACCCACAAAAGACACAGCAGAAGAGCTTATGACAACTTCTGTAATCCAGGTAGTGTAAATACAAAAGAGACCATGCTTATAGGTAAAGAAAAAAAAAAAAAAACTAAAAGGAAAAGCAGCTTGTACATGCAAAAAACAAGCAATGAACCCTTGTGTGGTCACACAAAAATACAAATGTAAAAAAAATGGGTACAAAATGTAAGAAGAATTTGCCAAATAGGAACAGTCAGTGAAGTAATCCCACAAAATCCTTCTGTAACATAATGTGAAAACAAAGACAAAACTCTTTGTATGTGCCCATCACTTGGATTCTAATCTACCACTGTGCCTTACATGGAGTCCTACCAGAGAAACATGACCCCCTACCATAGATCAGTCATATTGTGCATAGTATTTACAAACGTCAAAGGTTACATCTGCCACTTCTTGTTAAAAATCCCCTCCAAACAACAGTGCTGATATAAATCACACATTCCAAAATGCATGGATGAACAGCGCACTGTACAGCACTTTTGTTCAAAATTATATATATAAGCATTATTAATTTTGTTTCTTAATAAACATTTATATCAGATTTACACTATTGGGAGTGCCTGGCTCTCGTTTTTCTCTCTTTAGAAAGGTGTTTGGAGGGGATTCTTAACAAGAAATGACAGGTATAACATATGGAATTTGTAACTACTATGCACAATATGACCACTCTATAGTTGGGGTCATGCTTCTCAGGTAAGACACCATGTAAGGCATGGTGGTGCAGCATAATCCATTTAATGAGCACACACAAAGAAATGTTGTATTTGTTTTCACACTGTTATTGAAGGACTTTGTAGGATTACATTTTTTATTTGATTGGCACATTGTAGTTTTTTACATTTGTATGTCTGTGACAACACAGCTGTTCACTGATTGTTGTGCACAATTAGTTTATTTGAATCAAGGTAGTGTGTCTGACAGGTTACTGTCTATGGCGGTCTTAGACCAAAAGATTGCCAGTTTCCATGCATCTTACTAAAATTTTAGAAGCAAACAATGCGGGCATTGTTTAAAAAAACACAGAACACAGCAGTGGAAGGGCCATAAACTGGTGAAGCTGCAGTTCAGCTTTGCTTTACAAAGAGTTTTATTGAGTTTTGCAAGTTAATAAAAAGAGATATCAAAATAATTCAGGAGGGGGTAAATAAAAAATTAAGCATAGGAGAGAGAGAGAGAAGGATGCGCCAACTAAGTGTAGTATCCCAATAGGTATAATGGATAAAAGGATTATGGACACTTACAAGCTGTACATAGATAATGGCCTTATATGTGTGTAGAACTCTGTGCTGTCATGGTGCATGTGGTCAGCTAGTAGGTAGATCCAGACGCTCAGTGTGGAGGGAGAGAGGCAGTTCCTGGAGCCTCGAGGAATCAGGAAGTCACACTGTGACAGCGTGGACATCACCAGAAGGGCCAAAGGATCACAGACAAGTAAGAAATAGTAATGCCGCGTACACACGGTCGTTTTTTGCGATGAAAAAAAACGAAGTTTTTTAAAACGTCATTTAAATTGATCGTGTGTGGGCAAAACTTCGTTTTTTGTCTTAAAAAAAACGACCAAAAAAAAATTCCAACATGCTTGAATTTTTTGTGTCATTTTTTAAAACGTCGTTTTTTGTTTCACAAAAAGTCACCGTGTGTAGCAAAAACGTCGTTCAAAACGACGTTTTTCAACCCGCGCATGCCCAGAAGCTAGTTATGAAGCGAGCTTCAATGGAAAAGAGTGGTGAACGTAACCTCGCTTTTTGTGAAAAAACGATGGTGTGTATGCAAAATTGTCTTTGAAAAGTGACGTTTCAAAAACGTCGTTTTTTACTTCACAGAAAACGTCGTTTTTTTTCATCGCAAAAAACGACCGTGTGTACGCGGCATAAGGCTATGCGCTCTGAGCATTTGGCTCCTTCTATGGCCTCGTACACACGATCAAATCTGTCTGCTGGAAACGGTCTGCTAGACCGTTTCAGCAGACAGATTCGATCGTGTGTACGGGCAAACAGACGGATTTGGCCACCCGACAGATTTAAAAGCATGCTTTGAAATCTGTCAGCTGGGAACCCGTCTGCCCGACATGTCTGCTGGTTAGTATGCTAACCAGCAGACATGTCTTCTCGCACACGCGCCGAATGATTTTGACGCATGCGCGGAAGTGTTTTACTTCCTGGTGCGGTGACGTGGCGGCGTCAACGTCACCGCCACGTCAGCGCGCTGTCTGCTGGCAGGGATTTTGGTTTGCTCGTGTGTCAACGCGAGCAAACCAAAATGCCAGCAGACAGATCTGTTCAAATCGGTCGGTCCGACCGATTTGAACAGACAGATTTTATAGTGTGTACGAGGCCTTAGACATCCACCCAGGATAAGAGAGCTCCCGCCTGGCTGCCATTTGTCTGTAGGCTGGGCTGGAGGCGAATAAAAATGCTGCCTCCTCCTACCTATTCGGTATAAAAAAAGATCTGTGTACATACCTTTTAATCCATTTTTGTGTGGTTATATGATCCAGCAGCTCTGGCTCATTTGTGTAAGTCTAGGTTCACATCTATGTGGAAGCGGTTTTCAGTTGCGTTTTGCAGTATGTTTTACGTTTTTAAACACACGTTTTTGCATGCAGTTTTCATGCACTTTGCTTTCTTTTTTTTTTTTTTACTCTTTAAAGGGGTTGTAAAGGTTGTTTTTTTATTTTCTAAATACAGTAGGTTCCTTTAAGCTAGTGCATTGTTGGTTCACTAACCTTTTCCTTAGATTTCCCTTCTAAATGTTTTTTTTTTTCTGAAATTCTCACTTTCTGTTCCTCCTCAGTATGCTTGCCCCCATCATCTGAGCTGTTCGTGGGGAAGAAGCCCATGTCCCCACCAACATGGGGACAAGGTGCTTTGGGGAGGGGCGCCTGCCCCAAAGCACCCCCATGTTGAGGGCATGCAAACTGGTATGGTTCAGGAGGGGGGGCGCTCACTCAGCCCCTCCTTTTCCTGATCTGCCGGGCTGCATGCTTGTATAAGGGTCTAGTATTAATTTTGGGGGGGGGGCCATGCCGCTTTTTTTGTTTATTTTGGTGTGGGGGTCCCCTCTAAAAATATTCCAGAAAAACTCAAAAGCAACATGCATAGGCTATGCAGAATAGGTAGGAGAAGGGGAGAAACAGCATTTTTAAGAACATTTATACTTGGCCACTTGTATGAAAGGTACACCCAAGCACCTCACAAAAGATTTTGAGCATGTAAATGCACATGTTGGGGGGTGCTTACGTATAAAAACCATGGATTGTGCTATACATATCGATGCACACACAGTAAGTGAGAGCAATGATTGTAGGGGCATTATTCACAGTTACCTCTATACTGATGACCAGTAAGAGCTAATAAAGCATTGCCTATGAAAAATTTGGGGTACCGAAAAATAAAAAAAATTATATATTGTGTGCAGTCAGTGGATTGGCCTGGCATCGGCCATTTCATTCACGGTGGAGGTATTCACTACTCATCTTAACTGTATTTGATCGTCACAGTATCATCTGGGACTGGTTCACACGTCACAGAGATTCTTGTACAATGTTTGCATTTGAACTTTTTATTTGGTTTGTCACAGTATCCTCTGGGACTGAATTACAGGTCATAGATACTCTTGTAAAGAGTTTGTATTTGGACTTTTTACTCTTAGGCCGCGTACACACGGAGGGACATACCTGATGGAAACGGTCTTTGGATATGTCCGCTGGGCTATTTTGGTTCGATGGCGTGTACACACCATCGGATCAAAATCCCCGCCGGCAGACAGCGTGGTGACGTGGCGGTGACGTTGACGCCGCCACGTCACCGCACCAGGAAGTAAACAACTTCCACGCATGCGTTGCATCTATACGACGCTTGTGCGGGAGGATATGTCCGCTGGTGAGTGTACTGACCAGCGGACATATCCGACGGACATGTGTCCGGCGGAAAAGTTTCAAAGCATGCTTTGGAAATTTTCCGCTGGAAAAATCCGTCCAAATCCGTCCACTTGCCCCTACAGACGAGCGGATTTTTCGGCTGAAATGGTCCGTCGGACCATTTCCAGCGGATAAATTCCATCGTGTGTACGCGGCCTTATGCTTAATATTGCTACTTATTTCAAGATTGCACGGCAGTTTATTTCACAGTTTATTTATATGTAATTAGTTTCAAGTTATAATCACCAGCTAATGTTGAATATTGTTTCACTTTGCACTTTAGCACCCAGCAAGATGGTATTGATACACATTGTGTGTCCCGAATTTGCACCAGCACTTTATTATAGTAATTCTAGTAGGTTCACGGCGCAACACACCATTACCTATTTTCCCCATTATCTGCCAAGGATCAGCAAACCAGGTGTTTGCTGCAGTGTACCCTTATGCCGCGTACACACGTGTGTGGGCTCCATCGGTTATTTATCCATCGGTTAAAAAAATTCAAACTTGTTTTAAAATTAACTGATGGATACCTAACCGATCGTAAAAAAACGATCGTATGTAGGCACGTCCATCGGTTAAAAAAGTCGAAACATGCTTGAAGCATTGAACTTCATTTTTTTCAGCACGTCACGTTCTGACACGATCATTTTTTTTAACCAATGGTGTGTAGAAAAATCCATCAGACCGTTCTCATCGGTTTGACCCAGGGGTCGACAATATCTGGGCACCAGGTTGCAATTGCGACAAGAAATTGTGACCTGGCGCATGCCAGTAATTGAGGCCACGAAGCCACGGCCTCAATTACCGGCCGCAGCGGGGGAGGTGTCTCCGTGCACCCACACCTCCCCCGCCGCACGATCGCGGCGGGCCCGCGACAGCCGGTAATTGAGGCTGAGGCTTTGCGGCCTTGTGAAGTTCCAAGCTCTTCCTTCTGTGAGCTAGCACCATCTGGTGGTGGCCATTGGCATTACAAGTTAAACAGCATTTTTCACTATTTTCACTGCCATCTCCTTCCCTTTAATTAGACATAGGACAACAGTAAACTTATCCCAATTTATTTTTATATTGTGAAAGATAATTTTACACCGAGTAAATTGATTGCTTAAAAATTGCGTCCACTTGTGGAATGCCGACAAACTTTTACCCTTTAAAATCTCCATAGGCGACGTTTGAAAAAAATCTACAGGTTGCATGTTTTGAGTTACAGAGGAGGTCTAGAGCTAGAATTATTGCTCTTGCGCTAACGATCGCGGCTCACGTGTGGTTTGTATACCGTTTACATATGCGGGCGCTACTCACGTATGTGTTTACTTCTGCGCGCGAGCTTGGCTGGACGCGGCGCGTTTTCTGGCTCCTAACTTTTTTAGCTGGCTCCTAGATTCCAAGCAAATTTGTCAAACCCTGGTTTGACCGATCGTGTGTACAGGGCTTTAGTCTCTAAAGTAATACATTTATTCTGTTCCTGCTAATATGGAACTGGGTAGGGTCTACAGAGCACTGGGCCCTAAAACCACAGACCCTAACCGCCCACGAGATATGATCTGCCATTTTACTACTATTCTCATAAGGAGACTATACTTAAAAAAGACATGGGAGGCAGACATAGTGGAATGAACGATGCACGGGTTAAAATATTACCTGACTAATTAAAGCTAGCTTACAGCATAGAGCCCTACTTTGTCCAATCCTAGACCAGATAAGACAATTGGGTTGCACATACCTATGGGGGTTCCCATTCGCAATCACAATACAGAAAAACTCATCCTTTTTCACACCTGGAACTTTTGACATTTTTGGAGATTGAACCTGACTGGCGGCATTTGCTCCCGCAAACAGGAGGTCCCATGGAAGCAGTGCCCTTGTTGCCAGACATATCTTTACAATAGAGACGGTGTAGGATTCGGGAGTTGCCATACTAGATGGACCGGCGGCGAGTCCTAAAACCGTGCTCACTTTAGATAGACCTACACATCTTATAAGTAAAAGCATACAAGAATAGAACAGGGGGCTTGGCGCATGGAGGAGTAGGATGTGTGTGCTGTGAGCTCCTGCACACTCTGCCCGGAAAACGGCTGTAATCACCGCACGGACACACCAGACAGGTCGGTGATGGGTCGCAAGGGAGGGGGAGACACTCACCATCACCCCGATCAGGGTCGAGACGGCGAAATCGACCGCTTCTTTCCCAAACTGCCCCCGGGACAGCGCGGCACCCCCTTGTCCAAGATGGCGACGGCCCGCTCTGCAGGCACACACGAGGCCTCGAGGGGGGCCTCATCCCAGCGTTCTTCCTCTGCCATGAGGACCAGACAGAGGGCAATCTCTCCCCCAGAGTCTGATGCGGGCTCGGTCCACTCAGGCAGTCGCTCCCCTGACTCCCGGCGCTCGTACTCTAGCTGGGACATGGAGGCCTACATCAGAGCCTTGCCCACCAAGCACGATTTTGAGGCCTATGTGCAGAGACTGGAGCGCTCCTACAAACAGGAGATCACAGAGCTGCGCAGGGATGTCACAAACAGGCTGGAAGAGGTGGAACACAGTGTGGAGGAAACAGTTTCTACCCTGCAGGCACATGAGGCCATACTAAACGATCATACTGCACAGATCCAACAACTTATGCTGTCCCAAGATGAACAAGAAAATAGGGCCAGGCGCAATAATATTCGCGTTCGCGGACTGCCTGAAACAGTGGAAACTAAAGATTTGGCCGCAGTAGTCATCGCCATATTTAATGGACTGCTCCTGAAAGAAAGGGAGGCTGCTATAGAACTGGATCGGGTCCACAGGGCCCTGGGCCCTAAGAACCCCAACCTGAATTATCCTAGGGACGTGATATGCAGAGTTCACTTTTACGCTGTCAAGGACGCTATCATGCAGGCTGCACGCACCCAAGACTCCATCCTCTATGAGGAGGCTCGTATCCAGTTGTTACCTGATGTTTCCAAGCTCACTCTGGACCTCCGCAGAGCCCTGAAGCCCCTCACAGGAGCCCTCCAGGCCAAGCAGATCAAATACCACTGGGGCTTTCCTTTCCAGCTATCGGCCTCTCATGACGGAAAATCTGCAGTCTTCCGTACCCTGGGTGACCTTCCAAAATTTCTGGGGACATTTGAACTCCCGATGACATCTCTCCCTGACTGGCCATTGCACGCTGCCACCCCTGGATTTCAACCCTCTAAAGGATGGAAAAGGCAAAGCAAGAAAGCTAAACGCTCCAAACCTGAGGCCTCCGCGTCTACTTCTGCTGGCTGATGTGACTATGTCCATTTCAATCCACAGTGCCTTCTCATTTGCAGGTTTGGGCCAGTGGCCACTTTTTCCCTGTTGGGACAGACGGGTGTGACGGGACGCTATGCTGTGATTTTTCCCCTGGAAGCACTTTATTCACTTATTTTTGGGCCCTTGCACGAGGTCCCCCTTGATGCGGTGTCCCTCACTTAACTTGAAGTTACCGAATGTGCCCAGACTGGCCCTCACCCGTCTTACAGGTCTTTGCCTTGACCTTCCCCCCCCCCCCCCCCCCCCCCCTGCATTTTGTTTTTTTCTACCTTTTTTTTGTGTGTTACCTACTCGCTGACCAAAAAGTTTTATCATGTGCATTGTAAATTCCTTTTTGTATGTTCTTCTTCTATTTGGTCTTCTTGCTATATTGTTCTGGTGTGTCCACCTGTCTCGGTCGGGACGCCATGGGACGCTGATACCTGTAGTGCTGAGAGGGGGGTTACATCCCTGCTTGGCACGTATGCACTATTTGACCGCACAGTCCCATGGGGTCCCGCCTTGACATGTAATTTATATTTATCTTGCCGTTATACTTTGCTGTGCAATGCTCATCTGTGTTGTGTGCGGGGCTCTACCCGTGAGTTGACCACGACCCCCACCTTAGGCCCTTCAGCTGCCCTTATGGCTACAGCTGAATCGTTGCCCGACTTTTTTTCTGTCTTTTTTCTCTCCACACTCTGTCCTCTCCACCCCCTACTCTTCTCCCTCCACCTACTCCTCCCCCCCCCTTCCCCTTCTCCGGAGGCGGTGCGCTCCTCACTGGCGGGTAAGTATCCTTTATTGCTACAACTTCCCAATGGCTAGTCCCAACAGCTTGTCGGTCTCGTCCCTGAACTGTAGGGGATTTAACACCCCTGAGAAACGGAGACAAATTGTGTTCCACTTTCATAAACTCCGCACTCAAATTCTCCTCCTTCAGGAAACCCACTTCAGGTCAGACTCTGTCCCACAGCTCCCTCACAAAAACTACCCTACCTGGTATCATAGTACAAACCCGCTGGCTAAATCGAAAGGGGTCTCCATTGCATTCCATGCTTCTTTTACTCCGACTGTTCTAGACTCCTATGTAGACCCTGCTGGGAGGTTCATTTTTCTTAAACTGTCTTACAAAAATGTGATTTATACAGTAGTTAACGTATATTCTCCCAACCAGGACCAGCTGCAGTTCTCCTCCGTGACCTCCCGCTTACGGAAGTTTGGCACGACTAACATGATCCTGGGTGGTGACTTTAATGTGGCCCTGGTTCCTCGCCTAGACACGTCAACCGGTAAGTCCTCACACTCCTTAGCTAGCCTGACCAAGCTACGCTCCATCCTCACAGACCTCTCCCTAGTAGATGTATGGAGAATCTTAAACCCCACGGATAGGAACTATACATACTACTCCCCCGCACACTCCTCCTACAGCAGACTGGACTACATACTCATTTCTCAATCCCTACTGGACCTCTCCCCTACCGCGTCTATAGGCCTCACATTGTGGTCGGATCACGCTCCCATACATATCACTCTGGGTAGGATTCCTACACACAAGCCTAGGTCCTCCTGGAGACTTAATGATAACCTGCTCTCGGACCCTGCGGTCACTGCAGACGTCATCCAATCCATCTCTCATTTTGTCTCCGACCATGCCCGAGACGACACAAACCCGCTCACTAAATGGGAGGCCCTTAAATGCGTCCTCAGGGGAAAACTTATCCAACACTTGTCCAGGCTCAAAAAAGCTAGATCGGCCGACGTTATACGTCTTCTTGCCACTATCGCATCCCTCGAGGACTCCCATAAGCGCTCGCCGGACTCGGCCTTATTGATTGATCTGGCCAACGCCAGGAGGGACCTCTTACAGATCTTTGCTAAACGCTCCCTGGTGGCTAGGGATAAGGGGCGCTTTACGCACTATGCCCAGGCAAACAAATGCGGTCGGCTGCTGGCGAACACCCTTCAACCCCGCGCGACAAGGAAACACATCCCCTTGATTGTTTCCCCTAGCAAGGGCAAGTTGCAGACTAACTCCGCCATTGCGGAAGAGTTCCGCCAATACTACGCGACCCTCTATGATCTCCCCGCTCAAGTGCCCATGTCTCCCATACACTCTTTAGACTCCCCGGGGGCCTTGTCCTCCTACATCAGGGACACAGCCCTCCCGACTATCCCCATCTCCTCGGTTGAGGAGTTAGAAGCCCCCCTCGCGACGGAGGACTTCCTCCTCGCAATTAAAAAACTCAAAAATGGCAAGAGTCCCGGACCTGATGGGTTCACCCCACGTTTTTATAAAACATTTGCTCCTCAACTGGCCCCTCTCCTGGCAAAGGCTTTTAACGCCTTGGACGACGGCGCCTCCCCATCCTCCGCTCTCCTCTTGGCCCAGATAGCAGTCCTCCCTAAACCCGGTAAAGACCCCTCTCATTGCTCCAATTATAGGCCCATATCACTTTTGAACACCGACCTGAAACTTTTCGCGAAAATACTGGCACACCGTCTTTCTCCCCTCCTTCCGGATGTTATTCATGGAGACCAGGTAGGTTTTGTCCCTGGACGTGAAGCCAGGGACAACACCACCAAAACCATACATCTCATAGCATACGCCCAACGCCAACGGGTCTCTGCCTGCCTTCTTTCCTGTGATGCAGAGAAGGCATTTGATAGGGTCAGCTGGCCGTTCCTACAATCCACCCTCACCCAAATAGGCCTGGGCCCTAAGATGCTTGCCCGTGTTATGTCACTGTACTCTGTCCCTACAGCCACCGTCCTGGTCGACGGAATTCAATCTGGTACATTACCCATTAAGAATGGCACCAGACAGGGGTGCCCCCTTTCCCCCCTCCTTTTTGCCCTCGTAATCGAGCATTTGGCTCAGGCTATCAGGGCAAACCCGAATATACATGGGATCCAAACCCCCTCCTCGCACTGTAAACTCTCCCTGTATGCGGACGACCTACTGCTATATGTCACCCAACCCCACACTAGTATTCCCTCCATTTTAGCCGAGATTGAGAGGTTTGGTGGACTGAGCAACTATAAACTGAACTTATCCAAAACCGAAGCGCTCAACATATCCGTTCCGCTCCCTTCCCTGGCCTCCCTCAAATCTCAGTTCTCTTTCCAATGGAAGGAGAAATCTATTTCCTACCTTGGGACTGCTGTCCCTCGTAGTCTGTCGGACATTTTCACCCTGAACTACAGCCCGCTCTTGGCCAAGCTCAGGCACCTCACGGAGGCCCGTATGGACCTACCGGTGTCGTGGTTCGGTCGCATGAACACGCTTAAAATGGATGTACTGCCCAAGCTTTTATATCTCTTTCAAGCACTCCCGATTTCCCTCCTGATAGGGTTATATACCTGTAACAAGACATTAGCATATGAAACACAAATATACATTAAAAATAAATACATCCACACGTGGCATTTTTTTATGTATTAAATAATACATATAAATGAAAAGTTGAGCTCAACAATTTTTGGTATTTAAAAAAAAAAAAAAAAAGTGCACGGTTTATGTAATGTAATATAATGTATATTTGTGTTTCATATGCTAATGTCTTGTTACAGGTATATAACCATTGTTTTGTTTCCAGGTTAAGAATGTTTTTTTTTTTAAATGTTTATTACTAACTTTAATTTTGTGTTTTATCCCGCAGATTTGATAACTGGGTCTTCAGCCTTTCAGAATAAGACAACTTTAGGTTGGTCGGTCGGTCGGTCAGGTTTCACAATGTTTTTAGGTTTTCATGACCAGTTGGAACATCTGGTTGTCAGTCCATCTGACTATGTTTTTGGATCACCTAGCGTGGGTTGCATGTTCTGATCCACTGAATAGCAGAACCTACTAACTGAAGTCTGCGTATTAATTTTATTTTTATTTTTATTTTTTAAAGTTCAGCAAGACGGCAGGGGATAATTGGCACTCTAACACATATATTAGACTAAGTAGCATTCAGGGGTATTGTTTTTAGTGATAAAAGAGTTTTGGGGTGTTCTCCAGAGTTTGAAATGGATCAGCCATAGATCCGTGGCTTATCTGTTTTCTTATTACCGAAGATCAGCCATGCTGACACGTGTAGTTCCATAGATCTAAAAAAATAAATAAAAAATAAAATAAATAAAAGCCTGATGCTACTTTGGCCGGACATGTGTTTAGCACTGCTTCAACCCCCCCCCCCCCCCCCCCCCCCCCCCGCTGTTAAGCCTGGCTGTACAAGGTTATATTGCCTCAGGCTAAGGTATGCTAATGTCCCTAGCTATCTGTATGTCCCCAAATGAAGTTCACAAGGGTTTCCTTCCGTGTCACCATGAGACACTAGTGTCTCCTAGAGTTTATTTTTGTCAATGGTGGTGGCTATTTGTTACCAATTGCCTAATGAATAGTTGTGTGTGTCCAGGCACACTGGTCGGGGCATGTACCCCCTACTGTTCAGTCATCTCAGTGCTGCAAGGGATTGTTTATTTTATTGGTCAGTTGTCTCTAGTAGCGCCAGTTCCTTGAGATGGATACACATTATGCAATTTTTGTTTTCCAATTTCTTTTAGATTTACCTGCAGACATGTGGTACAAGAGCCTGCCTGATTACATACGAGTTGAAAGTGTATAGGTCTGGCCTCATATTGTATAGTTTTGGTTGAATCTGGAGGAAAGGTGTGCAGGAATAGCATATGGGGTGATCCCAGCTCTTAGCTATTCCAAGGGCCCTCACTTCCGATATACATGTAGGCATGCAGTATTCTCCTCAGTTAATATCCTTCCCGTCCTAGATTACTTGTGTACCTTAACGGGTGGTCTGTGACTTGCATGCCAAGAAGATCAGTACCCCAGGGTGGCACTAGACTCCTGTCTTTCATGTGAGTCCTGTCTGAATAGTAAAGGCAGTTTGTTTTGTAGTGGTGAAGGATAACATAGTCTAATTACTGAACTGATAGAGTAGGGGAGAAGGTGTGCAGCCTCTAGGAGGGAGTGGGTGCACCTGGTGGCAGGTGGTTTTCAATCTGGGTATCCAGACTATTTCCCATACATAGGAAAAAGGGAGGCTCAAGGGCAACCGTCTTTGGAGTGGGAGGTGGGTCACTGGGTACCGTAATTACTATAGAACTGGAGATAATTAAGGAACACATTGGGAGACCCTGGGCTACATATCCTGGAAGGGTTAGGAAATCCAACTTGTTCTATTCTCATCCCTAGGGGCAGGGATGGAACTTTGGGCAGAGACGGAACTTTGTGCATATGTCACGGTCAATTTGGGTACTAAGCTATCAGACCCTATTGGGTTAAAACCTGGAGCCCATTGAAAGAAGGAAATGTTTGAATGGGTGACTACGATGACCTAAATGTATGGGGGGCAGGTACCCAGAAGACTGGTACCTATGGATAAAAAGGTGTCTGTTGGCCAAACTAGAGGGTGCCAGGTGATACAACAATGGGGTGAAAACTTCTTCGCAGAGGCAGTGTCTCAAGCTTAGCAGTCCTACAGAGAAGCTCTCGTTTACTGGACATGTGAGAGATACACCTAGTTGATGTCTCACCTAAAAGCTTGAATCCTGGCACGAGTAATGCGAGTAACTACATACAGGAACATGCCCTGTTAAAAAAAAAAAAAGGGAATAAACGCTGGCTAACAGGGTACAGTATGCCGTTACCATTTCGCTTCAGCATCTCACAGTGGTTGATAGAAACCTATTGCCCTATATGTGCTGAGTATACACTAAATCAAGTGACCAGTGGCTTGCTCCCAGAGATGTGCGGACACAGACTGAGGTTCACGCAGGACGCTTATCTCTGAGGAGTAACCCAACAAAGGAGGGGTATATTCAGCACTATGTAAGAGGAATAGGAGCCGGGATGGGTGTTAGTAATAGAATGGAAGGCGGTCTCCTGAGGAACAAACTCGCATCCATGGCTTCAGACAATAAGCACGGCTTTGTTGCTCAGAGAGATTGGTGACATTCATAACAACATGAAACAAAGTTACATAAATACCCAGTTTAATATGGCTCGAGATTTCGTCGACCATGTTAAGATTGGAAGAGAGTATGATAGAGTATAGGACAAAAATATGTCATAGGCTCTGGCGTACATGCAGGGGCAGGTGGAGTTATCGACCAGTATCAAGCTGATTGTACAAATATCTGTATGAAGGGCAGTAGCCTAAGGAGTTGGCATCACCGCTCAGTAAGATTTTAATAAAACTCATCACTTACACAAATCCAAAGTGATGGTCAAATGCCTGGATGGGCTGTACTGGCTTGGATTGTGAAAGGTGAGGTGCTATATGATCCCATATACGGAAGGGCAGACTCAGTCTGTAGATCGGTGGGCATCAATTGGCTTACTGACTGGGGATTCCATCTTGTTGCATCTGTGGCTAAGTGACCCACATGTGATCAGAGGGTATGGAAGCTGGGGGCAGGTTGATATTTCCCTCTGTCAGAAGCGTGACCATGACAATGTCTTTTGCATTCCAGGTCAATACACAGTGGTGAATGAGGAATGTAGGGAAGGTATTTCATGATAGCAAACCCGACATCCTCTTTACACTTACTGAAACTTCCGTTGGGATACAGGAAGGAGTTAGAAGCTGGGTAGTTAAGATTGGGCAACATGATTTAAATAGTACAAAAAGTTTGTGCAATGCGTAAATAGAAAGGCCCATCTCTATGTAAGGGGAGGGGATGCGCTGGATATCTAATCTTATAGATACAACAAACCTTTTGCCGTTTTTGAGGACAATCATAATGCTGATACCGCCCATGATAAAATTGAGTTGGATACCCCTGTCCTAGATAATCAAGCGTCCACTGTCTTGGGCTAAGTTTCCATTATAAAAACTCCCAAAGTCACGTGATTCAAAGACTCTGGAGTATGACTTTGGTCAAAATTTACAGTCCCGTCAAGGTAGTGCAGGACTCTTTTAAAAGTCGCTGCAACTTTAAGTCGCAATAGTGGGAACTAAGCCTTATACAGTTTTTGTATATTATTTTATGATAAAAAAGTTCCTTATGATTGAATTGAAGAACCGTTCCTTAAAAAAAAAAAAGGAATGAATGTATATTACTACATGTATGTCAATGCCACTACATTGAGTGTTAAGATTACTTGGGTATTATTAAGAGTTTAAATTAGACCTATGTCTCAGATCTTCAGTTTTTCTACAGATCTGTCTCCTCTATTACAAAGAAATGTGTTTAAGACTAGTTTAACTTCCTGTTAATTGAATTAGCTACATGCCCAGTCAGTACTGCCTTTTCAGGCTGAAACAGATTGCCTTAGGCTTTGCATAATAATGTCCCAAGCAATTCTGCTTGTGTGTCTCCAAGTGTATCTAAAGCCAGTTTCCTGTTCGGGGTCACAATACAACTTCACTACTCTTATAGATTCCTATGTGACTATTTGCATGGCTACTCATTTCTAGCTGTATTTCTTTGCATATGTATCTCCAATGTCTGTGTGTGTCCAGGTATTTTCTTTAAACCCCCTACTGTTTAGTGATCCCAGCACAGCAAGGGTTTCTTATGTGTTTATTGGTGTTTAGTTTTTAGGTATCTTTCCTGCCTTAGAATCCTTGTATACATCAACTGTATCTTGTGTATCTGACCTCCTATGAACCCTGAAGCCCAGTACTGCATTATACTCCTGTTATTCCTGTAAATCCTGTATCCTGTTCTCTCTTGTATACGTTCCTGTAGGATCATTGATCCAAGCCATACGTAATAGCCCCCCCTTCTGAGAAGCCTATTGTTTATAATAAATGTCTTACTGAATTCATGATAATATGGACAGTTTAGTTGGATGACAGTTGAATAGTATTTTTACTGAAAATGAGAATGGTTTCTCCTTGTATAAAGATTTTTTTATTTTTCTTCTAGGTCTTATTGCCTCTAGAACATACATTTACTTCAGCAGTAAAAAAACTCAAAAGGCTTTATGGTATTTTTGTTAATAATCAAGTTTTGGTAATAACAATCTCTGACACCACCCCTCCACCATCCCTCCTCATGCCATCAGTCACAAACACCATTGATGAAAAAGAGTGCTTTCAAAAGCTTGTGTCTAAAGAACTTTGATACTTATCATGTCAGTTGTCTTAAAAAATGTATTTTGTCATGCGGACTACGATAAGTCCTGAAGAAAAGAAAATTACGTTTTTGCAAACCTAACGGAAACCTTTTAACATGTGAATTGCGTAAATTCTGAAGAAAAGAAGATTAGGTTCTGCACATCTACCAGACATGTGGACTACGATAGTCCTGAAGAAAAAAATGATGCACATTATTATGCGCTCTTAAGGTGTTTTCAATGGAGTCTTTGGAGGGATAGCCTGTCACAGTTACAGCAGAGGAATCAACTAAAGACTTGGTGTTCATGCATTGTTAGACCAACACATGATATTTTTTATTTTTTTTATGTTTAGATCTTTTTGGTATTTTTGTATTTTTTAGCCTTGACAAAACAAAATGAGGTTTTTTCTGCAGAAGTAAATTGGGTACATAAATTAGGAAAAATACGAACTAGAAAACAAATGAACATTTCACGTAAGATTAGGCAGTTAGAGGGAGATGTTGGGATTTAAGAATTAAAATTGTATCAGCTTTTCTTTAAAATGCCATTTATGTTAGGTTTTGTATGTGTTATGAAACTTAGTTTTTTTCCATCTTCCCCATTATCAAGACAAATAATGTTCACATCTAGTTGGGCCCTGTCTCCAAAAGAATCCTTACACTGAATAGTCAAGGACCTAACTGTCCACAACCAATGTATAAATTGTTTGTTATAGTGCTGTTATGTTTTGTTAATTATGTGGTCAATTTCTAATTTGACCAAGAGATGGGATTGATAGGGTAAATGGAATATGCATTTATTTAATCAAACATTTATTTACAATTGTCAAAGCATGTGTTCAATTTGCTCTGTATGTATATGTATGTATATATATATATATATATGTATATATATGTATATGTGTGTATGTATATGTGTATATATATATATATATATATATATATATATATATATATATATATTAGATATAGTAATATTGTTTGTATCTTCTAGTCAGGATATATCATTACACAACAGATATACTGTATTCAAATATCCTGTGTTTTGATGTATCAAGACACAGGATATTAACTGTGTCACATTCTGTCTTGAACATATGCTATTCACACCTTTAGCTGGGAAAGGAGCTACTGCCTGGTTTCCCAAAGAATTTGGGAAGTGACATGTATATGCTAAATGACCATTTGTTTTCTCTTAATGAAAAGACATTCAAGGGACCTCCCCTTTTAGAAGATATAAAATTGTACTGAGACACAATGTTAACTAGAACACATCTTCTGAAATGTACTGTTGTTCTCCAAGCTTGTAGTACTATCTGCTTGCTTGTAATAATAAATACTTCTTGTTGAAAATGAACACGGATTCAGCAGTCAACACTTTACTGGAAACCCCTAGTTTTGGGGTTCCCCGTTCACCTCCCCTCAACCTTTTTTCGCACGGTGCGCTCCAAGGCCATTCAATATGTGTGGAGACGTAGCCGACCCAGACTGAAACACAAGCTCCTTTGCTGCCCCGCTTTGAGTGGGGGAGCGGGCCTACCCGATTTCGAACAATATCACGCGTCAGCGGTACTCTCCCGGATCCTGGAATGGTTTCCCCACCCGCTGAGCAAAATGGCATTATGCGTGGAGCAGGACATGTCCTCGGTGGACCTCAGGGCCCTACTTTGGAGCCATGCCTTGTCCCACAGAACCTTGGTGGGGTTATCCCCCCTCACTAGAGATGCTCTAGCGATATGGTACCGTAGAAGAGAGGCGTATGCCCTCTCTACGGACCCAAGCCCCCTGACCTCTCTCTTTGACAACCCAGATCTACCGGAGGGAGTGGGCCTGCACTCCTTGGCCGGTTTCCTTAGACAGGACTGGCCCACGGCTCAAAACTTCGTTCACGCCCCTACGGGTTCTCTTGTGTTGACACCGACCTCGGTTTCCTCGAAAGTGACTTTGCTCACACACCGCCACTTGGCGGCCTACTGCAAGACACTACACGGGTCTAGACAGGTCCACAGACCACTGACCGGGTTCGAACAACTCTGCTCCTTTTCCTCCCCCAAAAGGCACACGCTCTCCTTGATCTACAAAATGGTCCTGGGTCATACACATAGCACCCCCCCTAAATACACGCTGGCTTGGGAGGGATATCAGTGAGGGAGAGTGGCGTAAGGCCTTCTTTTTTACGCATAAATCCTCCATATCGAGCTATGCGCAGGAAAAGAATTACAAAGTTTTATCGCGGTGGTACCGCGTCCCGACCACCCTCAGGGTCATGTTCCCCTCAGCCTCGGACTCCTGCTGGAGATGTGACGCAGCTAAAGGTACTTACAGTCACATTTGGTGGGACTGCGACCTGATACGCCCGTTCTGGTCCCAAATCTTCCTAATTTATTCGGATCTTTATGGTGAACCGCTTACCCCCTCCCCGTTTGTAGCCCTTCTCTCTATCCTCCCCGGTGCCACTAAATTTCAGAAGAATTCCCTCCTAAAATTCTGTTTGAGTGCAGGCCGGCAGTTGGTTTCTAGACACTGGAAGTCGTCCTGCCCCCCCTTGATTACCGAGTGGATAAGCGAAATGAATAGCATTATGCTTATGGAGGAAATGCAGGCCAAGTCCCTGGACAGGTATGCTAAATTCTCCTTTACCTGGAGTGTTTGGAGGCATTACTCCACTTCGGACAAACTTAAGGACAGGGTCGCCCCGGCGACGCCCACCTGAGGGCCTAACAAGGGCTCTCACTGCAAACTCAGGAGCTCCTTACTGGGTGATTTATGGTCTCCCTCTTCTCTGGAGATACCCCACTGAATCCATATGACGCGCCTCCGCCGGTGGGGGACTGCATCCCACCTCCAACCCCCCACCACCTCCTCCCCCCCCCCTCTCACCCCCCATTCTTAACTTCTTCTCTCTGTCCTTGACCCCCTCCTCTCTTTTCTTCCTTCCTCTCATTTGATTTCCCGGCCGCATCTTCGGCCTCATCATGGTTCTAATAATGTATGATCCGATGGCTACATGGGACCTCTTGCTTATACACTTCATTTTTGGTACTCTACACCTGATTGCATATTGTGATATTTTACATAGGTACCCTGGTTAGCTGCCTTCACCGTACCACATGACTCTCCAAACTCCCCTAGGCCCTGGACGCAGAAGGTTGCCATTGGGGCGCCCAGGCTAGGGGAGTCCATAGAGGGCCACGTTTGTGCCCCGTGTGAAGTGCAGCCCCTTGTGTCCTCACCTCACCGCAATGTCCCCCTTGTTGTTTTGTTTCCTTTGCTATCTCCTCTGACAAGGATTGTTTTTGTTTTAACTGTTATATGATTGTGCCCGAGTCGCCCTCTGTCGGGCCCTTGGCCACGCCATGATATGTTTCTGTTTACACTATCTGAAAAACTCAATAAATCTTTATTGAACCCAAAGAATAGAACAGGACACTAATGCCACGTACACACGATCGGAAATTCCGACAAGAAAACCGTGTTTTTTTTCCGACCAAATTTTGGCTCAAATTTGTGTTGCATACACACGGTCACACTAGGACGAGCTGAGAAAAATTAAGTTCAATGATTCCAAGCATGCTTTGACTTGATTCTGAGCATGCATGTTTTTTTGTGCGTCGGAATTGCATACAAACGGTCGGAATTTCTGACAAAAACTTTTCCCGTCGGAAAACTTGAGAACCAGCTCTCAAATTTTTGGCCAAAAGCTCAAAGTTTTCTTGACGGGAATTTAGATTGTGTGTACGCAGCATAAGACTCTGAAGCATTAAGGGATTGAGGGGATCATTTATAATTTATTGTGATTTTTTTGGGGGGGGGTGCTTTTTGAATATTTGGAAATTAGGGTATGGATTCTAGACGGTGAAGGAGACTGATTAAAGGACAACTTAATTCCTTCACTCTGGATATGCAGACTATTAAAGAGGGAAACATGGGGCGGTAAAAGGGAGGAAGGAGGGTAGAGCTGAAACGATTAATCGATATTATCGATAATATTCGATAATGGAAATCGTTGTCAACGATTTTCATTATCGAATAATCGGTCCACCCTTCCGCCCATTCAAAGCCGCGGCCTCAATTACCATTTGCCGCGGGCCCGCCGCGATCGTGCAGTGGGGGAGGTGGGGGTGCACGGAGGCACAGGATTGTGTGTCTCCGTGCGGCCTTGTGAAGTCCCAAGCTCTTCCTTCTGTGAGCTGGCGCCATCTGGTGGTGGCCGTTTGACATTACAAGTTAAACAGCAACTGTAATGTAATTTTTCACTGCCATCTCCTTTCCTATAGTTAGAACCCCCAAACATTATATATTTTTTTTATTCTAACACCCTAGAGAATAAAATGGCGATCGTTGCAATACTTTGTGTCACGCCGTATTTGCGCAGCGGTCTTACAAGCGCACTTTTTTGGATTTTTTTTTTTTAATTAAAAAATAAAACAGTAAAGTTATCCCAATTTTTTTTTAGATTGTGAAAGATAATGCTACGCCGAGTAAATTGATACCCAACATGTCACGCTTCAAAATTGCGCCCGCTCATGGAATGGCGTCAAACTTTTACCCTTTAAAATCTCCATAGGCGAAGTTTAAAAAAAAAACAAGTTGCATGTTTTGAGTTAGAGGAGGTCTAGAGCTAGAATTATTGCTCTCGCTCCAACAATCGCGGTGATACCTCATGCGTATGTGTTCGCTTCTGCGCGCAAGCTCGTCTGGACGGGGCGCATTTTCTGGCTCCTAACTTTTTTAGCTGGCTCCTAGATTCCAAGCAAATTTGTCAAGCCCTGCCGTGAGGGATAGTGCCCCAGCATTGGTGTTCCCAGGAGGAATAGTGCCCCAGCATTGGTGTTCCCGGGAGGAATAGTGCCCCAGCATTGGTGTTCCCGGGAGGAATAGTGCCCCAGCATTGGTGTTCCCGGGTAGGAATAGTACTGCTGCAAAGTTGTGTAATGTTAATGTTAAACGTTTTTTAATCTGCCATTTGAGTGTAACATGTTTTTTCATTATTACTGTTAAATAAACGAAAAAATTCCACATTACGTTTTTTTAATGATTTTATCCGATTAATCGATTAATCGAAAAAATAATCGGCCGATTAATCGATTATGAAAATAATCGTTAGTTGCAGCTCTAAGGGAGGGCTTCATATAATTAATTGAACCAGGGTGTAGGATACACCATGGAGAGAGGGAAATATTATGAAACTGTATAATAAACTATGTTATGAAGAGTTGGGTTTCAGAGACAATCACCATCGCATATGGGAAGGGAAGAGGGAGTGGGGAAAGGAGCGGGAGTATTTTCTTTTTTTTAGATAAGAGGGAGACACACGGAAATTGGACTCACAATTCTTTTTTATCACACTATTAAAGAAAATGCTTTCACATTCAACACATGAAACAATGAGAGAAAAGGTAAAGGGGGGGGAAGGAGAGGCAACAAACTGCACAAACTCAATCAAGTAGGGACACTAGAAACGCTATTGCACTAACTAAAAGGGCAGGGGAATAGTCACAAAGTAGTCTTTTTTTTTTTTAGCACATACCTACAATTGAATATACTTTGAATTTCAGGGTGAGAGTGAAGTAGGTTAAGAACTGAGGTACGGTTGTGGTGGAGTTTAAAGCAATACGGAGGGGGAAGGGGTAGTAAGGGAATTCCCCCAAAGGGGCTCCCCCCAATTATTCCTTATATAATATAGGGTATAGTCAGTTACGTGGTGTTCCTGACCTACATTTATAGAAGCACTTATAAAAAGTTAAATACCCTAATTTTTTCCTTTTTAACATCGAATAAAGAAAAGATCAAGGAAAAGGGAAGAATCTTCCCCCTTTTGTTTTTTTCTCTTTCTTCTGTTGGTCACTATCTTGTGTTTGGTTTAACAGAGCATTCAAAAGAAGAGAAGATATGGTGGATTTGATCAAAACAGAGTGATAATGGTGTTTTTTTATTTTTTTTATTTACTATATAGATGGGTTGGCGGAGTTTGCCAGGTGCTCCTTTTCTTGGTTTATGTTCAACTACTTTCCCCCAGTGGGATAGCACTCACATTGCTTAACCACTTAAGACCCGGACCAAAATGCAGGTAAATGACCAGGCCCCTTTTTGCGATTCGGCACTGCGTCGCTTTAACTGACAATTGCGCGGTCGTGCGACGTGGCTCCCAAACAAAATTTGCGTCCTTTTCTTCCCACAAATAGAGCTTTCTTTTGGTGGTATTTGATCACCTCTGCGATTTTAATTTTTTGCGCTATATACAAAAATATGCATTTTTTTTGTATAGTAGGAAAAGAGGGAAGGGAGGAGAAGGTTCAGTATTCTTATTACATAGAGATACCCCAATGAAGGTGTCACTCTAGGACTGACATTAGGTTACGTTAGATCTTTAGTTCATGACCGAGAGGGGGAATACATGTTGATTAGGAGATTGATATGAAAAATAATATTGTAAAATAAATTAGTCTTAACTAGGGATGAGCCCGCTCGCCGAATACCAAATATGAGCTCACGCGGAACGCGCCATAATGAACGGCAAGACCATCAATGCACTGCAGGTTTTCTGCATTGACAACTGTTATATAGCTGAGGGCAGGGCCACCCGGTGACAAGTGACCCTGCCCCTTCTGACATCACATAATGTCAGAGGGGATGAAGGTCACCCGTTTTTTCAGGGTTTTTTTCTCGGCCCGCCAGGCGCTGTGATCGAAGATGAACAGACATCGTTGGATACTTTATTTTTTTAACAAAGGACTTGTCCCAAATTGTCTACTGTCATTTTAACCCATTTGACACATTTTTGGGTGAATGTGTAGGGGTATAATGTACCCATTACCCATTCACATGGGGAGGCAGGATCTGGGGGTCCCTCGGGCTTTCACACTGGAACGATGCGCTAGCAGGACGGTAAAAACAAGTCCTGCTAGCCGCATATTTGGAGCGGTGTGTTTACTGCTCCTCCACCGCTCCTGCCCATTGAAATCAATGGGACAGCGCGGCTATACCGATTGCAATGCGCGGCTTCATGTTTTAACCCTTTCTCGGCCTCTAGCAGTAAAACTGCCTGCTAGCGGCCGAAATGCGCCACAAATCCACCCATAGTGTCGGCGGTAAAAATAGCAGCGTTTTACCACCAACGGTATGGGCGGTTCAGTTTGAAAGGGGTCTAAAATTAGCACTTTTGACTTTTCATGTTCATGTCCCATAGACTTTAACAGTGTTCGTACAAATTTTTGCCTGTTCGCAAACAGTGTAGCTGCTGACTTTTAATAAGAACACTTACCTGTCCGAGTCGCCCACGATGTCGATCCACAACGGCGATGGCGATCGTTCGGTCCTGGCGCCTCCATCCTTACTAAGAGGAACAGGTAGTGAAGCCTTGTGGCTTCACTGCCCAATTCGTACTGCGCATGCGCGACTCGCACGGCGCTTTGTGAATGGGCGACTGCCTCCTGGGATACACACAGTTCTCAGAAGGCAGCGCCGCTCATTCACAAGCAGACACGGCGACGTAGGATGAGCCTGAAGATCCTCTGAGGTGGAAGAAGAGGCAGAAGAGCTACTTCCGCATTGAATTTTTTTTATTTTATTTTTTATTTTAAGATTTTAAAAAACGGGTGGAACTCCACTTTAACTTGTTATATATGAATGTATTATCTAATATTGAGGTCATTAGTGTCTAAAATATGCATGTTCTAAGGATTGGAGCCTTTCTTTTAACCACTTCCAAATCTGGCCTATTCTGGCATTCCTCACCTGTACATGTAAACATTTTATTTTTTTTGCTAGAAAATTACTCAGAACTAGAGGTCGACCGATTTTATATATATATATATATATATATATATATATATATATATATATATATATATATATATATATATTTTTTTTTTTTTTAAGTAATCTGCTTCGGCCGATTATTGTGGAAGCCAGGCCGATTTGCGGCTGCCACACTATGAATCTTTTACCTGCACGGCAGCCGGCCACTATAGAACTGAAGGGAAGGAGAAAAAAGTTTCACTGGCATAGTACTGCCCTGCCCCCCCCCACCCCAGCGAGCTGTAGCAGAGGATACAATACATCATTAGCATGTGACAAGTCCGAGCCTCTGCCACCTCCCCCAGCAGATCGTGGCCAGCACTAGCTAAGCACTAGCTAAGCTCCTCTTCCTTCCCTGCTGAAGTGGAGCCTGCTGGCTTGTATTTTATGTAATAGACACTGATGAGCTGACCAGCCAAACTGCACGCACCTAGTTCTATCAGGTGCATGCAAATAGATGCCAGAAAGCAGCATGGATGGAGGGTAAGTCACACCAATTCAGTGTGTGACCCCCTGCAGACTGTATTTAAACTCCTTTTAAAGGGAAACCTGGCTGAGGCTGAGGCGGCGTACACACGGCAGAGATCCTCGACGGGCAGAACACATCGTTCCGC
Source organism: Rana kukunoris (assembly GCA_029574335.1). Lineage (NCBI taxonomy): Eukaryota > Metazoa > Chordata > Amphibia > Anura > Ranidae > Rana > Rana kukunoris. The sequence goes on from CM056050.1 coordinate 299,201,239, forward strand.
CCGTCGAGGCTCTCTGCCGGCCGTCGAAATCGGCGACCCGCCCGTCGGGAATGGCAACCAGCCATTCATCCAGGCGGGCCGTCGAGGAAATAGAGAGCGTGCTCTCTATTTCTGCTCGACGGGCTTCCCGATGGGAAGCTCGCCGAGACCGTACACACGGCCGAGGTCCTCGCTGGAATGCACATTCCAGCGAGGTTCTCGCTGGTTTTCAGCGAGAACCTCGGTCGTGTGTACGCCGCCTCGACAAGCTGGCATTGAGAAAATTGATGAGGATGACTCTGGGTGGATATGAGTGTTACATAGTGGAAATCCTCTTCACAATGTAACTCTCATCCCCACACAGAGTCATCCTTATCCATCTTCACAATGCAATCATCTTCATCCCCAACCAGCACCATCCATCCTTCCCTCTCCAACGCATCCCCTGCACCATCCATCCATCCCTCTTCACAACGCATCCCCACCCATGTCCAGCACCATCCATCCCTGTCCAAGCATCCCCTGCACCCTCCATAACGCATCCCAACCTACGCCCAGCACCATCCATCCCTCTCCAATGCATCCCTCTCCACAACGCATCCCCACCCACCCCTCTCCACAACGCATCCCCACTTACGCCCAGCACCATCCATCCCTCTCCAACGCACCCCCTGGCACCATCCATCCCTCTCCACATTGCATCCCCACCCACGCCCAGCACCATCCCTCTCCACAAAGCATCCACACCAACCCCTCTCCACAACGCATCTCCACAATGCATTCCCCACCCACGCCCAGCACCATCCATCCCTCTCCACAACGCATCCCCACCCACCCCTCTCCACAACACATCCCCACCCAAGCCCAGCACCATCAATCCCTCTTCACAACGCATCCCAACCTACCCCTCCCCACAATGCATCCCCATCCACGCCCAGCACCATCCATCCCTCTCCACAAGGCATCCCCATCCATGCCCAGCACCATCCATTCCACTCCACACACAATGCATTCCCACCCACCCCTCTCCACAATGCATCCACACCCACGCCCAGCACCATCCATCCCTCTCCACAATGCATTCCCACCAACCCCTCTCCACAAGGCATCCCCACCCAGCACCATCTATCCCTCTCCACAACGCATCACCACCCACCCCTCTCCACAACGCATCTCTAGAACGCATTCACGCCCAGCACCATCCATCCCTCTCCACAAGGCATCCCCACCCACGCCCAGCACCATCCATCCAGTCTCCACAACGCATCCCCACCCACACCCAGCTGCCAGCACCATCCATCCCTCTCCGCAATGCATCCTCACCCATGCCCAGTACAAAGAGGTGGCTGTGGAGGGGGGGGGGGGGGTACAGAGAGGTGGCTGTGGTGGAGGGGGGGTACAGAGACCTAAAATATCAGCCATCGGCCACCCCAAATTTCTAAATATCGGCATCGGCCAGAGAAAAACCCATATCGGTCGACCTCTACTCAGAACCACCAAAAATTATATATATTTTTTTAGCAGACACCCTAGGGAATAAAATGGCAGTCTTTGTTTCATGAATTAAAAAATAACAAAACAGTAAAGTTAGCCCATGTTTTTGTATAATGTGAAAGATCATGTTACGCCGAGTAAATAGATACCCAACATGTCACACTTAAAAATTGCGCACACTCAGGTGCCGTACACACGGCAGAGAACCTCGACGGGCAGAACACATCGTTCCGCCCGTCGAGGTTCTCTCCCAGCCGTCGAATTCGGCGACCCGCCCGTCGGGAATGGCAACCAGCCATTCTTCCAGGCGGGCCGTCGAGGAAATAGAGAGCGTGCTCTCTATTTCGGCTCGACGGGCTTCCCGACGGGAAGCTCGCTGAGACCGTACACACGGCCGAGGTCCTCGCTGGAATGTGCATTCCAGCGAGGTTCTCGCTGGTTTTCAGCGAGAACCTCGGCCGTGTGTACGGCGCCTTATGGAATGGCTCCAAACTTTGGTACTTAAAAATCTCCAAAGGCGAAGCTTTAAAAAATGTTTTAGGCTGCATTCACACCTGAGCGTAGGCGGCAGCCGGCGTATTGCCGCGACACGACATTAGCGTATTGTCCCCGCGATTTGCGGCGACAAGTCGCTCCTTGTTTTCGCTGGGAGGGGTGATTTTAACATTGTCGGCTATTGCCAAACACCTGATACGCCTGAAAAAAAGGGTCCAGGACTTGTTTTGAGCTTCAGGCGTACGGCGTTTTGGCGGTCGGCGTAGAGATGTGAATCATCTCCATAGCCGACAATGTTAATTCGCCCCTCCAGCGTATCTCAGGCTGCTACAGCGTCGGGCGTAGGGCGACAAAACGCCTAGGTGTGAATGCAGCCTAAGGGTTACCTGTTTAGAGTTACAGAGGAGGCCTGTTGCTCGTGCTCTAACGCACGCGACGATACCTCACATGTGTGGTTTGAACGGCTTTTAAATACAGTATGTAGGCGGGACTTGTGTGTGCGTTCACTCCTGGGCACGAGCTACAGGGAACAGGGGGGTTTTAAAAAATATATATATATTATTTTACTTTCTTTTTCTTTTTAATCACTTTTATTCCTATTACAAGGAATGTAAAAATCCCTTGTAATAGGAATATTTTGTGACAGGTCCTCTTTATGGAGACATGCGTGGTCAATAAGACCCCACACCTCTCCTCCAGGCAGGAAAGCATGAGATCGGGAAAAAAAATCATAATCTCAGGTTTACAACCGCGGCCCGTACGTGACATCACAACGTAGCTGCAGGCATCATTCAGATATCTTACGCAACATGTCCGGGGGTCAGGAACCACTCCACGTCACTCGCCGTTGTCCCATATTTTCGCCTGAGCTGCTTATTTTATGATGTTACATGCCTTTTATTTCATCGAACATGTGAGTAACCTGCACGTCCTAGCTTATTAAAGTCATCTGGTTTATACTGAAGCTCTTAGATTTTGTTTGTTTCTTTGTATATTATCGGTACATGCTTGGTTGGTGGTGCCTCTAAGGATATCTATGTGTCTCCTGGTCCTACGGCTGAATAATATACACCCCTGAGCCATCCGGATTCCTACCATTGATTTTAAGGCTTATTAGACCTTTGGTAAAACAAAGGTCTTTATCTGAGGTGAGAGTACCCATCTTTACTGGTGAAGGGATCAGGCCGCGTACACACGGCAGGGAATCTCGATGGGCAGAACACATCGTTCCGCCCGTCGAGGTTCCCTGCCGGCCGTCGAAATCGGCGACCCGCCCGTCGGGAATGGCAACCAGCCATTCTTCCGGGCGGGCCGTCGAGGAAATAGAGAGCGTGCTCTCTATTTCGGCTCGACGGGCTTCCCGACGGGAAGCTCGCTGAGACCGTACACACGGCCGAGGTCCTCGCTGGAATGTGCATTCCAGCGAGGTTCTCGCTGATTTTCAGCGAGAACCTCGGCCGTGTGTACGGGGCCTCACATTCTGAATTTGAAATTGGTTTACCAGTCACGTGGTGAAGATTTTTTCATTATCTGGTCACAGGATCTTACTTTTCATCTACATATTGTATACTTTTGGACTATTTTCCTTTCTTTGTTTTCACATTTATGAGTATGTTTAATACCATTCTATTTTAGATTTGCGCTGCACTACTTTTTCTATTTATATCATTCAGATATTCCTACCGAAAGTCAAAGACGTCATATGATGTCCTTGGCCTGGAAGCGGTTAAAATACTGTGGGCGTGCGCCCGCTGCACAGAGGAGGAGTCAATCTGTGGGTCCGGCGGACCCAATGTCTGCTGGCCACCAGCGATAACTCCACAGAGAGGCAAAATGGGTATCTGCCAACGTAAACAAGGCAGATGAGCATTCTGACAGGGAAGTACACAGAGATCGTCTGGTCCTAGTAATCAGGACAGTGATCTCTGTGTTCTTCCTGTCAGTCCACCCCCCACAGTTAGAAAATACTTGCAGGAAACATACTTGACCCTTAGATCACCCTTGAGTTAACCCCTTTCCTGCCAGTGTCATTTATACAGTGATCGGTGCATTTTTTTTTAGCACTGATCACTGTATTGGTGTCATTGGTACCCAAAAAGTATCACTTAGCCCAGGTTCACACTGGGTACGATTTAGTTCGATTTGAGATGCGATTTCACATGTGAAATCGCATCTCAAATCGGCGGCATTTGCCGGAAATTGCCGGCAATGACACCGTCCTAATTGGTGCGACGCCGCATCTGCGGCGCTGCACCGATTTCAAAAAGTAGTTCCTGTACTACTTTTTGCGATTTCGGGCCGCGATTTACATTGACATCTGTGCAGAAACCTGCACAGATGTCTCTTAAATCGCGGCTGAAATTGGGACTGCCAGCGGGAGTGAAATCGTGCGAGTTCAGCTGAACTCGCACGGCTTCACTCCCGCAGCCCAGTGTGAACCAGGGCTGAGGGTCAGATTTGTCCATCGCAACGTGGCAGTCCAGCTAAAAATTGCTAATCGCCACCATTACCAGTAAAAACAATGAAAAAAAAATAGAAGTTCATAAATCTATCGCATAGTTTGTAAACACTATAACTTTTGCGTAAACCAATCAATATACGATTACTGGGAGTTTTATACCAAAAATATATAGCGGAATTCATATTGGCTTAAATCAGGGGTCTCAAACTGGCGGCCCTCCAGCTGATGTGGAACTACAAGTCCCATCATGCCTCTGTCAGCCTTGCAATGCCTCATGGGACAGCTGGAGGGTTGCCAGTTTGATACCCTTGGCTTAAATATATTTTTTTATTTATTTGGATATGTATTATAATAGAAAAATTGTCTGTCTTTTTTTGTTTACATTGCAAAAAATAAAACCCGCAGAGGTGATAAAATGCCACCAAAACAAAGCCCTATTTGTGGGGGAAAAGGGACATATTTTTTTATTTGGTTACAGCATTGCATGACCACACAATTGTCAATTAATGTGACGCAGTGCTGTATCGCTAAAACTGTCCTGGTCACTAAGGGGGTAAAAGCGTCTGGGGCAATTATTGTTTTTTTATTAGGACAAGTAGATTGTCATGAGAGACAAGTAGATTAGGCCCCTTAATTTAGTCCCTTGGACAATTAGTAAATGTTCACACCCCTGATAAGGACAATCCCCTGTAGTCTCCAGAACTATTGTCCCCAGTGGAAGATACAATTTGGGATTCCCTTTTACTTTTAATAATAGTAAACAGGACAGAGAAGGAGAATCTCCCTAAGGCCCCTTTCACACGTGCTTTTTCATCCATCCGTTTGCGGATGAAAAAGGGACATACATTGGTCCCTATGACTATGAGATTGCAGGTGTGACACCCGATCTCGTCCACCTCCACAAAGATTCGATTTTGCAGATGAAAGAAAACCCTATTTTTTCTTCCGTCTGCAGAGCGGATCGGATGAAGATGGACATACGGTCCGTCTTCATCAGATCCCACCATAGGAGAGAGCAGAGAAAATACAGGGCTGTCCCTGCACAGTGTGGGGGGACCTCCCTGTCATCTGCCAGCTCAGCGGGGATCAACGGAGCTATCCCTGCTGAGCATACAGATGCGGATCATTGCAGATCCGCCCCGTGTGAAAGGGGCCTAACAGGGACACAGACAGCAATAAAAACCCTGGCAGGGGTTCTAATTCCTCTCCGCTTTGTCTAAACTTCAAAACAACATTTGCCTTTATTTATACTTTAAATTCTTCCTACTTTATCCAAAAAAAATAATAATCATTTTTAAAAAGTGTACATAGCAGGATAGAATAATTCCATACACATTGGTGGCATTTTCTGTTGTGGGGATCAATATTGAACACTAGAAAGAGACATATCTGGGAATTATCCAAATGCTGGGTAAGAATAGATTCCAATACGTCACTTTATTCTCCTCTAGGCAGATAGCAACTTTTAGTATTCTTCCATATCTTTACCGTTACCTCATCCACCAACACCCTTCTTCATCGTCGTCACAGCACCTTAGAAGGCGCGGGTACATGTCCCGCCACTAGAGGACGTCATATCATTCTAGCGTGTCTGACTGAGGCGGCCATTTTGCCGAAGACCCGCCTAAGCATAATAGCCGAACACGCCACAGCCAGCAATGTAACATTGTGACGATGATAAAGCTACTTCTTCTGCTAAAACGAGCGACTCCATACTTTAATGCGAACCTAAAAAAAAACAACGGGGAAAAGCAGAATTGCTACAACTACAGTAACGTCACTGCATTCGCGTGTCGCTGAATTCGGTCCTTTATAGCGCCGGCCCCGCCCTCTGATGGGCGTGGCTTGGTCATTTGGCGGCTTTGTGTACGGAAGATCGGTGCAGGGTATGCAGCGGGAGGTGGGCAGCTTTCCTATCGCTCCTGCCATCAGAGCGAGATTGGTGGCTGCAGGCTTCCATACACTGCACGATGTCATAGACTTGGCAGTCAGTGAAGTGGCTGGAGGTAAATGCTGCTGTCACCTGTATGAACAAGATTAACGCTCAGCTTATCTGCAATGTTTATCACCAGGACTTGTCATGGGGGGGTTTGCCTTAGCTAAGCTTCATTTGAGAATGCAAAATATGAACTCTCCCCAGCCATTTGTAGCCATCTTGACCCTCTTGCTCTCAGAATTGGTAGTATTTCATCACCTCTGTGTTTTTTCTTTCTTGCGCTATAAACAAAAATAGAGCGACAATTTTGAAAATAATGCAGTATTTTTTTACTTTTTACTATAATAAATATCCCCAAAAAAGGTCTAAAATTTTTTTTTTTCCCTCAGTTTAGGCCAATACGTATTCTTCTACATATTGTGATTTTTTTTTTTATTACCAAAAGTAAGTGTTTATTGATTGGTTTGCGCAAAAGTTATAGCGTCTACAAAATAGGGGATAGTTTTATTGCATTTTTATTATTTTTTTTTACTAGTAATGGCGGTGATCACAGATTGTTATCGTGACTGCGATATTATGGCAGGCACGTAGGACACTTTTGACAATATTTTGGGAACATTGTCATTTTTACAGCGTTCAGTGCTATAAAAATGTACTGATTACTGTGAAAATGACACTGGCAGTGAAGGGGTTAACCTATAGGGGGCGCCAAAGGGGTTAAGTGTTTCCTAGTGAATCATTCTAACTGTTAGGGGGCGTGGCTTGGCATGTGACATCACTGATCGTCGTTCCCTCAGGGAACAGACGATCAGTGACACTCTCACTAGGAAGCACACCGGTGGGGGTCACGGAGCTCAGGACCGGGTCACGAGCACGCTGCCGGCGGCTGGGCTCTTAAAGTGTAGTTCTACCATGAAAAAAAATACACGAAAATGCTGCACACAAGTTGAAAACATTTTTTTTTTTATACTTGCCCGAAATACCTGTTGCTATGTGGATGTTCCTAATCTGCCTCTTCCTTATCCGCGGTGGGTCTTCATCCGCATCCTCTTCTAGTGATTGGCGCGCTGCTTTCTGGGAACCGTGTGTAATCTCAGAGAGCAGCCGCCCATTCACAAATCAACGCGAGACTCACGCATGCGCAGTAGGAAACGGGCAGTGAAGCCGTAAGACTTCACTGCCTGTTTCCATTAGTGAGGATGGCGGCGCAGGACCTGCAGTGATAGAGGTATCGACATCGGGGGGCCATCATCGCAGGCGAGTAGGACAGGTAAGTGTCCTTATTAAAAGTCAGCAGCTACAGTGTTTTTCCTAAGCTGCTGCCTCCCCCCCCCCTTCCTCTTAAGTGACTATATTAAAACTAATAGTGAACCTTCCAAAGTGGTAGTGTTATACTTAATAGTTGTGTCAAAGTGAAGCTTGTTGCTGCATGCCACCCATGAAGAACAAGTCAATGTTTGGGTTGCTCTTTCTGGGGGCCAGTCAACAAGGGATATATATACACTAAGTGGTTGCTACACATTCAATCCTCCCTTTAATGCTCTTAGGAAGTGGTTTATCCTCAGAGTTTACAATGTTGTGAAAAATAACCTGAAAAGTGATCCAAACTAGTGTCACCCTTCAATGGGTGAGTTTACAGAATTGTGACAAATATCCTGGAAAGGTGATCCAAAATAGTGTTACCCTTCAATGGAATTCCTAAGAACATTAAAGGGAGGTTTGAACGTGTAGCAACCACCTAGTGTGTATATATATATATATCCCCTGTTGACTGGCCCCCAGGAAGAGCGACCCAAACATTGACTTGCTCTTCATGGGTGGCAACGAGCTTCACTTTGACACAACTATTAAGTATAACTCTACCACTTTGGAAGGTTCACTATTAGTTTGGAGATAGCCACTTAAGAGGAAGTGGATTTTATTTAACCACTTGAGATCCGCGCTATGGACAAAAGACGTCCACAGCGCGGCTCTCAAGTGCCAAGTGGACGTCATTTTAAGTGCATTACCTGCGCGCGCCACTGGGGGGCGCGCAGCGGTTAAACAGTGTCGGCGCATCGCTGAAGAGCCGATGCGTGTACCTGGCGGCCGCGATGTCCGCCAGGGAAAACGCGATTGGCGGCGACACAGCAGGTGACAGCAGGGACGTGGAGCTTTGTGTGTAAACACAGAGCTCCACATGCTGTTAGAGGAGAGGAGACCAATCTGTGTCCCTTGTACATAGGGACACAGCATCAGTTACCTCCCCCAGTGAGCACCCTCCCCACACACAGTTAGAACACACCCAGGGAATACATTTAACCCCTTCCTCACCCCCTAGTGTTAACCCCTTCACTGCCAGTCACATTTATACAGTAATTAGTGCATTTTTATAGCACTGATCGCTGTATAAATGTGAATAGTCCCAAATTTGTGTCAAAAGTGTCCGATAAAAAAAATCATAAATCTATCCCCTATTTTGTAGGCGCTATAACTTTTGCGCAAACCAATCAATATACGCTTATTGCGATTAAAAAAAAAAATGGGATATTATTATAACAAAAAGTAAAAAATATTGTTTTTTTTTTGTTTATAGCGCAAAAAATAAAAACCGCAGAGATGTTCTAATACCACCAAAAAAAAGCTCTATTTGTGGAAAAAATATATAAAAATATAATTTGGGTACAGTGTGGTATGACCGCGCAATTGTCATTCAAAATGCGTCAGCGCTGAAAGCTGAAAATAGGTCTGGGCACGAAGGGGGTTTAAGTGCCCAGTAAAGAAGTGGTTAATAACAATACTACAAGTTAACCTATGGAAGGATTTAACCATATCTCTACCCATACTAATATCTAATTGGAGGACAGCGTCACTTACCCCAATACCACACATCCTTTAAATATTGACACAATGGCATCATGCAGTTGCTGCAGATTTGTCAGCTGCACATCCATGATGCGCATCTCCCATTCCACCACATCCTAAAGGATCTCCATTGGATTGAGATGTGGTGACTGTAGAGGCCATTGGATTATGGTGATTTCATTGTCATGTTCAAGAAATCAGTATTGAGATGATTTGCGCTTTGTGGCATGGTGCATAATCCTGGTAGATGTAGCCATCAGAAGATGGGTACACTGTAGTCATAAAGGGATGGACATGGTCAGCAACAATACTCAGGTATGCAGTGGTGTTTAACCGATGCTCAATTGGTACTCAGGGGCCCATAGTGTGTCAAGAAAATTTCCCCACACCATTACACAACCCGCCTGAACCATTAATACAAGGCAGGATGGATCCATGCTTTAATGTTGTTTATGCCAAATTCCTACCATCTGAATGTCAAAGCTGTAATCGAGACTTATCAGACCAGGCAACGTTTTTCCCAATCTTCTATTGTTTAATTTTGGTGAGCCTGTGCAAATTGTAGCCTCAGTTTTCTGTTCTTAGCTGACAGGAGTGGCACCCGGTGTGGTCTTCTGCTGCTGTAGCGCGTCTGATGCTTACCGTATTGGTAACCTCTGCTGGTAAATTACATTTTGCCGTGTTGCTTGAGGCGCTGCAGAAAGCTATTGCACATGCGATGACTGCTGTATGTCGGTTGCTCGTTGCCTAGCACCACCTGCTTTGCTGTTATATGCTATGCTGTTATTTTCTCCTGTACTGGTTTAACCTAGAGTCATGTGTGGGGGAGTCCTCGGTGGGTCTCCTGATCCCTGTTGTGTACAACCATCTTCCCCCACATAGGGTGGCACCTTTTCATTGGCTCGGTTTCTGAGCTTCTGGGGTGCTTTGATACGCTGTCTCTTACGTACCTTTTGCTTATTAGTATTCTTTGACTTCTTTTCCTCCGTGGCCATGCTCACAGGTAAAACAGCTCATACATCTAGTTTCCATCAACGTGAAGGGTTTAAACACCCCGGAGAAACGATCCATGGTGCGGACAAATTCAAAATACATGAAGGCCCACGTGCGTTTCCTTCAGGAGACACATTTCCGTGCAGACAAGCTACCCAAACTTCAAGACCGCTTCTTCCCAACGGTTTACCACGGCTGTTCCTCTGATTCTAAGTCGAAGGGGGTTAGCATTCTGATTTGGGGTACTACCCCATGGCAGTTTAAAGACCAATGGAGCGATGCAGAGGGAAGGGCTCTTTTTGTGAAGGGGACACTGGGGGGAACCCTGGTGACCTTGGTCAATCTATATCTCCCCAACTCGAATCAGATTACCTTTTTGGAACCAATTCTGACCCAGCTAAGCGCTTTTGCTGAAGGGGCAGTGATACTGGGCGGAGACATGAATTTTGTAATGGACCCAGCTCTGGACTCCTCCAGGAATACCTCGCAAATCTCTTATGCGACGCTGAAAAGGCTTAAGAAGAATTTCCATGCATTCCACTTGGTGGATGTATGACGCATCCTCCATCCGAGCCATAGGGACTATACATTTTTCTCTCACCCCCACGACTCATACACCAGGATCGACCTGTTCATGTTGCCTCAACCACTCCTAACTAGGGTCGCCTCGATTTGCTCTATCACCTTCTTGGACCATGCCCCAGTTCTTATAGACATTGACCTGCGTCTGCCCTCGGTGACGCAGCGTATTTGGAAGCTTAACGACTCATTGATCCAAATGCCGGGGGTGGCTGAGGAGGTGTCCGGGGAGTTGAGGCAGTACTTTTTCACAAACGTGAGCCCCGAGGTTTCTCCTACTGTGGTATGGGAAGCACATAAGAGCTACATTAGGGGTCGATTGATCAAAATAGGATCGCGTATCAAGAAAGAGAGATCTAAACAAATTGTTGATCTACTGGAAAAAATTAGATCAGTGGAGGCTGTCCATAAACAGTCAATGGCCGCCAAGACCCTTGTGGAGCTCAATGCCCTGAGAAACCAGTTCAGGGCCCTGGCCTTATTAAAGGCCAAGGAGGTGATCGCCAAATGCCGCCGCACTTTCTATGAACACAGCAATAAATGCAGTAAGCTGTTGGCACAAGCTCTGAGAGCCCAGAGAACTCGTACGTTTGTCCCTGAACTCCTTAATGACGCCCACAACCAAATCCACACTACGGAAGGTATCGCTGACTTGTTCTGGGAGTATTATACCGCCTTGTATAATCTCCCATGTCCGAAATCTGAGGGGGAAAAATCGGTTGAGCGTAAGAAAATCCGGGAGTACATATGCAAGTCTGGCCTTCCCCAGCTTTCGGAGGTTGAGCTGTCTGATCTCGAAAAACCGATTTCGGTAAAGGAGGTACACCTGGCGATGGCCCAAATGCCTCTGGGCAACGCCCCTGGCCTGGATGGCTACTCCCTTCTCTACTACAGGACATTTGGTGACCTACTGACCCCACATTTTGTCTCCGCCTACAATGCCACTGGTGAGGGGACGCCCCTCCCGGGGATGCCTTGAGAGCTCACATTGCAGTTATCCCAAAGGAGGGTAAGGACCCGCTACAATGCCAAAACTATCGTCCAATCTCACTACTTAATGTGGATCTCAAGATATTCACAAAAATCCTATCCATGCGTCTAGTAGGCTTGATGCTGCAACTGATCCACCAAAGCTATCAACATGATTCATGCGGCTCGGACTAGGAAGATTCCATTGCTGCTCCTCTCGACGGACGGCGAGAAGGCGTTCGACAAAGTGAGTTGGCCCTTCCTATTTGAAACTCTTCGCCATATAGGACTGGGGGAACGCATGATGACGTGGGTGCAAGCTATATACTTCCGTCCGTCGGCTCAGGTTAAGGTCAATGGCCATCTCTCCTCATCGTTTCAGATAATGAACGGGACAAGGCAGGGCTGTCCTCTATCACCTTTGATATTTATCCTGACCCTGGAGCCCTTTCTGCGTCTAGTCAGAGACAACCCCAATATTACGAGCCCTCATCTAGACACCACCTTATCCCCGAAGATAGCGGGATTTGCGGATGATCTGCTCTTTTTTCTGACTAATCCCCCAGTATCTATTCCAAACCTGCTTAAGGAATTGAAGACGTATGAGGATTTGTCTATGTTCTGTATCAACTATCAGAAATCTGAAGCGATTGATGTTGCCTTGCCACCTTCATTGGCCGCCCTGCTCCGACTTGACTTTCGTTTCAAATGGGCTACGTCCCACATCAAGTACCTGGACATCCTTTTACCCGGAAAGACGGAGGAGATTTTTCCCATCAATTTTCTCCCTCTGTTGGGAGTCATTAAAAAAGACCTACAGGAATGGCAGCGGGTGTGTTCTCTTGGTTCGGCTGTTGTGGCATAGTGAAGATGAATATAGTACCTAGACTGCTGTATCACTTCCAAGCCCTCCCTATACAGGTTCCTACCTCCTTTCTAAGAACAGTGAATAGAGTGCTTACCCAGTTTGTATGGGCCCATAAACCCCCAAGGTTGGCGCAAACAGTTCTTCGACTCTCAAAGCTGAGGGGAGGTATGGCCCTGCCAGATGTCAGTTTCTATCACACAGCATGTCACCTCACCCGTATTTTAGACTGGAGCTGCCATAGCGCCTTGAAACAATGGGTGCTAATAGAGCAATCCCTGACGGGAATGCAGCTTGATTCGTTGCCCTGGTGCCATATGCCCTTACCAAAGCAGGTCTCTAATCATCCCACGGTGGGGGTGACGGTCCAGACAGCTTTGAAGGCGTTTCGGGAACTGTTGGTCGCTCCGCTTCCATCCCCACTTACTCCGGTGGTTGGCAACCTGGCCTTCAGCCCGGGCCTCAACGACCCTAGATTCTTTGACTTGAAACTTACTGGGAAATCCCAGGCACAACATTTCCTTTCCAATGGCCTATGGCAAAGTAGGCAACAAATATTGGAGCATCCAGCCCTGGCGGGGCTATCTTTCTGGCAAAAGATACAGCTATCCCACTACATTGGCTCGCTGCCCCCTCCAGAGGCCTTCGGAAGACAATTAACCTCCTTTGAACTTCTATGTTTAGACCAATCTCCGCTGAGACATGCGATCTCCTTAACTTACCAATTGTTGGTGTCTCCTCCCCCAGAATATAGACCTTCTTTTATCTCCAGTTGGGAACGTGAGATAGACCTTCAGCTAACAGACAAACAAGTTGATCGGATTATCCTTTTCGCTCATAAGACCTCTATTTGTGCAAGGCTTCAAGAGACGGGATACAAGGTCCTGTCCCGATAGTATTATATGCTGGAAAGGATACACAGAATGTTCCCCCAGAGCACTGATTAATGTTGGAGATGCGGGGAGGAGGTTGGAACGCTCCTCCATGTCTTCTGGTCGTGCCGCCTCTTACATTCCTTCTGGGCGGAGGTTAATCAGATCGCACAGAAGTTCACAGATCGGATGCTACCTCTATCCCCTGAATTCTTCCTTCTGCATCGTCACGAAATCCCGGTTAAGGCTTATAGAGGATCCATACTGCCGCTCTTGCTCACAGCAGCAAAAGGCTGCATTCCCCTGAACTGGAAACAGACCCAGCCTCCGCCGATGGTCGGTTGGTTGAGAAGAGTAGCGGATATCCATGCAATGGAGGACTACACAGATGGATCTGTAATCGCGGCCAAAATCGGGACTCCCGCAGCCCAGTGTCAACCTGGGATAAATAAAAAAAAACTGCAGAAACTTGACATTTTAACAGGGGTGCGTAGACTTTTTATATCCACTGTATATACCATAGTTTGTGGACTCTATAACTTTCCTACAGACCTAATAATATACCGTGATTTGGGTTACTTTTAACAAAGAAATGTAGCAGAATTGATTTTGGCCTAAATTTATCAAGAAAGATTATTTATGTTCAAAATGTTAAAGGAAATGAAGAAAAACGTGCTTTATTTTGTAAAAATCTTCCTTCTTTGTTTTATTTAGAAAAAAATAATAAACCCGGAGGTGATTAACTACCACCAAAAGAAAGCCCTATTTGTGTGATTTTTTTTTTTTTTATAAAAATTGAATTTGGGTACAGTGTTGCATGACCACACAATTGTCAAAGTGTGACTGCACTGAAAGCTGAAAAATGGCCTGGCAGGAAGAGGGTGAAAGTGCCCTGTATTGAAGTGGTTAAAGCCAACCCTACATGGCATGATAATTAGTAACAGTTGCTCATGTGTGTCTTATGATTTGCTGACTTGGGCTCTGGGTTCAGCTTCATTGTTGACCTCAAAGATCCCTAGAAAGTGTAGCTGTGAGCCAATAAAAGATCATTCCTTGCTGTATCCAGAATTCACCCATGAAAATAAACAAGATGAACACATTGGATTCTTCAAGACAATACAGTTGTAATATAACTATATAAATGACAGTATAATATTAACAGTACCAATTTATTCCACAGTATGAGATGTGTGGTGAAGATAAGTTTTTGCTTAATTGTTTACTGATTCTGAAATGACCGTATGATATATCTTACTGTTTTCCTAACTAGCATTTTCTTCTGGCCAACAGAAGCTGGGATATCTGAAGAAGCCGCTCAGGAAGCACTGCAGATTGTGAAAAGACAAGGCAGTGATTCGCAGATACTAAAGTATACAGCTTTGGAACTGCTTGAGCAGGAGCAAGCTCAGGGGTGTATCATCACATTCTGCTCAGCCTTGGATGAAATCCTTGGGGGAGGCGTGCCACTGGGAAAGATCACTGAGATTTGTGGGCCCCCTGGTGTGGGAAAGACACAGTTATGGTAAAGGAGCTTGATCTGTCACACTGGCTCCATACTGTAGTGTGCAATATATGTGTTCTATACATAGGGGCTGATTTATAAGACAGAGGCTGATTGCCAGATCAAGCCACAGCATGTCTGAATTACCATTCTTCCGTGGAAAACGCAGGCCTCAATAACGTTTAGCACACTTGCAATATAATAGCATTCGATTTGACCAATGAGATGCTATTAATGCCTGGAACACCCCCACCTTCTTAACACACACTACTGTAGACATTCAGGCCTGGATTCACATACATCGGCGCATTTTTATGCCGCCGTAGGGTATTTTCTTTACGCTACGCCGGCGCAACGCAGAGAGGGAAGCATGGAATTCACGAAGCAAATGCTCCCAACGTTGCGCCGGCGTAGCGTATTTTCATCGGCGTAAGGCAGCGTAAGTGGAAGTGAGCATGATACATTTTAATGAAGCGTGACCCCATGCAAATGATGGCCACAGCTTCAAAAAACGAATTGCGCATGTGTCATCTCTTGGACGCATCCCAGTGCGCATGCTCACAGTTATGTCGAAATAGCTGCCTAAGATACGTCGAACACTGCCTACGACGTGAACGTAACCTACGCACAGCCCTATTCACGTAGTACTACTTAAACGGCGTACGCAACGTAAAATTCGACGACGTCGTTCACTGGCCCATACTTTTGCATTACCTGCGCCTGCTGTATAAGGGGTAACTTTACACCGGACGTAAGCCTTACGTAAACCGCGTATATTATTGCGCCAGGCGCATCTACGTTCGTGAATCGGCATATCTTACTCATTTGCATATTTAAAATGAGAACGCCGAATGCGTCCAGCGTAACTATGCGCCCACGATACGCCGGTGTAGGAAAGTTACGTCCGGTCGGAAGAAGCCTATTTTCAGGCGTATCTAGTTTTGTGGGTACGGCGCATAGATACGACGGCGCATCCGTGGACTTACGCGGCGTATCAGTAGATACGTCGGCGTAAGTTCTTTCTGAATCCCGGCCTATGACTCCTTCAGAGAGGTAAAGGAGTATTTGTCTTTAAAGGGTCACTAAAGGAATTTTTTTTTTTTTTTGCTGAAATTACGGTTTACAGGGTATAGAGACATAAAAGTTAACTGATTCCTTTTCAAAATGATTAAAAATAGATAAAAATCAATCATATAATGTGCCTGCAGGTTAGTTTCACTTTTAAACTGGCTTCATGTTTCTGTGAAGTACAAATAGACACAGAACAAAAACAAACAAATCCAGGGCAGTGTTTTGTTTTTAAAATGAATCTGATTGGTTCTGGGAAGTTTTAGACACACAGTAATGACAGCTTAGACCACCGTGAGAAAGCTCCCAGCACTGTGGTTATAAGGAAACAGACAAGCAGGAAGTGTGGAGAACAGAGCAGGATTACAGCAAGTTCAAAGCAAAAACGAACAATGAGGACATGAAACCATTACTGCAGTAAGGTAAAGGAAGCTATTTAGCTTAAAAAAAAAAAAATTCCTTTAGTGATCCTTTAATTCTCTACATCCTCTTCAAGGTCACTATATAAATAAACTGGTTTGGTGGCCATCTGTAAGCCCGGGGGCCCCATAATCTTCTATTGCCCGGGGGCCCCATGAGTTGTCAGTCCGCCCCTGATTGTAGCAAAGTGCAATTTCTTCAGAGCCGGTGATCTGCCTATCTGGTTCCGGCTAACGAGCTGGTTCCATTAAGGACTGCGCAGGCGCAATCTGATCTGACGATCTGGTTCCGGCTAACGAGCTGGTTCTGCGCAGGCGCAATCCTTGCCGACGGAAATCTCCGAACCTCGGCCGGCATTCAGGGTGACGTGGAATTTGAAGAAAGTGGCCAGTCAGCCTCACGTCCTCGCTTCGCTCAGATGGCTCGCTCGGCCTCCTGGCTCTTTTTTTTAACATCCTCCAATCCACAGGGATGTTAAAGAATGAGCCTGGATGCAGGCTGAGGTTCGGAGATTTCCGTCGGCAAGGATTGCGCCTGCGCAGTCCTTAAAGGAACCAGCTCGTTAGGGGAACAATACAGACAAGTCACCGGTTCACACTGAGGCGACTCAGCCGTCTGACAAGTCGCGTCACATTCTATTCACCAGAACCGTTCTAATAGGAGCGACAAAAGTCGCTTTGACTTAGAAAAAGGTTCTTGTACGACTTTCGGGGGTGACCCGGGGCGACTTGCATTGACTTCTATACAGAAGTCATTTTGCAAGTAGCCTCTGAAATCGTCTTCAGGACGCCTAGCCGAGTCGTCCCCGAAGTCGTGCCACCGCAGTGTAAACCGTCTCTTAGTGTTGTCACATGAAATTATATATAATAAAATATTTACAAAAATGCAAGGGGTGCACTCACTTTTGTGGGATACTATATAATATTTTTTAATTTTGTATCATTTGTTTCAATTTTTGTAACTGTGATGTGGTGTCATATTTTTTTTCTTTTGTTTAAGCTCCCCCCTCTGGTCCCCATTTTTTCCCCCAGTATGCAGCTGGCAGTGGATGTACAGATACCAGAGTGCTATGGAGGCAATGACGGGGAAACTGTTTACTTTGATACCGAGAGTAGCTTCAGAGTGGAAAGACTGGTGGAAATTGCAAATGCTTGTGTTTTGCACTGTAGTCTTATTACTCAAGCCCACCAAGAAGAAGGTGTGTGTTGTGTGTAATTTTTAATTGGCTGTATTTCTTTATTTATTTTTTTTATCTTCTAGTTTATTAAAAAAAAAAATGTATGTACTTCTTTGAACAGTAAAGCCAGCAATAGACGGTTCGAATCTCGAATGGGCAGCCTGAATGTACCCAAGTTGATCGAACGAACAACTTTGGTACAACCAGCCTGTCGGCTTCTACATGGGATTATCACTAGCGAAAGAAAATTGCTCCATCTATGGCCGGCTTTAGATTACCAAAATGTATTTACAATTAATGGGTTCTGTAATTTAAAAAGAGAGCTCCACTAAACAAAAACTGTCCTTGGCTACTGTTATCAATGCCAGCTGATCTAATATAATAGTAAAAAGGAGACGTTTTCTTTTATTCCAGCCGCAGGAATTCATCATTGCAGGTTACTGTAAAAAAAGGGAAAAAAATATGTAATTTCTAGTTTTTCTTTGAAGCTGTACTACACTCAGTACTCTACAGACAGCTTGTATTGTTCAGAGCATAGGCGTGTGCACAGGGTGTGCCTGGGCACACCCTAATCACCTAGTGTTACAATAGCGACTAAATATTTGCTATTAAAACACTGATCTCCTACCAGCCAATCAGTAAGCGGGTCGTGTTACCCCCATCACCCAATTAGCTGAACGGACCGGTGATCCTATTGGATGCCTAGGAGGAGGGGAGGAGACGCACGGCCACTAGGATGGAGGAAATGCCTGATCCCACTTCCCTCAGGGCCCACTGCTGATGCCCGCCAACTAGATGGGGTATGACAGTGGGCTTGGGGGGGGGGGCCAGGGTGGTTGTTTGACCGTGGTTTTTCTTCCACTTTAATCTCTATGGGAACTCTCTGTTTCTTCCCAGGTGTTTTCAGCAGATAAGCAGATACAAAGTTGTGTACAAACATTAGACCTTTTGTAATAAGTCATATCATATCACTTCTGTAGGTAGCTGCTGCAAGGATTTAATGCTAAATTGTAAATCTATAAAAAATTTAGGCACTAGAAAATGTTTCTGTTGGCTGTAGAAAAACGAGTCCTAATAAATGAAATGTAATTGTAGTGAAATTTTTACTCCACATTTAATAGTCATGCATACGCCCTATATACACATGCTTACTAACTGTGGAGCAATATTTTTTTCAGTTTTGTCCTAAATAATTTTTTATAATGTATTTTTCAGGTCACAGACTAGCTATGCAAAGGTTTACTGTTAATAACATCCTATCACAGATTTATTACTTTTCTTGTCAAGACTACATTGAGCTACTTGCTCATATACATACCCTCAAAGACTTCCTAGCAAAGCACTTAAAGGTTAGTAAGTTTATTTTATTTTAATCAAGTGTACTAAAACATCCTCTCTATAATACAGTCATGTAAATAATTAAGGACTCCCCATGGTTGGTGACAATGTCAACATATTTTAAAAGGCAGATATTAAAGGAGAAGTCCAGCTTGAGCTCATTTGGCTGAGCTTCTCCTATGGGTTAAAGGCAAGCAATTTGTTTTGCACTCCTGTGACCAGTTTTCAGCAGAGAGCAGTCTGAAGTCTGCTTTCTACTGACATCACTGGAATCAGTCCAGGTACAGCATCATCCCGACAATAAAGTCTGGATCCGCAAGGGGCCTGGACTGATGCCTGTCTCAGCGAGCAAACGAAAGACTATGACAGTCGCTCTCCGCCTCTCCACAGCTCAGCACTCCAGTGAGCGTGGAGGAGCCGAGAGGAGAGCTGCTGATCGAACATCGGCAGCTCTCTGCTCAGGGATCTGTGAGAACTGAGCCATCGGCTGTGTTCGTTCGCTCGGGTCTCAGTGCAGAGGCGGCAGGGGACAGATGCAGCATTGAACCAATGCTGCATCCACCTAGGTATGAATGGGCCAAAAAAAACAAAAAAACTTTTAACCCTCCATTTCTTTATCGTACATCACGGGACACAGAGCAGCATATTAATGACTAAGTGGGTTATAGAGCCTACCTTCAGGTGATGGACACTGGCAATCAAGACAGGAAGTTCCCTCCTATATAACCCCTCCCTTACTGGGAGTACCTCAGTTTTTTCGCCAGTGTCTTAGGTTAATGGTCACGTTTGCAAAGCTCTTGCTTAGGTGGTCCTGTCTGGACTAAAGCAGGCTTGAATTCCGGATCCGTTCAAAGTGCTTCATAGCCAAAGTGGACGGTACCCGGGCCTCGGTGGAAGAACGAGGTTTGGCCTATAATGCCTCTCTAATTGAGGGCTGGACTCTGGGCTCCAGAGCTCTGGTCTATTCCATGGCTAAGTGCTTCTGATGCCAGGGTGCTCTATTGGTCCAGGGGAGTGGTGTTCCTACTGATGGACCCCAGTCCCTGAAGGTCTTTTGGCAATACCCACGGTGAGGGGTGAAGATTGGGCCTCTTGCTTACGCAATACCCTGCAGCGTGGAGAGGTAAGTGGGGGGCCTGCGGGACTTGGTCCGACAGTAGGTCCTCCAGTTTATTCGGGGTCTATGGGTGGCCTGTTATGCTGATCGCAGAGGCAATGTTGACCACTGTGTCTAAAGTAGACAGGATGGCTGCTATTCCCCATATGTTTGTCCCCTGGCTAATCCTACATTTCTACTGTATGGTTGATTATGTACGTGTGATAGGGGCGCTAAAAGAATAATTAAATAAATAGGTAAATAAGTGCAACCTATCCCAATATAGACATAAATCCTATTGCAAACTACTTGAAACACCTACAATAAATAGTGTACAATTGCATATAAAATAATGAACTAATAATTAAAACACCTGCAGTGAATTAGTGTACAATTGCATATAAATTAAATAATAATAAACAATATGCAGTGAACCGTATTGTGACCATAAGTAATATTAATAAATAGTAAAGTGCTCCGTGCTCAAATATCCAGGGCTTTTTTTCTGGGGGAACTTGGTGGAACTCAGTTCCACCACCTTTGGCTCAGACCCTTTGGTGCCCGCTCACCACAATCACTTGTGAACACAGAAGTCTGGTTTCTGTGTTTACAAGTGACTGCTTTGTAACCCCCTGAACTCTGCACACTGTATGTAATGCAATTCTGGTATTTAATGTCCCTTTAAGACCCTTCTACTGTTTGTGAAATCTGAACGGGTCGTGGTTGAGTTCCTGCACCTATTTTCTGAGAAAAAAAGCTCTGCAAATATCCATGTGATAGGTTCCACCTCCACCAATGGGACACCTCAAGTAGGGATGGATGGCTCCTTACCAGATGATGTTGACCTAATGTGAAATAAGGTCAATAGAGCTTGGGTAACAACACCTTTCCCATGGGGATTCCAATGCGGTTGACAGATACTTGCAGATATCATAAAGAAAAAGGAAGAACAGCTCCCATAGTGTAAAACTATTTAATAGGATGTAAAATTACAAATACACAGTGCCAAGTGGCCTCTTACTTGAATAAGTGCCCGTATCCCGGCACTGAGGCTGTGAGCTTGTATAATGTGGAGAGAGAACGAAAGCCGGCGTGCGTTTCACTGCTGGTAGCCAGGAAACCAGAAAACCGGATGTGGATAATCAATGCGTGCCCAGGTACCGCCTCGACGTACGTTTCGATATAATCGTCGTCAGGAAGCGTCTTCGAAACGAAACATACGTTGAGGCGGTACCTGGGCACGCATTGATTATCCACATCCGGTTTTCTGGTTTCCTGGCTACCAGCAGTGAAACGCACGCCGGCTTTCGTTCTCTCTCCACATTATACAAGCTCACAGCCTCAGTGCCGGGATACGGGCACTTATTCAAGTAAGAGGCCACTTGGCACTGTGTATTTGTAATTTTACATCCTATTAAATAGTTTTACACTATGGGAGCTGTTCTTCCTTTTTCTTTATGATATCTGCAAGTGTCTGTCAACCGCATTGGAATCCCCATGGGAAAGGTGTTGTTACCCAAGCTCTATTGACCTTATTTCACATTAGGTCAACATCATCTGGTAAGGAGCCATCCATCCCTACTTGAGGTGTCCCATTGGTGGAGGTGGAACCTATCACATGGATATTTGAGCACGGAGCACTTTACTATTTATTAATATTACTTATGGTCACAATACGGTTCACTGCATATTGTTTATTATTATTTAATTTATATGCAATTGTACACTAATTCACTGCAGGTGTTTTAATTATTAGTTCATTATTTTATATGCAATTGTACACTATTTATTGTAGGTGTTTCAAGTAGTTTGCAATAGGATTTATGTCTATATTGGGATAGGTTGCACTTATTTACCTATTTATTTAATTATTCTTTTAGCGCCCCTATCACACGTACATAATTGTTATAATTCAGCACATTGATTTATCTAGGGAGCAGCTTTTTTGTTAGATATTTGTTCACCCCTTCCCCACATTGGCGCGAGATTCTCCACACACTACCTGTATGGTTGATTGTTAAAGTTAAAACTGTTACCTGTCAGTTCTCTTCTACATAACAACAAGAACCTGGGGAATGCCCAGGGAATAACCAAGCCTACTTACCGACCAGCTAGCAGAACAACCAATTAACCTGTCTAACAATGTGCGTTAAAAACAGGGGTTTTGTCCGCACGCATTTGCAAACGCATGCGTGAGCCACAGAGCCGCGCCAAGGCACCCCATAATTCTGTGGTCCTAACACTAACAGTGAGTGTCCTCACAATGGAGGCACATGCATTTTAATGGATAGATAGGGGCAGGTGGACTGAAGGGGAGCCACCCCTCCTTAAAGGTACAGAAGCACACCAAGCACCCAGCATATAGCACAATGGCTGCAAAGGTGTTGGTGCACTGCTGGACCAAAATAAACACCACAGGTGAAACAAAACGTATCCACCGCCCCCATCTATGGCTGGCAATCACAGTAAGTAGCAATGGAAGGCTAAAGCAGATAACAACAAGAACCTGGGGAATGCCCAGGGAATAACCAAGCCTACTTACCGACCAGCTAGCAGAACAACCAATTAACCTGTCTAACAATGTGCGTTAAAAACAGGGGTTTTGTCCGCACGCATTTGCAAACGCATGCGTGAGCCACAGAGCCGCGCCAAGGCACCCCATAATTCTGTGGTACTAACAGTGAGTGTCCTCACAATGGAGGCACATGCATTTTAATGGATAGATAGGGGCAGGTGGACTGAAGGGGAGCCACCCCTCCTTAAAGGTACAGAAGCACACCAAGCACCCAGCATATAGCACAATGGCTGCAAAGGTGTTGGTGCACTGCTGGACCAAAATAAACACCACAGGTGAAACAAAACGTATCCACCGCCCCCATCTTCTACAGCCTGGGTTAATTCGCTGAGGGTGTGGACTCAGCAGAGAGCAGTCTCCTTCAGCGAAGACTCCCCTTAACCCTGAACACTCGGTTCCTCAGTAGGGTGTATTGGATTGGCCCGGTATCCAGTAACAGTGATTTGATAACTGTCCAGACAAGGAGGACTCAGGGGTTATCCTTAGAGTGATCCTTTTCTTGTCTGATTGGTGGGTGTCCTGATAAGCAGTCCTCCAGACAGGGACATGGCTCCTAAGGGGTCTGGGACAGCAAAGACCGCCAAAAATGAAAAAAGCAAAAGGGCTCCCCATCGGGATCTGAGGATCAGGGACAAGCCCTTGTGACACCCTATTCCCCTAAGGCACCAGAGTTGGGCCCTCCGGTTGAGCCATTGGGGTCTTTAGGGGCTATTGCCAGCCTAGCCCAGGCACCCCCTGTCTATGTTACAGAGGAGGTGTTGGCCTCCACCCTTGGGGGATTGGAAAAAAGATTGACTTCATTAATTGCAGCAGCTTTGCCCGACAGAAAGCGGGCCAGGTCCCCCTCTCTGGGAGTACAATCCCTGGACAGGGAGGATTTCCTTTTGGAGGGTAACCGGGCGGATGAGCCGGAGACAGCTGATTCAGAAGAATCCACCTTAGAGGAGCCTTTCTCTCCCACTCAGGCGGAGAGGCTTTGGGTCCAGTCCTTGACGGACATGGTGCACTTGGCTTTTAAGCTGCCCCGGCCTCTGCCGGCTGTCAGCACAGTCTCTTCATTGGGTTCCTTAAAGGTTCCACAATCGGGTTCAGTTTTCCCGATCCACCCTCTCTTGGAGGATCTGATGTATCAGGATTGGGTTCACCCGGACAAGCTCTTTGTAACACCAAAGAGATTTTCTGTCCTCTATCCGATGGAAGAGAAGTTCACAAGGAAATGGGCGGTCCCCGCCGTTGATGCGGCAGTGTCATGTGTCAATAAGAATCTCACCTGCCCTGTGGATAATGTCCAAATGTTCAGTGACCCGACTGATAAGCGGTTGGAAACTGTGTTGAAAGCATCCTTCACCACAGCAGGGGCAGTGATTCAGCCGGCTATAGCGGCCATAGGGGTCTGTCAGGCCTTGAAAGACCAAACAAAACAGATCCTAAGGGATCTCCCGCCTCAGCAGGCTCAAGATTTAGCCGATTTGCCTAGGGCCTTATGTTTTGCCGTGGACGCCATTAAGGATTCCATCCAGCAGGCTTCCGGTCTTTCCCTGGCGTTGGTCCATATGAGAAGACTTATATGGCTGAAAAATTGGCCAGCGGAGACCCCCTGCAAGAAACTCCTAGCGGGGTTTCCTTTTCATGGTGAAAGGTTATTTGGTGACGATCTCGACAGTTATATTCAGAAGATCTCCAGCCGTAAGAGTACTTTGTTACCAGTAAAAAAGAGGATCAGGGGCCCCACTTTTAAGCGACCCCCCCTCTCCGGCAGTATCAACGGCCTTCTGGTAGACCAGGCTCAGGGGGCAGACCGCAGGGTCAGGCTTCAGGTAACAGAAGGCCTTGGACCCGTAAAACAGGCAAACCGGCCCCTAAAGCGTCCCTCTGAAGGGGCGCCCCCACTCTCACGGGTGGGGGGAAGGCTCCAGGGTTTTTCAGAAACCTGGAAGAAAGAAGTCCTTGACAAATGGGTTCTTTCAAAGGTTTTCTCAGGCTACCACCTGGAGTTTCGGGGATTCCCCCCTCCCCATTTTCTGGTCTCAAACATACCAAAAGATCTAGGAAAGAGAAGGTCTCTTCTAACGGCCTTGGATCGCCTTCAACATCATCGGGTGATCGTGGAGGTACCAGGCCCAGAACAGGGTCTGGGTTACTACTCAAATCTTTTTATTATCCCTAAGCCAAATGGCGACTTCAGGCCAATTTTGGACCTGAAGGTCCTAAACCGGTTTTTAAACATCCGGTCCTTCCGTATGGACTCGGTCCGGACGGTGGCAGCGGCAGTACAAGGCAAAGATTTTCTGGCATCCATCGACATAAAGGATTTATACCTGCACGTGGGTCACCGACACTTCCCGTTCGTGGCTCTGCCCTTCGGGTTGGCCATGGCTCCCAGGGTTTTTACAAAGATCCTGGCCCCTTTGCTGGCCAATTTGAGAATTCGGGGAATCTCAGTGATGGCGTATTTAGACGACCTTCTGTTAATGGATCAATCTGCTCTCAAGTTAAAGAGAGCAATTTGCTTAACAGCTCAGTATCTCCAGTCACATGGCTGGATTATAAACGAAGGCAAATCAGTCTTGCAACCGGCAAGACGATTGGAGCATCTCGGCTTGCTGTTCGATACAGAGAGCCTGAAGATTTTCTTGCCTCAAACCAAGATCAACAATCTATGGGTATTGATTCGGTCGGTCCTGAGCATAAGAAGACCGTCCGTTCGCATCGGTATGCGGCTGTTGGGGAAACTGGTGGCCACATTCGAGGCGGTGCCTTACGCACAGTTCCATTCAAGAAGGCTGCAGGCGGCCATCCTGGCTGCTTGGAACAGGCGGACTCAGACATTGGATCTCCCCATGTTTCTGTCCCCCCCACTCCGACAAAGTCTATGCTGGTGGCTTTCGCCCCAAAATCTCCAGAAGGGGAATTCCTTCAGTCCAATCGTTTGGAAAGTAGTAACAAAAGACGCCAGCCTGACGGGCTGGGGAGCGGTAATGGGCAACCTATCCCAGCAAGGAACATGGGCAGGTTTAGAAGCATCCTTGCCCATCAACCAGTTGGAAATTCGGGCCATCCGGCTAGCCCTGAGGGCCTGGACAGCAGAGCTACGCGGTTGTCCAGTCAGAGTGCAATCGGACAATGCCACTGCCGTGGCATATATAAATCATCAGGGAGGCACTCGGAGCCAGGCGGCCCAGAAGGAGGTCGATCAGGTCCTCACTTGGGCAGAGAGGCACATACCCTGCATTTCAGCAGTTTTCATCCCCGGCATAGAGAATTGGCGAGCGGATTATCTCAGCCGCCAGCAGATCTCGCCAGGGGAATGGTGCCTCCATCACCAAGTGTTCCAGGATATTTGCGGCAGATGGGGGACGCCAGATGGAGATTTGATGGCGTCCAGATTCAATACAAAACTGGACAAGTTTGTATCCTGATCGAGAGACCCGTTAGCGTGCCAGACGTACGCACTAGTGTGTTCTTGGACCCACTTCTCCTTGATCTATGCCTTTCCGCCGGTTCGTCTTCTGCCATGGCTCCTTCGCAGGATTTGGGTGGAGGGCAAACCGGTTATTCTTATAGCCCCAGCGTGGCCCTGAAGGTCATGGTACACCCTAATCGTAAGGATGTTGGTGGGGGACCCATGGCCCCTTCCTCTTCGGCCAGACCTACTAACTCAGGGCCCGATCTGCCACCCTTCCTTACCAGCGTTAAATTTAACGGCTTGGCAGCTAAATCCTACATTTTGAAGAGAAGAGGGATCCCTAAGTCGGTGATACCCACTTTGATTAATGCCAGGAAGCCTGTGTCAAGGTTAATCTATTACAGGGTATGGAAGGCCTACGTGGCCTGGTGTGAATCCAAGAATTGGCACCCTCGCAAGTTTGTGGTCGGTAGGATTCAGTTAGGGGTAAACATGAAGTTAGCCATCAGCACCATTAAGGGGCAGGTTTCGGCTCTATCCGTGTTTTTCCAGAGACCGTTAGTCACCCATTCTTTAGTCAAGACTTTCCTACAGGGAATCTTGCGGACCAACCCTCCAGTTAAAGTTCCCTTGTGTCCCTGGGACCTAAACCTAGTCCTCTCGGCTTTACAGAGACAGCCCTTTGAACCCTTGAGGGAAATTCTCTTGGTTCTACTTACTAGAAAACTAGTGTTCCTTGTAGCCATATGCTCGGCCAGAAGAGTCTCTGAGTTAGCTGCTCTCTCTTGTAGGGAACCATATTTGGTCATCCACAAAGACATGGTTGTCTTGTGTCCGCACCCAACCTTCCTCCCGAAGGTGGTATCGAGTTTCCATTTAAACCAGGATGTCATCCTTCCATCCTTTTTCCCTAATTCCCTAAAAATCCGGCTTCTGGTAAGGAGAGGTTACTACATTCTTTAGATGTGGTAAGAGCGATCAGAATCTATCTGAGGGCTACTGCCCAAATCCGTAAGACGGACGTCTTATTTGTTCTACCAGATGGACCTAAAAAAGGCCAGCCGGCTTCTAGGGCCACTATTGCCAGGTGGGTCCGGCAGACCATCTCTCAGGGCTACGGATTGAGGGGGAAAGTCCCCCCAAAGTCTATAAAGGCTCATTCCACCAGGGCAGTGGGTGCCTCTTGGGCGGTACACCATCGGACCCCCATGGCTCAGGTCTGTAGGGCGGCGACCTGGTCGTCCGTCCATACTTTTACTAAGTTCTATCAATAAGATGTTAGACGAGGCTCGGACCTAGCCTTGCAGGCTGCGGTTTAGGTCCCCGGAGCCCAGAAGTACCTATTAGTACTTTGATTTTTTCTTTGGTTTCCCTCCCTCAGTAGGCATTGCTATGGGACATCCCACTTAGTCATTAATATGCTGCTCTGTGTCCCGTGATGTACGATAAAGAAAAGGGGATTTTTATAACAGCTTACCTGTGAAATCCTTTTCTTTGAGTACATCACGGGACACAGAGCACCCCCCCTCTTGTTGGGGACAGGGGGACCTGTATTGCTTGCTACAAAACTGAGGTACTCACAGTAAGGGAGGGGTTATATAGGAGGGAACTTCCTGTCTTGATTGCCAGTGTCCATCACCTGAAGGTAGGCTCTATAACTCACTTAGTCATTAATATGCTGCTCTGTGTCCCATGATGTACTCAAAGAAAGGGATTTTACAGGTAAGCTGTTATAAAAATCCCTTTTTAACAGTGCTTAGATAAAGGTGATACTTCACTAGAAAGTTCACAATAATGGGGTCCACAACACAGGTGGAACATATCAAAACATTAAGAACAGGCATAAAAGAGGAATCGCATATTATACCACCAGTTATTTCTGACACAAAGGGTTTCCATATAAAGTAGAAATTCAGCAGAAAAAAAGGTTCCTTTAGACCCCTTTCATACTGAAGCGTTTTTACAGCGCTTTAGCGTTAAAAATAGCGCTCATAAAACGCTCTCCATGCATCTCAATGGACATTTTTTACGCAGAGTTCTGCAAGCAGCATCTTTGAAACAGCTTTTGAGCGCTGAAAAAAACGCTCCAAAAACGCCCCTCTCCATTGAAATGAATTGAAAGTGCTGTAAAAACGCCTTACACTTTCACACTGAGGCGTTGAACTGGCGGGGCGTTGAGAAAAGTCCTGCAAGCAGCATCTTTAGAGCAGCTTTTGAGCGCTGAAAAAAACGCTCTAAAAACACCCCTTTCCATTGAAATGAATTGAAAAGCGCTGTAAAAATGCCTTACCCTTTCATACTGAAGCACTGCAAAAACGCCCTAAAACTTTAGGGTCTTAGCGGTGCTTTACCAACACATTGGGATTGCAGATAAGGCTTTGCTTGAATAACGCTCAAATAACGCTGTAATAACATTCGAAAAAAACGCCCCAGTGTGAAAAGGGCCTTAAAGCAAATGGCAATCTTACTCAGAAAACACCCTCTAGGGCAACCTTTTTGGCACCAAGGACCGGTTTGTGGAAGAATATTTTTCCAAGGCCCGGTAGGAGGAATCGCAATCTGTTGCATTAGCGGTTAGTGCGGGAACCCTGCAAATCCATAGCGAGTTCCCGCATCACAGGTTTTGCGGCGGCAGTTCACATTTCATCCCGTAACCAAGTTCTGTCGTGACGAAGCGTAGGGAGGCGGCGTTCTGACGTCACCGCGCATTTTCTCTACCCGAATACAGGCTGTTCCTTAGCCGGCCGGCTTATTTTATATGCTCTGTATTTCTGGATAATTGTAAGTGCAATTCCACTTGTTTTTACCCATTAAATTAAGGTTTTACACTATGTGAGCACCTTTGTTTTTACATCGGGAGTCACTCACTCAAACTCAGGATACAGGCTATCATTATTTGGGTTACCTTATCGGATACCATCGATCCATGTCTCTTACCAGGCTGTCTATGATCTCTTATAATTTAGAGATCATCTCCATTCGGTAAGAGGCTATATGTGACTGTGGTGGAGGTTCTTTCCTTTTAACACTCTTCTTGTGTGGATTCGCTGTATACACGTGGGAGACTGTCTACATGGATTTTGCCTCTCTGGCGGACTGATCATCATCATTTTTTGATTATTACTCATTTAAACTTATATGTGCATTGCACTTTACACAATTTCTTGTGTTGTTATATTCATCTAGCGCGATCTCTTCCTTTTTTTGCATATTGTCTTTGTGTGGTATAACACTTTTTGATCGCTGCTTTTTTACATTTAAACAAGCGCAATTTTTTTTCTTTATTATTGGCAGTTCACATTGCCCTATGCGAACTGCTGGGAGTGTCAGTTAAAAGTTAACAACACCCCCAAATCAGTTTGCATATCGCAGGGCGATCTGCAAACTTGGACAGGAATTGGATCGCATGGGTGTGAACACCCATGCGATTCGTTTCTGCTACGGACAAAAAAAAAAGGTCCTGTGCGAGTTTGATGTGAATTCAGCCATACAATTTGTATGGCTGAAATCTCATCGCACAGAGATCGCATGTGATGTGCACTGCAGTGCGCTGCAAATCACATCCGAACTCTGACATCGGTGCAGTGTGAACCAGCCCTAAATGTCCCAGTGTAAAAATATTATTAAATGTCCCAATATAAAAAAAAAAGATTAAATGTCCCAGTATAAAAAAAAATGATTAAATGTCCCAGTATAAAAAAATGATTAAATGTCCCAGTATAAAAAAAATATACAAGTCGCTCTGCAGTGCCCACTGTACTGTAGTCTCAGCACAGGAATGTGAGGGGGAGCCGTTCGAGATTGCGGGAAAGCTTAGGGAGGGTGGGCAGAGAGATGACGTCATTCTCTCCCCTGTCAACGGGCGGCCGCACGTAGCTTTGCAGCCCCATATGTTAGGGCGGGACAGCATGTGCCTCTGCGTATCGCAGAGAGATGGCGTCATCTCACTGCTCGGGCAGCTGCATTTCTGACGGTCTCCTCCATGGGCCGGATATAGCAGCGGTATGGCCCAGACAGTGACATTTGCATTGCAGCCCGGCTAAAAAGGGGGTTGACGACCTCTGCTCTAGGGGAAATTAGAACTTATGCTTCACCACCACCCACTGGCATGTCGGCACAGGCTGTGAGTACACATAATGTGCAACAACAAGTGAAATCAACACAGCTGAATGAAAAAGGAAGTGCATAAGTGCAAATGTGAATAAGCCCTTAAAATTTAATCTAAACGACTTTGAAAAAGGCATAACTATTGGAGCCAGGGGATCTGATGTAATTATTGTCAAGAGTAATTATTGTCAAGATACAACTGCACATTGTGTTGTATAGATGACTATTAGAAACATGGCGATCCCAGAAATGATATAGGTAACCATTACAAACATGTAGCTCCCTGAAATTGTATACGTTTCTTTATATATACAGTACAATGCTTTGAAAAAGTATTCAGACCCCTTGAAATGTTCCACATTTTGTCACGTTACAAGCAAAAACCTAAATGTATTTTATTGGGATTTTATGTGATGGACCGACGACATAATGGGGCGCATAATTGTGAATTAGAAGGAAAATTATAAATGTTTTATATCTGAAAAGATTGGTGTGCATTTGTATTTAGCCCTCCTAATTTGATACTTTGTAGTACCACCTTTTGCTGCAATTACAGCTGCAAGTCTATTTGGGGATGTCTCTAGCAGCTTTGCACATCTGGAGAGTGACATTTTTGCACATTCTTCTTTGCAATATATTCTCAATTGGATTTAGGTCTGGACTTTGGTCCATTCTAACATATGACTATGCTTTGATCTAAACCATTCCATTGTAGCTCTGGCTGTATGTTTAGGGTTGTTGTCCTGCTAGAAGGTTCAACTTCCACCCCAGTCTAAAATCTTTTGCAGACTCTAATGCCGTGTACACACGATCATTTTTTGGCATGAAAAAAAAACAACGTTTTTAAAAACCGTGTGTGGGCTAAAATGACGTAAAAAACGATGTTTTAAACCCGCGCATGCTCAGAAGCAAGTTATGAGACGGGAGCTTGAATGGAACTTCCCCTTTAGAGTGCCGTCGTACGTGTTTTACGTCACCGTGCTTTGCTCATTTTTTTTAAAACGATGGTGTGTGGGCAACGTCGTTTTTAATGATGAAGTTGGAAAAATTTCGTTTTTTCTACATGCTGAAAAACTATGTATTTTTTTCATGCCGAAAAACAATCGTGTGTACGCGGCATAACAGGTTTTCTTCTAAGATTGCCCTGTATTTGGCTCCATCCATCTTCCCATCAACTCTGACCAATTTCCCGGTCCCTGCTGAAGAAAAGCATCCCCACGACATGATGCTGCCACCACAATGTTTCACAATGAGGATGATGTGTTCAGGATGATGTGCAGTCAGGCCCGTCGCTACAGGACAGGCAAAACAAACTATTTCTTGGGGCCCCCGAGCTGGCCAGGGGCCCCCAACTTCCCCTTCCCAGGCTGTAGCGTGGCCGAGCTCCTCTTCCCTCCTCCTGGAGTCCTGTCAGTCCAGCCGGTTACCACAAGTGGTACGGGAGATTGTTTCCTGTTCTCGGCCGGACTGACAGGAAGTGCACACTGAGTGCTCACTTCCTGTCAATCTGGCCGGGAACACAGGAAACTGAATCTCCTGTACCGCGTGGTACCCGGCTCGGGCACTATCTGATAGGGGACTGGGGGCCCATAATGATAGAACACCGGACTGACAGGAGGAAGAGGAGCTCAGCCACGCTACAGCGGCAGCCTACAGGGAAGAAGGGGAGGTGAGAATAGAAAAACATAGGGACTAGGGGGGGGAGGAGTAAGAAAATGGGTGTAAAAAAATTAGTGTAGCGCTAACGTAGGCTTTGCATGCTTGGGGGGGGGGGGGGGTGCTTGGGGGCCCCCATTTTGCTTGGGGTCCCCAAATTCCTTCAAATGGCCCTGTGTGCAGTGTTAGTTTTCCACCACACAATGTTTTGCTTTTAGGCCAAAAAGTAAAATTTTGGTCTCATCTGACCAGAGTACCATCTTCCACATGTTTGCTGTGTCTCCCACATGGCTTCTCGCAAACTGCAAAAGGCCAGATTTATGGAGTGCATGATTAATGGTTGTCCTGTGGACAGATTCTCTCACCTGAGCTGAGGATCTCTGCAGCCCCTCCAGTGTTACCATGGACCTCTTGGCTGCTTCTCTGATTAATGCTCTCCTTCCCCGGCCTGTCAGATTAGGTGGTCAGGCATGTCTTGGTAGGTTTGCAGTTGTGCCATACTCTTTCCATTTTTGGATGATGGATTGAACAGTGCTCCGTGAGATGTTCAAAGCTTGTAATATTTTTTTATAACCCTACCCTGCTTTAATATACTCCAGCGTTATCCCTGACCTGTCTGGTGTGTTCCTCGGTCTTCATGATACTGTTAGTTCACTAACAAACATCTGATGGCTTCACAGAACAGCAATATTTATACTGAAATTTAATTACACACAGGTGGACTCTATTTACTAATTAGGTGACTTCTGAAGGCAATTGGTTCCACTTGATTTTAGAAAAATATTAAATTGCGTTATCCCTGTGACCATTCAATGATTATTGAAAGGAAAAAACATCAATCACTAATGCGAATCAGTGACCCTTAAATGAAAAAATGTGACAACCCAGTGAAAATTTAATTATGTGTTCTAACAGACGGAGCAATAAATAATGATACTAAACCAAAAATTAGATGATTGGTGCATAAACCAGAAAATTTCCATAAATTAATTGGTGCATTAAACTCTGAATAATATAATGAACACCAGTGCTCAGTGAAAAAAAAGTCCACCTGTCGTGAATATCCTTTCCAAAACAAATGTTTTCAATCCACCACCAACCAGCAGAAATGGCTCCTTACCAGCTTGCCATGATCCCCCGTGACCGTAATGCAAGGCTTTCTCCCTGGTGTGGAGAAAGCCTCTTGAGGGGGGGGGAAGGGGCGAGCAGGAGTGTCAGGACGCCCACTAACACATAGAGAAAGAAGCTATCTGCAAAGTAGAGAGCGTCCTGACCCTCCTGCTCGCCCTCTCCCCCCTCAAGAGGCTTTCTCTAAGCCTTGCAATACTGTGTGGAGTTACAAACAGAAGAACAGGAAGGATTTCTCAGAAGAAATAAGGACATTGATAGGCTCAACACGTTTTGTGGCCAGTTCTGAAGAAATTAAAAAAGGTACCAAATAGGTTCTAATGTTTTGCCTAGATAGTGAGAAAGAATGTAGGGGCAAGGGGAAACAAGGTGTGCATCTCCCTGGAATACTTGCGTATAAAAAGTTCTAAATAAGCAGTGTTGAAAGTCATTATCTGCGAGGCAAGTTTACCCCGGGAGCTCAGGGAATGAACCCAAGAGGGAAGCGAGTGCACCAACACACCCCAGGAGCACCCTCCAAATGTAATGGGCAAAGGTGAAAAACATTCTGATATGTCTGTAGAGTAAATTCTAATGGACCAATATGTATGAATAGTACCAGTATATACATACAGTATTCATGAACTATAAACCAGCACACATTATTGCCTGAAAAAGTGAAAAGCATAGTCGATACAAAGTGAAGGGAATCGTATATCACAAAAGAAAGGAAAAAACTACAAAATAAATCACATGAAA
This sequence comes from Rana kukunoris, assembly GCA_029574335.1. Classification (NCBI taxonomy): domain Eukaryota; kingdom Metazoa; phylum Chordata; class Amphibia; order Anura; family Ranidae; genus Rana; species Rana kukunoris. Next base: position 299,234,936 of record CM056050.1, read on the forward strand.
ATCATGAAATTCGCCAAAGGGGAAAGGGTGAAGAAAAACAAAGAGGTGTGCAGTCCTGGTGACCGAGAGGAAATGACAGGGATAGTTACCTGGTGATATTGCACAGAGACATGCTCTGAGACATGATGTGCATGTGTAAGGAGAAAATCCAGAGAGTGAACAAGACTCCCAAGGTGGTGTAATTGATGCCCGATATTCCCAGGGCTCCTCCCAGTGTCACGCTAAGCATGGAAGATCGAGGAGAGATGGCCTCGCCAAAGCGGATGCTGATGGAGCCAAACCACTCCCCTCATGTACCAGCTAAATGATTACCGCGTCAGCTTTATGACGTCTGCCAAGACGCACAACACACAGCACTGGACGTGGCATCGATGCTTGTCGGGAAACCCACCTGCCCCCCCCCCCCTGTGACACAAAGCAAAGGGGAGGGCACCAGACGTGCATCGCAGCTCCTGGTTATATAGACAGATAAGCAGCCCGACAAGTAAGAAACACCTAAAATAGAAACCATCACCAAATATGGAATAAAAGAAATGGTAAAATATGCGGACAAAATGTATAGTATCTACCAATATGAATTGATCAAAAAATTACAAATTAATCCAGACCATCCAGAGACATATGTGGGTTCCAGCCATCCTGTGAAGTTTAGCGGAGTGCTTGTGCTGACTGAAAGCAGGATCCAGGGACAGCCTGAGCGGAGGTTTCCAGTTCTTCCAGGCCCAGTGTGGTGAGCAGGGCAGCCGCATACAGTTGCTTGATACACTTTTACACTTAGACCTACTACCACAGTGTTGTTGGAACTTGTAGTTCCTCTGAGAAAACTTCATTAAGCTGAACTGAGTTACAAATAGGCCTAAGTTCCACACTGCTTTGGGGACTGATAGTGTGAGATTAATAGACAATTATACCGGGAGAAATAAATGTGTCACAGCACTAGTTCAGTTCAATACAGTCACGTGTGTAAAGGCCTTAAGCCTAGTTTAATTATCAAGTGACTGCTGCTGGAATTATATTCCCAGGAAGGAGTGCACAGATACTTTGCACAATTGAAGTTACTGTTCTATATTGTTCTACATTATTTAATTGATTAGAGAACCCTTTGGATTACAAATAAATTAAAGTGCACCAACGTATTTACAATAGACTTCACCACTGAGGAACATTCTGGAGTTATCTGGGCCAGGCCTAATCAAGATTACCAGCAACTGTACTTAAAGGAATTGCCCATTAGGGGGAGCTTGCGAGCATAGACTATCTTTAGCTACTTCCAGACTTGATAACATCAACATTTTAGTTTTGATCTTATTGACTCTTGCAAGGGCCCTTGCAGAGTCAGCTATGGTATATAACGCTCTGTTTCATTTTATGTTTTTAACTGTAATTTAAAATGCACAAAGTGACACTTCATTAATAGCTCCCTAGTGCAGTGCCATCCAATGTCCTGCAGAAAAATGCAGCATTCCTTTATTTTTCTGTACATTATATCACGTCATATTTGTGAAGAGTGCACTAAAGGTGGCAACAAAGGGGAGATAAACAGAGTGCACTTTCCGGCGCCAAAAGAAATAAAACTACTCCTTTAAAGAGGTATATGAGAAAAAAATATATATTCTCGTGAGTTATTCAAACACTGTGTCTAAAAGATTTCATATATTGACCACTGTATTTGTAATGGTGGTGCGCTTTACGCCATTGGTGCTGCTTTTTAAAACCTTGCAGGCTAAAAATGCAAAGTGGGCATGCACATTGTACTCAAACTTTATGTTTATTTGTTATTTAAAAATATGTTTTATCATGTATTCACTTCTGCCAGCAGAGAGCAGTAATGCATCATTTATACTCTTGCAGCTTTGTCGCGATTTTTATTTGTTCCATTATAGTTGAAATATTTTAAATCTGGTAGGCCAAGAATGTCAGTATGATGTCAGTCTGTTGGATGTCAGACTTCTAGCTATTTTAACTTCTCAGCTATGTTCAGCTAATTTAGCAATTGGCTTGCCATTTTTATGGTACAAAAGTGATCATATAATTTTTTTGTTTTAGTTTTTGCCGTTGGGACAGACAAACTGTTTTTGCTGGATTGTTTTTTTTTTTTATTTTTTTTAAACACTTGTGCTATAAATAGCGTTTTTCAACCAGGGTGTCTTTAGGTTTCTTCAGGGGTGCCCTGCCTAAAAATTGGCCAAAAATTGTATACAGGCCAGCATCATTGCAGCCTTCTATCCAATGGTGTCCTAACAACCAATGACATCATGGTACGTCAAGGAGGACAGTATGCTCCTGCAAAGCATCCTTGCTTGCCCCCTCTCTGTCTGCGCTGGGGTCACATTAGCAGAGTGAGGTAGAAGAGAGACATTGAAATACTAGTGTGCCAAGGTGTTACTTTAGAAGAATAAATCACCTCTAATGTAGGTTGTGTGGAACTGCTTCCATATGTAAAACTATTAGTTTCGTCTTCTACATTTTAGAATGGGGTGCATCAAGATTGTGGTGATTTTTTTTTTTTTTTTTTTAAAGGTGCCTTAACTGAAAAAGGCTGTTTATATATCATAAAAATATAAAAGATCCAGATTATCAAAAAATAAAATCTTTTCCGCTTTACCTTGGCAACTGTAAAACAATATGATTGGTTGTGTCTGAAAGCTGTAGTTAGCTACTGCGTATTTTTGTTTTAAATTTAACATGTGCTGCATTAGTCAGCACTAGTCAGCACAGAATTGACTTCTGTGGGCATCCACCTACAAGGGAGGGACTGCAGGACATACAAATGATGTCCTATGTTCCTAACTAGTTCAATATAGAGTAGTCTGATGGATTATTTTGCCTCTTTTTCTCTCCAGGGCTGATTTTTAATCCAGATATTAAATGTAGCCCTTAATATTAACCAGGGATTAGAAACCATTAGATGGTTTTGGGTGCGCCTGCCCATTAGACTGCCATGAGACTTCACAGAGTGACCCTGTAGTTGCCAATGCAAGATCTTAAAGGGGTTGTAAAGAAAAAAAAATGTTTTCCCTAAATAGCTTCCTTTACCTTAGTGCAGTCTTCCTTCACTTACCTCATCCTTCCATTTTGCTTTTAAATGTCCCTTTTTCTTCTGAGAAATCCTCACTTCCTGTTCTTCTGTCTGTAACTTAACACCGTCCTGGTGTGGAGAAAGCCTCTTGAGGGGGAGGGGGCGAGCAGGAGTGTCAGGACGCCTACTAACACACAGCTCCTTTCTCTATCTGGAAAGTAGAGTGTGTCCTGACTTGCCTGGTCGCCCCCTCTCGAGGCTTTCTCCACACCAGGGAGAAAGCCTTGCATTACGGCATAGGTGTGCGCACAGGGTGTGCCAGGTGTGCCCAGGCACACCCTAATCACCCTTTACAGCACAGATCCCCCCTATTTTCCTGGCTCCCTCTTTCCCCGTGCAGTGCTACCAGTTTCCCTCCTCTCCCGCCAGCTGTTGCTGCAAGGATGTTTTAGAAAAAGTGAAGAAAGGGGCTGGTAAATATGTAATTGACCATCCCCTTCCCTTTCTGAATAAACATCATGAGTGATCAGTAGTTTGTGTTTGAGCTTTGGGGTGCACACCCTAATGCAATAGACTGCGCACACCTATGCATTACGGTGTTGATTTACAGACAGAAGAACAGGAAGTGAGAATTTCTCAGAAGAAATAAGGGCATTTAAAAGCAAAATGGAAGGATGAGGTAAGTGAAGGAGGATTTTTTTCCTTTACGACCCCTTTAAATCTGGAGATGTCGCTGATCGGAGGCCCATGCACACATGGGATTCTACTTATCCAAGACCCACTTACAAGGTCGAGCAAATCCACCTACCTGCTTATTCAGATTTAAGATCTCCCATTGGCAACTACAGGCTTCCCTCTGTGAAGTAAGTAAAAATGGTATAGTGCAGCGCTAAATCTAGTGATTGAAAAGAGTAGGGCTCCTGCTATTCAGACAAAATCTGATAGCGGAGATTCACTAAAGTGCAAACAAATATGTAAAATCTAACAATGACACTCTATGTGACTGATACATGATAAACAATCACACATTTACATGAAACAAAGGTGCATGTGCATAATTATATAGTCCATAAAGTGATTCCAGTGGATAAAGTGACTTTCCAAGGTAATTGGTTGGTTGTAAACCAGTTTGTCTGTAGATATTCCACCACCAACAGAAAAAGAGACTTGCCAGACACGTTGAACCCAACTCTGTATATGCCCAATGAGTCAACAGAGCTTTTGGTGTAGCACACCCAGGGGAGAGAAGTATGTCGGCATACGTCACACCATTGTCCCCAATAGGTCTCAACCAAGGATGTAGTGATCAAAACTCAAATGCAGCTAAATCTTTCTTTTATATTTTTGTCATTATTAACTTGTATGAGGATTGTTATACAGTGGGGAAAATAAGTATTTGAACACCCTGCTATTTTGCAAGTTCTCCCACTTGGAAATCATGGAGGGGTCTGAAATTGTCATCGTAGGTGCATGTCCACTGTGAGAGACATAATCCAAACTCCTCCACACAGATCTTCTCTAGATCAGTCGGGTTTATGCGCTGTCGCTGAGAAACACGGAGTTTGAGCTCCCTCCAAAGATTCTCTATTGGGTTTAGGTCTGGAGACTGGCTAGGCCACGCCAGAACCTTGATATGCTTCTTACAGAGCCACTCCTTGGTTATCCTGGCTGTGTGCTTCGGGTCATTGTCATGTTGGAAGACCCAGCCTCGACCCATCTTCAAAGCTCTAACTGAGGGAAGGAGGTTGTTGCCCAAAATCTCGCAATACATTACCCCGGTCATCCTCTCCTTAATACAGTGCAGTCGCCCTGTCCCATGTACAGAAAAACACCCCCAAAGCATGATGCTACCACCCCCATGCTTCACAGTAGGGATGGTGTTCTTGGGATGGTACTCATCATTCTTCTTCCTCCAAACACGGTTAGTGGAATTATGACCAAAAAGTTCTATTTTGGTCTCATCTGACCACATGACTTTCTCCCATGACTCCTCTGGATCATCCAAATGGTCATTGGCAAACTTAAGACGGGCCTTGACATGTGCTGGTTTAAGCAGGGGAACCTTCCGTGCCATGCATGATTTCAAACCATGACGTCTTAGTGTATTACCAACAGTAACCTTGGAAACGGTGGTCCCAGCTCTTTTGAGGTCATTGACCAGCTCCTCCTGTGTAGTCCTGGGCTGATTTCTCACCATTCTTAGGATCATTGAGACCCCACGAGGTGAGATTTTGCATGGAGCCCCAGTCCGAGGGAGATTGACAGTCATGTTTAGCTTCTTCCATTTTCTAATGATTGCTCCAACAGTGGACCTTTTTTCCCCAAGCTGCTTGGCAATTTCCCCGTAGCCCTTTCCAGCCTTGTGGAGGTGTACAATTTTGTCTCTAGTGTCTTTGGACAGCTCTTTGGTCTTGGCCATGTTAGTAGTTGGATTCTTACTGATTGTATGGGGTGGACAGGTGTCTTTATGCAGCTAATGACCTCAAACAGGTGCATCTAATTTAGGATAATAAATGGAGTGGAGGTGGACATTTTAAAGGCAGACTAACAGGTCTTTGAGGGTCAGAATTCTAGCTGATAGACAGGTGTTCAAATACTTCTTTGCAGCTGTATCATACAAATAAATAGTTAAAAATTCATAAATTGTGATTTCTGGAATTTTTTTTTTTGATTATGTCTCTCACAGTGGACATGCACCTACGATGACAATTTCAGACCCCTCCATGATTTCCAAGTGGGAGAACTTGCAAAATAGCAGGGTGTTCAAATACTTATTTTCCCCACTGTATGTGTGTAGTGTAACGAGTAACTAGGCACATATTCTGTTTTAAAAATTCCACTTTTAACCCCTCCCACTGTTAGACAAAATTTGGCAGTGCATACTGATCACCATGGCGTGTTACGCACACATAAAACGTATTTTCTGTTTCATCCCAGGGTGCCCCAGGCCTTAAATCATCTTAGTCTTGCTCACGTTTTGTCATTCGGTTTGGAATTTTTTTATTGTAAAGACTTGTTCTGAGTATCGTTAATGATAACCTATTTATACAGATTAAATATTGATTGTCTTATTTTATAATAGGAGTTTCTGTCATATTTCAAGAATCTTGTAAAAAAAATGTACCCTCGTCAATACATTTTCCATCTGTTGTCACCTTAAAAAAAATAATAATAAAGTTGTGGGAGGTTGGCAACCCTGATCTAGACTTGTGATTATCTCTAAACCTCCCTTTCTCAACCAGTGGTGCCACCAGAGGTACTCAGGTGTGATCATGGGAGAGAAGGGCTGTCAGATGAGCCTGATCCCCCTGCTAAACTGTACATCTGCACTGTGAGGGAGCTCTGTTAGTCTCAGCAAAGTGAAAGTAAAGGGAGGGGGAGTGTGCCATGCTCTCTACTTCCCCCTACAGTGCAGTATCTGGCTGTGTAAGGAAAGGAATTGTTTTTATGTGTGTGTACGTATGCGTGTACATGTGTCTGTATTTCACGTTTATGTGTGTAAAAAAATATATATATTTAGTATGTGTTTGTGGCCCCCCTATTCCTGTATAATCAAAACTGCTTTTGTAGGGCTTGTTTGTGATGGCAGCAAGGACTGCTGCTCCTCTGAAAAATAATCCATGCTCAAATCGCCTTTCAGAGGCATTTGGCAGGATATATGCCTCCTCACCATATATTTTAAGCCCATAAATGCAGCATCACTACACCGCAACCGTGCAATGCTCACAGTTGCAGCGTGATTCTAGTGACGCCCCATTCACCCTGGGTATACCTCCAGCTGCAGCCACAGTATGTGTGCACCCACAGCTGCTGCCTCTAAAGCTACAGGTTGACTAGTTGAAAAAGCAGTATGATAATATATATAATAATAATATATATACTCTGATATATTAGTGGAAAGTGGAATAGTGCTGCAATCATGAGATAATCGTTCTTTGAGGATTAAAGACACTACAGAGGCAGTTTTGGGGAGCACTGGCTTTTGTTTTGATTGTTTGATTAGGTAGTAGGATGGGTTATCATGAGCTGGTCTATCATTTTATTATTTTCCAATTCTCCAGTAGGCGGCAGTATAAACCATAGGTTAAATCAGGGGTGGTCAACCAGTGGACCGGGGGCCACATGTGGCCCACGGAGCCCTCTGATGTGGTCCGCGACCTCCTGCTCTGAAATGGTGGGTTGGCAAGCCCAGATCGCAGGTTGAGCCCCACAGGTGGTAGAGGAAGAAAGCGGCTGCGGAGCAGAGCAGAGCCCCATAAACCGATGATTCCTCTACAGAGTCGGCTTTTGCCACATGTTGAGTCTATGGCAAAGTTCAGCTAACCCGCAGGATAGACACAGGTGCACTACACTGCATCCGCAGCACATCAGTGTGAAAGCAGTCTTAGACCCTTTTCACACGATCAGGCCAACCAAATGGGACCCTCAATTCACCTCTATAGAGCGACAGATGTCTGTTTACCCCTGCCTACCTCCAATCTGAAAAACAGAACGGAATTAGTCCCCTTCCATCTGGGCGGATCGAAGGGCCTATAGAGTAGCCGTGACCTGTCATCCACCCACTGCGCTCATTGTGGCCCTTAACTGGTTACCAAGTTTCTTAAGTGGCCCTCGCTCTTCAAAAGGTTGGGCACCCCTGGGTTAAATGCTTCTTGTGTCCATCAATGAATTTCTAACCAAAGGATTTTACAGTGAGTATTACTTTTCTATTACTTGCCTCTGTAATTGTTCCTTGGGTATTTACAGTGGAAAATCAGAAACTTTTCTGACATTATTGCAGAAAGCTGGGGCCAGCTTTTAATGCTGTTCTTTGTGTAAATACTGCAGCACACCAAATCTAGTATAAAACATAACATGGATTTGGACACTGAAAGCTTGGGTGGTAAAATGTAATTAAACAATACGTTCACATTCGGGAACATGTTCCACCCTTTTTTACGGTGGCACATGTAACAGCCCACACGAATGCGCCATTCACTTAGAGTTCTGTGAATAAATAGACTGCAAGTTCCAACAGGCTTTGCGACTAATCACTTGTAGTTCTCAATGAACTATGAGGGTGCTGGTGAGAATCCTCGTAGTTCATTGAATCTTCCTAGACTGTAATAATTGCCTGCCTGTATTAAAAGTACGAGCAGGAAGCTACACTGACAGTCTGCAAGAGCTTTTCAGCCTTTTGGTTAAGATCAAGTGTAGTATCCGTTCTCATCAGTTGCCAGAGGAGGCACTGAGGGCTATGCAAATCCTCTGACGTAATTGCACCTGGATGGTCGGTTTTGGTAGGGGCTACATCAGGCGCTCTCAGGTCATAGAGGCCGATCAATTGCTGAGTCGGCCGGAAGGGTGCTCCTGGTGAGGATGGGTGCTTCACCTGGTCTGGCCGGAGGGTTGGGTCCCTGGCCTTCTGGCCTAGATCTGTGTGGCCTCTTTTCCTGGCAGTTTTTCAGGAAAGAACACTGGCTCCCCTTTAGCATCGAGGGGAGCGGTTAGTATTTCCCGGATATAATTAGGCAGGAGTGACTGGAGTGGTGGTTGAGCCTATGAGTAGGCTCTCTCCCTAAGCTCTCAGAGGCCTTCCTGGTAGGAGTGGGTGCTGCGCCGGTCTGGCTGTGGGCCAGGGTTGAATGAAAACCTATGGTGTATGTGCCCCTGGAGTGTTCTGTGTTTCTGCCACTTTCTTGAAAAAGTAATTTTTGTGTCCTGATTAATGAATCATGGAGCTGCCCCCAGTGGGTGGTGGGAAAATAGGAGGCTCTGCTTCACTCTTATTTAGTTCTGCATTACTAACCTGCCACCCAAGACATTAATCCACATTTGCATCTATTACAAATATGGGCTTGGGAATTATCCTGTTAAATTCCTTGATGCATTTTTCTCCCAGGGCTTCTTCCCCTGGCTGGGCTAATCATGGTGTCTTCCCTGCCAGTGCTCAGCCTGCTAAGATCGGGTGTAGTATCTGTTCTTATCAGTTGTTAGAGGAACGCTGAAGCACCTTCTATATGGGGAGGGTGGATGCAATCCAATAACGTCATTGCACCTGGAAGGATGGTTTCAGCAGGGGCTGCCCGACAGATACTGGGGGCCGGCCAATGGTTGTGTCTGAGCCATCTGGAAGGGTGCTTCTGTTGAGGATGGGTGGCTGCGCTTGGTCGAGGTCTTTTTGCCCGGGTTCTAGTCTGGCCTTCTGGCTGGCTGGTGTAAGTGCTGTCCCTGTCAGAGATTTGGTAGGAGGAGCTGGAACTGCCATGTGGTTAGACGGGGTAGGGCCATGCAAATCCTGCCCATTTGACAGGGAGCCTGGAAGGGTTAGTATTGGCCGAGGCTGCTAGGTGGTGGGTAGCTCTCCCCAAGAAAACCTTGAATGGCTCTCTCTATCTGGCAGGGGTGGAGGGCTGCACTGGCCGGTCGGGGGGTTGGATTTGGAACGGAAAAGCCTATGGTGCATGTGCCCCTGGAGTGGCAGTCCAGGGGTATCTGAGAATCACAGTGAGTGAGGGTCACTTTGATTTAAAGACACCACAGTCACTGCACCAGCTACACACTTTTTTTTTAGAACCTGCCTCCTGGGCCAGGCCTTTTGGCTAGGACCGGAGGAATTTTTTATTCCTGGTCGAAGGGGCTGGTCATTGTTGAACACAATGACCACTTCTTTCACTTTCCTCTCCACTATCCTTTTCCCCCACTTTATTTAATTCATTGACTATGTTTGTCACGTTTTTGTCTTTTTTTTGTCTGTGCACGTTTAGTTCACTGTGTGATTAGTAGGGTGCAGGTCCTTGGGCCAGCCTTGAATGTCTTGGGAGTGGGTGGACATGGCCTTCTAGCTTAGTTCGCCTGATCTCATGTGGTCTCCCTTCGGGGGAGCCCCACCTAGTACTGGGAGGGTTCTGTTTCGGCAGTCCCTCCAAGGCAGTTGGGTCCGTGTCGGCTTGCTCGGACCACTTCAGTATCTTAGTCCTTGTCTGGAGACTAACACCCCGGGGGATCAGGGTCAGGTCCTTCCTCACAGGAGGACCATTTGATGCAGCACCCATTGCACATTTTTGTGTTTCACTCAATGAGGGTCACTTTGGTTTATGGTACCACAGTCACTGCACCATACCACACGCTTTTTTCTCGCCTGCCTCCTGGGCCAGGCCTTTTGGCTGGGACAGGAGGTATTTTTCATTCCTGGCCGGAGGGCCTGGTCATTGTTTAACACAATGACCACTTTTTACTCTCCTCAGCACTTTCTTCTCCCCCACTTTTATTTAAGCCTATGTTTGTCACTTTGTATTTTTATGTTTGTACACGTTTCTTTGCACATGTGACTGGTAGGGTGTAGGTCCTCGGGCCTGCACTGAAAGTCTTGGGAGGGGGTGGACATGGCTTTCTGACTTGGTTCGCCTTCTCTCATTGGGTCTCCCTTCGGTGAACCCCCATCTAGCACTTGGGTAGGTCTGTTTCAGACCCTCTAGAGAAAGGGGTCCATCTGGTTTCGGACAGAACCTGCAAGTGAGTATACCTGCAAAAAAATTATGCTTTTATATATACATATACATATATATATATATATATATATATATATATATATATATATATATATATATATATATACTTTTAATACGAATTGCTTTTTGAGGAACGATTTCTCTTAAATTCCTAGTTTGTATGTGTTACAAATCAATGTTTCAAGTGCTATTTATGTTCAGTATAGCAAGGTAAATTAAATATTACCATAGCTCTCTTTCTTCCCCTCTCCTGGATAAACAAATCCCACCTCGAAACTTGCAGGACTTAAAAGAGGGGTTTGGCAGTGGTTCGTCAGAGGCACTTTACCCAGATCGGAAATGCGGTGTGCCAAACTGACGCCACAGAGATGATCAAATACCACCAAACGAAAACTCTATTTGTGGGGGGGGGGGGGGAACATAAAGATTTCATTTGGGTACAGTGTTGCATGACCGCGCAATTGTCATTCAAAGTGTAACAGCACTAAAAACTAAAAATGTGTCTGGGCAGGAAGGGGGTGAAAATGCCCTGTATGGAAGGGGTTAAACTTTTTTTCTTTCTCGTACATCACGGGACACAGAGCAGCATATTCATTACTATACGGGTTATATGGAGTACCTTCAGGTGATGGACACTGGCAATCTCAAACAGGAAGTCCCCTCCCTATATAACCCCCTCCGATAGAGGAAGTACCTCAGTTTTTTCGCCAGTGTCTTAGGTGTTGGTCACGGAATAGCTTTGCCTCCACATCCTTGGGATTAAGGCGGGCTAACCGGATCTGTCCAAGGAGCCTCAGTGACTGCAGTGTAGAGTGGGCGTGCCTTCAATTGCTGTTATACACAGCAGGCGCGATCTTAGCTCAGTTCATAGCTGAGCTGGAAGAGAGAGGACGCAGAGCTGGCAGCACAGTGACTCCCGGTGGCGAGAAAGGGGTAGTACATGCTGAAGTCAGCTCCAATACTTTTGTTAAGCCAAAAAATCCCCTTGGCAACAGGTTGAATGCTGGCAAACATGTTGGGGGTGGGGCTGTATGTTGTGAAAAAAAATAATATTATAAAGGAAAACATACTGAGCCCCACCGGTTTTTGGGCATTAGTGATCCTATTGTCCCCTAAACCTTATTTTTTTGTACTCCTGGCTATAACAGTCTGTTGTTGTAGGCGGAGTCCCTCGGTTTTGTATTATGGCTACCAAAGGTTCAGGATCAAACACAAAAAAAAAAAAAAGAAGGCAAAGGGGTTCCTCCTCTGGTTCTGATGATATGCCAATACTTTCCCCACAGGTTATTCCTATAGGGGTCGCCTTGGATAAGCCATTGAGGGGGTCTGGTGCTGAGGCTGGCCCAGATCGGCCCAACCCTGTGTTATCACAGAGGAGATGCTAGCCGTCACCCTAGGGGGGCTAGAGAAAAAAGTTAACAGCTATGATCGCTGGCTCTATTTCTGGCAAGAAGCGGACTAGATCCCCATCGCCAAAAGGTGTATCCTCGGATGCTGAGATTCTCTCTCCGGAGGAATTAGAATTTCAGGAGGATCGGTTGGACCAGAACCTAGAGGAAGGATCTACCGCTGAGGAACCGTTTTCAGCCTCCCAAACGGAGAGTCTGTGGGTCCAGTCTTTGACAGACATGGTCCGCTCGGCATTTAATTTGCCATTTCCAGAGCCTCAGGTTCCTGCGGTATCCTCTTTGGGTTCTTTTAAAGCGCCTTTAAGCAACGCAGCTTTTCCGGTCCATCTTCTGTTAGAGGAATTGGTTTTTCCAGGATTGGGACGACCGGGCAGAACTTTTTCTGCCGCCTAAAGCCTACGGCCACATCACCCTGAAAGCGCCTGATCTCGGAGGCTAAGCAGGGTCGGGCCTGGTGCCTGGATGGGAGACCGCCTGGAAGGTTTTCTGTTATTTACCCTATGGAAGAGAAATTTTTCTAAGAAATGGGCGCTCCCAACTGTGGACGCAGCCATCTCATGTGTGAATAAATCATTCACTGGCCCGGGGGAAAACATACAAATGTTTAAGGTCCCGGTCGATAAACGTTTAGAGACACGTTTTCAAGCATCCTTTGCTACGGCAGGAGCAGTGGTACAGCCAGCAGTGGCTGCAATTGGAGTTTGTCAGGCGTTAAAGGACCAGACAAAACAGATGCTTAAAGACATCCCTGCCCAACAGGCAGAGGAGTTATCGGATATTCCCAGAGCTCTGTGCTTTGCGGTAGAGGCTATAAAAGACTCCATCCAGCAGGCGTCTCGTTTGTCACTATTTTTAGTGCATATGAGAAGGCTCTTATGGTTGAAGAACTGGGCGGCCGAGCCCCATGCAAAAGACTACTGGCAGGTTTTCCCTTCCATGGAAAGATCTGGATAAATACATTCAGACTATTTCAAGTGTCAAAAGTACCCTTTTACCAGTCAAAAGAAGTTCCGGGGTCCTGCGTTTAAAAGGCAGCTCCCCCCTGTTCCGGGGCCCTCAAATTCCAGGCAGTATCGGCGGCCTCCTGCGCGATCAAACTTTTAACAATAGATCGCAAGGACAGGCCTCTGGGGGCAAGAGGCCATGGTATCGATCCCCGACAGAGGGGGTCCGGTCATCTGTGGCCACAGGCTACAGATTAGAATTTTCTAAAGTTTCCTCCACAAGGAAGGCCTCAATGCGTGCGGCATTGGATCATCTGCTTTACCAGGGCATAATGGTAGAGGTACCAGCCCAAGAACAGGGGTTAGGTTTCTATTCCAATCTGTTTGTCATACCAAAGCCCATCGGCGATGTCAGACCAATTTTGGACCTAAGAGGTTTAAATGCTTACCTAAGGGTTCGCTCTTTTCGGATGGAATCCGTTCAGTCAGCAGCCGCCACACTCCAGAAGGACGACTTTCTGGCTTCTATAGACATAAAGGATGTTTACCGTCATGTACCAATCTTTCAGCCACATCAAAGATTTTTTACGCTTCGCAGTGATGCAGCGTCACTTCCAATTCGTGGCGCTCCCCTTCGGGCTGGCTACGGCCCCCCGGGTATTCACGAAGGTCCTAGCTCCAATTCTAGTCAATCTAAGGATCCAAGGGGTCTCGGTCCTAGCATACCTGGACGACCTCTTAATCATAGATCACTCGCTTCCTTGGGTGGAATGCGCAGTAGCCCTCATGGTTCAGTACCTCGAGAGGTTCGGCTGGGTCCTAACCCGGGAAAAATCAGCATTTCAACCTACAAAACAGTTGGAATATCTCGGCATGAGATTAGACACAGAACAGCAAAAGGTGTTCCTGCCCCTGGTAAAGGTCGAGGCTATCAAGGAATTGATTCAGTTGGTTCTAAGCAAAAGAGAACCAACTATTCGCCTATGTATGCGATTACTAGGCAAACTAATGGCCATGTTCGAGGCGGTACCGTACGCTTCCACACTCGCGTCCTACAGACAGCAATTCTAGCAGCTTGGAGCAAGGGAGCACAGGCCTTAGAGTTTCCTTTGACGCCGTCATCAAAGGTCCGGCAGAGTCTATGCTGGTGGTTAAACCCTCAGAACCTTCTGAAGGGGAGTCTTTCTGCCCAGTGGTCTGGAAGGCTGGAGAGCGGTCTTGAACGGGTTCACTCGCCAAGGAACTTGGGCAGAGGCGGAGAGGCAGCTGCCCATCAATGTCTGGGAGATCAGAGCGGCTCGGCTAGCCCTCCTGGCATAGACATCCAGATTACAGGGGTCCTCGGTGAGAATTCATTCAGACAATGCCACAGCGGTGGCATATATGTGAACCACCAAGGGGGAACCAAGAGTCAAGCCACTCAGAGAGAGATGAGCTTGGTTTTTCGGTGGGCAGAGGTTTATGTACCCTGCATATCGGCGATATTCATTCCTGGGGTGGACAACCTGCAGGCGGACTTCCTAAGTCGCCAAACCCTGTCGCCGGGGGAGTGGTCTCTGCATCCACAGGTCTTTCAGACAATCTGCCAGAAGTGGGGAGTGCCAGACGTGGACGTCATGGCATCAGGATTCAACAAGAAGCTAGACAGGTTCATGTCTCGAACGAGGGACCCTATGGCCTGCGGAACCGATGCGTTGGTTTGCCCTTGGCATCAATCATAACTTCTATATGCATTTCCCCCGCTGCAGTTACTACCCCGCCTGTTGCGCAGGATCATAGCACAGGCCGGTTATCCTGGTAGCCCCAGCTTGGTTCCGGAGGGCATGGTACTCACTAGTCCTGAAATTGGCAGCGGGAGACCCTTGTACTCTTCCTCTACGGCCAGACCTACTCTCACAAGGCCCGATCCTCCACCCTGCATTACGGCGTCTAAATTTGACGGCCTGGCGGCTGAATTCCTGATTCTCAGGGGTAGAGGTCTGTCTAGGCAGGTAATTCCTACCCTCATTAAGGTTAGAAAGCCGGCCTCCAGGGTAATTTGTTACAGGGTTTGGAGGGCCTACGTAGGCTGGTGTGAGTCTAAGAGATGGTTTTCCCGCAAGTATACCATTGATAGAGTATTAAGTTTTCTCCAGCTAGGAGTGGATAAAGGCCTGGCATTAAGCACGATCTAGGGACAGATTTCAGCCTTATCAGTGTGGTTTCAGAGGCCGCTGGCCGCCCACTCGCTGGTTAAGACCTTCATACAGGGAGTCTTACGTGTTAATCCTCCGGTCAAATCACCACTTTGTCCATGGGACTTAAATCTTGTTTTGTCAACTCTACAGAAACAACCCTTTGAGCCGTTGGCTGAGGTACCTTTGGTTTTACTGACTAGAAAGTGGGTATTTCTGATCACCATAGTTTCGGCCAGGAGAGTATCAGAATTGGCAGCCTTATCTTGTAAGGAACCATATCTAATTTTACATAAGGATAGGGTGGTTCTCCGTCCTCATCCTTCCTTTCTACCAAAGGTTATATCCAGTTTTCCATCTGAACCAGGATGTGGTACTTCCATCCTTCTTTTCAAAAACCCACCTCTAGAAAGGAGGGGTTGCTGCATACGTTGGATATTGTCAGGGCCATAAAGGCCTATCTTAAAGCTACAGAGAAGGTTCGGAAAACAGATGTGTTGTTCGGTTTACCGGAGGGGCCCAAGAGGGGTCAGGCAGCTGCTAGATCCACCATCGCAAGATGGATTAAACAATTAATCATTCAGGCCTGCGGTTTGAAGAGGTTGCCTCCTCCTTTGTCGGTAAAGGCCCATTCTACCAGGGCCATGGGCACCTCCTGGGCAGCACTTTATCAGATCTCTATGGCTCAAATATGCAAGGCAGCAACGTGGTCGTCAGTCCACACGTTTACAAAAATGTTATCAATTGGACGTAAGAAGGAATGCGGATACAGCCTTTGGGCAGGCAGTACTGCAGGCTGCGATTCAAGCTCCTCAGGATCTGAGGGGGCTCCCTTGATTTAGATTTCAGATTTACGTTTCTTGACTAAGTTGGATTTATTATTATTTGAGTATACCTCTAAATTAAATCCTTTTTTGGAAGATGTCTCCCTCCCCTCATTAAAGCACTGCTTTCGGACATCCCGTATAGTAATGAATATGCTGCTCTGTGTCCCGTGATGTACGAGAAAGAAAAATAGATTTTTAATACAGCTTACCTGTAAAATCTTTTTCTTGGAGTACATCACGGGACACAGAGCTCCCACCCCTCTTTTGGGAGGCATACTGCTTGCTACAAAACTGAGGTACTTCCTCTATCGGAGGGGGTTATATAGGGAGGGGACTTCCTGTTTGAGATTGCCAGTGTCCATCACCTGAAGGTACTCCATATAACCTGTATAGTAATGAATATGCTGCTCTGTGTCCCGTGATGTACTCCAAGAAATAGATTTTACAGGTAAGCTGTATTAAAAATCTCTTTTTATTTATTTGTTTGGTTTGTGGAGTTTTTTGTTTAGATCTCACCAGTGGATCTTTGAAGATTTTTTTGTTGCAGTATGAAGAGTAAACCTAAGTAAGGTCTAGGACATAGGTGTCAAACACAAGGCCCGCGGGCCGAATCCGGCCCCCCAGGCCATTTCATGTGGCACTTACACCTCTCCTGCAGCCTTTGGTCTTACTCCGGACACTTACTTTCTGCTTTCAAGCAATGCATCCTGCTTCTTCCCAGCAGCAGCATAAGGAAAAGTGGTGCACTGTGATGCCAGGGAGGGTGGGGGACTCAACTTGAAGCTTGATATCTAATGTAAAGGGGGGGGGTGCACTGGACATCTAATCTTACAGATACAACTGGCCATTTTGAGAGAAATCATAATGCTGATGCGGCCCACGATGAAATTGAGTTTGACACCCCTGGTCTAGGAGATTTAAGAAAAAAATGTAATCATCAACTCCATTCAGAATTAAGCTTTTGCCTTTGTTTGGTTAGAGAGGTGGTAAACATATAGATGTCAAAACGGAACTACATCGCATCTGATCACCACAAACCTAAAACCCTAAATAAAGGAGAAGTAGGGCCACATTTCTTTCGTAGTCTCTTACATGCATTAGTACTTCCACACATTGGATAGAAAATAAAACCAATAACCAGCCAAAATGTGTAGGTATCTTATTAGACTACAGTAAACCGTATTTTATTTGTTCTATAGGGTACTAAATTTAACATGTCGTTATTGCTGTTTTTGCAGTTGGCAGTGATGAAAGCCTGTAATTCCCCACAAACATCAACTTTTAGGCCCCATGCACACGAGACGCTGGTAAACTCGAGTTTAGAGGCATTTGGACAGTTTTTTCAACTGCCCCTGAAAACATTCAATGTTATCCTATATGTCCATGCACACAATCTCGTTTATTGCCGTTTTTAGGCAGTTGCATTTATCCTCAATTTTCCAGAAGCAAACAAATGTTCAGACGCAAACGTTTTTGCGTTTGACGCAAAACGCCGCTAAACGTTTATAGGCGTTTTTAAAGGTGACCTATTTTTTTACATTAGAAATCTCAAAAATGATGGCAAATGATGAAAAACCATTAAAAAAACATAGACAACTATAATTGCTTGCATTGCATTGTGGACAATCCACAACTTGTGGCAGGTGACGTGGCCAGTGGACAATCCACAACTTGTGGCAGGTGACATGGCCAGGTGATGTGGCAAGTGGACAATCCACAACTTGTGGTAGGTGACGTGGCAGGTGATGTGGCCAGGTGACGTGGCCAGTGGACAATCCAAAACTTGTGGCAGATGACATGGCCAGGTGACGTGGCCAGGTCATGTGGCAAGTGGACAATCCACAACTTGTGGCCAGGTAACGTGGCCAGGTGACATGGCCTGGTGACGTGGCAAGTGGACAATCCACAACTTGTGGCAGGTGATGTGGCAAGTGGACAATCCACAACTTGTGGCAGGTGAAGTGGCCAGGTGACATGGCAAGTGGACAATCCACAACTTGTGGCAGGTGACGTGGCAAGTGGACAATCCACAACTTGTGGCAGGTGAAGTGGCCAGTTGACGTGACAGGTGACGTGGCCAGGTGACATGGTAAGTGGACAATCCACAACTTGTGGCAGATGACGTGGTAAGTGGACAATCCACAACTTGTGGCAGGTGAAGTGGCCAGTTGACGTGACAGGTGACGTGGCCAGTGGACAATCCACAACTTGTGGCAGGTGATGTGGCCAGGTGACGTGGCAAGGGGACAATCCACAACTTGTGGCAGGTGACGTGGCCAGGTGATGTGGCCAGTGGACAATCCACAACTTGTGGCAGGTGGCATGGCCAGGCGATGTGGCAGATGACGTGGCAAGTGGACAATTCACAACTTGTGGCAGGTGACATGGCAAGTGGACAATCCACAGCTTGTGGCAGGTGATTGTGGCAAGTGATACGCTAAATACAAGTATACTGCCGCTCTTTCAGCTGCTACTCACTTTGGTCTCACAAAATGGCTGAAATGGTTAAATAATATTGTTTTTTGAGCTTAGGGAGGGTCTTATGATGTTTCTTAACTAAATGCGGTAAAATGCCACGAAATTTGCGGCAAAAACGGGCGTTTTAAACGCCGTTTCTTGCCTTTGAAAACGTGTGTTTAGATGTGTTTGCATTTGCGTCTCGTGTGCGCATGGGGCCTTAGAAGGTGTGGTTTAGTGGCATATGTTAGCATACTAGAATAATTTCTCTCTTTTAAAAATACTAAATATTTATTTTATGTTAAAATGAAATGAACAGATATTTAACGTGAATGTATTTATGTTTACAAATTTTAATTGCCTTGTTGACGTTGTACTTTTTGTATATTATGGTGTTTTAAAAGAGAGAGCATACGTTTTTATCTGTTTTTTTATTTATTATTTTTTTTCCCCCCCTTTCAGATCAAACTTGTAGTTATTGACAGTCTTGCATATCCTTTTCGGCATGACCTTGAAGACCTGTCTTTACGGACACGTTTGCTAAACACTTTAGCTCAGCAGTTGATCGGCATTGCTACTCATCGGAAATTAGCAGTAAGTGCATTTTTTTGATTTGATTTGCAGCCATAACCAAATAATATAAGGGCAAAAAGCAAAACTTTTTTCCCCATTTTGGATAAAGTAAGGAAGAGTTATAATCTCCATAATTTTTTATTTATTTTGTGCAATCTTTTTTCTATTGGGGGGATATCCCTTCACTTCATGTCCCTTGTCCAAAACAGAAAGTGACAGGAAATTAATTCAAAGGGGTGTATTTTCTGTATTTACCAGAACTAGTGTCCCCATTGAGAGGTTTCCCTTTTATTCCTTTTCTGGGGACAACCCATTTTTGTTTTCTTTGCTTTCAAAAAAAGAAAGGGAGAATCTTTGTAACGGGGGTACAGACAGCAATAAAAACCTGATTACTTTTCTAATCCCTCTCCACTGAAGCTTAGAAAAAAGTTTTCCTTTAGGTATACGTTACGATAGGGTATGATAACCATGTGACCCTGGAAATCAATAAAGTGTCCAGTATATAATGGCATACCAGAACCTACATGCCCATAACCTACAGCATGGATAAATACAGGATACCATAACGTCGAACAGAAGTACAGATACAAGTGAAAACATGTTCAGTATCTCACAAAAGTGAGTACACCCCTCACATTTTTGTAAATATTTTATTATATCTTCATATGACAACATTGAAGAAATGACACTTTGCTACATTGTAAAGTAGTGAGTGTGGAGCTTGTATAACAGTGTAAATTTGCTGTCCTCTCAAAATAACTCAACACACAGCCATTAATGTCTAAACCGCTGGTAACAAAAGTGAGTACACCCCTAAGTGAAAAAGTCCAAATCGGGCCCAATTAGCCATTTTTACTGGTCACTGGAATTTCAAGATGGCACCTCATGGCAAACAGCTCTCTGAGGATCTGAAAAAAAAAGAATTGTTGCTCTACATAAAGATGGCCTAGGCTATACAATGCCAAGGCCCTGAAGCTGAGCTGCAGCAAGGTGGCCAAGACCATACATCGGTTTAACAGGACAGGTTGCACTCGGAACAGGCCTTGCCATGGTTAAAGCGGATGGTTCACTAGAAAAAAATATTAAAAGCCAGCAGCAACAAATACTGCAGCTGCTGACTTTTAATATTAGGACACTTACCTGTCCTGGAGTCCAGCGGCGTCCGCAGCAGAGGATGAGCGATCGCTTGTCACCCTGCTGCTCCCCCCTCCATCCACGGTGAGGGAACCAGGAAGTGAAGCGCTGCGGCTTCACTGCCCGGTTCCCTACGGCGCATGTGCGAGTCGCGCTGCGCCCGGCGATTGGCTCCCGCTGTGTGCTGGGAGCTGAGAGTTCCCAGCACACAACGGGGGGGCGATGGGATGTCGCCCAAAAAACCCGTCTTTTGCCCGAGACTGCGGGCCGGAAGTGGTTGCAGATACCTGTCTTTAGACAGGTATCTGCACCCCCCTCCCCCCTGAAAGGTGTCAATTGTGACACTGGAGGGGGGGAGGGTTCCGATCAGCGGATCTTCACTTTAGGGTGGAGATCCGCTTTAACCAAAGAAGTTGAGTGTACAGTTCAGCGTCTTATCCAGAGGTTGTCTTTTGGAAATAGATGTATGAGTGCTGCCAGCATTGCTGCAGAGGTTGAAGGGGTGGGGTGATCAGCCTGTCAGTGCTCAGACTATACGCCATACACTGCATCAAATTGTTCTGCATGGCTGTCGTCCCAGAAGGAAGCCTCTTCTAAAGATGATGCACAAGAAAACCTGCAAATGGTTTGCTGAAGACAAGCAGACTAAGGACATGGATTATTGAAACCATGTCCTGTGGTCTGATGAGACCAAGATAAATGTATTTGGTCAGATGGTGTCAAGCGTATGTGGCGGCAACCATGTGAGGAGTACAAAGACAAGTGTGTCTTGCCCACAGTCAAGCATGGTGGTGGGAGTGTCATGGCCTGGGTCTGCATGAGTGTTTTTCTGTTGCCAGGGTGCTATATAGGTCCAGGGGAGTGGTGTTCCTGCCATAGACCCCGATCCCTGAAGGTCTAGGACAATACCCACGGTGAAGGTTGGGCCTCTTGCTTGGCAATACCCTGCAGCGTGGAAAAGGTAAGAGGAGGGCCTACGGGACTTGGTTCGACAGTAGGTCTTCCATAGGGGACTATGGGTCTCGCCTATATTATGCTTCTATGCATGGGCAATGTAAACCATGATGTCTTCTGAGACAGGATGGCTCAGGGCACCCATATACCTCCCCTAGCCAGCATGTAGCCTGGGCCACTATGTTGAGACAGGATGACTGTAGTACCCATATACCTCCCCTTGAAGGGGCTGGTACATAAAAAATGCCCTAAGTCCTATGCAAAGGATTGCCTCATGAGTAGCTGCATGTCTTATCTGTTTTCCGCTACTAAGGGCAGTAAAAAGACACGCCTAGTGTTTTGCTTACCATGCTTTCCAAATATGGAAGCTTAAGGGTTAGCTGGTCTATTGTGCGACCCACTCCCTCCGCTTCAGGCTCTACCACAGTGTGTGGGGAGGTCCCTCATGGTCCGGGTCCACGGTGCTCCTTGGGATCTCTCTCCTCCGCCTCCACTATTCCCCTACGCGCGCGTGCGCTAGGGGGGGGCGCGCTTTGTAGGCGGGGGGGACGAGGTGGACACCACTGGCACACATGCACGTGCTTGCCGGCTCATGGCGCAGGGAGGGCTCCTCAGAAAGGCCCAGACTGTAAAGCCAGGAGGACACAGAAGTTTGGGGCACGTAAGCACCTCGTGTGTGTTGGATACAGATTCATCTAAGACGCCTACTCAGCATCTAGCTGTTCAAATTAGCAGGCATTGTTTTTTTGCTAGACTAAGTTCAGCTGTTGATGCACCCGGGTTAAGTTCTTCTGCTTTTAGCTTAGGACTTGTCTCCCCATGGAAAGTGGTCGGGGGTAGGTATATAAAATAGCCACCTGAATCTGGTGGCCCTTATCATGCTTGCATGATACTATCCTCCCCTGTAGAGACTTGAGCCAGCAGGCATGGCAGCTTCCCCCAACATTGCAGCCACTCTGCATATGTCTTTTTGCATTGCATAGAGATGCTTGAATGCATAAAAAAGAGTCTATATGAGGTTAACTGCTATAGTTGCAGCATCCTCACAAGGAGCAGAAAAAAACAGGGTGTGCCCCTTTCCTGCTCTAAATCCTTAAACAAAGGGATTAAAAGACCTGGGGATGAAGGTTCACTGTCAGAGACTTGGACAGCTGCAGCCTAAACGAGGAGAAGCTATCAGAAGCCCCACAGGTTCTGGCTGCACCTGCAGTCTTTTTCAGAGATTCATGCTGCATACAACTTCCCTCAGCCTAGACAGCCTGAGCCTCTCTCTCCTCCTTGGAATTTAAAGAAAGGTTTTTCCTATAGGTTGCTAGAACCTATAGGAAAAAACCTATAGGTCCTCATCCTGGTGTTGGCTTCTGGCTAACCAGATGCACTACTGTGGGATGCACAGTTGCTGGTGCACATTCATAATGTCTCATAATTGCGGAAACGCACATCTGCAGAGGATAGCTTCCTCTTTAACTGTCCGCACGTTTGCATAAGATGAGAAAATGCATGTGGGGTAAAAAAAAAGTAACCGAACATGTTTGTATTGTTGATCACATAAGGATACATGTTTCTGGCTGTGCATAAAGATGCTGGATCACACACGGTTACCTGATAATCTGAGTCGTAGATTACCCATGGATGTTTGGTCATACAGAGAGGCTTGTTTCCACAGAAATGCCTAAAATCGCATAAAGGCGCTTGAATGCATAAAAATGCTGGATCACACATGGTTAACTGATTACCCAAGTCCTTGATTACCCAAGAATATTTGGTCTCACAGAGGCTTGTTTACACAGAAATGCCTAAAATCGCATAAAGACACTTGAATGCATAAAAATGCTGGATCACACATGGTTAACTGATTACCCAAGTCCTTGATTACCCAAAAATATTTGGTCTCACAGAGAGGCTTGTTTCCACAGAAATGCCTAAGATCGCATAGAGATGCTTGAATGCATAAAAATGCTGGATCACACATGGTTACCTGATTTCCCAAGGAGATTTGGTCACACAGAGGGGCTTGTTTCCACAAGGAGGCCAAAAATCGCATTAAAAATGCTTGAGTGTATAAAGAAGCTGGATCACACATGGTGATCTGATCAACCGAGTCCTTAGTTTACCCAAGGATAATTGATCACATAGAGAGGCTTGTTTTCACAGAAATGCCTAAAGTCGCATTAGATGCTTGATTGCATATAGATGCTGGATCGCACAGGGGTGCTTGATCACACAAGAGTCCTTGGTCACACAAGGGTACTTGTCCGCACAGTAGTGCTTAAAATGCATAAGATGTTTTGATCGCATGAAAGATACTTAATCGCATCCTTGCATTATGTTTGATATTTACGCATAATGAAAGTCTGTGATTTGGGATTTGGGTTTTAGTATACAAATGCTATGTCCTTTGGTACAAGCAATGTTATTAGAAGTATGCGAAATTGTATTTTATTGCATTTATAAATAACTATTGTGTATTTTACATATACTCTTAATGTATTGAGTTATCTATGTTAGTATCACAGATGTGCAGTTGGTCACAAACGCGCACTGTGTTTTTTATATTAGGTTAAGCCTGTCACCTGTCCTCGTTCGATAGTGACGGTTTACTATATGTTTCATCTATTGTGCTGATGACGTTAGTGTCTGTTTCCTCCCCCAATGGATATCGGATACTACAGCTGCGAGTGCGCGTGCGCGAGTTTAGTCACGCGCACGTGGCCGCCATCAGCCAATAAGGATACATCTTGCACTCCAGTGATGCGCTCCATCATGTACGCAGAAGATTTCCGCCCTGAGATGGGCAACAACCCCACAATCGCTCTCGCACAAGTGGGACTGGGAACGCTGGATATAAAATAAAATTTCCGTCCAGGATGTATTATGTTGGTTCCGGTCGTCGTGCGCATGTGCGCAATGGTGCGCTCACGTGACCGGAATTAACCAATGGGCGCACAATATGCGTTCCACGGACGATGATATATTATAGGTCAAGGATAAGCTTAGTCACGCCCTCAGAAGAAGTCAACCAATGACGAAACGTGTCGGGGCGTGACGCTTATCCATTGACCTAACACTCTGTACTGCCCCCGGGACCAGGAACAGGAGAAAGGTGAAACAACAAACAAACTTCACTGTTCGGCCAGGAGAGGCATACAGGCACAGTAGTGATATTATTTGCTTGTTATTTCTGCATTGTGGTACGCACATTTTATAAGGGGATGTTTTTTTATTGGGGCTCAATATACTTGTTTTGAAACTATATCACACTATATGAGGTTTCTTTCCCATTATATGTGATTTCGGTTTGATTGAACAAAAAACATACCGGCTGGTGGAGAGTGTAACTTCCGGGACATACATGGATATATAGTCAAGGCTCTCAATTTTCATATTTCTGGTGAGTGCATCCCCAAAAGGGGAGTCAATTCCCTCCACGTGGTGAACACCCCCCTGGTGAAAGGAGCACTAATTGAAGGACTTTTTTTCTGTGTATCATATCCATCTACACTATCATCTGATTTCCTATATTTGATAGACTTATAGAAGTATTCCAGACGCCCGTTTGGAAGTAGCGCTGCTACAGTTTTACATTATACTTTTTGAGTTTTAAAAATATTTTTGCTTGACTGTGTTGTTTGAAGTAGCATGGCTGGACCTAAGGGGGTCCAGCATGGTCAAGTATCTGGAACTCCTGGGTTGGGGATCCCAGTCTACATCCTTTCATTTGACAAGAAGCTGGGTATGTTTGGCACAGCCCAAAAAGGAGAGTTTTTTTTTTTTTTTTTTTTTTTTACCTCAGTCAAGACCATCGCTATGAGAAGGCTGGTCTATGTGGTCACGGCAAGGAACAGTTCCTTACTTTTGGCCTTTTTGCTTAAGGCGCTAGGGAAGATGCTGGCTTCATTCAAGACAGTTCCCTATGCTAACTTTTATTCAGGGCTGTTATAAACGATATTCTGTCGGCCTAGAAAGAGTGGATCTTGACCTAGCATTATCCAAAGAACCCGGTCCCAGAGATATGCTGGAATTCCTGTTGGTGGTTCTTAACTAAAAGGTTTGCCAGGTCAGGAAGAGACCATGGCCCAGGGGAAGTAGTCAAGCTCCAAGTGAACCTTATCTGTCAGCCAGAGCTACCGATGGGGCATCTGGCTTAAGGGCCTGAATGTTCAGGTGGCAGGTTGGTTCTGTCAGAGTACAATCGGACTATACCATACTAGTGATTTACTTAATTTACCAAGGAGGAGCTTGTGCCTTGCCCTTTGACATTCGTCATTTCATGAAGGGCAGAATTGGAAGGCGATTCGCTGGAGCCGTCAACAAGTGTCTCCGGGAGAATGACCTCTACACCCGACTTTTTTCCTGACCAAATGCCACAGAAATAATACCCTGTACATAAGATGTATTGGCGTTCAGGCTCAACAAGAAATTAAACAGCTTGGGGTCAGGGACAAAGGATCCACCCGCATGCGTGGCAGGTGTGTTTGTAATCCGGGGGGACCAGTTGTCACTGGTTGTGTCTCTCCCCCCAGTGCTGCGACTTTTGTGGCTTCCATGCAGCATTAGAGGAGAACGGAAGCTAGCCTGATTACTCCGGCATAACCCTGACTACCTCACTGTGCAGGAACAGTAAGGGTGGTAGTAGTGGACCCAAGGTCCCTTACATCTTGTCCAGGCCTACTTCACAGGAGGTATTACATCCTGTCTTGCAACAAGTGAATTAATGGTCTGGCTATTATAGCCCACATTCTTGAGGATCGGGGCTTTCAGAATCAGCGGCACTTCCCTTGATTCATACAGGAGAGCTGGCCTCCAGGACCAGATATCCTAGGATCTGGAAGGCCCATGTTCCTGGTATGAAACCAGGTGGTGGCATCCTTGGAAGTTTGTCAAAGGTAAAATTCCTGCCTTCCTACATTTGGAAAGGAGACGGAGCTAGCCTTAAGTTGCATCAAGGACCCGATCTCGGCCTTGCTTCCAAAGGTCGCTTGCTTCACACTCTTTGGTCCGGGCCATTATACAAGGGGTGACGTGCATAACTCCACCAGTTTGGTCGCCCTTGTGCTCGGAGGCTTGGCTCTAGTTTTGTCAGCTTACAGGGTCAGCTCCTTGGGCCGATGCACCAAATTTCCCTTCATCCTTTAACAAGGGATTTGGGGTTCTTGGTTGTGGTAGCCTCCAAGAGAGTTCCAGTATTGGCAACTTCTTGGCATAAAACCATACTTAATTATTCTTATAAGTAGGGTGATGTTAATCCTCACCCAGCCTTATTTACTAGAAAGATCTAGTATTCATTTGAATCAAGATATTCTTACCTTCCCTTTTTTCAAAACCTTGTTTCTTGGAAGGAAAGGTTATTGCTTTTCTCTCAATAGAGATGAGAGCAGTTGAATATCTATCTGAAGGTTTCAGATATAGAAAGCTGATGTTTTTTTTGTGCTGCCAGAAGACCCTAGATGTGGGCAGGCAGTGTTCAGTTCAGCTATTAAAGTGGTTACACTCTCTCTCTTGTTGGAGTAAGAAAGGTCTAGGCCTATCTGAAGCGGCTGCTTGGATACGGAAAACTGATGTTGCGCTACCAGGAGGCCCCAGGAAAGGGCAGGCAGCGTCTTAAATTAACTGTTTTTAATGTTGATTCATCAGGTTATTTTTCATGTTTGTGGTTTAGAGTGGGATTCCCCCTGTTTTCTTGTGGGGGTACTCCCTACCAGAATGCTAAGCGCTTTATGCGCAACGCATTACCGAGCCTTTATGACGCAGATTTTCAGGGCCACAACTTGGTCGTCTGTGCTTACGTTCACTAATTCCTATCAGGTGAACATAAGACGGCAAGAGGATGCAGCTTTTTTGTGCAATATGCTTCAGGCAGAATTATAGGTCCTCACGTCTGATGGCGGTCTGTTTTGTTGGTGTCTCCCTCCCCTCAGTAAGCATGGCTTTCGGACATCCCACATAATAATGACTATGCTGCTCTGTGTCCCGTGATGTACGATAAAGAAAATAGGATTTTTTATAACAGCTTACCTGTAAAATCCTTTTCTTGGAGTACATCACGGGACACAGAGCTCCCGCCCCTCTTGTTTGGGGATATGGGGACACTTATTGCTTTGCTGCAAAAACTGAGGTACTCCCAGTATGGGAGGGGTTATATAGGGGGGGAACTTCCTGTGTAGTTGATTACACCATTGTCCATCACCTGAAGGTAGCCACATAGTAATGACTATGCTGCTCTGTGTCCCGTGATGTACTCCAAGAAAAGGATTTTACAGGTAAGCTGTTATAAAAAATCCTACTTTCTCTAACATCCACCAGCTCTGTGTTGTCGTCATGGAGGAGTCGAAGAGGACTCCAGTG
Source organism: Rana kukunoris (assembly GCA_029574335.1). Classification (NCBI taxonomy): domain Eukaryota; kingdom Metazoa; phylum Chordata; class Amphibia; order Anura; family Ranidae; genus Rana; species Rana kukunoris. The sequence continues at coordinate 299,262,262 of CM056050.1, forward strand.
GCAACCTGTGAAGCTCTGATGAACTCCATACCCAAGAGGGTTAAGGCAGTGCTGGAAAATAATGGCATGTGTGAAAGGGGTAGTGGCGCTGTCCCACACCCTATAGGTCAAAAGGGTATAAGTGTCAGTGTATTGACTAGTGAGATAGGTACTGCAAATGATAAATATACAATAGAGTGCAACAATATTATAACAACATTGAATACCGTATTTTTCGGACTATAAGACGCACTTTTTTTCTCCAAATGTATGGAGAAAAAAGTCTCTGCATCTTATGGTCCGAATACTAAATTGACAGCCCCCCGTCACCGCCATTTAACTTACCGGTACCTGGGAAAGCAGACAGACAGGCAGCGAGCGGGCGCCGTTGGCGAGCGGGCGACGTGAAACATGATTGAGCCGGTCCATGTTGTTTAATGGCAGATGTCTGCAGCATGTCGGCAAGTGAAGCGGGCTACGAGAAGCCCCAGGAAGCATTGCGCCTTTTCCATTGCACAGAGCTACGCCCACATGGCGTCACTACGCATTGCTCCGTGCACTCAGTGCTCTCCTGAGTCAGCAGCCAATTAGGTTACACTATTATGGTCAGCTGACCCCTGAATCAGCTGACCATAATAGTGTAACCTAATTGGTTGCTCCTTCAGCATCTGAACAGCATGCACCTGCACTCCGGAATACAGTAGAAGTGACATTCAGAAAACAGTACAAGTTCAAGTGACATTTAAAAAAATAAAATCAGAATTTACAGTAATAAGATTTACAACTGAATACTGGTAACACTGACCAGGTGCCAGCCACCCAGTTTAGAGACCAGGTGCCAGCCACCCAGTTTAGAGACCAGGTGCCAGCCACCCAGTTTAGAGACCAGGTGCCAGCCACCCAGTTTAGAGACCAGGTGCCAGCCACCCAGTTTAGGGACCAGGTGCCAGCCACCCAAAATCTTTTTTCTTTATCGTACATCACGGGACACAGAGCGCATAGCCATTACATATGGGTTATATGGGTACCTTCAGGTGTGGACACTGGTGTAATCAACTTCACAGGAAGTTCCTCCCTATATAACCCCCTCCCACTGAGAGTGCTTCAGTTTTTTCACCAGTGTCTTAGGTGTTGGTCACGTCTAGCTGTCCCTCGGAGGTCTCGGGACCCAGGATAGCTAGCCGGATCCGTCCGAAGTGCTTCAAAGCCAAGGAGTACGGTACCCGGGCCCTGCCTGCGTGGGGTGTTGCCTATAATGCCTCTCCTTGGAGGGCTGGATTCTGGGCTCCAGTGCCTTGGTCTCTCCCAGGACTAAACGCTACTGATGCCAGGATGCTATATAGGTCCAGGGGTGTGGGTTCCTTAACACAGGACCCCGAAGGTCCGAGACAATACCCACGGAGATGGGGGAAGATTGGGCCTCTTGCAGTTTGCAATACCCTGCGGCGTGGAGCAGGTAAGAGGGAACCTGCGGGACTTGGTTCGACAGTAGGTATCCCCCTGGGGGTTCTGGGTTGGCTAATGGTATGCTTGTGCATCAGCCACTATCTCCACTATGTCTGTGTGGGCAGGATGGGATACTAATGTTTACCCAGATAACATGTAGATATATGTATACTTGTGTAAGATATATATTTGCTACTCACCCCAGGTCTGCCTGTTAGCATTGATACTGCAACCCCACATGTTTTAAAGAGGAAATTGCTGGTGAAAACTCCTGTTTCTTAGGAAGCCCATGGGGACAGCTTCCTCTCTGTGTGTGCACTACAATAAGATTAGTGCTTACCTGGTGTCTGTTGGTGCTGCCTGGCGCTGGTCCATGTTGTTTCCTCTGCTCTGCTTCCTCCATGTTGTTTTCAGCGTGGGGGGGTGCGCGCGCGTGTGCGCGTGCGCGCGTGCACGCCGCCTTTTATAGCGTCGGCGTGCGTTGGGGGGGCGGGCCAGCAGCGTCAGGGTCTGTTTAAAGGAAAAACGTTTTCTCTGGCTGGTCTTTCCCTCCTGGAAGCAGAGGAAGAAGGATACAGAGCGTGCAGCTGGGTCTTTTGGCCACACAGGGACACCTAGTGGCGGTTTTGTGGATCTTCAGGTCTAGGACTTAGTTCCACTATTGACCAGAAAAAAAAAAAAAAAAAAAAAGGGAGTCAGCCTTAGATCCAGCAGTATCTGAGTCTACCTTGGACTCCGGCTAACGGGCATTGGTGTGTCAATACTCACAGGTTTCCTCAGTATTGCCACCTCCCAGGCGGGTAAAAAAAAAAAAAAAAAAAAAATTTTTTTTTGGAAAAAATAAATAAATAAAAGAAATTTATTTTTTTATTTTCCTCATACCTGTCCTCATATTGGTTACTCCTAGCTGCAACAGTCAGGTGTTGGCTATAGGGGTGACTCAAGGTTGTACAATGGCTCCAAAGGGATCTGGACCAGCCAAGGCTGCTAAAGGTGCCAAGAAACAAAAGGGGTCTCCATCGGGGTCAGAGGATTTGGGCCAGGCTTCAACGGCCCCACCCTCGCCAGTTAGAACACCGAGTGGCATAGTACAAGAGCCATTGGGGGTGCTGGGGGCAGAGGCGGCCCCCGATCCACCCATTCCCGTTTACGTGACGGAAGAAATGCTAGCAGCCACCATGGGTGGGCTAGAGAAAAGGTTAACTGCGTTGTTTGCCCGTCCTTGACCAAGTAGCAAGCGGGCTAGATCCCCCTCACCCAGTGTGGGGTTTTCAGATGCGGAGGTCTCCTCTTCAGAGGAACGGGACCCACAAAGGGATCAAGCAGACCCAAGTCCCGACGGTTCAGACAGGGAAGGTTCCACTATAGATGAATATTTTTCGGCCTCTCAAGTGGAGAGCCTGTGGATCCAGTCTTTGACAGATATGGTTCGCACTGCCTTTAAACTTCCAGTGCCAGAACTAGTAGCCCCTGAGGTTTCCTCATTGGGTTCTTTAAAGGCTCCATTAACTTGTGCGTCTTTTCCAATGCACCCCCTTCTGCGGAACGTGATTTACCAGGATTGGGCTCGACCTGATAGAATCTTTGTCCCTCCTAAAAGATTCTCTATTCTCTATCCTATGGAAGAGGAATATTTAAAGAAATGGGTGGACGCGGCCATTTCCTGCGTGAATAAATCCCTGACCTGTCCGGTTGAAAATGTCCAGATGTTCAAGGATCCGGTCGACAAGAAATTCGAGACCCTACTGAAGGCCGCTTTCACCTCAGTAGGTGCCATGGTTCAGCCAGCAGTAGCAGCCATTGGTGTTTGTCAGGCCTTGAAGGATCAGGCAAAACAGATATTAAAGGACATGCCGGCTTAGCATACTCATGAATTAGCAGAATTCCCTAGGGCTCTCTGCTTTGCAGTAGATGCTATTAAGGACTCCATCCAACAGGCATCCCGTTCATCTCTACTGATGGTTCACATGCGTCGTCTTTTGTGGCTAAAGAACTGGTCAGCAGAGGCACCCTGCAAAAAGCTTTTAGCAGGGTTTCCCTTTCATGGGGGAAGACTATTCGGGGAAGACCTAGATAAATATATCCACACCATATCAAGTGGAAAAAGTACTTCCTTACCGGTCAAGAAAAGACCGCGTGGGCCCACGTTTAAACGACAGGCCATTGTAGGCTCGGCCCCTTCGACTTCTCGTCAGTATCGACGGCCTCCCGGGCGTCCAGCGGTTAATAGCCGCCCACAGGGTCAAGCCGCGGCAAACAAGAGACCCTGGTCTCGCAAACCGGCTAAACCAGTCATCAAATCAGATTCATGAAGGGGCGCCCCCACTCTCTCGGGTGGGGGGAAGACTTCGGTTTTTCTCCGAAGTCTGGAAGGCCAGAATTCCCGACTCTTGGGTTCGGTCCGTGGTAGCCACGGGATACAAACTAGAGTTTCGAGAAATCCCCCCTCCTCATTTTCAGGGGTCAAGTCTTCCAAGCGACCCATTAAAAAGGGCCTCTCTCGTAAAGGCGTTGGATCGCCTATTGCTCCAAAGAGTAATTGTAGAAGTACCAACCCAAGAATGGGGTCGGGGATTCTACTCCAACCTTTTTGTTATACCAAAACCCAATGGCGACGTCAGGCCTATATTAGACCTCAAACGCCTAAATCGCTTTCTAAAGATTCAGACCTTTCGTATGGACTCCATACGTTCAGTGACAGCCAGCCTGCATCAGGGCGACTTTCTAGCATCTATAGACATAAAGGATGCATATCTGCATGTGCCGATTTACCCAGCACACCACAAGTTTCTTCGTTTTACGATAATTCAAAGTCATTTCCAGTTCGTAGCCCTCCCTTTCGGGTTGGCAACAGCTCCGCGGGTATTCACAAAGGTGTTAGCCCCGGTGCTAGCCGTCCTAAGGACAGAAGGCATCTTGGTCCTGGCATACCTGGACGATCTCCTGGTTATCGACAGATCAGCTTCCAACCTCAATCATGCAGTAGTCCGCACAGTGCGGCATCTAGAAGAATTCGGGTGGATTGTGAACCAAGAAAAATCAAGGTTACAACCCACAAGACAGTTGGAATATCTAGGCCTTCGGTTAGATACAGAATGCCAGAGGGTATTTTTACCTCAAGGGAAGATCAGGTCGTTGATTCAAACGATTCAAATAGTCTTAGGCAAAAAGAAGCCGACTATTCGCCTATGCATGCGACTGCTGGGAAAGATGGTGGCCGCCTTCGAAGCAGCGCCCTATGCCCAGATCCATACCAGAGTTCTTCAGGCAGCTATTCTCTCTGCTTGGAACAAGTCCATACAGGCATTAGACCGTCCATTAGTTCTTTCCCCAGGGGTCAAGCGCAGCCTGTACTGGTGGCTGATCCCTCAAAAATTGTCAAAAGGGAAAACCTTTTGCCCCATCACGTGGAAAATAGTAACCACAGATGCCAGCCTAACAGGTTGGGGGGCAATCTTAGGAAAACGGACCCAGCAGGGACAGTGGTCAGAGGCAGAAAGTCTGCTTCCCATCAATGTCCTAGAGATCAGAGCTGCTCGGTTGGCCCTGGTCGCCTGGACTCTCCGCCTGCAGGGTCTGCCAGTAAGGATACAGTCCGACAATGCCACGGCGGTGGCATACATAAACCACCAGGGGGGCACAAGGAGCCTAGCGGCTCAAAGGGAAGTAAACCTGATTTTCTCATGGGCCGAAGCCCATGTACCCTGCATCTCGGCGGTGTTCATCCCAGGGATAGACAATTCTCAAGCAGATTTTTTGAGTCGTCAACAGTTACTCCCGGGAGAGTGGTCTCTTCACCCCCAGGTATTCCAAGAGATTTGCCAAAGATTCGGAGTTCCCGATGTGGACATCATGGCAACAAGATTCAACAAGAAATTGGACAAATTCGTATCCCGAGCCAGGGACCCCTCGGCCTACGGGACCGATGCGTTGGTTTGCCCCTGGCACCAGTTTTCTCTCCTGTATGCGTTCCCTCCACTACAGATGATTCCCCGCCTTCTACGAAGGATCAGGGTGGAGCGCAGGCCGGTGATCCTGGTGGCCCCAGCCTGGCCCAGAAGGGCTTGGTACGCACTCATCGTGAGGATGTCGGTAGGGGCACCGTGGCCACTCCCCCTGCGCCCAGATCTGCTGTCTCAGGGCCCGATCTACCACCCTGCTTCACAGCAGCTAAATTTGATGGCTTGGCGGCTGAATCCCTAATTCTTAAGGGCAGAGGCCTCTCAGCCCAAGTCATATCTACATTAATTCAGGCTAGAAAGCCAGTCTCTAGAAATATCTATTACAGAGTCTGGAGGACCTATGTGGAATGGTGCGAGTCTCAAGGAGGGCATCCTCGCAAGTTTTTTATTGACTGGATCTTGCGATTCCTCCAGGTTAGCGTTGACAAGGGGTTGGCTCTTAGTACTCTAAAGGGGCAGGTGTCTGCCTTATCGATATGGTTTGAAAGGCCTTTGGCCACGCATTCGCTTGTAAAAACCTTCTTGCAGGGGGTCTTGCATGTAAATCCCCCTATTAGAGCTCCCCTCTGCTCCTGGAATTTAAATCTGGTCTTGTCAGCATTACAAAGACAGCCGTTTGAACCTCTGAAAGAAATCCCTCTTGTGCTGCTAACCCGAAAGTTGGTTTTCTTGGTGGCTATGGCTTCGGCCAGAAGAGTCTCCGAGCTGGCAGCCTTGTCTTGCAGGGAACCGTACCTGATTCTGCATAAGGACAAAGTGGTTCTGCGGCCTCAACCTTCTTTCCTTCCTAAGGTCATATCCAGTTTTCACTTGAATCAGGACCTAGTCCTACCATCCTTCTTTCCTACTCCCCAGTCCAGAGAGGAAAGACTGCTTCATACTTTGGACGTGGTCCGAGCCATGAGGGTTTATCTCAAGGCTACAGAGAAGATTCGGAAAACAGATGTGCTTTTCGTTCTCCCGGACGGCCCCAAAAAGGGTCAGCCGGCTGCCAAGTCTTCCTTGGCTAGGTGGATTAAGCAGCTGATTTTTCAGGCCTATGGTCTGAAGCGCGTTCCACCTCCCTTATCAGTTAAGGCCCATTCTACGAGGGCCATGAGTGCCTCTTGGGCGGCACACCATCAGATCTCTATGGCACAGGTTTGCAAAGCGGCAACCTGGTCTTCCGTACATACGTTTACTAAATTTTATAAGTTGGACGTTGCAAAGGGTACGGACGCAGCATTTGGGCAGGCGGTCCTACGGGCAGTAGTATAGAATCCTCTGGCCCGGTTCACGCCCCCTTTTTTCTGTTGGTGGAGCTATTTTACCTCCTGATAATGTTTTTTTGTTTGGCTAATTTTGGCCTTGCGGTCTCCCTCCCTTCATGGAGCATTGCTTTGGGACATCCCATATGTAATGGCTATGCGCTCTGTGTCCCGTGATGTACGATAAAGAAAAAAGGATTTTTAATAACAGCTTGCCTGTAAAATCCTTTTCTTGAAGTACATCACGGGACACAGAGCTCCCACCCCTCTTTTGGGGAACATTGTGTAACCTCGGAGAAATTGCTTGCTACAAAACTGAAGCACTCTCAGTGGGAGGGGGTTATATAGGGAGGAAACTTCCTGTGAAATTGATTACACCAGTGTCCACACCTGAAGGTACCCATATAACCCATATGTAATGGCTATGCGCTCTGTGTCCCGTGATGTACTTCAAGAAAAGGATTTTACAGGCAAGCTGTTATTAAAAATCCTTTTTTTTTCTAATTTTTCTCCTCTAAAATCTAGGTGCGTCTTATGGTCAGGTGCGTCTTATGGTCCGAAAAATACGGTAAATGGTATGTGTGAAAGGGGTAGTGGCGCTGTCCCACACCCTATAGGTCAAAAGGGTATAAATGTCAGTGTATTTATACCCTTTTGACCTATAGGGTGTGACATTTATACCCTTTTGACCTATAGGGTGTGGGACAGTGCCACTACCCCTTTCACACATACCATTTATTCAATGTTGTTATAATATTGTTGCACTCTATTGTATATTTATAATTTGCATTACCTATCTCACTAGTCAATACACTGACACTTATACCCTTTTGACCTATAGGGTGTGGGACAGCGCCACTACCCCTTTCACACATACCATTTATTCAGGTACTTCACTCGTGAGGTATCTTTTTCTGGGGGGCTGCAGTCCTTAAAGCGGATCTCCACCCTAATTCTAACATTTCTTTAATTACACTGCCGCTGTATGACATTATCAAAACGAATGTTTTTTTTAAAGTAAATCTGTACAGTACCTGTACAGTAGACTGCCTTCCGGTCTGGCTCACTGCGGGAATTCTCCGGGCATTACGTCGCTTCCTGCTCCATGCAGTGCGCTCTGGGAGCTTCTCTCCATAGCTCCCTGTGTAAACTGCGCAGCCGTGTGATCAAATATCGCGCTATTTCCTAGGCAGGAAGTGACGCGCGGCATAAACAAAGGAAGGAGGTTGCCGTTGTCATGGCAACACAGACGCTCAAGCAGCTGCTCTGCGTTGCTCGTGCGCATCGAGCGGTGGATGCTGGGACATCAGCATCCACCAGAAGAAGGAAGTGCCGATCTGTGGGCTTATGCCCACAGTTAAAATGGAACCTAAACGGAAGGAGGAATATAACTTGTTTTTTCGCACAGGAGTTCAGCTAATTAGGGGCATTAACCTTTTAAATAGCCGTTAAGAAAAACATGTTTTTGGCGTGGGAGATCCGCTTTAATACATTTCTTCCTAAGCGCACTTTCTCACTTGTTCATTGTGGAAAATAATGGCGGTCGCACAAAATATTGACACTTTGGGCCCAATTTGGACATTTAGGGGTGTACTCACTTTTGTTGTCAGCGGTTTAGACCTTGGCGGTGTGTTGAGTTAGTTTGAGGGGACAGCAAATTTATACTGTTATACAACCCGTACACTCACTACTTTAGCAAAGTGTAATTTCTTCAGTGTTGTCACATGAAAAGATATAATAAAATATTTACAAAAATGTGAAGGGTGTACTCACGCCTTTGAGATAATGTAAGTTACAATGTACAGCTGTTCTTAATTGTAATGACAGCAAGCCAGGCTGAGGAATGGTGAGATCCTATACCTAACATTTTGGGGTGCCGTTTGACCTATCATTTAAGTAGCACCTGCTACTTGGACATCTTACTTTCATATTTAAACACCAAAGACTCCTATAAGGCCAGCCCACGTGCCATACCGCCATACCGCAAAACTGCAAGTGATCTTGCAATGTGCTGCTTTTGCTACAGTGAAGAAAGAGTCCCACTTTCAAGCACAGCTTTCAGATGCAATCTACAGGCTTACCAACCTCTGTATATAATGTATGAATCTATACACTCTTTAAATCTATAGGCTTGGAAAGCTCCATATGCAAGATTCTGACAGTGAGTCCTTTCACTTGACTTTGGATGTAAAGGTCTTGCTGATTTTCCAATACAGTACCATGATCAGTAGGCTCCATTTGACCACCTCGGCTGTATTGTATTTGGCAGCTGTTTTTGAAATATTCACAACAACAAGAAGAAAAGCACATGCAACAAAAACAGTACTAACTGTAGAACATTTCTGTGTGCATTCAGAGGCATCTGAATAAAGCCAGGTGGGTATATTAGCTGATAGAAGCCAGGGAGCAGGCGTACACGGCCTACAGGGGGAAACACACCAATTGAAGATAACCAGTATATGTTCCAAAATATATAAATGTATATCTTAACAAATAAACTAAAATTCTCCAAGTCTCAAACTAAAGTGTTATTACAAGCTTGTATACGTATATGAGAATACGTAATAATACCTTGCTAGTCATTTCAGAAACCAATGTTGACAGTATATTACATCATATTTAAAGTATAACTAAAGGCAAAACTTATTTTTTTGGATCGAGTAGATAGGGATTAGAACACCTGTCAATTTTTATTGCGGATTGCACCTTGAAATAAATAATTGGGGGAGGGGGGTTTGGATTTCCCTATTATAAATATGTATTAGCAAATTGAAGGACAAAAACTGGACAGCCGCACTCCGAAATCACTTAAAATAAGTTGTCTGTTATTTTTCAACTGTACACACAGTTACTGCAACCAACAAAATACAGTATGGCCGACGCGTTTCGCACTTACAATCAGTGCTTAGTCATGACTAAGCACTGATTGTAAGTGCGAAACGTGATTTCGGAGTGCGGCTGTCCAGTTTTCGTCCTTCAATTTGCTATCATTAGCATTGCCAGCACCTTGGTGGTTCAACAACCCTTGATTGCACACGGGGCTCACCTGGAGCGGTGAGAAATTTGTCTGTTTTTATAAATATGTATTAACTTGTCTATTCCTATAATTAGCTAGTATATCAAAGCTCTGATAATGTTAATGGTGATGGTACAATAACAAGGTTGGTTATAAAAATAAACACACTGATTTAACAAAGCAAGGGTCTCATTTATTTCCCAATAAATTAGGAATGCTAACATAAAAATACTAAAGGAAAATATTACAGAGCATATAACACAAAAGAAGATAAATTATACTTTATGTATGGTATTCCTCGAGATGAGCTCAATGGAAAGAGAAATTTACTCCAGCCGGTCAGTACTTTTAAAGCCCACTTAGACAACACCTACTGTCCAATGAAAAATCCATAAGAGGCAGTCCTTCCTAATCACCAGGAAGTATATTCTTCTCCAGTCCATCTTCCAGGAAGCATGCTGTAGTGTCCACTAGGGGCAGCATTCGTCCATATATCACCGCTAGCTCACCTGGGTCATCCTTCAGTGACAGCTGGTCTTTGATCTTCTTCTGTAACTCAGGATGTTTAAATTTAACCTCCCAGGAGGTCTTATCTGGTGATTCTCTACCCCCATACCTCACCTCGGGAGGCCTAGGCTAAAATATCCTGTTAGGATATGCATTCATGTTTATGACTCCTGGTTAAACTGTCTGTAGTGGTGTTTCTAGATGATATTTTCCAACCTAGGCCAAATGACTGTATCCACCAGGCATTAACACTCCAGAAATATGATATTAAAGCGCATGTCCGCTCAAAAAAAATATATTAAAAGCCAGCAGCTACAAATACTGCTGACTTTTAATATTAGGACACTTACCTGTCCTGGAGTCCAGCGGCGACCGCAGCAGAGGACGAGCGATCGCTCCTCACCCTGCTGCTCCCCCCTCCATCCACGGTGAGGGAACCAGAAAGTGAAGCGCTCCGGCTTTACTGCCCGGTTCCCTACGGCGCATGCGCGAGTCGCGCTGCGCCCGCCCATTGGCTCCCGATGTGTGCTGGGAGCCGAGTGTTCCCAGCACACAACGGGGGATGGACGGGAAGTCAGAAAATACCCGTCTTTTGCCCGAGACGTGTGGCCGGAAGTGGGTGCAAATACCTGTCTTTAGACGGGTATCTGCACCCCCCTCCCCCCTGAAAGGTGTCAAATGTGACACCAGAGGGGGGAGGGTGCCGATTAGCGCGACTTCACTTTAGGGTGGAGCTCCGCTTTAAACCATATTGCCTTCCAGCACACCTCTATTAGGGAGCACCCTCTCTATTTGTCCTGTTTACCTTCATCATCAAAAGTGTAAGTAAAAGAAAATCCCACATTTTTGGGTTGACATGAGACCACTAATATTGGTGAAATGTTTCAGTGGGGGCAACGGTTTTGGTGACATTAGAATCCCCTCAGTTTGGAGGGATTTCCTATTACTTTCTCTTTGGGCTATGGACAGGAAGTAAAGTCAAAGCTCCCTAATGGGACACATGGGGGGGACTGACAGAGGTTTTAACCCTCATTTTACTCTATCCAAAATGACTCTATCTCAGACTCTTCTGCTACTTGACCAACCGGGCCATGATGTTGTCCCTCCCGCACATGCAAACAGCTGCATTACTCAAGGTTTGTTACTACTGACAGACAGGGAGAAACAGTTATGACAGAAAACCAGGGTCAGGGTCTTCTGTCATTAAAAAAAATCCTACCTATCATCATCTTTTTTTTTTGGTACCACTTTAATCCTTAAATCATTTAGCTAATCGTTGAGTGAATAAAAAAAAAGTGCTGATTAATGAAGCTAGGGGCTTTATATTGATGGAGACACATATATTCACTATTCGCTAGTCTTTGGGATAGAGCTTTATGGCTTGCTTATTGTCAGGTGAGATTTTTGTTTCTCAGCTTGCTCAACTTACTGTGCACATTATAAATTATTTAAAGGAAACAATACAGGCTGCCATTTTTGTAAGAATAATAGTTTATTTTGTCTCTCTTCGACTTTGATACTTTAAATCATTGACCTGGAAAAAAAACTTGCAGATTGGAGAGTCGAAGTAAAAGAAAAACTGTGCCCAGGACATATTTAAATGTAAGACAGCAGCATTCACTATTGTTTGAATACCAGCAAAGCAAAGCATATGAATCAAAATGTGTTGCACTATTTCTTTACCTACTCCAATACTGGACACTTTCACCCCCCTTCCTGCCCAGGCTAATTTTCAGATTTCAGTGCTTTCACACTTGAATGAAAATGTCTTGCAACACTGTGCGCAATTGAAGTTTTTATTTTTTTTGTGATAGAGCTTCCTTTTTGTGATATTTAATCACCACTGAGTTATTTTTAACTAAATAAATGAAAGAAGGTTGGAGAAATGGTGCCCCATCATTGGTGTCAGTGGAAGGAATGTGCCCCATCATTGGTGTCAGTGGAAGAAATGGTGCCCCATCTTTGTCAGTGGGAGGAATGGTGCTCTATCATTGGTGTCAGTGGGAGTAATAGTGCCCCATCATTGGTGTCAGTGGGAGTAATAGTGCCCCATCATTGGTGTCAGTGGGAGTAATAGTGCCCCATCATTGGTGTCAGTGGGAGTAATAGTGCCCCATCATTGGTGTCAGTGGGAGTAATAGTGCCCCATCATTGGTGTCAGTGGGAGGAATATTGCCTCATCATTGGTGTCAGTGGGAGGAATAGTGCCCCATCATTGGTGTAAGTGGAAGGAATAGTGCCCCATTAATGGTGTAACTGGGAGGAATATTGTCCCATTGTTGGTGTCAGTGGGGAGAATAGTGCTTCATTGGTGTCAGTGGGAGGAATAGTGCTTCATTGGTGTCAGTGGGAGGAATAGTGTCCCATGGTCAATGTCAGTGGCAGGAAATATGCCCCACTGTTGCTGACAGTGGGGGGGGGGGGGGTGCCTCGAGGGACAGATAAAAGCTAGGAAAGGGCCACAGTTTGGAGACCACTGATCTATAGTATATACTCCTATATTTGAAAATCTATTAGTTCTGATGTATTGTGGTTGTGGAAGAGAATGGAGTAGGTCTTTTTTTTTTTTTTTCTATTGAAAAGCCTGTGGCGTGCAAAACGCAACCCAAAAACTTCACCCGGTGCAGGAAAAAATGTGCACACACATAAAGAGTGAAACACAAAAAACTGCGATGGGTGCCATCGTCAATTGGTCCTCCGAAGAGGACCCAGCTCTGATCCCCCGGGGCGTTAGGCTCCAGGCAGGGAAAAGAGTATTGGAGTCCAAGCAGCCGAAACCACTAGGACCCCACTAAGGCCCATGCAGCCGAAACCACATGGCCTAAGGCGGCGTACAGACGATCGGACATATCCGATGAAAACGGTCCGCGGACCATTTCCATCGGATATGTCCGATCGGGAGTTTGATCCGATGGCGTGTACACACCATCGGATCAAATTCCCCTCCGCCGGACGGCGCGGTGACGCGGCGGTGACGTTGACGCCGCCGCGTCACCGCCACGTCACCGCACCAGGAAGTAAAACACTTCCGCGCATGCGCCGAATCCATTCGGCAGCGGCGCGGCGGCGGTGGGGGCCGACATGTCTGCTGGTAAGTGTACTAACCAGCAGACATGTCGGGCGGACAGATTCCACCGGATAGATTTCAAAGCTTGCTTTGAAATCTGTCGGGTGGACAAATCTGTCCGCTAGCCCATACACACGAGCGGAGATGTCTGCTGAAACGGTCCATCGGACCGTTTTCAGCGGACATATCCCCTCGTGTGTACGAGGCCTAACATCCTCGGAGGGACTGCCAAAACAGAACCCTCCTCGGTGAGGCTCCCCGAAGGGAGACCCCATGAGAGCAGGTGAACTAAGCCAGAAGGCCATGTCCACCTACTCCCAAGACTTTCAGAGTCAGGCCCGAGGACCAGCACCCTACTCGCCACACTAAAGTGCACGCAACAACAAAAAAAGTGACAAAACAAGACAGACAGGGGGTAAAATAAAAAAGAAAGTGGGGGAAAAGGAAGGTGGGAATGGTGAGTGGAAAGTGGCCACTGTGCAATACAATGGCCGGCCCGGCCAGGAACAAAAATTCCTCTGGTCCTAGCCAAAAGGCTCGGCCCTAGAGGCAGGTGTTAAAAAGGTGTAAGTGGAGATCAGTGACCTAAGGTGCCACACGTTGAGTGCCCCTCAACACTCAGTGCAATGTATGGCACCCCTGGACTGCCACTCCAGGGGCACTATCTCCACAGGCTTTTCAACGGACCCTGACCCCCGGTCCGGACCGGCAGCACCCTTCCCAGCCAGGAAGGTAGGAGAAGAGGTTGGGGAGAGCCAGCCGCAGCCGACTACTACCCACAACCCCCATCTCTCCCACCTAATTACATTCCGGAAGTACTACCCGCCTCTCCCCGAAAGGATTAGCAAAGGTTCCCTCGCCGAACAACTGACTGGGGCAGACACCACCGAATCCAGGCCAAAGGCCAGGGTCCCGGCCCTTCAGCTTCGACCTCATGCCTCTCTGCCCCGATCAGAAGGCTTTCGCCTCTACGCCAACAGGCTTAGCGTCAACCGACTGCCATCCCTTTCCCCCTCGCCGAGTACTGGGGACAGTCAGTTTAGCACCACCTATTGGCAACTGATAAGAAACAGATTTTTTTTTTTTTTTTTTTCTTCTCCATCAGACTGAATCACTACATCAGTACGAGACTACGACACATCACTGAGCAGCGTTCCTTGCATCATCTGGACATTTTTCTATAAAAGGTAAGTAAAAGATACACACTCTATACTCCACTAACAAAACTCCCTCCACTTCCCATACTTCCAATACAAATTTGCATCATCCACCCCCATCCCCTTTCTATCATACAATAAAACAACATACAATTTGGCCAAACACAAATTCATACAATCTTCCTCCGACATGCTGATGTTTTTCTTCCACATCCAACATCTAGCATCCCATAAGACTTCCTTAAAAATGGCAAAAAATATCCAAGCCTTCCGTTGCTGTTGATTTCCTCCTCCCACCAAAACATAAAACCAGTTCAATAAGCACATCTTTTCCACCTCCACCACACCACGCACAAACTTCTCCACTCTCCTGCACACGCTTTTCGCAAAATCACATTCCCAAAAGATATGGGCTGCGGTTTCCACTTCCCCACACCCCTCCCTTGGGCATCTATCGTCCCTCGCCAAATCCCTCGCCTTCAAAAAGGACTTGGTGAGTAAGCAGCCTTGAAAGGCCATCCATGAGATCTCCTTCTGCCTATTCGTTACTCCTTTCACCAAAAACTTTGCCCAACACTTCTCAGCAGAAGCGGACCTCAGCCCAAAAATATTAGTTACCACCTCCTCCCTCCTCATCCATTTAACAAGGCTGGCTTTAACCATAGCTCCTACTCCCAATTCCGTCAGTTTACTTCCCAAGAAGAACTGGTGCATTCGTAAGTATACGGGTGCCGGTACCAAGGCCAAAGGCCTTCTCAGATCCTTCTCACACCACCCCCATTTGAGCATCGACCATCCAGCAAGGTATTTCTTGAATTTAGCAGCATTCCCACCCGCAGAGAAGGTCTTAAAGTGGCTCAACCATATCTGCATACCAACAAAATTTTGAACGTTGGGGAAATTATATCCCCCAAATTTTACTTCTCTCATGATAATAATGCGGGATACCCTTTCCATTTTTGCCCCCCAGAAGAAAACAAAAAGTAACCTGGTGATCTTCCGTATAGATCTCACATTTGGCGGGAATATTAAACTGGTATACAAAAGGAGCGGCAGTATCACTGCCTTCACTACCAACACCTTTCCAGTAAGGGTCAAATGCCTCAATCTCCAGAAAACTAGTTTCCGAGAAATTTTCTCGATCACCTTTTGGGCATTGCACTGGCTCATCATATCCCTTTGGAACTGGACCCCCAGGATCTCAATAGCTCCTGTGGTTTTTAACTGAACATTCGCTGTGCTACAAGACCCACTTAAAACGCATACCTGACTTTTATCCCAATTGACCTGAAGACCAGACATGCTCCCAAAGAGTTTTAGCTGGAGCTCTGACCTATTCAAGTCCGTCGGAGAGGAACAGAGGAGCGCAACATCATCCATATAACACATGGACTTAACTTTCTCTCCATCCCCCCCCGGAACAAAAAAACCTCAAACACTTGTCTCTCTGCACATGACGCAAAAGGGGCTCCATAACGCACACGAACATAACAGGGGACAGGGGACATCCCTGTCTTACTCCTGAGTTTACATGGAAGGGATCAGACACTATACCGTTCACTAAGACTTGACTAGACATGCCTGTGTACAAGTTCCTAAGAACCCTCAAGAACCTATCTGGAAAGCCCATTTGCTCAAGGACTCCGAACAAGAATGGATGAGCCACTCTATCGTAAGCCTTTTCGATGTCAATACCTGCTACAGCCAGTGGAAGGTTGTTATACTGGGCATAATAAATCAAGTCCCTCAATAATGTTAAATTGTCCGTAATCCTTCTGCCAGGGACTGCACATGTCTGCCACTCTCCCACTAAGCTGCCGATAATTTGACTAAGACGACTTGCCAACACCTTAGATACAATTTTATAGTCTACATTTAGCAAAGTTATTGGTCGCCAATTTTTTAAATCCCGATCCTCCCCTTTTTTATATAGTAGGGTAACCACCCCCTCCTTCATTGAGGGAGGCAAGTTCCCAGTCTCCACACAACCTTTTATCACTTCCATTAGGTGACTCTTCAAAATAGGCCAAAATGTAATATAAAATTCGGCTGGGAGCCCATCCTTCCCTGGGGTTTTATTTTTTGGCACCCTTCTCAGGTTCCCTTCCACCTCCTCCTCCGTGACCATATTTAAGAGGGAATCTGCGTCCTCCTTCCCCAGACTCCCCTTTAGGACCTTGCAATATTCCATAACTTCTTCTTGGGTAGTCCCTAAATGATCTTTATATAATTTCTCATAAAAGAGCTTTACCTCTTTTACCACCTCCTTCCCGCACACTTCCCCATCCTCTACGAGCACACTTTTTATTACTTTCTTTGCACCTATAGCCTTTTTAAAAAAGAACCTGGAGCACTGCTCTCCTTCTTCCATATCACGCACTTTGGCACTAAAGATAATCTGTTTGCCTTTTTCCCGCAGGAAAAGACGTCTCTCCTCCCGCACCTCCTCAAGTTCTTTATTCACCTCCACACCCGCCTTTTTACATTTTAATAGTAGATGTAACCTCTCCGCCAGGGTTTTTTCTCTCTCCCTCCTCCACCGTGCTCTTTCCACTCCTGCTTTTTTAAAGAAGGTACCCATCTGAATTTTAGCCCAATCCCACCACTGCAATATTCCTCCAAACTCCAATTTCTTTCTCACCAAAGATATAAAAAAAACTCCAAACTCATTACATACCTCCTCCTCCTCCAAAATTATAGTATTCAACTTCCATAACCCTCTTCCAAAAACAACCCCCTCCTCCAAAACAAGGGTACATGAAACCATTTTATGATCTGAAAATAAGAAGGACCTGGTTTCATAGCCTTTAACTATCATAAATTCAGAAACGAAAACAAAATCAATCCTTGAACTGACCGTACCTCGATCAGAGAAGTATGTATGTGAAGTATTTTTCCCCTCCCACTCCATCGCTGCGTCTTTTAGCCTAAAATCCGCCACCATCTCATTTAAAAGTTTGGACGAGGAATCTAGTTTACCCTCCTCCCCAGAGCCACTTCTATCATTCACATGCCTGATACAGTTGAAGTCCCCTACTACAATGGTAGGGGTCCTTCCCGGGAGGTATAATTTCAAAGTATTAAAAAGCTGATTTCTCTCACTCCTGTCAACAGGCGCATAACAGTTAAAAAGTCTAAATCTCCTCCCCACATATTCCAATACGACCAGCAACAATCTTCCCGGCACGATCACTTCTTGCGATATCAGCACCACTTGTGGATTTTTTATGAGCACACCCACACCTTCACTTCTTGATTCACAGGCCGGAGACCACGCACTCCCCCCATGCCTCTACTCATGAGGCCCTGGAACCCTCTCCACACCACATTCCTGTAGGCACAATACGTCCACTTTGCACTCTGATAAGCTGTTGAAAACAGCCGCCCGCCTCCACCCTGCTTTCACACTCCTTACATTAATTGAACTGACAATCAATGCCATAAGGAAAAGAATTTTCCCAGCCATCATAGTTCTTTAAGCAAGTCCATCCATATTCTCCTCTCCACTTGCTTGTCTAACTCCTTGATCTCTTTTCTGCCACCTCTTGGGACCAGGAGAACTGGCGGACTCTATTTCTGAGTCCCCAGAAAGGGCGATATGGAGTGACCCCTCCCCACTTCCAGAGTCCTCCCCTTCAATCCGAGCTCTTTTGCCCGAGTACTCCCCCTCCACCGATGAAGGCACAAATTGCTGTCCACACTCTATATCCTCATTTTCGTCCTCCCTTTCCTCCTCTTCAGATTCCTCCATTTCTTCCTCGCTGTCCGATATTTCTCCAAGTAGTCGGGTCACGCTGTGCCCCGATTCTGAGGCTGGTGTTCTTGCCCCACTTCCTCCCTCCGCATCTTGCTGCATTACTTCTTCTTCACCGATGCGGGGTGCTTCCGATATTATTTCCTCTTCGCCCGGCGAAGGGTCCCCAGGCCCGAAGCCGGCCACTCCAGCCCCAGCCGCACCAGCAGAGGCTGAAGCACCGCCTGCTCCACCAACCGAGACCCCTCCATCCTCGGGTACGGCATCATCAGCTGTGGCAGGACGAGGTATGCCAGATGGGGTCGCATCATTATTAACTTCCGCGGGTCCCCCCTCAGCTCCCTTCCCCTCGCCACTATCTTGCCTCTGCCAAAAGCTCTTTCCTTTTCTCGCACCCCACATTCTCCGGATTTCTTCTGCCACAGAAGTCCCTGGAAAGGTCTCTTTGGTTTCCTTGTAAATGTCGCATTGTTTTGCCAAATGTCCTTCTCTCTTACAAATGTCACACACTTTGCCCTTTCTGCAATCTCTTGCAGCATGTCCCGGCTGGGCACAAAGCCGACACACCAGTCCCTCATTACAGTCATCACTCATGTGTCCATATTTAAAACATCTACGACAAAACTTCGGCTGCCCCGGATAGAAGAGGAAACCCCTCTCCCCTCCAATGGTGAAAACAGCCGGGGGCCTCCTTACTCCTCCAATGCAGCTCTCATCCTTCCTGAAGTTCCCGAAGAAACAGTATTTCCCTGACCAGATGCCAAAATTATTTTTCACCTTGTCCCCCCCTTTTAAATCCTCACAGTACTGCCTCAGAAAAGCCCATAACAAGGCTGGATCCGCAAAGGGATTATATAAATGAACAGTTATCATTTTCTCCTCTTGTAAAAAAAGAGGCTGAATTTCAAACTGTTGCAAGATCTCGTTTTTCCTTTTCTTCGCGTCCTCAAAAATTCTCCAACATACCTCGGAAGATTCAAAGGTTACATCGTAAGTCCCTTGCTGGGGGAAATCTTGTAGACACTTTATGTCGCTTACCTTTATATTGAATAACTCCGTCAGAACATCCACTACCAACGTCCTCAGCGACACCTTCGTCCTGCAGTCTGGCTTCACCAGGAAACGCAAAGAATCTCGGAGCCCGCGCCCCGCCATCTTGACACCAAAGGTGCCTCGCCTTCACACCGCCCAGAGGTACCCCAAAAGGGGCACCCTGTAAGAAAAAAGACACTCGCTCGCCTTAAGAAGGGCGATCGCTTCCCGTTGCCTGGGGACTAATCCTACGGCCAATAGCAGCAAGGGGGGGCCCTCCGAAAAGGGACGCTCCCCCCAAGGCCGACCCTCGGGTACCCCAGGCACCTTCTGACTAGGACACAACGCAGCAGAACTACACTTGATCCTAGCCAAAAGGCCGAGAAGTGGTTGTGGAAGAGAATGGAGTAGGTCTTTGAAGTAACGTGTCTTTAATTTAGGGGTGTCTGAGTGACTGTTTTTCAAAATTCTGTTCGGGATGGTGTGAGCATTGCGTAGGGATCTTCAGGAAATGTCTGACTTGGAGATAGGTCCAAAAGGGAAGGGACACATTCAGGTTATAGTGTAGTAGTAATTTATATGTGCAGAGATTATTCCATTCAAAAAATTAGTATGGGGAGTAAGGTCTTTTCCTACCACATATGCATAAACAATGGCAAACCAGGGTCCTCACAAAACTTTATTGTACAACAAGGTGTACAAATGAGCATTGCAATAAAAAAAACTCCACCTCTCACACATACATGATGATGTCATCACTATGTTCCACCCATCTTTCTCTTTTGATCACATATTGAAGCGCTGTGGGACCTCTTGATCTGTGGGGTGCATTAGTCTTGGTAAGCAGTTTAATGTAATGGTGGAGGAGTACCGGGAGGATTAATCTCTAAACAGAAGACACAAGTTTTGAAGCATGGTGTGTTGACACTTATGGACTCTGTCACTGATTTAAAGCACTATATATATTTGTGTGTGTTTTTATGACACTGTATGTGTGATTTCATATTTCTTTATTGTCAATTTCTTATTGCAACATGACTTAAACTGCCTCTTTATCACAGAGAGCTGGCTCACAGCCGACTGTAACACCATTCTTGGAGAATTGGTGCCAGAAAACTACCCTATTATAACGGAAAATAGAATAGGGCAAAGAGGAGGAGGATTGGCGGTGATTCATAAGAGTTTGATCCGATGGCGTGTACACACCATCGGATTAAATTCCCCGCCGCCGGACGGCGCGGTGACGCGGCGGTGACGTTGACGCCGCCACGTCACCGCACCAGGAAGTAAAACACTTCCGCGCATGCGCCGAATCCATTCGGCAGCGGCGCGGCGGCGGTGGGGGCCGACATGTCTGCTGGTAAGTGTACTAACCAGCAGACATGTCGGGCGGACAGATTCCACCGGATAGATTTCAAAGCTTGCTTTGAAATCTGTCGGGTGGAGAAATCTGTCCGCTAGCCCATACACACGAGCGGAGATGTCTGCTGAAACGGTCCATCGGACCGTTTTCAGCGGACATATCCCCTCGTGTGTACGAGGCCTAACATCCTCGGAGGGACTGCCAAAACAGAACCCTCCTCGGTGAGGCTCCCCGAAGGGAGACCCCATGAGAGCAGGTGAACTAAGCCAGAAGGCCATGTCCACCTACTCCCAAGACTTTCAGAGTCAGGCCCGAGGACCAGCACCCTACTCGCCACACTAAAGTGCACGCAACAACAAAAAAAGTGACAAAACAAGACAGACAGGGGGTAAAATAAAAAAGAAAGTGGGGGAAAAGGAAGGTGGGAATGGCGAGTGGAAAGTGGCCACTGTGCAATACAATGGCCGGCCCGGCCAGGAACAAAAATTCCTCTGGTCCTAGCCAAAAGGCTCGGCCCTAGAGGCAGGTGTTAAAAAGGTGTAAGTGGAGATCAGTGACCTAAGGTGCCACACGTTGAGTGCCCCTCAACACTCAGTGCAATGTATGGCACCCCTGGACTGCCACTCCAGGGGCACTATCTCCACAGGCTTTTCAACGGACCCTGACCCCCGGTCCGGACCGGCAGCACCCTTCCCAGCCAGGAAGGTAGGAGAAGAGGTTGGGGAGAGCCAGCCGCAGCCGACTACTACCCACAACCCCCATCTCTCCCACCTAATTACATTCCGGAAGTACTACCCGCCTCTCCCCGAAAGGATTAGCAAAGGTTCCCTCGCCGAACAACTGACTGGGGCAGACACCACCGAATCCAGGCCAAAGGCCAGGGTCCCGGCCCTTCAGCTTCGACCTCATGCCTCTCTGCCCCGATCAGAAGGCTTTCGCCTCTACGCCAACAGGCTTAGCGTCCACCGACTGCCATCCCTTTCCCCCTCGCCGAGTACTGGGGACAGTCAGTTTAGCACCACCTATTGGCAACTGATAAGAAACAGATACTACACTTGATCTTAGCCAAAAGGCCGAGAAGTGGTTGTGGAAGAGAATGGAGTAGGTCTTTGAAGTAACGTGTCTTTAATTTAGGGGTGTCTGAGTGACTGTTTTTCAAAATTCTGTTCGGGATGGTGTGAGCATTGCGTAGGGATCTTCAGGAAATGTCTGACTTGGAGATAGGTCCAAAAGGGAAGGGACACATTCAGGTTATAGTGTAGTAGTAATTTATATGTGCAGAGATTATTCCATTCAAAAAATTAGTATGGGGAGTAAGGTCTTTTCCTACCACATATGCATAAACAATGGCAAACCAGGGTCCTCACAAAACTTTATTGTACAACAAGGTGTACAAATGAGCATTGCAATAAAAAAACTCCACCTCTCACACATACATGATGATGTCATCACTATGTTCCACCCATCTTTCTCTTTTGATCACATATTGAAGCGCTGTGGGACCTCTTGATCTGTGGGGTGCATTAGTCTTGGTAAGCAGTTTAATGTAATGGTGGAGGAGTACCAGGAGGATTAATCTCTAAACAGAAGACACAAGTTTTGAAGCATGGTGTGTTGACACTTATGGACTCTGTCACTGATTTAAAGCACTATATATATTTGTGTGTGTTTTTATGACACTGTATGTGTGATTTCATATTTCTTTATTGTCAATTTCTTATTGCAACATGACTTAGACTGCCTCTTTATCACAGAGAGCTGGCTCACAGCCGACTGTAACACCATTCTTGGAGAATTGGTGCCAGAAAACTACCCTATTATAACGGAAAATAGAATAGGGCAAAGAGGAGGAGGATTGGCGGTGATTCATGAGACACGTCTTGCGATCACAAAACCAAGCCTCCAAAACCCTCTTCCATTCATGGAAACCCTTACTCTCCAACTGCAAGTAAACGGCCAGGAGACCGTCCGGATTCTACTCTGTTATAGGCCACCTGGCCCCAAGTCGCAGCTGCTCCCATCCTTGACGGATTTTGTCTCCACCTACACTCTGAATAGCAGACACCTTTTGCTGCTCGGGGACTTCAATCTCTGGGCCAACTCCCCGCAAGACCCCATTGCCGACGCCTGCATCGACCACCTAGAAGGATTAGGGCTTCAGCAACTAGTATGTGGGCCCACACATGCTTCAGGTCATACGCTCGATCTTATTTTCAGACAAGATCTGGAAATAAAAATCTTGGAAAATGAACCATTGCCATGGACAGATCACCATGCAATTAAATTCATTATTTCCGATTTCCCCCCCTTAACAAAAACATCAAATCCAGTGACAACACACTGGACTAGATGTCAGAATAAGCTCCACTCTGAGCTTTTCAAAGCCACGTTAGGGGAAAAAATAAATACAATTCAGCCGCACCAAACAGCGGAAGAAACATTGGTGGCCATTAACACAGCACTATTGCAGTCAGCTGACTTGATAGCGCCTAAACGAAAGACCCAGATCAGGAAAAATAACTCCGGCTGGTTCAACAACCAGCTGGCGTTACTGAAGCAAGAGCGCAGAAGGGCAGAAGCAGCCTGGAAAAGAAACTCTTCAGATGAGAACCTCTCGATCTACAAGGTAATAACTAGAAAATACTACAAACAAATCTTTGAAGCCAAGAAAAATTATTTTTCTGAGGCTATCAACGGTGCCCTAAATCGCCCCCGCGAACTCTTCAAGCTGGTCACTCAGACCATGAATCCAGGATGTCTTGTGGCCCCCAACTTGGATTCACAAGAATTTTGCGATGAGTTAGCGGATTGCTTCATTACCAAAATTGAGGTAATCCGGCAAGGCATTCAGCAAATCAATCGCTCTTCCAGCCCCCCCCGGAGTCGATTACACTGCACCGGCAGTAAGTCACCACAGTTAGGTGAGTTCACGCTGGAACCCATCTCCATTCAGACCACTAAAAATATCATCGGCACTCTGCGCAACAGCACTGCGCCAAATGATATTATCCCCACCAAACTGCTGAAGGAATGCGCCGACATCTTGGCACCTCCTGTCACGCAGCTTGTCAACCAATCCTTCAAGGAGGGCATAATGCCCTCCCAGTTGAAGGAGGGCTTCATTCAACCCATCCTGAAGAAAGCCACCCTGGATCCTAAGGATCCACTCAACTGGCGCCCCATAACAGGCCTAAATGTTCTCTCCAAGGTAATGGAGAAAGCAGTGGTGCAGCAGCTGCAACAGCATCTAGACACCCACAACTTACTCGACCCATTTCAATCAGGATTCCGTCCCGGACACGGGACGGAAACTGCATTGCTTAAGATATGGGACGACGTTCTCGAGGCCGCAGACGAGGGAGAATCTTCTCTTCTGGTTCTGCTGGACCTAAGCGCAGCCTTTGATACAGTAGATCACAAGCTGTTGCTGACTCGGCTGGCTAAAATAGCTAAAGTCGCAGAACGCGATCTATCCTGGTTCTCCTCTTTTTTAGAAAACCGATCGCAAATAGTGAAGCTAGGACCCTTCACTTCTGAACAACGCACATTATCGTGCGGGGTCCCTCAAGGATCTCCCCTGTCGCCGATGTTATTCAACATCTATGTGCGTCCTCTTTTCGAAATCATCAGCAGCCAAAAACTGCTATATCACTCCTATGCAGATGACACGCAACTGTACTTCCGCATTTGCAATAAAAAGGATCACCACCTCAATCTAGAGACATGCCTCTCTTTGATAGAGGACTGGATGACAAAGAGTTATCTCAAACTCAACGGAGCAAAAACAGAACTTCTTCTGTTTCACGCCAAGCGTAGGAATCTATCGACACCAACTTGGATCCCGCCGCCCATTCTGGGCAAAATTATCACCCCTAGCGCCAAAGTCAAAAGTCTTGGGGTCATCTTTGACTCCGACATGACAATGAACGCACAAATAGGGTCAGTAGTCAGCGGATCTCACCATCTGCTGCGCCTACTACGCAGACTCACGCCTTTTATTCCCAAGAAAGACATAGCGGTCGTGGTGGGAGCGATTGTAAATTCCAGACTGGACTATGCAAATGCCCTTTACCTCGGACTCCCCAAGTACCAGATCGCTCGTCTTCAAGTCGTTCAAAATACGGCCGCCAGACTTGTGACTGGGAAAAAACCATGGGAATCAATCTCACCTTCACTGAGATCCCTCCACTGGCTACCAGTTAGAGACAGAATCTCCTTTAAAGCTCTCTGTCTAACGCATAGATGTATCCATGGGAATGCTCCCCATTATCAATGCGAAAAATTACAAGTTCACAATCCCAATCGTATTCTACGATCCACCAATCAAAATCGGCTTCAGATACCAAAAGCCAGATTCAAGTCCAAAGGAGACAGGAGATTCGCTGTCCAAGGTCCCAGACTATGGAACGCCTTACCAGCCAGCATTCGGCTGGAGAACTATCTAGTCTTCAGGAGAAAGATTAAGACGCATCTCTTTTGATCTCAAAGGAGACAGGAACAACAAGCGCCCAGAGGCGATTTACTTCGCATGTCCTGCGCTATATAAGTTTTCATTCATTCATTCATTCATTCAATTTCTGATTGTTATTCGCACATGATTTTTCATAATACAGTTTATGGTTAGAGTGCAACACATTTTTTAGATTGGAAAGTTCATTGTGAAGTCAGAAGCTCTGATCTGCTTACTTGTTTCAGGTCAGTGCTCCAAAAGTGTTAAAGCCACTGAATTTGAATGACAGCCAGGCAACTAGCATTCTCAGGTGGAGAAGAGAGCTACAGCAGCCTATATTGTCTCTTAGTAAAGGTTTATTTTTTTAAGATCATATGACTTTCTTATTCGCAGCTTTCAAAGCTTACCTGGACAGCAAGATTTAAGCCGAAACGTCTACCTCATAGGGAAATTGTATTGGCAACCTATGTTAAATCCATATCAAGTCTTTTTTTTTTAATTAGGTCTGTTATTGGCAAACTTAATGAGAAGTCCTCAAACTACCTGCCACATTACACAAAAAAGGGCATTAACTATTTGGTGAACCAAAGGTTATTGTTAGCACTTTTGGAGAATGTTACAGAAATATTTGTACAGCATATTAAAGGGACCAATAAAGGAGATGTATGAGTTTTAACTATCTATGCTAACCTCTATAAATACAACAGAAAGCCCAGTGTAAAAAATGAAAACCAAGGAAGCCTTTATAATGGTGCCACGCTAGGCCGCTGCACTCAGACTCAAATGACCACATTTGCTGTGCAAACAGACAAACTATCCGGCAACAAATGTCCTAAATCGGCTAATCTGATACGTGTGTACACAAGTCCATCGGACTAAAGTTCAAAGTACAAACACGCATTCTCAGAACCAGTGCTAAAGATCAGACAACAATAGCAGAAGTTGCCCACAGGGTGACGGTAAAGAGCTGAAAAACCACGTGATTTGGTGAAAGTTGTCTGAAAAAGTCCTGCCGTGTGTATGCAGAACAAGTATACGGCCAACGCCCTCCAAACAAAAATCCACGGAAAAGTCAGATGGAAGTCCGATTGTGTGTATGAGGCTTCAATGTTCCCTGTAGAAGTTCTTTATTTGTTCTAGTCATTTTCTCAGCAGCTCAGCTTACTCTAATTCTCTTCCCTGAGCACCTAGTGTGTGCTTGTATTAGAGATTAAACTAGGCACTGCTGGAAGGAGGTGCAGGATGATCAAAGCTCTTACAGAACAAATTAAGAGTAGTTACGTAGGGGGAAAACAAAGCAACAACACACTGAGATCATCATGTGCTTGCAGCAGAACCTGATTGGCTGGTTCCTTGGTTGCACCTAGGCTGTCCTATTAGAAAATATTCCATCTATTTTTGTTCTGGTGAATTTACTTCTACTTTCATGCTTTGTCATACCAGTAAACAGGTCAAATAGAGAGGAGAGGGTGAGTCTCTCTAATGGGGCACAGAATCGCAATGAAGAAAAACTGACCGGTGCTCTAATGTGCAAAAATGTTTTGGCTTTATTAATACATTAACTGTAAACGTGCGGTAAAACAAACTGAGGCTGAAACTAGAGGTCGACCGATATTTATCCATTTTGGAGAAATCTGCATTGGCCGATTATTATCCAAATTAGGCCAATATTGAACACTGGCCGCACCTCTGCCAGCAGAGTGTGGAGAAGGGAGGAGAAACCTTTCTTAAACAGCCCAATCATTGGCTGGATAGCAGCTGGGTCCTGCCCACCCCGTGTCCCTCCCACCTCTAACCTCACACTA
Organism: Rana kukunoris; assembly: GCA_029574335.1. NCBI lineage: Eukaryota > Metazoa > Chordata > Amphibia > Anura > Ranidae > Rana > Rana kukunoris. Next base: position 299,289,047 of record CM056050.1, read on the forward strand.
AATTTGTTGGCTCCTTTCTCTCTCCCTACTGTTTTACACACCGCAGCGCTGCAGAGAGCATTCAGTTTCACACAGTTACACTATCGCTGTGAAACCTGCCAGTGCCAATTAGTGCGACCTGCCAGTTCCATCCAGTACCACATACCAGTGCCAATTAGTGCTACCTGCCAATCGGTGCCACCAACTAGTGCCAATTAGTGCCACCTGCCAGTGTCAATTGGTGCCACTTGCCAGTGTCACCTGCCATTGCCTGCCAGTGCCACCTGGCAAAAAAAAATTGGCATCCATATATCGCCCATCAGCCACCTAAATTTCTAAATATTGGCATCGGCCAGAGAAAAACCCATATCGGTCGACCTCTAGCTGAAACACAGTAGAGCAATTCATTCTCAAAGTTCACAATAGAAGAATCGCCTGCTCTCATTGGGTCTCCCTTCAGGGGAGCCCCACCTAGTACTGGAAAGGTTCTGTTTCGGCAGACCCTTCAAGGAATGGGGTCCGTGTCGGCTTTGGCTGCACGGACCATGTGAGTACCTAAGTCCCTGTCAGAAGCCTAACCCCCCGGGAGATCAGGGTTGGGTCCTTCTTTATGGAGTACCAATTGACGTAAGCACCCATCTGCACATTTTTGGCGCACCTCTTTATGTGTGTGCACAATTTTTTTGTTGCACCGGGTAGAGTTTTTGGGTGTGTTTTGCACGCCATAGGCTTTTCAATAAAATTTAAATAAAAATTTGCTGATTTTAGAATTTAAAACTTTAGATGTAACATAAAGCAAGTAACAGGGTTTTTGTTTTTTTGTCTTTACATCTGATTGCATTTTTGGGGTAATTATCTTTTCATTTTTTTTCTGGATTTATTCAATTTTAAAAGAATCTGTGATCCTGTTGATGGAAAACATTGACAGCAATAGTTTAGCATATTTATTCTACTTCCATTTTTACAATTGGAACAGCAACATTTTAGCTCAAGCCTTTTGCAGCACGCTAAATGTTGTTGAAAAGGGTATAGTTATGGCTTAATTACACAGTACTTTTAGACTCCTCTCTAAATCCTTCCTCCCTAAGTAAAACCCTTCGTTTTGCCTGCTACAGTGCTGTACATATATAAATAAAATGTACTTTCTGCTCTCATCCAAGCCTCCTAGGCTCTGATCAACTGAATTGCTGCTCCAACAGCAGCCTAAATATAGCTAAGATCTATCAGCAGGCAATGTAATGGCTTCAGTGCTGGAGGAGTTAACAGCATGATATGCCTGATTAGCTAGTTAATGTAGAAGATATAAAAGGGGCCATGCTTATGCATAGTTTCTGTCATTGCGCCAGTTCAAATACATTTTAGCTGGAAACAACATGCAAGTCGCCTTGCTTGATTGGGCTTTTTGGATTCAGCAGATGCCTGCTTTATTCCATTACTCTTCGACGCTCAGATTCTATTTTATTTGTATAATGTATTTATTGTTCCAGAGATAATAACCTGGCAGGTTTTCAAATGAATAGTGCTGAGGTCTGAGCTGTTTTAGCTGAGACTCAAAGAAATAATGCAAAATTGCATTCTCATAATGCCGTCTGCTGAAAGGAACCACACGCCCCTTGCTTCAACGTTTTACATGCTATTTGCACCAAAGAAAGGATTTGCATGATTGGCATGATCCTTGGAGACACTTGCTCACAGAATGTTAACGTTAAAACAGCAGTACAATCATGGGGAGAAATAACAGCCTAATGGCTCCTTATTGAGGTCTGTGCTGCAGCTACACTTCACAAATTTATCTAAATATTGAAGTGTTATAAGATCCCTTTTCTGTAAATATGTATGTATATCTATTGTAATTTATGTATCAAGACAACCTGTCACATATATATCCTTGTAAAGCAAAACAAGGGATATTCAAGCCATTTTTCCTAATTCTGACATTAAATAATCAGAATAAGTTGTTCCTTATATTTAGTAGCTATAAGTAGATTGCCTCCAGGACTTTTTCAGAGCCTTTCCAATCCTATGGAACTCCTTACCCCAATCTGTCCGATTATCTCCTACTCTGAGCTTTTAGACGATCCCTGAAAACCCCCCTCTTCAGAGAAGCCTTTCCTACCCCCACCTAACAGCTTTATTTTCATTTTCTTCATCTGATCTTACCCCACAGCTGTTACCTTTTGTTCCTTCCTTCTAGATTGTAAGCTCTAACGAGCAGGGCCCTCTAATCCCTCCTGTATTGAATTGTATTGTAACTGTACTGTTTGCCATCATGTTGTAAACTGCTGCGCAAACTTTTCCCGCTATATAAATCCTGTATAATAATAATGTAATTTAATTTCCTAAAGCACTGTACTGTATATCATAAAAAATATATATGCATGCCAAGCAGCCATTGCTGCATTTCTTAGGGCAAGTTTCCTAATTATGAAAACAGTTGACCATGTCACCATTGGTTTTAGTGATTACTGCAGAGTAAAAAACTAAAAAGTGCACATTATTTTTGAAGGTTTGGTTATATATACTTTAAATCACCAACTCTACACCAGAAAGCTGCATGGAGTCAGGATTTCTAGCCACTACTGTGCTTAGACTCTTTACATGATTATTAAGTATAGCTTCACCCACCATTAACTACTTGCCCACTGGGCAATAAAACTCCCTTCCTAACCAGACCAATTACTCAGTCATGAAACACTGTACATATGTGAAATTTGTGTCTTTATTTCACACAAATAGAGTTTTCTTTTGGTGGTATTTAATCACAGTTGTGTTTTATTATTTGCGCTTTAACTAGTTACCGACCGCCCACCGTCGTTATACGTCGGCACTTTAAAGATGGATATCTCGGTAGCGGCATCTGGAAGAATGTTAAAACATTCTCATAGACACACGCCTAAACCTTGTGGACAGCCTTCCCAGACGAGTTGAAGCTGTTATAGCTACAAAGGGTGAGCCAACTCAATATTGAACCCTACGGCCTAAAGCCCTGTACATCTGACGAAAAAGCGAAATTGGCTGTCCCAACCAATATATTCACACTACTTTACAAGAGACCTGATGCCGGAGTTAGTTTCTTTCAGGACAGAAAGTACATAGTAAAGCGCTGTGTAAACTGTTGGCGCTATATAAATCATGTATAATAATAATAATACATAGTACTCATTAGTCATATTATAAATAACTGTCACTTTTTCATTATTTTAAGAATAATATGTGCAGTCTGTAAGAGAAAACCAGTTTGACAGATGGTATTTCCCCACTGATTATTTTAAAAGACTCAGTAGTTTGCACCATAGAGCCCGTGTAATTAAAAATAGTAAGCACAATTGACATCAGCGTTGTCTTAGCTTATATCATCATTTCTGCAACAATTCAAATATTATAGAACCGGTAGAAGAGCAGTGTTTCTGACTTGATATGTATTTTAAATTCACAGAGCGTCATTTCTTTTTTGACAAAATAAAATCAATGTCTACATATAATTACCATGCACTGCTATAACTTGCTAAACTGTGGACATAGAGGTGCTTGCATATTTAATGCAAGGGTATACATTTATACAGATCTTTATTCAGCTAACAACGTTAAAGTGTTTGTTACCCTAACATTTCATATTCCTGATATGCTCCTGCTGTACTTCTATGAAAAAGCAGCATGGTCAGTTCCCTAGCTATGCTGAAAACTCGGTGTGCTCTCCTCCAATGATAAAAATGCATTGGATTACTATAAAAATGCCACTGGCAGTGAAGGGGTTAACACTAGGGGGCGCGGAAGGAGTTAAGTATGTTCCTGGGTGTGTTCTAACTGTAGGGGGGGTGGACTGACCTGGGGAAATCACTGATCTTCCGTTCATACATTGTATGAACAGAAGATCAGCATTTCTCCCCCTGACAGGACCGGGAGCTGTGTGTTTACACGTGCCCCTAGTTGCCTGCGAGAGAGCCGACGTAGAGCTACAGGCTGCCGCGCAGGGGGGCCAACCAGGGCCAGCCTTTGGGGTGTGCGAGCTGTGTGGCCGCACAGGGCGCCATGAGCAACGGGGGCACCGTGTGGCCAGCACAGCTCGCAGAGCCGGGACTGCGCTACCACTAGGCGGATTAGGAAGACAGCCACCTAGGGGCGCTGCTGACTCTTGCCTCACCTCTTCCTCCTCATTGTCGCCCCCCAAGGCTCCTGACAGAGGATAGAGGGGCCCCGGACAGCCTCTTTATGTATGTTTAGGTGACCAGGGGACGAGGCGTGAAGATGGGGGGGCGCCACAGGATTAGCTCGCACAGGGCGCCTGAACACCTAAGGCCAGCCCTGGGGCCAACCTGCCGCCATAAAACGACGGTGGCAGGTCGGCAAGTAGTTAAGCTCTGGCATGTCTTCCTTATTTTTCCTTTCTAACGCACTGTGCCTGCATTTTATCAGTGCTAGCAGTTTAGTAATTTATAACTTTTCTATACTTTAATCATCATACAAACGGGTAGAATCAGAAGAAAAGAAGAAAACTCAGTCAGTACAGTTCATAGGGTCAAGCCCGTAACATAAGAATTGGAAAGCCATATAAGTTGAACATGGGTGTGACCTGCTAACCCCCTGAGTCAGGTACAATAAAATTGACCTAATCAGTACACATATTTTTGCAAGTCGTACCTAAATGATGGATGGATCTGGATGTGTTGACTTTGTATTTTCTGGAAAAACAAATAAGAAAGATCTCAGACTTTACAGGCCACACAACAAATACAAAATTTATTGATATCAAAGTTAAAAAAAATGTACCGTATTTATCGGCCTATAACACGCAAAGACGTATAACACGCACCCTAACTTTAAGAGGGAAGTTTCAGGAAAAAAAACTTTCCACAGCCCCCAGCGTATAACACGCAGGCACAGTTTACCCTCTATTTTCAGGGTAAAAAAGTGAGTGTTATACGCCAATAAATACAGTATCTATTGTACGTCCAAAATAAAAAAACAATTGTTAGTGCTGATAAATCATGTGCACAATCAGAGGCGGCTCTAGGCTTTATGTTTTGCCCATAATGGGTAAAAAAAAAATTCAAGCAAATGTAGCACTACACCCGTAGGAGCTGCTGGTTTACATTTTTGGTGGCACGTTACCTCTATTCTCGCTGTCCAGGGTGAAAGGAGAGCCCAAAGAACTTCAATGTCCACACACAATGTGCCTCTTTCTCTTGAAGTTTATTTTGGAGAACTTTAGTAGAAAAGAGGAATAAGGGGTGGAAGGGTTCAGGTGCAAAGTAAGGAAACATTCCTGTTTCCAGCAGACAGTTCTCGTCGCCACTCTAGCCAGAGTGGGTATTGCTCATCCGGATAGGTCCCTCTCGCTGGCCTATCAGCCGGGATGGCGCACGGAATAAAGTACAGTCTCTGCCACAAACCTTCCTTTCCTGATGAGATATTTCGGTCCTGAATCCTCTGCCATAGGATTCAGCACCCAGATCTCTTTAGCTTTTTCTCGAATAGAATCTAACTAGAATCTTTGAATTCAACAGGCGACACTGTCAAACCTCTCGGTGTAGGATGCATCCTTTGGTGAAGCTTCCAGGCCTTCCCCTAGGGTACCAGCCTCTTGCATGGCCCCTACCAGGATAGGTCCTTCCCTGGTCGCCCGCGGGACGGACAGCACAGGATCACCTCTGCGGTAAAGACCCCAGCCAGACAACTGGGCCCACCAGACGAAGCCGCAGCCCCGGACCAAAGTGGTCCCGGAGCCAGGATTCACAACATGCACCCCTGGACAGGCGGGCCACAAGGCGCGAAGGACGGACCCCACACCAATGGCGTCTGTCCCTTAAGTACCCCACCCCAGCATACACAGCGGGGTACTCACTCCCACTGATTTGCTGCTGACGGGGACACTCAATATACCATGAGCTGACTGCTGCCACCCTTGGCCTGGGGTGGTAATAACGCCCCCAGGCGATCAATGGTGGATCACTCCCAGCACAGCCATGGTTGGAACAGAGGCTAAATTGCCCTTAATCAATCTGGCCTGAGCCAAATAACATCTCAGACCCTCCATTAAATTTTAAGCAGCGCCTGTTCATCAGGAGCAGGGCGCTACACACTCGCCCCACTACAAAAAGACACTGTGGCAGGAACAATGGCACTCAAACCTGAGGGCCAGCACCTGAACCGTTAACTTGGATGGGAATGGAAGAAAAGGAAATAGGAGCACAGTATACATTGTCATGCTATAACAATTCACAAATTTACATCACCATCCCTGTTCTATCTATCTAACCTGCCCATTCTCCGGCAGTCTTGATAGAAGATCAGCTTACCTAAAAGAAGACAGAACAAACACACAATAATTCTATTTCTAATATTATAAACAATCAGGACAGAGCAAAGCTGCACCTCCGTGAAGGTGGTACTTCCCTTCTTCCTTCTAAAAGAACATAGGCCCGGATTCACAAAGCACTTACGCCGACATATCTCTAGATACGCCGCGTAAGTGTAAATATGCGCCGTTGTATCTGTGCGCTGTGCCCACAGAACTAAGATATGCCTAAAAACTGACTTCATCCGACCGACGTAACTTGCCTACGCCGGCGTATAGTGGGCGCATAGTTACACTGGACGCATTTGGCACTCCCATTGATTTATGATGCAAATGGTGGAGATACGCCGATTCACAAACTTACTTGCACCCGGCGCATGTTTTAAGCGATTTGCGTAAGGGTTACATCTGGCGTAAAGTTATTCCTCCATATTGGAGGCGCAACTCATGCAAAGGTATGGACCAGGGAACGAACGCCGTCAAATTTTACATAGTACGTGAATAGGGCTGGGCGTAGGTCACATTCACGTCGTAAGCAGTGATTCGACGTATCTTAGTTGTTTTGACGTGATTGTGAGCATGCGCACTGGGATACGTCCAAGGTACGATGCATGCGCAGTTCTTTTTAAGTACTTGTCTGAAGCTCAGCCCATCATTTGCATGGGGTCATGCTTCATTAAAATGTATCACGCCCACTTCCAGTTACGCTGCCTTACGCCTATGACTATACGCTACGCCGGCGCAACGTAGGGAGCATTTGCTTTGTGAATTTCATGCTTCCCTCTCTGCGTTGCTCCGGCGTAGCATAAAGAAGATACGCTACGGCGGCATAAAGATGCGCTGATGTATGTGAATCCGGGCCATAGTAGCTAAGCTTTAAAGAGTCTTTCCCTGCTTATATTGACCTCTGCCGCCTGGTGGCAGAAATCACAATTTACAATTTTCACGATTCCTCAGAGGCCCTGACTAGCTTCTCCCCTCCCGAGTTCAAGTATCACAGCAACTGAAGAAATAAAGCTCCTTCATGAAACTTCTTTGGAGGAAGAAAAAAAAACTCTCCAACACAAGTCCTGACGGCTTTTTACAAGTAGAACCGAGTCAGAGTTTTTCCCTGTTTGTCAAGGGTGGTGATAAAGTACACTCTGTCATCCTTGCCAGGCCTTTGGATGACCACCCGATCGGCATAGATGTGCCAACCATAGCTCCAATGCAGCCGACATCCCTGGAAGCCATTATGAAGGAACAGTCCAGATCCACCCGAACAAGTACTCCCCACATTCTATTTTTCCAGTTCTGTTACTAGAGGTAAAAGCCTATCTACTGTCAAGCCTCTCGGTGTATGGTGCATCCTTTGGTGAAGCTTCCAGGCCTTCCCCTAGGGTACCAGCCTCTTGCATGGCCCCTACCAGGATAGGTCCTCCCCTGGTCGCTTTCATCAAGTGGCCTCCTCCCGCAGGACGGACAGCACAGGGTCACCTCTGCGGTAACACCCCCAGGCGATCAATGGTGGATCACTCCCAGCATAGCCATGGCTGGAACAGAGACTAAATGTCCCTTAATCAATCTGGTCTGAGCCAAATAACATCTCAGACTCCCATTACATTTTAAGCAGCACCTGTTCATCAAGAGTAGGGCGCTACATAAATAAAAATGGCTGCAGAAAGTTGCGGATCGAGCACACAGTGATTGCGAAAAGGCAAATTAGGTGGACGTGAGGCCCCTGTGAGTGCAAGGCCTTAGGCAACCGCCTAATTAAGGAGCCGCCTCTGTGCACAATATGGATGATGGCCATGAGTAGCACTTCCAGTGGTTCTTAAAGGGTCACTAAAGGAAAAATTTTTTTTAGCTAAATAGCTTCCTTTACCTTACTGCGGTGCTGTTTTCATGTCCTCATTGTTAGTTTTTTGCCTTGATGTTGCTGTAATCCTGCTCTGATCTCCACACTTCCTGGTTGTCTGTTTCCTTATAACCACAGTACTGGGAGCTTTCTCACTGTGGTCACTAATCAAGGAGGTGTGATTACTGTGTGTAAACTGAAACTAGATTGGGCTGAGGGGTTTTAGACAAACCATCACTGCCCTCTATTGGCTCTCTGGCTCTGTACATCAAAGAGACAGGAAACAGCAAAAACGAAACTAGAACTGTAGGTTGATTATATGATTGATTTTTATCTATTTTTAATTATTTTTAAAAGGAATCAGTTAACTAGTATGTCTCTATACCTTGTAAACAGTCATTTCAGCCCAAAAATGTTTTTCCTTTAGTGACCCTTTAAGCCACTCTAACCTTATATAAGGGAAGGACTTAGGAGATAAATATTAGGATTGAAGAAGGGTAGTGTAAGGAAATGAGAAAATAAATGAGGTAAAATCAAATACTTATGAGTATGATTAGGTGGTGTGGGAAGGGTAGGGATGGGAGGGGGTGGGTGGTACATGAAAATACACACAAAATAAAAGCACAATAATATATAAAAGGGGTATAGATAAGAGTGCAAGTTTGGAAATAAGAGTTTAACACATATTTTTACTTATTTAATATGTATTGCATTTTTGTACTTGAATATGTGCACAATATGTAAGATAATATCATGCGTTGAATAATAAAAATTATAAAAAAATAAAAAAAAGCCACTCTAACCTGTATACACCGCCATCAGCACTGCCTCCTATTGTAGGATCCCCCTCCGTGTAAGATTTATAAAAATAAATGCTGCAAATACCTAATTACACTGCCAAAATTGTGATCGCATTACCAGCTAGCTTTCTCCTTTTCTCCTCTGAGAGATGCAGCGGGCGGTATTGAGATTCCTTTGCTGATGTCAGTCTGGAAGGGATGAGGAGAGAGCTGTCTGGTCATATGATAACAATCTTGGCTCTTAAATTAGGTATTTGCTGAATTTATGTTTACAGTGGGGGACACTGCAATAGTAGGCAGTGCTGATGGTGTATACAGGTTAGTGTTATGAAAGCAGCGGGGTGGGGGGGGGGGGGGGGCTCACACACAGACAGAAAGGAAGGGGGAGGAGGACACAGGAGTAGAGAGGCTAGCAGGCTGCTGATGACAGATGACAAACACTGTGTTGTATAACATGCTTTATATGTATTTTCTGCTTTACAGTACCATTGCTGCATAGGAAAAACAAAAATATATATATACATATATAGTGTGTGTATATTTATGTGTGTATATATATATATATATATATATATATATATATATATATATATACACATATATATACACACACACATCGTACATGTGTGTGTGTGTGTGTGACAGTACCTAGATTTTTTTTTTTTTTATTGCAAATTGCCAGCCAAATTAAATTTGCAGCCATGTAAAAATGAGACATACTTTGTAGATTCTGGTTTTCTCTTTATAGAAAGTAACCATTACAATTCCATTGTAATGGTTCATTCCAATAATTGATGTATTGCCATAATTATCCAAACGTTTTGTTTAAAGGAATATTCCAGTCAAAAAGTAAATTTACCTTGAGAGGCATACATGGAACAAGTTTTTCTCTTTCAGTATTTCAGTCCTTCATCGAGAGTTTGCTGGTTGTCAATCCCCAATTTAGTTTTCCTGTAATCTGGTGATATTGGAATACAACTGCTAGTGATATTTATGTTGGGGTTTTTTTTTTTTCCTACAGGTAATCCTAACAAACCAGATGACTACAAGAATTGGACCCAGAGAGTCCTTTTTGGTACCAGCTTTAGGTATGTTGTGGTTAGAAACCAAAACTCTATATAGTCAACTGATTAAATGCACATTTCAATATAGTAGCATATGCAATAAATATTCTAAGCGAAATGTGGTGGCTTTTTGTAAAAATATATTCCTGTCAGTAACAGCTGCTCATAATTTGATTCACATAGTCTACTGGGGTCCTTGGTTTGAATCCCCATCATGACAATTTTCTGCATGGAGTTGGCATGTTCTCTATGTGCCTTCAGGCAATCCATTTCCTCCCAAAAACTCCAAAGATATGTTAATTTTATATTGCCCCTAGTATGTGTGGGTGCGTTGGTATATGAGAAAAGGGCTTTGCGTTACATTGTACTGTAGGCTCCTTGAGGGCAGGGACTGATATGATTGTACAGTATATAAAGTGTTGCATAATTGTTGGTGCTATATAAATACCTGTGATAAATGCTTTGCATCCTAGAATGCATATTATCCCATCTAAATCCTAGTTAACCTTCCTGGCGGTATTCCTGTGTCGGGCTCGGGGTGAATTTTTCATACCAAAAGCGGTAACTCCGAGCCTGAATCGGGATCACATGACAGTATCCAGGCAAAGTTACTTACCTTGTCCCCTGGATCCTGCGATGTCCCCCCGCTGTGTGTGTGAGCTGTCTCCTCGCTCAATTCACAGTGCCGAGCTCTGTTCCCGAGCGTTGCGACGCACATGGATAGAGTTCAGCGCCAGATTCAAAAAGTAAAAAACTAAATATTTCACATCCCCTTTGTCTCTAGTGGTCTGTCCAGTGCCCTGCATGCACTTCTATATTATAAATACCTTTCTTTCTGCCTGGAAACGGTAGATTATCCATAGCAACCAAAAAGTGTCCCTTTACATCAAAAGTGCTTTTAGACCAGCTAGAAAACAGCGATAATAAATTAGAATCACTTGCAGAATTAAGCGATAGTGATTTGTGGGGAAATTTGTCATCAAACACTGAAAGTAATGACAGCGACAATTCTGCAACTGAGCAAATTTCAGTGTTTTTGATTTGATTACATTATTGAATATTTTTTTATTATTATTTGTTATAATTAATTTATGATTTTGTGTTTCAAACTTTATCATAGCTGGGATGTTTACTAGACTCTTGTTTGGACAGATTTAAGTGAGTTATTCCTAAGAATTACAGGGCTACAATATAAAAATCCAAATTTCCATGCAAAGAAATGGTACCGCTTTCAGCACCAAAAATCTGACATAATCATAACTCCAGGGAGGTTATTATATGGATAAAGAGGTGGATAAAATAACATGTATTTTTTATTTTATTTTATTTTTTTAAGGAATTGTCCATATACAGTATGTATTGTCGTTCCTATTTGTTTACAATTCCTTCAACACTGGGAGGAATTACTTGGCTGAACTCTATTAATTCTCTCTGGTGTCAACTGCCACCGTATCGTGCACTTATTTGCTTCAATCGTGGCTATATCAGATGCAAAATTATGTACTGCTCCAATCATTTGTGTTTCATCTAGTTTTATGCCCAGTTCTTGTTCCCATTTTTCTATGAAGGGTAGTAGCCCATGTCCTTCTAATTCTGGTAATATGTCATATATTTGAGATATTCCGTGTTTTTTATATTATGTTTTTAGATTACAAATCTTTTCAATTGGATTTAGCGTTTTCTCGTCTCTGGTTGGGGGATTGTGCTTACTAAATGTTTCAGTTGCAAATATTCCCAATCATTGACCTGGTGCCACCCATGCATCGTTATTAAGTCCTGTCTTGTCCTTTTTTTACCTTGCTGGATGATAATATCCTTTTATTGTGCGGTTCCCATTTGATTTCCCATCCGTGTCTCATTCCCTGGGATAAAAAAAATTGTGCCCATTAGTGGAATTAAAGGGGAATTGTACTTCCATTTTTCTTGTCTATGTATTGTGTCCCATGTTTTGAATACATTTTTGGTTAAATTGTGTGTCTGTGCTCAGTCTTCTTGTTTTTACTGTTATCCAAATATTTTTTTTAAGTTGTGTCACACTTAGTGTGACTTCCATTTTCACCCTTTTCTTTATAGTATGTGTGTTTGCCCATTCTAATAGCCTTGCCAATATGACAGCCTTATAATATATTTTTACATCTGGAATTGCCAGCCCCCCATTTTTTTTTTTTTTTTTAGTTGAGTATGTTCTTTACCCTAGCATTTTTGATTCTGCCAAATGTACTTCAAAACTATTGTTTTAATTACTTTTAAAAAAACGTTGTGGGATGTGGGATTTCTATAGGCAATATTTGAAATGTTATATATTATTTTTGGTAAAATCACCATGTTTATTAAATGTATCCTTCCTATCAAGGAGATAGTTTTCCTCAATATATTTTTTAGCTCCGATTTAATTTCATTGAGTAGTGGGATGTAGTTGGCCTGATATATCTTATCAAGGGTGGGTGTGGTTCTAATGAGATTACATATAGGAGTGATGAGAGCGGGCATCCTAGTCTTGTTCCATTGAACATCTCAAAGGCTGACAACATACTTCTATTAACCTTAACCATGGCCGTAGGTTGTTAATCCATCTCATGAATCTTGGTCCCAGGCCTATACTTCGGAGTGTGTCCCTTAAAAAATCCCCAATCTACTCGGTCAAATGCTTTGACATGAGCAGCATTGGGAATTTCCTCTCCTTGCCCTTGCACATTGTTAATATTGTTCTCATGTTGTTGTTTCTTCTCTCCCTTCCTGGTATGAAGCCTGCTTGATTTAAATCTATCAGGTCTGGCATTACGTTTTTTAATCTCGATGCCAGAATTTTTGCATATATTTTTGTGTCTACGTTTAGCAGCGCTATAGGCCGATAATTGCAGCAGATGGTTCTATCTTTCCCTATTTTCGGTATTATTGAGGTACTAGCAAAGAGAGACTATTTTCTTATTTCTTTACTTTCCCCTATTTTGTTTAAATAGTTACATCGATTCTGTACTAATTCTTTAAATATTTTATAATATTTAACCGTAAATCCATCTGGGCATGGGCTTTTACCCCTGGTATGTCCCTTGTTAATTTCCTTTTGTGTGATTGGTTCCTCTAGGAGCTCTGCACTTTCTGATGATCTTTGGTAAATTAACTTCCGCTATATATTCCTGTATTTTGGATTTTCTCGTTTCCTCCTCCTGCCATGTGTGTTTATTTCTGATTGCATATAGTACACTACAATATGTTTTAAAGGCCTTTGCGATATCAGTTGTTTTATATTGCATTTCGCCTTTTCACGTTTTTTATCTTTTCCATGTAATTTAAAAAAAAATTAACTTGATTTTTTTGCTAAATATTTCCCGGGCTTATTTCCCCACTTATGTCTTTCTTTTGCGACATTATTGAATACTTTTCTAATTTCTTGTTCCATCAAGTACCTTAAATGGCCCCTTTTTATGATCTATGTCTTCTGATGCGTTTCCATATGTAAATATGTTTTATGTTTTTGTTCCAAGTCATGAAGTTCTTTTATTAGATTTTTCATTATTTCCTTCTTTTTCCCAGCTCCTATGGAAATCAATTTTCCCCTAATACAAGCCTTATGGGCTTCCCAAACTGTAGCCTTTGTCACGTCTGATGTGTCATTGGTCTTAAAGTATTGTTCGATTTCGGTCGTTATTATTTTTCCTACTACGTTCTCTATGAGGTCTTCATTTAGTCTCCATGTCCCTTTTCCATATTCTCTTTTATTGAATCTTATATTCAGTGTTACAGAGGCATGGCCTGAGATTGATATTATACCGATTGAGGTCTCTATTACATTCGCCAATACCCCATGATCCACCAGGATGTAATCTAGTCTTGAGTATGTGTCGTGCACCGATGAATGATATGTGTAGTCCTTTTTACTTGTATATGTTATTCTCTATGCGTTAATCAACTGTTGACTATACATTTTTTTTCTAAATCCATTTTAGTTGTTTATTTTCTCGTATCGGTGCACCAAATGTACTGTCAAGATCATGATCCATTGAGAAATTGAAATCTCCTGCTAAAATTAAGTGACCTTGTTTAAAGACCATTAAGGCATTCAGGATTCCATTTAGATATTTTTTGGGGTTTCTGTTGGGGAAATTCACATTTGCTAACGTGTACTTTTTTCATTGGAGGGTCCCTTTCAGGAACAAAAAGCGGCCTTCTGGGTCAACTTTCCTTTCCTCTAAACTAAAACGTATATGGTTCCATATGTCCTATAGTGACTCCTTTTGCCCTTTTATTTGGGGAATCCCTGTAGAACCAAGCTGGGATAGCCTGTGAATATAATTTAGTGTTAGTCTAGTGCTATATGTGTCTCCTGAAAAAAATATATAAAATATTGCGCCAAAGAATAAGAATAATAGTGGAATAAGACAAGAATTGTAACAAGGGTGATAAAGTGTAGCGTTGAGTATAAGAAGAGATGAGATAACCCCACTCTATAGCATAAAAATGCTAAATAATACAATATGAGAACCAATGATGATGTGTGCAAAACACTGTACCCATACAAAAATATCATGTGTGTGTACACAACATAAATTCATAAACACTGCTGATCATAATAGTGAACACCACAAAAAATATAAGTGTAAATAACTGAGGGTGACATAAAAGACCACTGCGATAAAGAAATGAATCAAATAATTGCTGAATGGAATAAATAAACAGAGTCCAAAGTGAATTCTGTGACATCCGTCACTATGGGGTCATCAATAAGTGTCCAAGTGGAATATCAAAAATCGGTGTGAAGAAATAATCACAATTACTTTAAATGATCTCTATAAGCAGGTGTGGTGTGCTGTTCAGAAACATCACCAGGGAGTGCCTTCACCTTTGGGCTGAGGGGAGAAATAAATCCTCTTACCCTTTAATGTGGACCCAACTCACCCTACAGTGGTGGATCGCTTGCTTTTATGTCCAAATTAGGGACTCGAGGGAACTGGATCTGCAGGTCATCTCCTCTCTCATCCACGGCACCTCCTCCAGGATTGGTAACTCCAAAGCAGGGACCTGATATGGCGGGATAGAATATCCAGACCAAAAAAACTTTCTCAGATGTCAAACATATGAAAAAAAAGGGAAATCCTCCACATAGTGTAAATCCAAAAAACTGTATTTATTAAAATCTTAAAAAGCTCCACAACTTAAATGTTATAAAAAAAATCCAAATAAAATCCAAAACGAACAATCCAAAAGCGTGGTATGGGCAGCTGGAGCTAGCGTATGACCCGATGCGTTTCGTCTGAAAAAGACATCAACTGGGGTACACACCAGCTCGCTGTCCCCACGCTTAAATAGGAAGAGAGAGTACATTGAAAACCAATCCCCACGTTTGTATTACTGCGGCACACACTTCCGGGATCACAACGTTAAAAAACGTGTGACATCAACACATGTATGTGTCAGCCAATCTGTGTGACTTGTAGGGCCGCAGCTGGCGTGCCCGCGTCACCGCTGCTGGTAAATCCCGAAAATGCCCCCACCACAAAGGACGACTCAACGTCTCATAGCAGCAATACACAACCAAGAGGGGAAAGAACCGCAAAGCAGGTAGGGACCTGTAGTCTCTGGGAAGAACAGAGTCCCATGACTAAACCCACCAATGCATTGACATATTAACCACACTTATCATACAGCTGAGCAGTCAATCACGTCTCACAGCTATCGAAGCGTGCAGCGGTGCATGCTGGAATGTGTAGTCTTGAGGATAAAACATGGGAAGAGTACGTAAATTAGATTAAATAAATAGATAACTAGTCTGCTACGAGTAGTAATTACATCCCACAATTACATTAAATAGCAGAAAGGAAAAATGTTTATACTAATAAAATGAGCCACTTAAGTGGACTACGAGAGAGATGTGTAGCAATATGACTAAACATACTCATTGTGCATGTCTATTATATTGATCCCAGGTCATGGTGCCAGCAATATGACATACATGTACAAATCACTTAACAATATCAACTCCTAAGTCAGTATAATAATCAATTGTAATGAACAGTGATCATCAAAAGGTAAGTATATGATCAAAACAGAAAAAATATATACACATGTACATGTCACCTAGATGGAATGTACAACTATAATACCCTAACGATGAGAGACTGGGCATAAAAAATCTGTGATGAAGGATAATGAGTAGACCGCAAAGACTAGTCGAAACCATATGAAATATATGAAAAGCATATGTACAACGGATCGAAGTCAGAAAAGAGGGAATGTAATACAAAGAGTCTAAAATAATGTTATTAATGGTTGGTGTGGAAAGATCCATTCCAATTATAATAATCGACCAGACCAGGGGTCTCCAAACTTTTCAAACAAAGGGCCACTTTATTATCCTGCAGACTTTAGGAGGGCCGGATTGTGGCCAGCAGGGGCAGAAAATGTCCCAGGCCCAGCACCAGTGAGAATAAATATGGCCTCAGGGTTGGTGGTCAGTAGGAGGAGGAGTAGGGCCCCTATCAGTAGGAGGAATAGTATCCCATCATTGATATCAGTAGAAGTAATAGTGCCCCCTTGTTGGTATCAGTGGAAGGAATAGTGCCTCATATCAGTTGGAGGAATAATGCCCCAAGGGCCCGCATACAGGCTAGCAAAGGGCCACATCTGGCCCTGGGGCCGCAGTTTGGAGACCCCTGGACCAGACTATTGACGTACAATATCCAACACTATTGGAAAAAATATCCAACACTATTGGAGAACTATGCTTTGTTTATAAATGCATTAATGTCCCAATCTATATTAAGACCATGTGCCCTATAGCTTTTGAGCTGGTAAATCCAGAAGGTGTCCAACTTGGAGACCCCCCTGAGACATGATTCGCCCCTCCAGTTAGGGACAAACTTGTCTATGATTTGAAACTTGGTACCCGTAGGGTCTTTACTATGGGAGTCTAAATAGTGTCTTGGGACCTTTTCTTCCCCTTTCTTATACTGGCTATGTGCTCACCTACCCTTGTGGAAACAGTCCTGATGGTGCGTCCCACATACTGTTTCCCACAAGGGCAGGTGATCAAATATACGACATACTTGGTTGCACAAGTAGTGAAGTGCTTCATTTTATATTCCACCCCAGTGGCAGTTGAACAGAAGTTTTCCATCTTTCCGCATCCACATGAATTTCATTTACACAAGAACAAGGATAGTAAGCCTTCACATGTGAAAAGAAGACTGTGGCTGTAGGGGGGTCAGTTACATTTGACGCAATCTGACCCCTTAGCGAGGTTGCTCCTCTATATGTTACTCCTGCTTTAACGGGTAACATCGGGCGCAAAATATGATGATTTTGAGGGCATTCCAATGTTTTTGAAAAATGTCCTTAATCTGCTTGTTGAACTGAAAATGTGGTGAAAAAAAAAACATTTATATTTAGAATCCTGAATAGGTTGTGGCTTCTCAATCATTAAAGAGTTTCTGTCCATGGATGAAATTTGTTCAATCTCATCATCTATGGCACAAGATTGATACCCCTTAAAAATCTATAAATCTTGATTTCAGTATCTCAGCTTGATGCCGAAAATCCAACAGATTAGTACAATTACACCTGATCCGCAGGAATTGACTACGCGGTACAGATTTTAACCAAGCCGAGTGGTGGCAACTATTAACCATTCCGGTCGGTCAGTTTGATAAAAGTTTTTTTTTTTTGCAACAAAAGGGGGTCGCAATGGGGGCCAAATTTGCTCCCAGCCTGGCCAACATCTTTATGGCTAAATGGGAGGAGGATGTCGTCTATGTGTTTAATCGACCCATTGTTCTCTGGGTTCGATACATAGACAACATCCTCCTCCTATGGAAGGGAGATCTGAGCTCTTTAGAGACCTTTATGTCCACCCTTAACAACAATAGGATTGGTATTAGGTTATCTCATGAAGCAAGTTATACAAGTATACACTTCCTAGACTTGGAAATCTTTTCCAGTGATGGTTTACTGAAAGCAAAAACTTTTTTCAAACCGACCGACCGACCAAAATGGTTACATTCCGGTCGATAGTTGGCACCACTTGGCTTGGTTAAAATCTGTACCGCGTAGTCAATTACTGTGGATCAGGCGTAATTGTACTAATCTGTCGGATTTCCGGCATCAAGCTGAGATACTGAAATCAAGATTTGTAGATAAGGGGTATCAATCTTGTGTCATAGATGATGAGATTCAACAAATTTCATCCAAAAAGCAAAAGTGCCAGTAAAAACACTAGTGCAATTACAGCACCCCTGGACTGCCACTCCAGGGGCACATCACCATAGGCTTTTCAATGGACCCTGACCCCCTGCCCAGACCGATGCAGCCCCACCCCAGTTAGGAAGGTATCAGAACAAGTAGGACCCAATGGAGGTGAAGAGTCTCCATAGCTCCCATTGCTCCCACCTAATTATATTTGGTGGAACCGGCCAATTCCCCTCAATAACACCGAAAAGGGGCAGGCTTTCCCAACCGAAAAACTGAAAGGGGCTGGATAGGCGGGTCGGGCGATCACTGGTTAGTTCATGGAGTGGGGTGAGAGACCAGGTACTCCCGCTACGTGCTCTGGGCCGGTACCAGCGCCATTGCTAGACTCCTCTCTCTCTTACAAAATAACATATTTGTTACAACATTACAAAAATGTTAACTTTGAAGTAACATTTTGGCGTTGATTTATTAAAACTGGAGAGTGCAAAGTCTGCTGCAGCGGTACATGGTAGCCAATCGGCTTGGTCAATTATGCTTTGACCAAAAAAACCTGTAAGCTGATTAGTTTCTGTGCAGCGCTTCACAAGATTTTGCACTCTCCAGTTTTAGTGCAGTGACTGCCTTTTTTCGGCAGTGGATAAACACCAGTCACCACAGGGGCACAAAGAAAACCTTGGTTTTCTATGTGCCAATTCACCCCACAATGTAGGTGTGATATGCAGTGCAGCTGCATTTTTCTGCAGAACACTGGTGGTGCATGGGACATAGTTGCAATGCAGCCTTTTTACTTGAATGGGTTGCATTTGGTGGCAGTACTGCCCATCAAATGCAACTGGGTATAACTTTTGCTATGGCATATATTAACCCCTGTCCGGGGGTCAGTTAAGGGGCAGTAAAACTGCCACTCAACCGTTTGTTTTTCTGCCTTCAACCACAAATATAAGCAAGCTCTACAACTCCACAGTCTGAGCACAGGTGCACCTAAAGGCATGTTCACACTATTGGGTTGATTAATGAAAACTGGTGCAGCAGTGCATGGTAGAAATTGGCTTCTAACTTCATCTTGTTCAATTAAGCTTTGAGCCCTGGTTCACACTGGGCTGCGGGAGTGAAATTGTGCGAGTTCAGCTGAACTCGCACGATTTAAGAGACATCTGTGCAGGTACAGGAACTACTTTTTGAAAACGGTGCAGCGCCGCAGATGCGGCGTCACACCGATTAGGACGGTGTCATTGCTGGCAATTGCCAGAAAATGCCGCTGATTTAAGATGCGATTTCACATGTGAAATTGCATCTCAAATCAAACTAAATCGTACCCAGTGTGAACCTGGGCTGACAAAAAAATCTGGAATCTGAGAAAAGGCTGAGAAATTAATAAATAATTGGCAAATAAATCTGGAGTATGTCCATTATCCCTGTATGTAGTTTTTTGTTGGCCCAGTATTTTACTTTTAATCAACTTTAGAAAAGACAAATTCACTCAGGCCGCGTACACACGACCAAATAAATCTGCTCAAATCGGTCGGACCGACCGATTTGATCAGATTTGTCTGCTGGCTGTTTTGGTTTGATCCCTGTACACACGATCAAACCAAAATCCCCGCCGGCAGACAGCGCGGTGACGTGGCGGTGACGTTGACGCCCCCATGTCACCGCACCAGGAAGTAAAACACTTCCGCGCATGCGTCGAATCCATTCGACGCATGTGCGGGCAGATATGTCTGCTGGTTAGCGTACTAAAGCATGCTTTAAAATCTGTCTGCTGGAAAAACCCGTCTGCTCGCCCGTACACACGATCGAATCTGTCTGCTGAGACGGTCTGTCAGACCGTTTCCAGCAGATAGATTTGATCGTGTGTACGCAGCCTCAGAAGTCCATGTTGGCCTTCCCTATTTGCCTTTTTATGTTTTTTCACCACAATTGCAATATTTCAGATTCTGCTTTTGTACTTGTCCCTGCTGCCTGTAGTATATAACAAAGACTACAAGCTTCCTCATACATTCATATCTGTCATACTGTCAGGGAAATCTCAGCAGATCTCCACATCATACTTATTCAGAGAATTTGTATTCACAGTCACATTGTCCTCAGGGATTTCCTCCCTTACGTACTAAATGGCGCTTTATTGACTGGGTGCAAGATGCAGTCCCCAGTGGAGACATTAATCTTTGCTCGCCTATTTAATTTGCCTGAAGTGGAAATCCTTTAATTATAAAAGAGGCTTGGGTTGCCTTGAGCTGACTAACTAGATGTTTTACAGGAGACAAAATAACTTCCTTATATTTATTTAAATGCAAAATGAAATCACTGGGCTGAATGTGTTTGCAGTTTTACTTCCGCTTGCTCACTTTATTTTCCTGCATGGCTTTGGCAGTGCCCATTAAAAAACCATCAGAAGTTAAATCATGTACCAGTGAGATTGCCTGACATAACAAGTGTTTTGTGTACTGTATAAAAATAAGATTATGGGTATTTTTATACTGTTTGGTTATCCTTTTTCCCTTAACTGCTTATCGGGTAGTTTTAAGACTTCTTTTTCTTAAACTGGATGTAAACCCCAAAACATTTTTATTTATTTTTTGATGTCACAATGTAGAGTATAAGATTGCTATCATCTGTGCCCAGTCTTGCCACACAGAGTTAATCCAGATCTGAGAAATCCTCCTTCAATGTTCAATAAAATGAACAGCCTTCCAGATAAAAACCTGCCTAAATAAAAAGTCAGTTTTCTCTCTTCTTGCTTTGAGTGACAGGTTATTTACATATCTAGCTTGGACATGTTTATCATATGTTATGTTATGTTTATCATAACATGAGGTATAAAAAGTGAGAAATCCACCCCTCCCCCACATAACACATCCTGGTAATATACAATGAACTTTGGATCACCTCATGTTATGATAAACAAAACATAACATATGATAAACATGTCCAAGCTAGATTTGTAAATAACCTGTCACTGAAAGCAAAAACAGAGAAACAGACTTTATAATTTGGCAAGTTTTTATCTGGAATTCTGTTAATTTGCACTGAATATTACAAGAGGATTACTCAGCGCTGGATTAACTCTGTGTGGCAAGACTGGGCACAGATAATAGGAATTTTTTTTTTTGGGGGGGTTTACATCCACTTTAAGACAAATACAGTTTTTTGTAAATAATTCCCCAGCCACCTAATCTAACCTAGAACTCCCCACCCTGGTGCATACCTGTCCATGGCAGCCTGTCATTGTGTTTATATCCATGCAAAAATCCGCTACTGAGCTCACCACATCGGGACAGAAACTTCATAGATATAGACAGGGCCAGTGCAAGGATTTCTGCCAACTCAGGCGAAGGTGCATTTTGACCCCCCCCCCCCAGCGTGCAGGGCACAACACATCAGGGCACAGCACATCAGGGCACAGTGAACATCAGGGTACAGCACACCATGCCACAGGGCACAGCACATCAGGGCACACGACATTGAGGCACTGCAGACTGGGGCACCACCAGACATCAGGGCACGGGACATCAGGACACATGGCACATAAGGGCATGGGGCACTTGGCGCACATAGGGGCATATTGGAGCACATTGGGGCACAGCATTTACCTGGCAGCCAGTATGCAGGAAGCATCTATGATAAGTTCTCTCTCATGTCACGCTGCCTTGGCGGCCTCTCCTCTCTTCTCGTCCATCCCAGATGATGTCACAAGCAAATGGGGATGGACGAGAAGAGAGGAGGGGCCGTCGGGGCAGCGTGACATGAGAGAGAACTTATCACACACACTGCCAGTGTGGCTGCAGCACTCCCCTCCCTCCTCTACACTTTACACACAGCAGGCATCTCCCGCTGTATGTATTGGAGCTTAGTGTGAAAACTTTGGCCGCGCTGTGAGAAAGAAAAGTCCCGCCCTCCTAGATCAGCTTGTGTGAAAGACGCATTGTTCTGCCTATCACACAAGCTGATCTAGGAGGAGGGCGGGACTTTTCTCACAATGCAGCCAAAGTTAACACACTAAGCTCCAATACACACAGCGGGAGATGCCTGCTGTGTGTTATCCTGGGACTCACAGAGACGAGAGAGACACTAACACAGTGACACTGTTATATTTTCCACCCTGTTCCCTGGCGCCGTAAGGCAAGTACCCATGTTGCCTTGTGCTAGCGCCGGCCCTGGATATAGATGGAGCCATATATTTACAGTGGTAATGCTAAAGCTGGCTATACTATAGTGGATTTTCAAACAAATGTTCATATGAACATTCATACTTCAAAGGCTGGCCCAAACAAACGATTTACTACTCTAAAAGGTGTGCTTGCTAGGCACACTGCATTTAACTGTATGTAATTTCAGCCACATACAGTATATATTGTGTTGTGTTCCAGCAGTGGGACAAGAATTTCCCATCCCACTCCCAGAACAATACAGAGTCGGGCTGGCCGCTGCTCAGTCATTCACAGGCTACATACTGTTAATACAGTGTGCCCAGGAAGTTCTGTTAGTGCAGTAAATAATTTGTTTGGGCCAGCTTGGCCCAAATAAACTATTTAAAGAAACATTAAATGTGAAGTTAAGATTTAGGGCAGCCCTTTCATTTGAAAGGGCTACCTAATGTACCACAACAGACCAAAAATAGTGCATGCAACATTCTCTGCAACGTACAGTAGTGCATTACACTAGGCTGGTGTATTTTAAAATTCAGATGCGCTGGGATGTTGTGTTGGTGTAGCATTGTGATTGAAAGGCACTGGGTGGTGCACCAACGATATCATAGCGCAATGATGCAAACCCAAACTAGATTATAAGCATGAGATGTATATGAAAAGTCTAGTTGATCTTTCAGTTTAAATATGATAAATACATTCCTGGTACATCAAAATAAAAGGTATTCCAGGTAATATAGGTAATTTTCCATTATAAAGGAAGCATACCCTAAGTCTAAAAGCTTGTTCACTGAATGCATGCTGACAAGAACCTTTTCTCTCTGTGTGGAAGCAGCAGCATCTCTGCAGAGGTCCAATTTGCCCTCTATAGCACAATATAGTGGGGGGGGGGAGTTCTAGTAGTGGCATTGTGGTACCAATGTACCAGAGCATGTACAGTAGCAAACATTGCATGCTTAAAGAGAAGCTCCAGCCCCCCCCCCCCCACCATGAAAGGTGGCAAATGTTGCAGCGGATGGGGGGGGGGAGCAAAGTTTTATGTATTTTATGTATTAGATGGACTTATCTGTGAACACTTCCACAATTTGAACTTTTTATGTTTCTTCTTTTTCCAGGGGACAGTTGGGCACATACAGCAACCAGTCGTTTAACACTTCACTGGGAGGGTATGCAAAGGTGTGTGTGTGTATACTGTATTCTATCATAGAGTATGGTCACACTGTTTAGTTCTCTTTAGCTGTTAGGTTTATTGTCTTGTCAAAGTTTAAATGGGAAACGGCAGTTCTGAAAATTAGGTTAAAAAATATATATATATTTTTACGCAAAAGCTCTGCCTAGTAGTAGACCTATTTTCTGATAAAAATAACTTCTGTTTATTTAAGCCAGATCATTCAGCCTGGGTTCACACTATTGCGAACACAGACATTGCATTTGATTGGCGCTGAATTTTTGTGCAGATTGCATGCGATGTCTGTGCATAGCGAATTCAGCCATTCAGTGTGTATGTGAAGAAGGCTCCTGCGCTGACAGGGGATGCAGCTAGAGGACACTGCGTGCAGATGCCTAGTAATGTGTTAAATATGTGATATGTGAAAAATGATGGTGTCTGCGCTGTGCTAGGGATAAGTACCTCAGAGTTGAGTGCACAAACCAAGGGGAAGTGTCCTAAAAACTAAACAAATAGTGAACAAGTGTAAACAACATATAAAAAAAGGATGATGAGACACACAAGTAGGATAAAACCAAGGGACGTAGTGACATCCGAACATCAATTAACCACTTGCTTACTGGGCACATACACCCCCCTCCTGCCCAGGTGAAATTTCAGCTTCCAGCACTGCGTCGCTTTAACTGACAATTGCGCGGTCATGCGACGTGGCTCCCAAACAAAATTGACGTCCTTTTTTTCCCACAAGTAGAGCTTTCTTTTGGTGGTGTTTGATTGCCTGTGAGGTTTTTATTTTTTGCGCTATAAACAAAAAAGAGCAACAATTTTGAAGAAAAATACAATATTTTTTACTTGTTGCTATAAATATAAATATCCCAATTAAAAAAAAAAAACATTTTTTCCTCAGTTTAGGGCAATACGTATTCTTCTACATATTTTTGGTAAAAAAAAAAAAAGATCGCAATAAGCGACTGGTTTGCGCAAAAGTTATAGCGCTTACAAAATAGGGGAGAGAATTATTATTATTTATCATTATTTTTTTACTAGTAATGGCGGCGATCTGCGATTTTTATTGGTACTGCGACGTTATGGCGGACACATCGGACACTTTTGACACATTTTTGGCACCATTCACATTTATACTGCGATCAGTGCTATAAATATGTACTAATTACAGTATAAATGTGACTGGCATTGAAGGGGTTAACACTAGGGGGTGAGGAAGGGGTTAAATGTGTATCCTAGGTGTGTTCTAACTGTGGGGGTAGGGGGGGGCTGGGGGGTGTGACCGATCTGTGTCCCTATGTAGGAAGGAACACAGATCGGGCTCCTCCTCTCCAGAGACAGGACGCTGTCTCTGTGTAAAACGGCAATGAGAGATGATCTATGAGATCATCTCTCTTTCGCCCACAGATCGCATCGCAAACGGCCACTCTGATTGGCCATTCGCCGCGATCTGTGATTGGCCGTGTCCAAGGGACACGGACAACACAGGGCTTCCCCGCAGCGCGCGCTGGGAACGCCCAAAGGGGATGCCGTCATTTGACGGCATGTTGGATATTCAGACCCGCGCTGTTGCCGTCATTCGACGGTAGCGCGGGTCTGAAGTGAATCTCACAAAGTGAATGGTACAAATGTGGAAAAATAAAAACACTGTAGTGAAAATCCAAAAGAGTCTATGAGTGAAAATCCCAGAGCAGAAAGAAACTTCCAACACAGAGGTGGTGCAGACACCCCTAGTGCTCTCTAACCGCTCACCTAGCGGCTATGTACAAATAGCCAAAATACACTCCAGCAGAGACAGCGGGCAGCAGAAATGAATGGCAACTAAGGATCTCAGTGGCAGATGGACATGTAAAAATGAAAGAGACAACATAACATAATCCTGTGAGGGCACTAGAGAAATGATAAATGACACAGACATGCACTCACTTTTGAGATCATGAAAGGTGGGCCTATCTCCCAGGAATTCCGAGTTCGTAAAGGTGCGGTGTTGATGCTCAGGGTCCCCCTGTTCCCTTCTCCAGCTCCAGGTGGCCACAAACAGGTGGATGGCTCTCAGGCAGGTAGCGGATGGATG
This sequence comes from Rana kukunoris, assembly GCA_029574335.1. Classification (NCBI taxonomy): domain Eukaryota; kingdom Metazoa; phylum Chordata; class Amphibia; order Anura; family Ranidae; genus Rana; species Rana kukunoris. The sequence continues at coordinate 299,314,602 of CM056050.1, forward strand.
TGCCAGGAGAGAGAACAGAGGAAGCACATAGCAAAGTACCACCGTATAAAAGGTTTATTGGATAAATAGAAAAAATAAAAACTCACATTTACAAGGTAAAAACTGGGCACAACTCCATACGAGCAGTGAGCTCCTCTCCCAGCCATCAAACGTGCGTGCTCTAGTGCTCCTGACGCGTATCATCATGTGACTTCCTCAGAGTTTCAAATTTCTTTCCTACCTGCTGAATAGATTCTTTCCCTCAAATCTCTGTCTCCTTCAGACTCCTCGGTCTGCCCTATTGGGGGCAGTGCAAGATTTTCTAAGGTGCGGAGTGCTTTTGCCTGTACCACTGAATGAGAGGTTTCAGGGATTTTATTCAAATCTGTTTGTGGTCCCAAAGAAGGACAGAGTCCGTCCAATCTTGGACATCAAAGTCTGTTATATGTCTTTGTAAAGGTTCGGAAGTTCCGCATGGAATCCATCCTTTCGGTGGTTTCTGCACTCTATCGCTCTTTGCAATCGGCGAGGACCACTATCAGTTTGTGGCTCTTCCCTTTGGCCTGGCGTCAGCACCGAGGGTTTTCACCAAGGTGCTCGCCCCGATTCTAGCTTTGCTGAGACAGCGAGGCATTGCTATCGTGGGCTACTTAGACGATCTTCTTCTGAGAGCAGCTTCTGGCTCAGAATTAGAGGAAGATGTGTCTATAGCCAGTCAGACCCTCCAGCGTTTAGAGTACCTAGGGCTGATTCTGGACTCCTCAGAGGCGAATGTCTTCCTTCCTTTGGAGAAGTTGCAGACACTCCAGTCGGCTTTGAAATTGCTAGCATCCCGCAAATGGTTGTCTCTCAGTTTTTGCATGCGAGTTCTGGTCCTCATGGTGGCCTCCTTTTGAGGCAGTACAGTATGCCCATTTCCACACTCGAGTCTTGCAGAAGGAGATCCTGTTCAAATGAAACAAATCTCCATTATCTCTGGATCGTCAGATTCGGGTGAGTGACCTAGTCAGGGCCTCTCTGAATTGGTGGCTGAGATCCCCGACTCTTCAGTCCGGGAAGTCGTTCCTTCCATTCTATTGGACTGTATTTATGAAGGACGCCAGCCTCACAGGTTGGGGGGAGTCTGGGGGGTCCAGTCGGCCCAGGAGCGCTGGACTCTGGACGAATCCCGTCTGCCGATTAATGTCCTGGAGCTTTGGGCAATCAGACTGTGCCTCTCCTTGTGGTCGAGGAGGCTACAAGGATGCCCAATCAGGATCCAGTCAGACAACGCCACGGCGGTGCTTATGTCAACCATCAGGAGAGAACACGGAGCTCAGCTGCAGCGTCCTAAGTCACTCACATCCTGCAGTGGGCGGAAAGAAGCGTGGCGGCTCTGTCGTCTGTCTACATTCTGGGTGTAGAAAACTGGCAGGCGGACTATCTGAGTCACCAGATGCTGGACCAAGGGGAATAGTCGTTTCATCTGGAGGTGTTTCAACTCCTTTGTCGGAGGTGGGGCACACGGGACGTGGATCTCCTGTCTTCTCGACTCAATCGCAAGGTTTCGAGATTCGTGGCCAGGTCCAGAGATTCCTGGGCAGCTGCGTTGGTGGCCCCGTGGGGTCAGTATCGGCTAATATATGTCTATCCCCCACTGAAGTTGCTTCCTCGTCTGCTTCGCAGAGTGGAGACCGAGGGGATCCCGGTGATTCTAATCACTCCAGATTGGCCCCTGGCGTCCTTGGTACGCCGACCTCATGCGCCTGGTGGCAGATGCATCCTGGCGACGGATTCGGTCATCTCAATCATGCTGGGGGCCATCGCACCTGTAATGTCTACATCTCTAGTGTCCAGTACATCTGTCTGACGGGTTTCTGAATTGGCGGCCTTGTCTTGCAAGTCTATAAAAGAGTGCACAAAGAAAGACAAAAAAGGGGGAACAGCAGCAGAAAGAAATTCACTGTGCACTTCCCGGCGCCAAGGACAGGTATTACTTAGACTAAGAGTTGGATAAATCTAAGGAATAGACCAACCATACAAATGTATAGATATAAAAATACCAAAAAAAATTATTATATCATAATAACATATACAAATCTCAAGATATAAAATCTCCACTTGAGAGCAGTCAAGCGATATATGTTACTATCAGCAGCTATTTAAAATAAGACAAATAAATTTGTCTATTCAAAGTATATAAAACAAAGTATCACACTAATTAACCACTAAAATTCAGTTGATTAAAACATGATAAACAGCGCATAAAAAGTCCAATGTAGATTTAAAGTGTTAGATAAGGTCCATAGATCAGTAAGTGAAGCTGAGAAAAGCGTGAGGAATGCTTGGAACAAATGGTGATGTACCCTCCACCGATCTCCAATTTCCACCAAAACGTGAGGCACACGCCCCCTCAGGGGTTCAAACTCACCAAAAATACAAAAGAACAAGCCTTGTATATCAATGGATCATCCTGACCAGACCTCCAACATCAGTCACGGGACAGCAGGGTTAATATATAAAGCTCCAGTGATATGGATCATAAAGGAAACAGAAGCACTATATAGTGTAATACCGTTTAATTTAATATACAAAAGCCCATATAGTACCACCCCGCAGTATATCTACGTACATAAAAGTATAAGTAAATGAACAAAAATAGAGTGTAAGGTTCACCGCTCTCTACTCCGCACGCTGGAGGTCGCGCTTATCCCGCGGTCACGCTGCTGAAGGCGCCTCTCTTGGTAGCGATGGTGAGATGGTGGAACGCACTCTTTGTGTATCCTGGTTACGCCGTCGTAGCCACGCCCTGACGTGTTTCGTCACATCCGACTTCAACAGAGGGCCTCTGTTGAAGTCGGATGTGACGAAATGATGTGCGTACACACCATCGGACAAAAATCACCTCGGACCAGAACGCTGTGATGTAAAACGTGATTAAAAAACTAAGTTCAATGCTTCCAAGCATGCGTCGACTTGATTCTGCACATGCGGGGGATTTTGGTCCGATGGTTTGTGTGCTAACCATTGTCTTTTATACAGAAGTAATTTTGCAGAGTCGTCCCCGAAGTCGTGCCACCGCAGTGTGAACCGGCTCTTTAGGTACATTTCACATTTTAGTGTTGTGCACTCAAAAGAAATCCTGCCTTGGTCACAACAAGTGAATCGACCATAGAGACTGATGGTTCTGCATTTATAGCACATGAGTAGATTAGGGATTGTTACCACTTCAATATCCCTGTGTATTTTTATAACAGTGTGATTTCCTTCTTTTCACTTATTCAGCTATGTACAGTATATTATTCTAAGCAAATTATTCCCAGAGTTTTTACTTTTTGTAGTTATAGGCTGCATTCACACCTGAGCGGCAAAACGCCTGGTCGCGCGACGCTCGTGCCGCTGGAGGGGAAATTTCCCATTCATGTCTATAGAGATGGTTCACATCTCTGAGACGCCGAACGCCTGTCGCCTGAAA